>OX104029.1:23300492-24500492 GCA_944470205.2 Schistosoma margrebowiei | reverse complement strand
TATACACTTCTTATCCTATTCATCACGTCTGTAGCTTCTTTTTGTGTGACTATAAATATTGAATAACGCTTGGTTAAATGGAGTTGGCTTACAAGCCTCCAATGAACATCATTTTTGCTTCGCTCTCTTCTCTTCGCTTCTCAGATGTTTTGTCTGGATCATTGATTGCATGAAATATATGTATTCGAAATTCATTCTCGTATTTAACTTATTTAATTCCGTCATTGACTAACGCGATCTAAGTCGATAATTATATACGAGAATAATCAGGATACATATATTTTAACAGCAAACATTCATACGATCTAATTAATTTAAAAATAAAGGGCCCCACTAGAGCGATGAGCATGTCAACAACATCGTCCGATCTGATTTACATCTAAATGATGGGCCACTAAGTACTTAAAATAACCTTCGAAGGAAAGTTTCGTAACATACATCCTTTTGCTCCTCAACATTGGTGAATAATGGCTGATGAGGAATCCGCTTGAATGATGTTCGTTGAACATGTTCAATGTACCGAAGTTAGTGTTTTAAAATGATGATACACACTGAATTATCGTTAGAATGGCCGTCTCAGTATTGCACTCCTCAAAAGTGTGCACTTATGATCATGCTATGGGTCGAACTCAAAACTATAGGCTTCGCAACAAGTATGCTGCATTTCCACTACTAAATTTGAATTCACATGCTCAAATGTTATGGTCTGATACTCTAATTCAATTACAAAGTACGCGCTTCCTAAACTTTGATCTAATCAGCTACACGAAAGTGAGAAAACTAGGAATGAGTATAAATATCTTTTAAAAGCGTGAGCAACCAGTCTTATACCTCTAACAGAGCTCGATATAAGTATCAAGGCACTGAATGTTCGGCAAAGCTATCGAACAAGCCACTGATGTTTAATTCTATCATGGATAACACTTACGTTCTTCGGTTGGTTTACTGCTGAGACTGAAGTAGAAGTGGTTTAGAAAACCTAATAATAACCAGAATAAAACCAGGCGTCGATTGATAAAATATGCTCAGAATTCTTTCCTGTAACCAGACATGGCAATACTACAAACATACACTTTACATATCAATAAAATAAATGTCAACAACTTACATCACACACTTGACTAGTACCAACTGACAAAGATAGAGCAGTTTCGAGGCTACATGTAGAAAATGGTGGCGACATAGTCACACCATCCCTACAATAACGTTGTAAAAATACTATACAAAATTGTTGTGCAGCCAATTCTGGATCTTCGAAACTTGGATCATCAGGAACTAAAAACAAAGGAAACGAATAATAACAAGGTAGGAAAAGTATGTTTTTTCTTAAAGAGAAACATGTTTACGATAACCATTAGATCGAAAGCCAAAAAGTAACATTGATTTAATTTGATGCAAGCTGATTACAGATTCGATGATTGGATTTTGAGTTACACTTTTCTGTTTACTTGTAAATAGGGAGGAGTGGCTGGTATTGTTACCTGGCTGTCCTAAAAACTTTAATTCAACTCAACTCATTTACCAGGTTACAAATAAATGTACTTGGCTTAGAGTCACTCTCTAAGTTTGACAGCTAATGATACTATCTGATTGTCTAAATCCAAGTAGGTGAAACTATGACTTAGTAACTGAACATCGAACAAACAGTTACTCATCGTTGCCCAGTCCCTAAACCAAAGTGAATGAAGCTGAATTAGAGCTTAAGATTTAATAGCTTGAAGTCCATTGTTTTAAGCAATACGAAAAAAAGGTTATAAATAGGATACCTAGCACAATAGTGCATCGATTGAAGTTACTATAAACCATAATTATATAATTTAGAGAGGTGAAAATTTACAATAATGTAAGGAGAGTATTCTAGAGACATAACATAACAACATTACTATCTGACACAATTTATTTTGTACCGTCTTTAAGAAATCCTTTCAATAATATTAGTTATTCAACAATTAATTCAAAAATACAATTGAATAGATGATATATTAGGTAATAAATGAGGCTTAATAGTCAAGTATTTATTTCATTGGTACATAAGTGATCTACATTTCAACTGGCTTCTAATCCTGCCTATTTTTATATTCTATATTGCATATGTAAGTGATAGATTAGAACAAGAAAATGAGTTCACATTCTAATTCAATGTAATATATTATGACATTAGTCCCATCCTCAAATGCACGTGTTACGTATGCCTGAACACCGATTACCACGACATGCAATGCTAACCGGTGTTAGGGATGGTTGGAATTAAGGGGCGGCCTAACCAAAATGTGGCATCAGTCCACAAAGTCAGTAACTTTTAGTCTTAACCATGTTGGGAGATACAGACTACTTGGTTGGAGTCCACGTGACCATCTTAACCAATGGTTGGAGACTCTTGGTGACATGGCTCAGAATCGACCACAATGGCGTCGGTGTATACACCCTTTGTCTTCCCTTAGACTAAGAGATTAAAATGACTTCATATCTTTCTTTTTACGAACTAATTCTTTCTTCCTGTACTACATCCTTATTGCAATATTTCTTTTATATATTAGCACAACTGAATTAAGTACTATGAATCTGGTGTTCGTCTTGTTGTGTTAATGAGGTATGGTAACTTGTAACAATGCATATACGTGCCTGATCCTACATTGTAACTGACTGACTGTGACCCTTAGCCTAGTATGACAATAATATTCATTGGATTATTCTGTGTATTTTCTCTTTAACTGTCAGTCAGTCAACCAGTCAGTAACAACGTAGAACTTAGTATGTACGTACATCAGTTCGAGTTGCCACACCACATTATCTCTTTAATTGTACATAATGTTTATTAACTAATCATCAAGTGTGTGTGTGTGTGTGTGTAAAATCAGTAGAAAAATGAATCTATTTGGTTTAATGAAGACGTGATTTTGGGCGTTTTCTTAAGGATTTGTTTTTCAAGAATCGATAAAACCCTCATTTTCATCAGTCTTTTTGTTTTCACCTTAGGTCATGAGAATCGCAGTGTTTCCCATTTCCAAGTATAAGTAGTGCGACCACGGACACAACAGATTCGACATGTATACGCTCCCATACATAGGAGTAAGTGTTCTTTTTTTTTAAATAAAAAAATTTTTCCGGTCGATAGTCTTGTTCTTTTTTGGCATCAGTTTATCATTCATGAATTCATACCTCACTCAAAGTATTACAATCTCTCTCACATGAGTAGTCATTACTTGGTTGGGGTCCACGTGACTATCGTGACCAATGGTTGGAGACTCTGGCTGACATAGTTCAGAATCGATTACAATGGCGTAGGCGTCTACACTCTTTGTCTTCCCTTAAACTATGAGATTAAAATTGGTTTATATCTTTTTTTTATCAACTAATTCTTTCTTCCTGTACTACATCCTTATTGCAATATTTCTTTTATATATTAGCACAATTGAATTAAGTACTCCTATGAATCCGGTGTTCATCTTGTTGTGCTAATGAGGTGTGGCAACTTGGACCGATGCATATATGTACCTGGTCCTACATTGTAAATGAATGACTGATGAGTAGTCAGTCATCACTCGATGGTTTACATTGTAACAATATAAATTTCACAATTATCAATAACATATCACTGGATTCATTCACTTGATAAACTTTAAACATTTTCATCACAAATCACTTGAAAATCTTCCTTTATTCAGTCATTCAGATCTGACATAGTGGATAATAATTTCCATCAATGCCCTCACCTTCCACTTACAATTTATTGATAACGCATACAAAGTGATCATTATCAATCAGTGTTAATTACTTGTTTCCCATTGTTGATTTACGATTTAAAAGCTGTATTTTATGAAGGTAATCACTATTCCTTACTGAACTGTCTCTCTTTCACACACACAAAGATGCAAATACACAATATGGTTAATATATTATATGTGAGATTTTTTTGATTTGTAAACACCTACTTAATGGTTGATTCCATGGAGTGATTTTTTTATCATCAGTTTCATCAAGTATCTCATCACTAGAATAATGGTAATCCATGTCATAATCTTCATCATCCTCCTCCTCCTCATTGTCGTCATTACAGTTATCATAGTCATCATCGAATCCCTGAAGAGAAAAAAGACAAATAATCGAAATAACTCAATTAATGATGAGGATGATAATATGGAATCAGTTTATGACGCAATGGACTATATATTTGAGCCGTGCAGGTAAGTGCAAACTACCTGGTTCGAGTCCGCGGGATAACAGTGATTAATCGTTGGTGATGTTGAGTGGTATGGTTGAGAATCGGTCATAGTTGGACAGATGCATTCAATCTTTGTCCTTCTCTAGACCTAAAGTTTAGGTGTTGATGCTATATGGCAATATGGACTGATGTATGTACGTGAATACAAGATAATTTCTGGTACAGTAACTCAATAACCTCGAAATACACAGAAAATTAATTTTGCTTTATCCTATACGTATATACATGGTTTATAGTTAATTACACATAAGTTGTCGAGAACAGTAACTGAATAATTAAAGGATTTGACAAATAACCAAAACTAAGTGATAAATCTCAATTCCATTTCATTTTTCAACGAAATTAATTATTAAATACTCTAAACACAATTATATATTGTAAGATGATTGAAAAGATTTGTAGCTCAAGTGGATGATCCACGGACCTAGATGGTTTGAATGTGAAGTTGTCATTGATCTTCGAAACAACATTATTAGAAGACTTCAGATAGAAGCAAGGTTTCGAGTTTCTCCACAAATGATTGACAGCTTGTCCTGTCGACTTGGATCGTGATTGATTATTGTTGACCTCATTTCTACCTGAAGTTTGTGTTAATAATCTTTTTTAGAAGAACAATAAAAGATTCACGATCAAACACTATCCAGTACATAGAACGAAACTCCACCACAATTATCTATTCATAAAGAATAGGAGTAAAGTAAGGCGATGGTTGGTGATAATCGACAAGGACCCTGCTTGAGCTAGGTTTCCTGTCACCTGGGACTCGTTAGCAAGGTATATCTGTAATCTTAAGAGATTTGATACTCCCTGGCAGACTCGATTTAGTGTTAATCAGCCTCACAGTCAGAGACGTTACTACTGAGTTATTCAGGTTACGGCTGATCTCCTGTACCACTCAGATATATTAGCGTTGATTGATCAATAAATGGTGACTAGTGTCATGCGTGTCAAGTTCTTCTTTAGTGCTGATCCAATTTTGTCGATCAAGTCGCAGTGTCTTCACTAGTCTAAGAAATTCGACATCGCGTGCACTGTGTCAAAATGTGAGGTGGGAGTTGGAGTCAATCGACCGAACTTTGTGTTTTTAATGTTTAAATGGGAATCATATATGACATTGGTCTCCATTTAGTGGGGGATAACAAAACGGTCATACACTTGAATATTACAAAGTAGCTTTGTTTAGAAAATCATTACAAACTAGAATGTATTGGACAGCTATTTTGTTCTAAAATAAGACTTTTCAACAGTCCTCATCCACGATCTCAACAAGAATAGAATACAAAACCATCAATTCTCGGGGAGAGCGCTTAGCATTTAAACCACTGAACCGATATCCAATAGTTGACATTTCTAACTTCAGTTAACTAAAGAAACTGGACGATAATGCAATGCCTTTAGTGAGTAACTGCCTCATAACTGACATGGTTAAACCTAACTGGTTAAAACTTCACACACTAGAACTACATACTTCACAAATTTGATCACTAGTAAGCAGAAAATAGAAAGCAAGGAAAAAACTCACAATTTCTGGAGATATGTTACGATAATTGGGTTTTTTCGAACTTGATATTTTACGGTTAGACTTATTCCTAGTGGAGGAAGTTTCAGTGATGAGGACGTCAGTAGCAGCAGTGGTAGTAGTAGTGGCGGTGGAAGAACCACTAGGAATATTATCATCAAGAGAATGTGAAGATGATTTCTTTGCTCGTTGTTGTAATGATTCGGAATGAGTATCAACAGTATTGTGAGATAATTGAGCTTTACTTGGATTTTTATGATTTAATGGATTTGAAGCAGTCAACTATACATAAAGATATAAATATGTATATGCATAAGAGTAAATTGTAGGGCAAAGAAAAGAAAAACAATAGTCAGTGAGAAACTGATACTGACAAATTTATTAGGGCACATTATAATTAACATCTGTACACTTGTCATTTATCCAATATAACGACTATTTAACACATAAAATAGGAAACAAATATTCTACATTATTGATAAAATAATACTTCCAAATGCCTTGGTACAACTGATAGTGAAGACAGTTCACTCTCCTTCTTGTCTGCGTCTTACTGGAGGTAGGAAAGACGCTGTAAGGAAACCTCTTAGGGGCCTACTTAATGATAGTCAAGCTAAGAGTATATTTCAGGAACAACTAGGAAAACAGTTAGGCAGCCATGTATGTGATGCCCACCCCGAGGCAGCATGGAATGATATCCGAAAAGCTGTGGAAACAGCAGTGATATCTGCTAGTAAGGTAAACCAGAAGGTTAGAGAGCAACACTGGATCTCAGCAGCATCTATCGCACTGATAGATGCTCGGAAACTCATTCCATCTGGCTCTGAACATAATGAAGAGCGGAGTCAGCTTAAGCGCAAGCTGACAAGAAGTCTACGCAATGATCGTGAACAGTGGTGGGTAGCGAAAGCAAGAGAGATGGAGAAGGCAGCGGCAATAGGCAATAGCAGACAATTGTTCAGACTCGTTAAGGAAACCGGAATTAGGAACCCGACGGTTAGCGAAACAATCTCAGAGAAAGATGGACATATTATTCATTCCCAATCGAGGAGATTGGATCGATGGACAGAACACTTTGGGGATCAGTTCAACTGGCCTTCAGCCACACTTCGGTTTCCCACGATCCCCAGTCAACCTGAATGGCAAGTTAATGTAGGGCCTCCGTCTCTTAACGAAGTTGAAAAAGCCATAAGAAATCTGAAACGAGGGAGAGCAGCAGGCCCTGACAGGTTTACTCCAGAGATTTTTAAGGATGGTGGTCCAGTATTAGCAATGAGATTAACCGAGGTCTTAGGTAGAATTTGGGAACTGGACGTAATCCCATCTGACTGGTCTCAATCACTGATTGTGCCAGTCTATAAGAAAGGACAAAAGTCCTCTTGTGACAATCATAGAGGAATCAGTTTGACTAATATAGTGTCTAAAATATTAGCTTCAATAATACTTCGACGCCTAACCAAAGCTCGTGAAGACCAAACTAGAGAAAATCAGGCCGGTTTTCGACCTGGACGTGGTTGTATAGATCAGATATTCACACTACGTCAGGTTCTAGAACACAGACACACGTTTAGACGTCCCACAATGGTAGTATTTCTCGACCTTAAGGCGGCATTCGACTCTGTTGATCGTAGGGTTCTATGGCAGTGTTTGTCACTGAAAGGAGTACCGAAGAAGTACATTAACCTTATTCAGGCTCTCTACTCGAACACAACTGGTAGAGTGAGAGCTTATGGCGAACTGTCATCAGAATTGACTACCTCAAGTGGTGTTCGTCAGGGCTGTCCACTCTCTCCATTCTTGTTCAACTTTGTCATTGACGTATTTTAGAGATAACACATTCCTCATCTAAATTTCCAAGGGTTGAACTTCTACCGGGAGGTTCACTTGTTGACTTAGAATATGCTGATGACATAGTTTTATTTGGTGAAGACGCTGACAAAATGCAGAGTCTTCTGACCACACTAAGCAACAATGCAAGCATGTTCGGGATGCGATTCTCTCCCTCGAAATGCAAAATGTTGCTTCAGGGTTGGGTTACATCGACACCCGAATTAGTGATAGGGAGTGAAGTAGTTGAGTGTGTCGATCGCTTCACTTATCTTGGAAGTCTCATCAGCCCTTGTGGTCTGGTATGTGACGAAATCTCAGCACGGATACAGAAGGCTCGACTAGTTTTTACCAACTTGCGTCATTTATGGCGTAGGCGAGATATCCGTCTATCAACCAAAGGACGTGTTTACTGCGCAGCAGTACGTACCCTCCTACTTTATGGTAGTGAAACATGGCCGGTAAGAGTAGAGGATATTCGTAGACTACTAGTATTCGATCATAGGTGTCTTCGAAACATTGCTCGTATATCCTGCGACCATCGAGTAAGTAACACAGTTGTTAGGAAACGGGTACTAGGTAAGGATGGCAAATCAATTGATGAAGTAGTGAAACTTCATCAGTTGAGATGGCTGGGACACGTGTTACGTATTCCCAACGATCGACTGCCTCGACGTGCAATGTTCAGTGGTATAGGAGTAGGTTGGAAGAAAACTAGGGGCGGCCAGACCAAAACATGGCACAAGTCCATGAAGTCACTGACAAGTGGACTGAGTCATGTTGATAGGTGTAGACTACCTGGTTGGGGACCGCGAGATGATAGCAACCGATGGTTAGAGACCCTGAATGACATGGCTCAAAATCGTTTGCAATGGCGCAGGTGCATCCACTCTTTGTGTTCTCTCAAATTCTAATCTTCTGAATTCTTCATGTCCCTTTTTCCTCTTTCCAAATTTATTTCACTGGATTATACTCTTTAAATAACATCTCCAAACCCTAATCTTCCCGATCACTGCTTACACTCATGCTACCTCTACCACAATGGGATTTGAATCGACAACTGCATCTCTGTGTTAAGGTGGTGTGGCAACTCGAACTGATGTACGTACGTACGAAGTTCTACGTTGTTACTGACTGACTGACTGAGGTACGAGAAGGCACCAAATATATATGCACCACACAAATCATTTGATTTGTGTAGGGGCTGAGATACTGCCCGGATGCCCAAACTGAATAGCTGAAAAATCGCTCAAAGTTGTCAGTACAAATAAGTTTTCACTGAATTTCTTTACAAATGATTGTAACCTTGTTCTGCTGATATGACATTTGATTTGTTGCTGTTTATAAATTGTGTCGTCAAGTATTTTTACGATTATTTTAACCTGATCAGGACAAGAAAGATATACAATTAAAACAAATATGTAAACAATAACCAACCATATTTTACATAGACAGAGTAGGCTTTCAATGACTTGTAAAGAAGTCCAAACAGGTCAGTTCTTTTCAAAGTATATACTAATGATCTTGACTAAGAAAACAATTAGAGGCTCATTATTATATCATCCACTCCAAGGTATGTAACAGCTCAAATATCCACAAACTAACTAACAAATCTTCTCCACAATGCTCCAAATCAGTGTATGATCTAATGTCTTTCATTATGCACAAACAGATTACTTCCGTCACATACACCTTGCCAGTATTCACCCAGCTCCCAAGGCCGGATATAAAAACTCCGAATACTTCCAACGGCTTACTATAAACGGTGAATACAAGCACCCGCGTATACCAGTCTAGAAAAAATGTTTTGTATTTTGAAGGCCAATAGTGTCTACTGTGCAACAGTCAGTCAGTAACAACGTAGAACTTCGTACGTACGTACATCAGTTCGAGTTGCCATACCATATTAGCACAGAGATGCAGTTGTCGATTCAAGAGTATAAGCAGTAATCGGAAAGATTAGGGTTTGGAGATGTTATTTAAAGAGTATAATCCAGTGAAATAAATTTGGGAAGAGAAAAAAAAGAGACAAGGAGGAGATTAGAATTTGGGAGAACACAAAGAATGTATGCACCTGCGCCATTGCAAACGATTTTGAGCCATATCGCTCAGGGTCTCTAACCATCGGTTGCTATAATCTCGCTGATGCCAACCAGGTAGTCTACACCTACCAATATGGCTCAGTCTACTTGTCAGTGACTTCATGGACTTGTGCCATGTTTTGGTCTGGTCGCCCTAGCTTTCTTCCAACCTACAACCGGGTCGGTGGACATGGAGAGTCCACCTAGGGGAGTTGGAAAACCCTGATTCCAAACCAATGGTGCACATGGGCTCTAGTATCCTGAAGGAACAAATGACCTATGAACCAATCGTTGGCCACCGGCTACCACGGGACTGCATCTCCTTACGATGCTTCACTGCCTTGTGGATCAGACCTTCGGGTCGAAGGCTCCGGATGTGGACACCCTAAGAAAACCACCTGCTTCGGTTTGGGCAGCCGGGCAGTATCACAGCCATCACACAAATCAAATGAGATTTTTGTGGCCCATATGTATCTGATGCCCCCTTGTATAAGTATTTATGTGTTCAAATAAAATAAATAAACCAGTTCATATTGTACTTCATTTACTTTGTCTTTGGATCCTCACATAAAAAAACTTGATTCAAAGTTTATTGAATAACCCCCATTACATAAAGTTTCAACTCTATTGTATTAGATGATATTATCACTAATAACTTATTTATAGAATTGTGATATGTCAACAAATCGGTTCATGATCTCAATCAGAAAAACTTAACAATCTTCACAACCATTAAACTGATAATTACCATGTGCTCACTAGTGACTAGCTTCGTGTGGGAATTCTCAGAATTCTAGTGGGAAGACGTGACCAGTCGAGCTAATCCGTGTCGGGTAGAAACAGGTGTCTACCTCTGTACAATGGAAGATGGTCGCGCGATTTCGTGGATTAGTTGAGGTTAGACACCGTTGGATGCCGGCCGGCCGGCTCAGTGGTCCAGTAGGTTAAGCGTTCGAGCGAGAGACTGGAGGCCCTTGGTTTGGATCCCACAAGCGGGATCGTGTATGCGCACTGCTGAGGAGCCCCACAATAGGACGAAACGGCCATCCAGTGCTTCCAGGTTCTCGATGGTGGTCTAACATCAATCGGTTCATGATCTCAATCAAAAAAATCTCAAAGTATTACAACGATCATTTATTTAGCAACATCATGTTATAAACTAGTATTTTTTTTCTCTTCATTTAATCGGTCACACTCAGTATTGTTTTTGTTTCTAGAGTAAATCATAATTTGAGCTCCTATTCCTGGTATTTAACTAATTTCTCAAAAAAAGACGAAAAATCAATTCAAATAGTAAATATCAAAAAGTATGAATTTTCATGATGTCTTGTTACTCAAATTAATGTTCATTATATACACTTTTGTCTTACTATCTTATAATAAACAGTAATCTTCACAATTTCATTTCTTCTAATATGATGAATTCAAATTTACTAAATAAAGATTTGTGTTTTTAGAAGCTTCGAACCACAATTTAAGTATAAGGGATAGTAATATTACTCAGTTGCACAAACTGAAGTAGATAAGGCAAGAATTTAAACCGGTGACATAGAAGTTGAAAGTAACTAATGGTACACAAAATAGAGGATATATGTAGACTGTAGTTTTCAAATTATTCCTCGCATATGTCGACAGAACAACAACAACAAAGAAACAGAATAGTGATAATAATAATAATAACAATGATATTTATGAACTTACACATAAATCACAAACGTCACCGGATTTCAAACCACAATCAGCTAATGTTACATTGTCATGACTAGATTTTTGTTTAGCAACATTATCATCATTAGTGTTGATAGTAGAAGTAACATTTGAATGTTTTGACAAAATGGATTGAGTTTTAAACGATTGTTTATTTAACTGTTGAGAATAATGCCGATTCAATTCATTGACTAATGAATTCAACACTTCATTCGATGGTATTTGTTCACTAAATAATCGATTACTCTTCTTATTATTATCATTACGATTATGTTTTGATTTAATAGACCATAATTGATTTGTTATTGGTATACCAGTAATACGATGTAAATCATTATGTATTTTTGATATATATGAATCACATGGTAAACGTAAATAATGATAAGCATAAGGTGAATATGATTTATCAGTATTTAGTTGATTACTTTCAGATAGATTCATATCTTTTGTGTTATAATTATTATTATCATCATCATCACAACAACTACTACTACTCTTACCAGTAGTAGTTGTTGTTTGTGCCAGTATTTCATTGTCACTTGTTTTATATACACTAACATGTAATACAACTTGTCCATTTTGTTGATTTGAATAATTACTATTAAAAAAGAAATGTGTACAAATGATGAGAATATTTTTTTCCAGTTTGAAGAGAAAAATTTTAAAAAAAGGAAACAATATCCAAAGTAAATGAATCTCAATAGTGGTTTAACATCAATCGGTTCATGATCTCAATCAGATATCTACCTCAGTACAATGGAAGATGGTCGCGCGATTTCGTGGATTGGTTGAGGTTAGACACCATTGTATGCCGGCCGGCTCAGTGGTCTAGTAGGCTAAGCATTTGCGCGAGAGACTGAAGGCCCCAGGTTCGAATCCCACAAGCGGGATCGTGGATGTGAACCACGCTGAGTCCCACAATAGGACGAAACGGTCGTCCAGTTCTTCCAGGTTTTTGATGGTGGTTTAACATCAATCGGTTCATGATCTCAATCAATAACACACAAAAAACATTAGACATATTAGAAAGTTTTCTTTCTTTCAAAGGTTCAGTTGAAAAAATGAAAAAATCCACCTTAAATTATGACTATTCAATGAATCAAATTCATAGTTTAGAGTAGATTAAATGAAATGTTCAGTTATCTTTTTTCTTATTTCCGGATGTAAAAGGTCGAATCCACAACGCGTCAGTGAGAGCGGTTTTGCTCTATGCTTGTGAAACTTGGTCTCTCGAAGTTGAGGATGTTAGATGACTCTCTCTGTTCGATCATCGTTGTCTCCGAAAAATTGCTGACATTCAATGGAAACACCATGTTAGTAAAACAGAGGTTCGGCATCGTGTGTTCGGGCACAGCGACGATGATTCAATTGGTGTCACCATCTTGAAACATTGAATTCGGTGGTTCGGACATGTTCTACTAAGAATGTTGTCCCAGAGAATTCCACGACGTGCATTATTTGCTAGCGTTGGGACTGAGTGGAAAAAGCGTCATTCCATGACGTTGAAACACTCTCTAGCTCTCAGACCTTTGTAAACAGCGTCGTCAATTCCTTAGTCAAAAAGTCACCACCATCTTTAAAAAGTGCCGGAGGTAAGTCGTATGGGCCAGGTAATTTGTAGAGCTTCAAGAGTTGGAGTTTCTTGCGGACTTCCGCCTCATTTGGTGGATCAGTCGTCACCTGCCATGGAGGGCAGGACAGTCTGACCGATGATGCCGGAGCAGCAGGCCAGTTGAACTGTCCTTCGAAGAATTCTGCCCATCGTCCAAGACGTCGATGGATGTTAGTGATTGGCATCCTACTATCCTCGCAGATTGTTTCGCTCACACCAAACTTCCTGCTGCCAGAGGCTCAGATGAGTTGGAAGAGCTTCCGGTAATTACCAGATGCAGCTGCTGCTTCCAGCTCATTAGTACGCTCCGACCGCCAGGCTTCCCGGTCCTTACGCAAGCTTTGCCCAATTTCATAACGCACCAACTTTCGTTTGTGGTCATTCGGAGTAGACCGACGGGCTTTGATGAGTTGTAAGAAGCCAGAAGAAACCCAGTGCTTATAAGCCGGACGTTTCGCAAACCCGCAAATAACTGTAACCGCCATTTTCATGGCGTCATGCGATCGCAACCAATGCTCATCTATACTTTTCGGTGGAATGGTAGCTAGCCTAGAAGCTAGCTTGGTTCGATACTTACTAGCAACAGAAGTTGCAACCAGCTTGCTAACATCAATCCGTTAGTGAAAGTCACTTCATTGACAACCGAAAAGTAAGGTAAGATTGACACAGACTAGGGCATGATCAGAGTCCAGGTAGGTACTCCAAAAGGAGCGGCAGTCTTGTACACAACCACGCCAGCGGTAGCTGATCGCGATGTGATCAATCTGAGTCCAGGCTTGAGATGCAGAGGGAGGACGCCAGGTGGCACATCGGCGATGACTGTGCCGAAAGTTAGTGCTAGCCAGAAACAGGTTGTGGTCTGTGCAAAGTTGCAGTAGACGGTCCCCGTTATCTGACCTGCGACCAACGAGTCCCCATCGGCCACCTACACGACTTTCTTTTGTGCCTAGACGCCCGACCTGAGCATTCAAGTCTCCGGCTAGTACTACAATATCTGTCGAACGCACTTTCTGGAGAAGAACAGATAACTGGTGGTAAAACTCATCCTTGATTGCATCCGGGCTGCAATCTATTGGGGCATAGGCGGAAATGACGAAAAGACATCGTTTCTCACGCCGATTTCTTCTGACTTTGATGAAACATTCTAATCTAACAACACATAACCGACTGTTAATGGGGATCCAATCGATTAGTGCTGCTTCAGCTGTAGTGCTTAGTGCGACACCAACGCCAGCAAGACTAGACGAAGATGCCACAGGGTCCCCGGATAAACGCACGTAAAACAAGCTTTTCGAAGCGACAGATGGAGAGCGAATTTGTAGTACTTCACCAGTCTTGAATACGGGTCTCGGATAGACAACACACGTCGATATTAAGACTTCCCAAAGACATAGCCAACCCTATCTGTTGTCCAACCTTCATAAGTGTGCGAACGTTGGAAGCAGCCAGTTTGAACGGTGCACGTGGTTTTAGTATTCGTATTTGGTGGTAGGATACAATTTTCAGCCAGGTAGTGACTCGAGAACGTTTAGATAGAACCGAGTTTACACCATAGCCGAGCTGCTGTATAAGTCGAAAAATAAGGATACACAGAGTGGGAATATAAGAGAATGAATAAATGTTGTTAAAAAAAATAATAACAACAATAGTAATAATAATAATAATAATAATAATAATAATAATAATAATAATAATAATAATAATAATGTGAATCGCTTGATTGTTAATCGAAGAAAGACAAGTATTTTCCATAAATATCGACATTTCATCATATTTGTGCGTGGGCTGCGATACTACCCGGGTACCCAGATAGAAGCAGGTGGTTTTCTTAGGGGGTCACACCCGGAGCCTTTGACCTAAAGATCTAACCCACAGGGAAGTGGAGCATCGTGAGGAAATCCAGTCCCATGGTAGCCGGTGGCCAGCGATTGGTTCATACGCCATTTGTTCCCGCAGGGTACTAGAGCCCATGTGTGCCATTGATTTGGAATCCGGTTAAAGCGCCGGAAATTCGCTTTTCGTCCTCTCATTTTCGTGAACAACACCCCGCCACGAGAAGGCAGTGAGTAGGACTACCTTGACAGAGGCTGTACACGCGTGGCCGTGTGAGAGCATTTCGAGAGGGTGGGAGAGCCTACCCCACTCTCGGCCAAACTAGGGCATTCGGGGGCTCAGAGAGAACAACACCTTTAAAATTATTCACGTGACCGTACAAATATTCTTTATCATGGTCGTTTTTTCGTTAAGAATTTCTACTTTAACTAATCCAGTGTAAAATTTAACGAACTAATAAACAAATTTACCCAAACAAGAAATGTTGTCTATCCGTTAGTCAAAAACTGTAAAATTACGTTTACAGTCCAAGCAAATCATTGCATATGATTAACCAATGGGGTAATCGTGCATCACTTTTCGTATGTACATTTATGTATGTAGGTAATTGTAAGTGGTAATTATCAACTAATCGCAAAGAGCAAAAAAGTACTTCTTTGCGGTTGACATGTATCTAACGTATGACGAAACAAGAAAAGGAGTAAACAAATGATTTATTTCGGGGATGAAAACAAGGAGTATCGTGAAATAAACACTTACGAGTAAGGTAACGGATCCGGATTGAGTCTAGCTCGAAGTTTAATACATTTCGGCAGATGTAATGCACGAAGGAGCGTCTGGAATAAAATTACAATTAAAAAGATAGAGACTAATTTTTCCTACCAGTTGGCTGGTAAAGTTTTAGTGAAAAATCATGCACGTAAATAACTGACCCATGAATTTCATATATGGGACTGCAAAGATGAAAAGTTTAAGTATTTCCAGGTAAAGAAATTAACGTTGAATTTCAACTACATGATAATTCACAATACGTTACAAACAATAAATAAATCATTGATTGTAATTTGACACATTAGTAGCCTGGGTTGCATACCTTTATGCTAATTCTGTAATTTTAAAAGCGTAGAGGATATTGAATATTCCATGTGGTTTCATATTGACCGCAGCCACTACCTAGATATGGTGGTTGAGATATTATATCGTGATGACCCAATCAACTTATACTGACTGGTGCTTCCGTTTTCTTAAGGTCCATTATGCCAACCAAGTCAGTTGGAGAAGAATAAAACTAAAAGCAATAACTTAGGGTTAAAGGGAGAAATCATACTGTTGACTGTACTCGAATATGAGGTCAATACGGTATTTCCCTTAGACAACCAATAATTGCAGACACACTGCTTTCTCACAACGAAAGGAGGGGTAAGAAACGATCACCCCTAAAAATATAAAACTACGTATTACCTCACGGACTTCCATCGCCGGCAGTAGTCTGAAAATCACCGAACCAACATATCAAAAACCCCTTTTGAAAAAGCTGTGCATGACTGCCTTTAAGCAGCTATTGCCCGAACGCTGTGATCACTCTTCCAAATTTTCAAGACCACCAACTTTACCCTAATTGCTGAAGTGCATTTAACCAGCAAACCATAAAGCTGCATAATATCTAAACTCAAGTACTCGAATATCTTAAAACGAAATCTGTCAAAGTAATGTATCAGCAGAAATAAAGGACCCGAAATATTCTGGTTTAGAAAGTTATGACATAACAATATGGTTGAACCATGTTATCTACTCGCTTACATTTCTTACTCGATTACAATACTATACAGATAAATACAACTGGACAATGTATTGTTAGAAAAATAATTGTATATCTTACTGAGTTGTCAGAAAAAGAATGAGATCCAGAACTCTCCAAAACAAGATGCTTCAAAAGGTTGGCTTTGCTACACTCTGTTATTTTCGATTCTAATTCTGGACTAGTCGCTAACTGTATGAGCTCAGTCAACCGACAGTCAATAAAATGTTGTTTCAAAAATCCAACTGTCTCCGTATCAGGAAAAGGAAAACTTTCTTTTACAACTTTTTGTTCATGATCTGTATCATCATCCATAGGTAATTCCAAATCTATTTCAAAATTCAAGATACGAACTGCTCTATTAGAATTGATAGTAGCTTGATCACTGTCCAGTTCGATAACAGATCGAGAAATCGCTGGAGATATATCGCACCCTGAAATATCAGTATCGATATCACACATAGTTGATACGGAAACGGTCTGAGTCCCTAAGTTATGATTTATTGAAGATTCAGATGACAGAATGGGTCCACTAAGCGGAGTCATAGGAAAAACTGTGGAATATGGAACAGATTGATCTTCTTGGACAACTGATGATCCTGCTAAAAAAAAATAGTGAATTATTTACATCTTTTAAAAGTATGCAGTATTTATATTGAATGTATAAAATCAAATGAAATTATTGATGAACGCCTACTAAATTATTTGTTTGCAATTGATCACCTGTTGAATATCTATTTGAGTGAAAGATAAACAGTGTTTCTACTACTAGAATGAATGGTAAAAATTCGAAATCAAGATATATTTCATAGAATTACGCTTGGAACTGTCAATAAAATAGAAAAAAACACTTGCCAACTTTAAAAAACATCGTGTATTCACATGAATATTTTATTGTTGTAGATCAGTAGTGCGAATAAAGGTTAAATAATCAAGATATTGTTTCGGTCTTAGCTCAGAACAAAACAGACACATTGGTAGGCCAAATCACAAAATAGGTGATGCAAATAAGCTGCAAAAGATGATCTCATATCTTATTTTCTAATTTACATAATCCAGGGAAAAATCGGCGAACAAAAAGTAATTAACAAAATAAAATATTAGGAAGAAAATTTACAATAAATAATCAGTTACCACTGATTTGCCCCCAAATTCTCGCATGAGACTCCTCAGCAGTTCTTACATACGACTGAGCATCTGGAAGTCGAATCCAGGACTTTCGGTCTCACATGAGAACGCTTAACCTCTAGACCACTGACCAAACTGGTAGTCAACAGTGTTGATGTTTAATTTTAATTATTCCACAATATTGTGTAGCCCTCATCTATTGACTGAGGTTTATAACTGTCGCATACCCGACATGGTTGAACGAGAATGGTTATAGATTCTCACTACAATCAGTCAACCAGCTACAAACTAATTCTTTCTTACTGTACTATATCCTTATATGCAATCTTTGCTTTATATATTACCACCATTGAATTAACTACTCCTATGAATCTGTTCATCTTGTGTTAATGAGGTATGGTAACAGGTATTCTCACTAAAAATCCAGTTGTATCTCGAAGCCAACCACTAGTGGAAATATTATACCGTAGATCCCAGGATCAGGAGTCACATACTAGAGCGAAACGACCATCCAGTGCTTCCAGGTTTACAATAACCCTTTAACTTTGATCGGTCCATGATTCCAATAAAAATCAATAATCACAACTATGACTATGTTGACCCAGTATGGTTTTTTCACCAATGTCATCAACACATGACACTTGTTCGGTGGAATGACGACTAAAAAAGTGGCATCGACTGCTACTAAGTGATCAGTCAATTTTAAATACCTATCGTATAGGTCAGCCATCGACCGAGTAGCTTAGTGATGTGGTATCCGATCTCACAAATAGAACCACCCCACTTAAGATGACAAGTACTTCTAGCCTCCAACCGAGAGTGTGGAGAGTAAGCTCTCCCTCTCCAATTGCTCTCACATGGTCACATACGTGCAACCCCAGTCAGGGAAGTCCTAATGACTGCCATCTTGAGGCGTTACTGCCGTTTACGAAATTGAGAAGACAAAAAGCGAATGTCCGGCGCTCAAACCGGGTTGGTGGATATGGATAATTCACCTAGGGGAAGTTGGAAAACCCTGAGTCCAAAATAATGATGCACGTAGGTTCCAAGATCCTAAGGGAACAAATAGCGCATGAGTCTATTGTTTATAACCTGCTACCATGGGACTGCATCTCCTAATGTTCCTCCACTGCCTTGTAGAGTGTGGCCTGTTAAGAAAACCACCTGCTACGGTTTAGGCGCCCGGGAAGTATCCCAGCCCACACACAAATCGAATAAAGTGAGGCGCATATATTCGGTGCCTCCTTGTACTATATTTGTGTTTAAATAAGGTTTTCACGAGCCTTAGTGAAGCGTTAAAAAATTACTGGGGATAATATTCTAGACAAACAGATTCCTTCAAAATTTCATTTGGTTCTCAGACATTAGCTAGTAATCGGTAATCTAAGAGCTGGAACTGGACCACTATCCGAATAAGACGTTACTAATACAGGAGGCTATGAGCCTATTGGCTTCGACCTGTAAGAAGAACAATGGTGGTTGCGCTGACAACACGAGCACGGACAGTGAAGAATGTGTCAGTGTACGTGCTGTTACGAGACGCCCCAAACACCCGACTGTGGTTGATGGAAAAGTGAAATCTCCGTCAATATTAACGAGAAGGAAAGTACCACCTGACATCGACATTGGTAATCATGCACCTCTAGTGGAAATTGGAGATCCGGATAAAACCGTCACCATCCCAAATAGTCCAGGTGTTCTGAAGGAAGAAAAATTGACTACAGTAGGGAGAAAACGAAACAAAAAGAAGAAAGCCGTAGGCAGTACGCAACTGGTTAGTAAGTCATTGGTGGAATCCCATTGTGAGTCACAAAATGCACTACCGAAGTCTGATAGTAAGAGAGAAACCCACCCTGGCATGACTGAAAAGGAGAATCTAATCTCATCGAATATTATTGTGAGCGAATTTCTGGAGTCAAATGACACATTTTACAAAATTAGACACGCGCATGATTTAGAGAAGCTGGGAGAATATATTCGTAGTATCTTACCAGATAACTCTATAGGAGTTCAGGTCAAAAAACTTGTTAGAATAGATAAGAGGACCGCGGACAACGTTGAACTCCGACCATGCAAACTCCTTAAGGTAATCCTAGGATCGGAGAAGCAACGTGATCTCCTGTTAAGTAGCGCACGTAGTCATGTCAGTTCCAACATTCGAATAAGACCTGATATATCTCTTGAAGATAGAATAAAAAGAAAGCACTATCTGAACTAGAAACCCGTCAAAAAAACGGTGAGGAAAATCTCCAGTTAGTGGGATTTCGGATAATCAAATCTAGGAGGCGAATGCTACCAAGGCCTTTGTGGATAAGCCGTCCTACCTAGGAGTTTTATATGCTAAAGCTCGTAGTCTAAGAAATAAGTTCTATCAACTAGAAGCATTAGTGAACAAATTAAGACCACTCATTGTAGCAGTGACAGAAACTTGATTAGTCCATGACTTACACATTACTCCAGAATTGTTCGGATATCATTACCTAAGGAGTGGTAGATATAGATGTAGAAGAGGAGGTGGCGTTCTTTTGTGTATAGCCAATAATATAAATATCCGCTCCTCTGCTAGCGAATCTCATGATGGCGGTACTTGAGAAGTCATTAGCTGTAAATTGGCTATCGGACGTGGTACATTTATGCCCGGTGTCATCTATAACAACCCAAATAGATCACATCGCTATCAGCCACCGATGGAGGGGCTCGATAGAAGACTGTCGCTCATTCTGGAGCACATGCCTAGATTCAGATCATGCTCTAGTACGAGCGCGTATTTGCTTGCGTCTTACTGGACGTAGGAAAAACGCTGCAAGGAAACCTCTTAGGGGCCTACTTAATGATAGTCAAGCTAAGAGTATATTTCAGGAACAACTAGGAAAACAGTTAGGCAGCCATGTATGTGATGCCCAACCCGAGGCAGCATGGAATGATATCCGAAAAGCTGTGGAAACAGCAGTGATATCTGCTAGTAAGGTAAACCACAAGGTTAGGGAGCAACACTGGATCTCAGCAGCATCTATCGCACTGATAGATGCTCGGAAACTCATTCCACCTGGATCTGAACATAATGAAGAGCGGAGTCAGCTTAAGTGCAAACTGACAAGAAGTCTACGCAATGATCGCGAACAGTGGTGGGTAGCGAAAGCAAGAGAGATGGAAAACGCAACGGCAATAGGTAATAGCAGACAATTGTTCAGACTCGTTAAGGAAACCGGAATTAGGAACCCGACTGTTAGCGAAACAATCTCAGAGAAAGATGGACATATTATTCATTCTCAATCCAGGAGACTGGATCGATGGGCAGAACACTTTGGGGATCAGTTCAACTGGCCTTCAGCCACACTTCGGTTTCCCACGATCTCCAGTCAACCTGAATGGCAAATTAATGTAGGTCCGCCGTCTCTTTATGAAGTTGAAAAAGTCATAGGAAATCTGAAACGAGGGAGAGCAGCAGGCCCTGACAGGTTTACTCCTTTGATTTTTAAGGATGGTGGTCCAGTATTAGCAATGAGATTAACCGAGGTCTTAGGTAGAATTTGGGAACTGGACGTAATCCCATCTGACTGGTCTCAATCACTGATTGTGCCAGTCTATAAGAAAGGACAAAAGTCCTCTTGTGACAATCATAGAGGAATTAGTTTGACTAATATAGTGTCTAAAATATTAGCTTCAATAATACTTCGACGCCTAATCAAAGCTCGTGAAGAGCAGATTAGAGAAAACCAGGCCGGTTTTCGACCTGGACGTGGTTGTACAGATCAGATATTCACAATACGTCAGGTTCTAGAACACAGACACACATTCAGACGCCCCACAATGGTAGTATTTCTCGACCTTAAGGCGGCATTCGACTCTGTTGACCGTGAGGTTCTATGGCAGTGTTTGTCACTGAAAGGAGTACCGAAGAAGTACCTTAACCTTATAAAGGCTCTCTACTCGAACACAACTGGTAGAGTGAGAGCTTATGGCGAACTGTCATCAGAATTGATTACCTCAAGTGGTGTTCGTCAGGGCTGTCCACTCTCTCCATTCTTGTTCAACTTTGTGGTCGACGTACTTTTAGAGATAACACTCTCCTCATCTAAATTTCCGGGGGTTGAACTTCTACCGGGAGGTTTACTTGTTGACTTAGAATATGCTGATGACATAGTTTTATTTGGTGAAGACGCTGACAAAATGCAGAGTCTTCTGACCACTCTAAGCAACAATGCAAGCATGTTCGGGATGCGATTCTCTCCCTCGAAATGCAAAATGTTGCTTCAGGATTGGGTTACATCGACACCCGAACTAGTGATAGGGAGTGGAGTAGTTGAGTGTGTCGACCGCTTCACTTATCTTGGAAGTCTCATCAGCCCTTGTGGTCTGGTGTGTGACGAAATCTCAGCACGGATACAGAAGGCTCGACTAGCTTTTGCCAACTTGCGTCATTTATGGCGTAGGCGAGATATCCGTCTACCAACCAAAGGACGTGTTTACTGCGCAGCAGTTCGTTCCGTCCTACTTTATGGCTATGAAACATGGCCAGTAAGAGTAGAGGATATTCGTAGGTTACTAGTATTCGATCATAGGTGTCTTCGAAGTATTGCTCGTATATCCTGGGACCACCGAGTAAGTAACACAGTTGTTAAGAAACGGGTACTAGGTAAGGATGGCAAATCAATTGATGAAGTAGTGAAACTTCATCAGTTGAGATGGCTGGGACAAGTGTTACGTATGCCCAACCACCGACTACCTCGACGTGCTATATTCAGTGGTATAGGAGTAGGTTGGAAGAAAGCTAGGGGCGGCCAGACCAAAACATGGCACAAATCCATGAAGTCACTGAAAAGTGGACTGAGTTATGTTGGTAGGTGTAGACTACCTGGTTGGGGACCGCGAGATGATAGCAACCGATGGTTAGAGACCCTGAATGACATGGCTCAAAATCGTTTGCAATGGCGCAGGTGCATCTACTCTCTATGTTCTCCCAAATTCTAATCTTCTGAATTCTTCATGCCCCTTTTTTCCCTCTTTTCAAATTTATTTCACTCAGTCAGTCAGTCAGTTACAACGTAGGACCAGGCACATATGTGTATCGATCCAGGTTGCCATACCGCATCAGCACAACAAGATGAACACCGGATTCATAACAGTGGTTAGGTAAAAGGTGGTAATATATAAGAGAAAGATTGCATATAGAGATATAGTACAAGAAGAAAGAATTGGTTCGTAGAAAGAAAGATATGAAGCGATTTTAATCTCTTAGTTTAAGGGAAGACAGGGAGTGTATACACCTACGCCATTGTGATCGATTCTGAGCCATGTCACCAAGAGTCTCCAACCATTGGTTACGATAGTCACGCGGACCCCAACCAAGTAGTCTGCATCTACCAACATGGCTCAGACTAGAAGTTAGTGACTTTAAGCACTGATGCCACGTTTTGGTTTGGCCGCCCCTAACTTTCTTCCAACCATATCCAATACCGGATAGCATTGCACGTCGTGGTAATCGGTGTTCAGGCATACGTAAAACGTGGCCCAACCATCTCAGTCGATGAAGATTCATAACCTCGTCAACTGATTTACCGTCCTTTCCTAATACCCTGCGTCTAACCTCACTATTACTTACCCGATTATCCCAGCAGACGCCAGCAATATTTCTAAGGCATCTGTGGTCAAATACTAGTAGCTTACGAGTGTCTTCTACCCTTAAAGGCCATGTTTCGCTGCCGTAAATTAAAACAGAACGGACTGCCGCGCAGTATACTCGTCCTTTTATTGATAGACGGATATCTCGCCTTCGCCACAGGTGACGTAAGTTGGCAAAAGCCAAACGAGCTTTTCGAATCCGTGCTGAGATTTCGTCCGATACCAACCCATTAGGGCTGATCAGACTTCCAAGATAAGTGAAGTTGTCAACGCGTTCGACTACTTCACTCCCTATCCTTAGTTCAGGTGTTAACGCAGACCAGTCCTGAAGCAACAACTTGCATTTAGAGGGAGAGAAGCGCATTCCAAACATCCTGGCATTGTTGCTCAGTGCTACCAGAAGACTCTGCATTTTGTCAGCGTCTTCACCAAACAGGACTATGTCATCTGCGTATTCTAAGTCGATAAGTGGACCTCCTGGATGGAGATCAATACCCGAGAACTCAGTCGACGAGAAAGTTATTTCCATTAGTAGGTCTATGATGAAGTTAAACAAAAATGGGGAAAGTAGACATCCTTGACGGACACCACTTGAGGTTGCAAAACTAGATGACAGTTCGCCATAAGCTCTCACTCGACTAGTAGTGTTCGAGTAAAGAGCCTTTACAAGGTTTATGTACTTCTGGGGTACGCCTTTCAATGACAGACACTGCCACAGAACCTCGCGGTCTACCGAGTCAAATGCTGCTTTTAAGTCAAGAAAGACCACCATCGTCGGACGCCGATAAGTATGCCTATGTTCTAGAACCTGACGAATGGTGAATATGTGGTCGATGCAGCCACGACCAGGTCTGAAGCCAGCTTGGTTTTCTCGTGTTTGCAGTTCACGAGTCTTAGTTAGGCGTCTGATAATTATCGAGGCTAGTATTTTAGATATTATATTAGTTAAACTAATCCCTCTGTGGTTGTCACAGGATGATTTTGATCCTTTCTTATATATTGGGACGATAAGTGATTGTGACCAGTCAGATGGAATAACGTCTAACTCCCAGATCTTAGCTAAAATATTAGTCAACCTAACCGCTAAAATTGGACCACCATCTTTAAAGACTTCTGGAGCCAGTCCATCTGGACCAGCTGCCCTTCCTCGTTTCAGATTATCTATAGCCTTTTGAACTTCAGCAAGAGTTGGGGGACCTACTTCAATGTTCCATTCACGCTGTCTGGGAATGGAGGGTAGTTGTAGAGTAGCTGAAAGCCAGCTGAACTGTTCCCTAAAGTGTTCCGCCCATCGTTCTAAACGTCTGGACTGGGAATAGATGAGAGTATCGTCTTTTTCCGATATAATCTCACTTACACTTGACTTATTAATTCCAGTTTCTTTTATTAGTCTGTAAAGTTGTCTTGTGTTCCCTATAGTCGCCGCCTTTTCCATCTCTTTTGCTTTCGTTGCCCACCACTGCTCACGGTCGTTTCTTAGACTTTTTCTTAACCTAGATCTGATTTGTTGTCGCTCTTCATCATGTTCGGAACCTGATGAGACGAATTTGCGAGAATCCATCAGTGTGATAGACTTTGAAGAAATCCACTGGTCCTTTGAAACTCTGTGGTTTAAGTCACTAATATATTTCATTGCTGTTTCCAGAGCTATTTGTATATCTTTCCAAGCAACATCTGGGTCAGCCTCGTCTTCAGAACTACCTAAGTGTGAACTCAGTTGTTCTTGGAACCTATTTTTGGTTTTCTCGTTACTCAACTTAGTTCTAATGGGTCTTTTCAATGTGGCTTTTTTGCGTCCGGTGAGGCGCAAGCAGATGCGTGCCCGTATTAGGGCGTGGTCGGAGTCCAAGCAGGTACTCCAGAATGATCGACAATCTTCTACCGACCCTCTCCAACGATGACTGATGGCAATATGGTCTATTTGAGTCCATCGTTGGTTTGGTGTAAGGGGTCGCCATGTTAGACGATGTCTCTTCTTATGCTTAAAATTTGTGTTTGCTAAAAATAAGCGATTGTCTGAGCACAGTTGCAGCAGACGGTCACCATTATCTGTTCGCTGTGCCGGAATGCTAAAATATCCACCTAAATGCCTTTCTGTGTGGTTTAAGCTACCTATCTGAGCATTAAAGTCACCCCCTACGAGTACTATGTCTGAGCGTTTACCTTTCTGAAGAAGTTCAGATAACTTTCTGTAAAATTCATCTTTCACATCATCTGAGCTGCAGTCAGTGGGAGCGTAGGCAGAAATGACAAAAAGGCAACGACGTGTGTCCCTATCCTTCCGAGTTCTTACGGAGCCGTTTAGCCGAACAGCACATAGACGACTGTTGATGGGGATCCACTCTAGTAGTGCTTGTTCCGCCCTCATGCTTAGTGCTATGCCTACTCCTGCCAGTCCACGAGAACTGGCCATCGGGTCACCAGATACACGTAGGGTGTATCTCGTTGGCTCTCCGTTTTGCCGAGGTGAGGTCAAGTGAATGACCACACTGGAATCCTGTATGCGTGTTTCGGAGACAACATACATCAATGGAAAGAGACTCTAGGGTTTTAGCCAAGGAAGCCTGCTGACCGATTTGACATAGAGTGCGTACGTTGAAAGCTCCAATGTGTAGTTTGGAGCGAGGTTTCAGTAGACCTGGGACAGAGTTTTGAGCACTAGAATCGTTGGCAATGGTGACACTTGAGGAGGAAGCCGAAGGAGGAAGTTTAGGGTTGAAAGTCGATGTAGGAGGAATAATAGGAATTGAAGAAGAAGGTTGATTATGAATACAGTGGTCTTGGGTGCTGTTAGAAGTATGAGGGCGGTTATCACTTCCCGGGTGCCCACACCGTGGAAGGGTTCTTCTGGAGGTACCTGAAAAGGAAATTGGATTAGAGGCGGTCTCAGCGACCTGAGAGCGTGACCGCAGTGCCCAAGGGACAACTGCTTGAGGCCGGTCGCGCACGGCCTTTTCGTGGAAGGTTTTTGACATGTTAGCTCCGTTCTTCAAAGAGCCTTACCGCCGGAGACGGAAATCCGTGGGGTAAGGTGAGGTGTGCATTTTTAGGGTCGACCTTTTCTAACCCCACCCCTCCTTGTGGGAAGGCAGCATCGCTGTCATGCTGGTTGTCTGAAGGAAACACCTTACTGCTGTCACACCTCTGAACAGTCAGCAGTACGACTTCGCCTTCGGACCTTAGGTTTGTTGCTTTTAGTCTTACCGCTCTTCAACCGACTTGTCTGACATGGTAGGACCTTGAGGAACGGTTGTTCCCGCCAGTATAGCTCGGTTGCTTCATCACGATAGGCAAGCCCGACCACCACGTCAAGGTAGCAACAACTGAATTATACTCGTTAAATAACATCTCCAAACCCTAATCTTCCCGATTACTGCTTATACTCTTGCTACCTCTACCACTACGGGATTTGAATCGATCACTGCATCTCTGTGCTAATGTGGTATGGCAACTCGAACTGATGTACGTACGTACTAAGTTCTACGTTGTTACTGACTGACTATAACAGCCCAATCTGCTTAGCTGATGACTTTATTTTAGAGCACATTCATCTTTGGAGTGAAAATACCAGATGCTTGATAATAGGAGACTTTAATGCACCTGATATTAGTTGGACTGAGATGACCACGGAAAGATCTATAAACTCTTTTGATAGTCAGTCAGTCAGTCAGTTACAACGTAGGACCAGGCACATGTGTGCATCGGTCCAGGTTGCCACACCGCATCAGCACAACAAGATGAACACCAGATTCATAACAGTGGTTAGGTAAAAGGTGGTAATATATAAGAGAAAGATTGCATATAGAGATATAGTACAAGCAGGTTCCTGATAACAATAATGGAGCATGCATTAGTGCGGCATGTATCCAAACACACACGTTTTGGTGCTAACCAAGGTTTTTCTCTGTTGGACTTGGTAATCACTCATGAGACTGAGGATATTGTCGACCTAAATATTCTTCCACCGTTAGTGAACAACGATCACGCTGTTTTATCATTCGCGTTTAGAACTAGGAACATGTTATACGACCAGGTTACATTACACCTCGCCCAAATGTATGGAAAGCTAACATATCAGCCATTCAGGAATGCGCCTCTAAGACAGATTGGTTTGTAGATAGTAGCTTATCAGTTGAAGAAGCATGGTCTGTATTTAAAGGTAAGTTTATTTTAGTTACGTCCCCGTTCATACCATACTTGGTGCCACGAAGACCGACTAACAGTCCACCATGGATAACTAAACCAGTAAGGAAACCTAGGAAAAGGAAGAGGCACTGGAATATGCTCATCTCTACTGGCTGAGAACAATACAGATCCAGTTATTGTAAGATTAGGAATGCCTGTAAAGCGTTAATAAGTAAGACTAGACTACCATACGAAAAACAATTGGTTAGGGATTCTAGATGTAGTCTGAAACGGTTATTCTCGTATATAAAAAGGCGAACTAAGAGAAGTGATGGAATTCTATCACTTTTGATACGAGATAATCCGTTAATCTTAGCAGAGAATGATGCCTAAAAAGCTGAAGCTTTATCGGAATACTTTAGTAAAGTGTTTTCTATCGGTCATGAGGAACGACCAATGATTCGTCGCGACCGTGACGGCTCGCTGATGGATCCTGTAGTCATTGAGAAAGATACTGTTTTAAGGCTACTCCAGGATCTCAAACCTGATAAGTCCAGTGGTCCTGATGATTTTTATCCTAGGATTATGAAAGCCATATCAAATGAAATTGCTGAACCATTAGCGATACTATTCGACATGTCTCTGAGACAGTCCAAACTTCCCAGAGACTGGAAAGACGCCATAATAAGTCCGGTGTATAAGGCTGGGAGTAGGGATTTAGTTAGTAACTACAGACCCGTTAGCTTAACTATTGCAGTTGTAAAACTGATGGAGAAAATCATCCGGATAGCTGTTATAAACTATGTTGAAGAGCAAAATCTTTTCTCCAGGGCACAACATGGTTTTCGGAAAGGCCTATCTTGCTTGACAAATTTTCTCATTGCACGCGAAGATTGGGCTGCTGCAAAAGATCGGAAGGTTCCTGTGGATGTGATTTTCATAGATCTAAGTAAGGCCCTCGATAAGGTCTCCCATTCTGGTCTTAAATTCAAACTAGAACGTTTTGGAATCCATTATACAGTCGTCGATTGGACAAATAACTTTCTCCATGACAGGCGACAAAGGGTAAGGGTTAATGGGGCTCTCTCCTCGTGGGTACCTGTGAAACGTGGGGTTCCCCAAGGTACAATCCTCAGTCCCCTTCTCTTTTTACTTTATTTAAATAAATTACCAACTGTAGCAAAATCATCCGTTCTACTATTCGCTGATGACATAAAAATTTGGAGACCCATACACAGTATGTCGGATAGGATAGCATTAGAGAATGATCTTAGCTCATTGGTAGCATGGTTGGACAGGTGGTCACTAAAAGTAAATCCTAATAAGAGTGCGGTGATGCAATTAAATAACTATGATGAATCGTATCACTATACCATATGTGGATTTGTGCTACCCAAAGTAAGAAACTATATATTTAGGAGTCATATTAAGCAGCCCTCACACAAATCGAATGATTTATGTGGCGCATATCTATTTGGTGCCTCCTTGTACCAATGTTTGTGTTTAAATAAATAGTATAATAAAATACATATTAAGCAGTGATCTCAAAACCACTAGTCACTGTAAGGCTGCTGCTGCGAAAGGCTATAGGGTAGTATGGTCTATTCGTAGGTCTTCCCAGTATTTAGATGATGAAATGTTTAAATTATGATACCTGATTTATGTGCGACGACATTTAGAATATGGGATTCAAGCAGCCATTCCTTTTTTCAAGTATGAAGCAGAGATGCTGGAAAGAGTTCAACGGCAAGGTACTAAGATGGTACAAGGTCTATCGAGCCTATCTTATAAAAACAGACTGAGACACCTTAACTTGTTTCCGTTATCTTACCGTAGAATACGGGATGATCCAATATTGGCTTATCGTACACTGAACGATGACCTTGGTATTAACATGTCTTATCTTTTACTTCCATCTAGGAAAGATCATTTGAGAGGACATTTAAAGTCCGAAAACCGAGATCAAGTCGTCTACATCTGGAATTTCGTTTCTCGCACCGAGTAGAGAATTACTGGAATTCTCTACCGGAACACGTAATTTCAGCACTTTCTGTTGATATATTCAAAACGACATTGGACCTCCACAGTATTACAAACTGCAAGGATTAATATAGGTCGATAGACCTCCTATCCTTATTACTGAAGATCTGTGGTAATCCAGGAGGGTCTGTTGCTTTCTCTTGGTTTAGATTAACCCAAGGTTTCTACTGCATTATGATGATACGGCTTCAAAATGATTTCAGAAATATGTAGAATTTATCTCTATATGACTCGTGTACACTTTATTATCCCGCATCTATTTATGACGATACGAATCTTTTCTGTTTTTTTTTAAGTAATAAAACCACTGCCTTTACAACCCTACAAAATACATTACTTCAAGTATTATGGGTTGGTGGACAGCCCTGTATACAGGTTAGATAGAGTTGAATGGCAAGAGGACTTTTATAATAGAATTTCAGCTAATGATTCAGTGCTTTGCCGACTGACCAAAATACAATTTTATGTAAACATTGATTTCTAATCACGAATAATTGCATCCAAATGTCGTGTGAACTAGACACACAACTACTTATATTTTGGCATCGCTAGCTGTATAAACTAATATAGCCAATAACTACAACAATTACATATGTTTTTATCAGGAAACTAAGGTTCATAAACTTGAGGGGGTGAATGCTTTTCTAATCCCCTAAGTAAAGCCCCTTTCTACATCCATCAACAGAACTTATGCACTAAGTTCGCCAACCACCTTATTCTTAGCAGTAAATAACTCGCTACGTAGAAGCAGTAAAGAGGACTGCCCCAGATGTATCAGAAATTTTTGGTGTGTTTACAACATTTGTTATTACCTGGCAACACGTCACTAATAATGCTGGAAACAGCGGCCGTTAAGTCCCAGTTATGGTCCTCCAGTATTGATATTGCATACGTGATATCTGTTAATCCAGTACACGCCTATAGAAGTAAAATAATATTAGGAAGCGCACGCTCAAAAATTTAATATTCAACTTACCAGAAAATTCTCAAGCATCGTATCCCTATCCATTGCAGACAGAATGAGGGCTGACGCGAAATTGAAGCAACCTAAGATGGACTAAGATCAAATTCTGTTAATTCATCATGCGCAAATCATCCTAATAGAGAGATATCTATGGTGAAATTGGAGACATTTGAAGACTTCAAGGTCACCGACTCCCCATGCTCAACTATTAAATGGTCCAAATGGTTCAAATGGTTTGGGACCGAACAAAAGCTTTCGCCTAGTGGGCTTCCGTATCTAGTGGCAGAGGATCGCCGATGCCTCCAGGTAGGGGCTTAGGTATAGTTAACAAATGCGAGAGAAATAATAGTAGCTTATACTACAATACTGTCCTGAGTCCTTGATTCGTTAAACGCATTACAATGGAATTTGTGAAGTTGTTTGCTGTGAACTCACTTTTGAAGGGTGTACATTTATATAAGATGCCATTTATCGTGGCCCAATCTGCCCAGCTAGTGGTGTTATTTTAAAGCACGCCCAGCTATGAACGCGATTTGGTAAACATGTTTGTAAAGTGTGAGTCCGTTACTATTTGGAACTTTGCGTATCACTTCTCCACTTTAATTTTTACATATTGTGATATTTTTCATATTTTTGGATATTCTCCCCCTCCCACTCGTTCATTCTTATACTCTATATTCATCATGACTGAGCAGATTGCCAAGTTACTTAATGCCAATACTCTTACGCCACCTTCCAGCTAATTGCATTCTGGCCCAACAACATCGAAGCTGACTTTTGCGTGACCTATACACATGCGCGATTCCTCTCAGTAGTGAAGGCACTACCATGCGAATTCAACAGGTACGTCACACTAAGTACGTTTGTTAGCGATGTTTCGGAACCTTATGAAACTCTAAAATGTCTATTCTTAAACTCGGAGATCTAGCCGATAGACAAAGATTAGGTCACCTCTCTACTAACATGGCGCGACAACTGATATTTTGTTGCAAATGGTAGAGGCCATTGGTCAAAGGAATTTCGACGATGTCCTGTTTAGACAACGTTTCTTGTCTAAGCTTCCTCAACAGCTGAAGTCAGCGCTTGCTTCATTTCAAAACGACTCTGCAGACAAGCTGACTGAATCCGAAGATCATCAGAACTGACGCCGTGGTTTTTCAGTATAGATAAAATCTCAAACAATACAAAACGATGTTGCGGAACTATGTCATACACTAACACTCTACCTTCGTATTCGTCATGATTGTAAACGATCCCAAACTCCTCAGAGCAGTATTTCACGAAGACGACCTGTCTCCAGATCACGAGAGGCATACAATACATATTGTTGCTGGTATCATAATCAGTACGGAAAATCTCGAAATCGCGGATGCTTCTATGTTAAACGTTTGTATAGACCTACTACAATATCATAGTTTACTCTTCGACACGCACAAACGGAGGTTATTAGATGGAAATACTAATATGTCTGTTTGTGTAACTTATTTTACCGGTTGTAGATTATCTCCAGCCACAGAAAAATATAAGATCTGTTGAGTCGGCTTTCCGAGAACTGCAACGGAGCCTTCAGAGGCCCTAAAGAAGCAGAAGAGTTTCAGCCAATCAGAGCATGATGGAGCTTTATAGAATGTCAATGTGGCGTGCTACTATTGGTCAGTAGCATAATATGTCTTTTAGCGGATTGGCCAAAATATGATGTTGATTTAACTAATGTTAACATCTATAAATACCCGTGTTTTTCTGTACAAGAATGAACTTTTGAAGTAAAGTGTTTTTCACCTACTTTGCGCCATTTCTCTCGAGTTCATGTCGCTTGCAGTTTACCAGAAAAGCTTAGGAACCGAATAAAGCCTTCGAATTAACAAGACTTATCAAGATCGATCCAAACTACCAACAAATACTAAATAAGTACTCTGAGATATACCAAACGCAACAGAAATTGCTAAATGTAACTAGCAATGTTACACAACACACCACGACTACAGGACCACCTGTATTCTCGAAGGCCCATTGAATAGTTCCTGAAAAGCTGAGGTTGGGTAAAAATGAATTCAGGCACATGATGAACATAGCAACTATTTGACCATCGAACAGCAAATGTTTCCTGGAAAGAACAACAGTGGTTAACGTCCGACTGGTGACTATCGAGGAGTGAATGAGCAAACCATTCTTGATCGTTACTCGTTGCCTCACATTCACGACTTGACAGCTACCTCAAAAGGCACAACTTTGTTCTCAAGAACCAGTCTGGTTAGAGCATTAAAAAAATCATTAAGACTGCAGACGATATTCATAAAAGGGTTATCATCACTCCCACCAGACTCTATGAATTTTTGCAAATGCCTTTCAGTTTAATAAATGCCTTATATACGTTTCAGAGATTCATGGAGTTCGAGGTCTCAACTTTCAACACCCAGATGCAGATGACTGCTTGGTTGCAACTCCAGAGAGAAAACCTCATCTCTAGCATCTGGACGTTGTCTTCGAACGACCACAAAAGCACAGCATTGCTGGAAACATTCAGAAATATAAAATCGGCACCGACACTCTGGATTTTCTCGGCTACAACATTGGTGCACAAGGCATCTGACCTCTAAAAAAGAAAGTGGTAGTCATTCTCGATTACTCAGAGATGATTAAAGTCACGCAGTAAATTACGCTAAACGGACTTACTTACGCCTGTTACTCCTCGTGAAGGAGCATAGGCCGCTCACCAGCATTCTCCATCCAACCCTGTCCTGGACAATCCTTTCTAGCTCCGTCCAGTTGTAATCCATTGTTTTCATATCTGCTTCTATTATCCGACGCAATGTGTTCTTTGGCCTTCCTCTTTTTCGCTTCCCTTCAGGATTCCAAGTTAGCGCTTGTCTCGTGATGCAGTTTGATGATTTGCGTAATGTATGTCCTATCCATTTCCATCGTCTTTTCCTCATTTCTTCTTCAGCTGGAAGCTGATTTGTTCTCTCCCACAGAAGGCTGTTGCTGATGGTATCCGGCCAATGGATGTTGAGTATCTTGCGTAGACAGCTATTTATAAATACTTGTACCTTCCTGGTGGTGGTTGTTGTAGTTCTCCAAGTTTCAGCTCCATACAGTAGAACTGCCTTAACGTTGGTATTGAAGATTCTCACTTTGATATTGGTTGAAAGTTGTTTTTAGTTCCATATGTTCTTTAACTGTAGGAATGCTGTCCTTGCTTTGCCAATCCTCCTTGTTCATCGATGACGCTTCACAGGTATGTGAAGGACTCTACATTTTCCAAAGTTTCGCCATCAAGAGTGATTAGATTGTTGTTTTCCGCTTTGAATTTGAGGACTTTGGTTTTCCCTTTGTGTATGATGAGGCATACTGATGCAAAAACTACTGCTACACTTGCTGTCTTTGTCTGCATCTGTTCGTGTGTATGCGATAGGAGGGCTAGGTCATCTGCGAAGTCCAAATCGTCTAATTGATTTTGAGCTGTCCATTGAATTCCGTGTTTTCCTTCAGATGTCAAGGTCTTCATAATCCAGTCGACCACCAGAAGAAAGAGGAAGGGAGAGAGTAAACAGCCTTGTCTGACTCCGCTCCTTACTTGGAATGCATCTGTCAGCTGTCCTCCATGCACGACTTTGCACTGTAGTCCGTCGTATGAGTTCCGGATAATGTTGACAATCTTCTCAGGAACTCCGTAGTGTCGAAGAAGTTTCCATAATGTCCTCCTATCTACACTGTCGAATGCTTTTTCATAATCAATGAAATTGATGTATAGTGATGAGTTCCACTCAACTGATTGTTCGACGATGATCCGTAGTGTTGCAGTTTGATCTGTGCATGATCGATCCTTACGGAATCCAGCTTGTTGATCTCGAAGTTGAGCGTCTACTGCATCTTTCATCCGGTTCAGCAACACTCTGTTGAAGACCTTCCCTGGTATTGACAGCAGTGTAATGCCTCTATAGTTCTCACATTTGCTCAGATCTCCTTTCTTTGGAATCTTGACGAGGGGCCCTTCTTTCCAGTCCATCGGCACTTGTTCCTCTTCCCAAATCTTTTTGAATAGAAGGTGAAGCATGCTTGTACTTGCTTGTCTTCTTTGTCTCTGACCGGTCTCTCTGGTTTACTGTATTTCCCTGCTAGTTTCTTCGTTGTATCGTGAAGCTGTTTCATATTTCCTTCTCTAGCAGCTCTTTCTGCCGTCGTTGCTAGTTCTTCCACGTATTTCTTCTTGTCGGCTCTAATGCTCCTCTTCACTTGTTTGTTTGCTTCTATGTATTCAGCTTGTGCTTGGACTTTCTCTGCTCGTGTTCGGCTGTTGTTTATTGCTGCCTTCTTGTTCTTCCTTTCTTTGATCTTGTCCAGTGTTTCTGTAGAGATCCATTCCTTATGATGGTATTTCTTTAGACCCAAAACCTCTTGACACGTTGAAGTTAATGCTTCCTTGATGCCTTTCCAGTTGTCCTCCATACTAGTTTCTTATTCTTTCAGTAGATTTTGTAAGGCTTGGAACCTGTTGTTGAGAGCTATCTTGAATTCATTGAGTTTGTCAGTATCTCGAAGGAAGGCTGTATTGAACCTTTGTAGTGCTGTTTGTCCATTTGTCCAGTTCTTTTCTAGCTTCAGTTTTAAATTGGCCACAACTAGGTGGTGATCTGAAGCTACGTAAGCACCTCTCCTGGTTCTCACATCTTCCATTGTCCTTCGGAAGTTTTTGTTGATGCAAATATGATCTATTTGGTTCTCTGTAGTGTGGTCCGGTGAGATCCATGTAGCCTTGTGTATACGCTTGTGTGGAAATATTGTGCCTCCTATGACCAATTTGTTGAATACACATAGATTTGCAAATCTTTCTCCATTTTCGTTCCTTTCTCCCAGTCAATGTCGTCACATAATATCTTTATATCCAGTGTTGTCTATTCCGAATTCGGCATTTAGATCTCCCATCAGAATAGTTAGGTACTTTCTTAGGCATTTCTCAATGATTGACTGCAGCAGCTCGTATAACTGATCTTCAATGTAGTCGTTGCTATCTTTTGTGGGTGCATAACATTGGATAATATTCATTAAGATCCCCTCCTTCTTTGTTAGAAGGGGCATCGGCCTCGTGGCTTTCGAAGGAACTCGGCTTTCACCATGAAGCGTCATAATTCTTCTAAATGAAGACCTTCTAACTCCCAGGGCAGAGTTAAAATGGTTTGGATTACTTTTTCTGGTAAGCGTTTTTTTAGCGAGTTAGTTTTCTACGGGATGGGGACGCTAACCCCATGCCCGACCCCCCTCCTTTACCCTGGCTAGGGACCGGCAGTAACCCTTTAAGAGCTACAGGCGGAGTTGCTAAACGGCCTAGTAAGTTTTTATCAATAATTCATTCGGAATAGCGCGTCTTTCATGTGTCCCTGAACCGACCAACTATGTGTAAATGCAAAAATCATCAATTTGGCTAACGACGCGAGAAAAGCATTCTTGAGGTTAAGGAAATTATCACAAAAGCAACTATGCTCAAACACCAGAACATTAAAGCACCCGTTAGTACCGCAGTAAACGGGTCACATACGGCAGTCGGAGGAGCCTTACAACAGTGCGTTAACTACACATAGCAATCTTTGTCATTCTTTTAGAGACGGTTGCTAGACATTGATTCGAGTCATAGTGCTTTCTGTAGAGTACTCCTGACCATTTACTGTGTTGTGCGGCACTTTCAACACCCTGTTGAAGGCTAAAAACTCACTCTATTCACCGACCATAAACCTCTTACCTTATCTCTGAGCTCGTTCTCAGACAAGTACTCTCCTGGAGAGTCTAAACAACTAGATTGCATTTCACAGTTTACTTCAAATATAAGGCACAATTCTAAGACAAACAATTTAATTGCAGATGCCTTATCTTTTATGATGTTCTTGAACAGTTTCCAAGGAATAGACCTTCTTAAACTTATCTAGCTTTAAAAAAGAAGTTTATGGTCTTCAGTACCAGTTATCTTCGACAATCCGCAAACCAGTGATCAAACAGATTGGAACAGTTAAGGAAACTTTGCTGTGTGACATATCTAGAAAAAGGGTTCGTTCAACGGTGCCGAAACTATCGACACAACATCTTCAATACGTTGCACACTGTTTATCATACAGCTGTTCGTGAAACCATTAAGCTCATCCCAAAACGATTTTGCTGTCCTGATATGAGCAAAGATATGAGGGATTGGATGCGCTCATGTTTACGCTGACAGAAATCTAAGGTGATTAGTTGCAACAAATGTCCCTCGTGCTCCCGGAGTCCGTTTCGTCGGCGTTCATCTTGATTCTGTAAGACCCCTGCCAGATTCAAATGGAAAAGTACCTTTTAAAGCGTGCGAACTATTTCACACGATGGCCAGAAACAGTACGTATTAAGAACATAAGCGCTACTCACCTCCCTCTGATGGTGAGTAGCAAACTTCGGCTACCCTCCAACTATTACTACATTGAGATGACCAAACCATCCAGCTCAGAGAACAAAACTCCAAAAGCAGTATCACTACATGTCGTCAACGCCAGCTCTAATGTGAACTTTAACCGTTATCTTACTACACTACTAAGAATCACACGATTCCGAAAGACCGCCTTCTATGCACAAAATATCAGATCAATAGAACGAGTTCACCAACAGTTAAAAATTACACTTGACGGCCCAAGCCTTTCACAAGGGGCTAACGGTGTTCGCAGTGCAGTGGAAGCTGACGTTAGACACACTGCAACTCGTTTACAGAGCGACACTCTGATTTCTAGAATAATTAATGGATCCTTCATCTTTAATGAATATGGATCTAAATTCCAACAACAGCCTAGGCACCCACCAACGTAAAGTAACTCATTTAGAAGTAAACCGTAATAATTTTGATTATCGTACTTTACGCCCGAAAGATACGAAACTCACATTTATAAAGCATTCCCTGGTAATCAAGAAACACGAACATAAGTTGCTGGTAGCTGAAAACTGCTCGAAAACAACGCATCCAGTGTTATGAGCTTGAATGGCTTTTTACCCCGTTGATACTTGTTATGACTTGACCTTGATCTGTCTAGTCTAAATTACGACCTTGACGCGATAGGCTGAGCGGCTTAACGTTGAGTCTAGTACGCGTGAGTTCGAGATGGGGTAGAGAGATAACTATTCTAGAACCTGATTGGTTGGCAAACACGCAAGTGAGAGAAGACAAGACAGTTGGAACACTGAACTCTGGATTATCTGAATTCGGATTAGTACAAAAATGTACATGAATAAATAAGTGAATATCTTGACCACGACTTACAATAATTTGGAAAAATACAGTTATGCCAGAAACTGGAAATTAGGGTAGAAAATACGGTGCAAAATATTATGTTTAAATTACAATATTTTCGGAACAAAAAAGGGTATGGTAGTGAATGATACATAGAACAAAAGCTCATGTTATGTAGAATAAGATAGGGACAAAAATAAATATAAGTGTTTTACAGGGTTTGAATGAAATGAAATAACGTCCCAAGAAAATGGCTTTCGTGATTGTCTGGGCTTCTTAATTCCCCGTTCATAACATCCAGGGAGAAAGATAAGGTTTCCATAACTTTTGGTCGATTACTGCGCGTAGTATACTGCATAACTTCTGTTTTATCTCGTTTGTCCGTATAAAGGAATGACGTTCATATGCCTTTTAACATGGCAAGCTGACGGATGACTGTCTACAACGATAAGACCGTTGACTTTAAACTTCTGGCTGACAACGTTTTAAGAACATCACAACCCTACTACAGGGATAGTGAAATGTAGTGGTATATAAATCTCAAAAATGGAGGGTTCTGTAAGTTTTCAGCAATTTCACTAAGTGGCCCGTTGCATATTATTATTATAAGCTTTATCCATTATTATATTTTTGGTACAATATAGAATTCTCAGCACAAAATATTTCAACAAGTTTCCGTTTCTTACTTCTTGGTCGATCCTGACGGTAAGCATTGAGTGATTGCCCATTAGATGTTAGCAGTCCAGTAAATGAACATCTGAGTAATGTATATTCTTTTCGCTGCATGTCGCCAGCGACCACATTATCTCTTGCTGTGCTTTTTGTAACTTTGACAACGAAAATTGTACACTTTTCAGAAATGTAGCAGGATATATTATGCGATTAATAGACATGATGATATATTAAAACAAACAAAAATAGATAACTTGTTGAAATATCTAGATGGCAAGAACATGTAGCCCAGATGCTCAAGTAGGCCGAGAGGTTCTAGTGAAAGACATTTCAGCAGAAAATGTTGATACCACATCCCTAAACTGGTGGATTTCTAATTTTAGTATACTTTCTACAGTCACTTTCGACAAACATACACAGTTCTAGTCGCACGTCCTTACTAAATGTACACGTTCTAGACGTCTAGCACATCATCATAATAGCATAGCATTCAGCAGCACATGGACTGGTGGAGCGATTCCACAGACAATTATAAAACTGACCGATAGATAACTTACGCGTCTCCTAGAGCCACAACTCACGTTAGCGCCCTTTGTATTTACTTGATAACAACCAAAAACGTCTCAAAAGTTATTTTGCATAAATGCCTAGCAGCACAAAAATTCCAACACACAACTGTCGTGTTCGGACCTGATGTGCGTTTGCCAAGGTTAAAATGTGTTCTCAATGCCACTGTTGGAGAAACAAAAACGTTATTCATAGTACATTACTAAAGCATAAACCTAATTATCAACTACCCAGTACATCTGCACGGATATATTTCTTCGTTTTTCACCGATTTTATCCATTTAACAATACCAACTTTAGACCAGTGTTGAAAATTACTGATCATGTTTGTAAAAATGGCGAATTCCTGCTCTGTAAGATGTATGCTACTATTAAATAACGAGTCGTTAGGGTGTCAAAGAGAGCTGTTACATTAGCGGTTTATTCAGAACATGATAGAAAATGAGCGATTTTACCAAAAAGCCGTTGACAAACATAAGGCGAAAATATAGAAAAGCAAATTGCGTGTTGAAACGTTAACACATAACTGACTTCATTTATTTGAGTGGAAACGCTATGGCATGAGACGAGATAAAACAAAAGACTGAGGCGAACTCACCTTATGATGAATGTTTTTCATTGGTGAAATGCAAGAAGCGGCACAGTGAGTTACAGATATCATAATTTGAGTATAATGTTCGCAATATTATAATGAGGTTAAACAAAGTATTCAATACATAGAGAAAATATATGTAAAACGAAACGATTTGTGGATGTATCAGTGAACGCTGTGTTATCGTAACTGAAAGGCCGCACGTTCGTCGATGCTGTAGGTTGAGAGTATTTTATTCTCTATGGGCTGTTTCAAAGAGTTCTTAACTGACGCAGCTTAGTACTTCGTGCATAGATCTTGATTGGCGTTTACTAATTGTGGCTCACAGTTTGTAGCAACGTACTGATTCACCTATGAGTGACGACGGAGTGAACGGAGAATAATGATAATAATAATTTATTATCAAATAAAAGTCTGTTACGTGAGGTATGCCGGTTTACAGATAAGATAAATTTGTTACAGAAGATACAGTCTTCATTGTAGCGGGTTTCTTAGTTAGCTTGATATTTTATCAGCCACATTGATCATAAAAGTATCGGGGATAATACTTCTCACATATGAATGGAATGATATCAGTAAGATCTGTATTATCAATGCGACAATTCGCGCGCTTTATGGAGGTTGCGTTGCGACGTGCAACTGATAATCGAAATTAAATACACGTAAATTTGATGGCGTCGATAAACCGCAACATTATACCCTTCTGAGATATCCGATGCATCAGTGATGGCGCAGGACAAAGTCACTCGGTTCATATGCACTATCGGTGGCATATCTTGAGAGAGCTGAAAAAGATGGCAAGAAAAAAAGGACGAGAAGGAAAATAGGAAATGTCCAAGCATATTGGAATTGAGTTATTTGTGGTGAACTAGTGAAGGTATAACTATTTGGTCCAATTTTCTATTATAAAGGCACTTTTTAAGCAAGAGCTTTCTAGTAGGTTAAAGAAAAGAAGCGTATATATGATATGAATGAACCGTGAACAAAAAGTATTTGTTTGATATTTAATTCCTTTTATTCAACCCAACCTCTTTTGCGCGACGAATGTAATAAAGTTCCAAATAAATGTTAAGTTGAATGACTTTATTTCAAGTACTCATTTATTCAGGCAAACTGTACGATGGAAAGCGATGAAGGAAGATGTACTAGATAAAATAGTACCGATTACGAGTGTTGATATAACTCAAGATATGCAGAGTATGTTATGACAATGATACAGAGACTCGATGAAATTATAAATACATAGTCATCCACACAAGCACACACGTAATGTTCATATCTACAGTTACAAGGTCACGAATATAAGGGGCATATATAGTAAGAACCACAATGTCCTACGGAGAGAATAGTTAGTAAGAAAACAAAGATGGCTAAGTAGTTGCATTCAATTTGAGTTATTAAAGTGTGTCTGAAAGTAAGGATAAATTAAGTGAGTAATGGGACTACATACTATATTTATACTTTGGTGAACACATCTACGTCTTTACTTTGGAAACTGTTTGTCTAAACGACCATAAGTTTAAATAAACCGATTCTCAGACCACATGGTTTTCAGGTTGATATTCGCCAATAGTACATTGTGAGAATTAGATGAGTGCACTGAAGTTTTATTGGCGTTATAGTACTCCACTTTTGGCTCTTCAATGAAGATGTTTCTCACTAAATATTGAAAAACCATTTAATGATCCAGAACCAATCCCAGTAACTCCCTGTAAAATTAATGTAGAATTCAATGTACAAAATATCTCCAAGGCAATCAGTACATTGAAACACTCCTACACTGATGGACCAGATGGTATTCCATCTAGCATGCTAAAACGTGGAGGTGATATGTGTGTTTTGCTTCTCAAACTATTCGCGATATCACTCTCTTTAGCGTGTTACCCTATTGCCTGGAAAACTACACATATCATCCCAAAAATTAAAACAGGACCTGAAGCAAACGTTGAAAATTACCGGCCTATAAACATAACTTCAGTGGTATCTAGAGTGATGGAAAAAGTAGTTAAGGCGGCTGTAGTTCAATATCTACTAACTAATAATCTCATCTCGATCTCCCAGCATGGATTTCTTAAGTCCATGCCTAGTAGGCTACCTGAATGATATAACTCTGAAACGAGACAGCGGACTCCTTGTATCAGTCCTATTCCTAGACTTTAAGAAAGCCTTTGATAAGGTCCCACACAAAAGGCTACTCGTCAAACTAAAGTCCTTCGGGATACACAACCCACTGTAATCATGGTTTGCTTCGTTCTTCACAGATGGTAAAGTACAATGACTGTCTCTCGTCCCCTAGACCAATCATCAGTGGAGTCATTCAGGGAAGCGTATTAGGTCCACTTTTGTTTCTTATGTATATAAACGATATATATGTGACACTATAGAATTTGGGAAACCATACTTATATGCTGATGATCTCAAAATGGTATACAGCTATAAGCCTTAGACACTAAGCGAAAGTGTATCCCAGATTCAAAAGGACCTCAATAACTTAACTATCTGGAGTGAAAAACGACAATTACCATTTAACCTTAACAAGTGCGGGATCATGCACTTTGGAAAGCATCCCTATAAACCGCAACTTCACTTCAATGAATGTAGAGTCCAAACACTCGAATCAGTACGCGATTTAGGAATTAATTACACAGGAAGCCTAAACTTTGAAGAACATGCCTCCTCTATTATTTCTAAATCTAGACGGCTAATTGGTTTTATAATGAAAAACTTTTTCACAACAGAGGGTAAACTTACTCTCTACAAAATATGTGTACGACTCTCCCTTGAATACTGCTCTTTTGTCTTCTCTAATATGAATATCACAGACAAGATAAGAGTTGGAGATGTTCAAAGACGTTTCACACGTCAACTACTAGGATGTAACTCGAATCTCGATTACACAGATAGATGTAAGCATCTATCTTTAGAACCCTTATGGCACCGTAGGCTAAAGAACAATTTAATATTTCTTTACAAAGCGATATATGGGCTCTCCTTTCTAACCTCCTGCCCGACTATCACCCACAAACCAGCCTATAGACTTAGAAACAACGCATATACACTACTTACCGTAAAACACCAAAAACAAATGCGTTGTAAGTTCTTTACAGTACGGTTTAGTTTATTGTGGAACAGGCTGCCAATGCCTATCCGTAACTGTGACAAAGTTACCAGATTCAAAAAGCTAATAACCCTATTTCTAGACTCCAAAGAGCTTCAACATTTCTTGAACTCCCGCCCACCAATGAGGCACTTTATTACGGACCGCCTAGTATCTAGAAAGAACAAGATTATAACAAGTTTGACTGTTACTAATATGAATATAACCAAATCACAGAATATATGGCTTATCCTTTCCTATTATTCATTGTTTATTAATCATGGCCTTATGCTCCTAACCCTAGCTTTCAGTTCCCAAATCTCTACAGGTTAAATGTACATTACTCTTCCTAAAAGTCATAATGTTTTTTCTACTGCAAGTAGGCAGATAGCTCAATCTTATGGATGCTGATCTACTAAGGCCGATCATACAAAGCTCAAAATTTGGCCACAAAGTCTTGTGAGTTCCTCAATGTTTTATTTGTCTTACCCTGAAATTTTTTTCTACAATTTTATACCCTCTCATATCTTTTGATTTTCTTTTAGTCCTTACTTTATTAGACCATTAGTCATTTTCATAGCAGTGTGATATACTATATGGACATCTAACCCATAAAACAGACTTTTCAACTATCTGATTTGCTTGTAACATGGACCTAGTAGAGACAGTGTATTCCAACTATGGGCTTTGATTAAAGCAGTATTCACTTACCACAAATGTAAGAGAGCCTAACATCACAAAAGGAGGGAAGGTGGCGTTACTGACCAGCAAACATGATGGTGGGCAGATGAATTCAATCCACCCATGTCTGTAGGGCAGAATATTTTGTTTAATTGCGGCTCCTTATGGTTTAGTGAGATGTCACGAACTTATGGTATTGATGCTGACTTATCACGCAAAATACCTCTTTAAATCGTGTTACGCATGTTGAATTGGTTTTATTCCCTATCCAGTAATCCTATTACAAGCAAACTAGACAATTTGCTAATATACGAAGCCTACTCAAAACCCTATGATACCTGGAAAAAATAATACAAAAAAACGAAAGGGGCTCTAATAGCTTCGATAAAAAAGGAAGATAGCCAATTGTATATCACAATACTGTTTCTAGCACTATATTTTATTTTATACCCACACATAATCTTATACTCTCAGCTCCTTTCTGAATCGCCTCCATTTGTCAGTTGTATGTCCACTCACTCCTTGTTAACACTTATTTTCATTTACCTATCAAAATGCTCTTTCTCAACACATGCCTTAATAAAAGAAAAGTAGACTGAGTAATCATACCTTAAACATTCCTTCATGAATATTGGCTACTCTGCCTCTCGTCCTTTCTTTTACTTGCTCCCTCTTTCAGCCCTTTTGAGATATGGAACGGGTAACTTCATCCTGCACCATCCCCAAAGCCTTAAACATTCCAAAGGGACATAAAGTTGTGACATTTAGAAGCTTCCACCTTTAATAGGCCTATCCCTCACCATCAGCTGCACATTTGCAACGCAACTTTCATGAAGCGCGCCAACTGTGGTACTGATTAAAACCATCTATATTCATATCTTATAAATTATCAACCCAGCTATGTAATTTACTGCAGTGAATGTTGTATCAATTTGATCTTTCCTGTAAACTGACATGCCTCATGCAACAAACTGTTATTTAAGAATAAATTATTATGAGAATGAGCTTTGTGGAGAACTTTAGGAAATTTCACAGGTTGAAATCATGAGCCAGTTGAAGCTAGGCCACCATTGAAAACCTGGAAGCACTGGACGGCCCTTTCTTCATGGTATGGGACTCCTCAGCAGTGCGCATTCACCACCACGCGGGGCTCGAACCCAAGACCTACTGGCTTTGCGCACGAGCACTTAACCATTAGACCACTGTGCCGGCATCCAACGGTGTTAATGTCGTGGATGCGCGCTGCTGAGGAAGCTCATACTATGACGAAAGGGCCGTCCAGTGCTTCCAGGTTTTCAATGGTGGCCTAGCTTCAACTGGCTCATGATTTCAACCTGTGAAATTTCCTAAAGTTCTCCACAAAGCTCATTCTCATAATAATTTATTCTTAAATAACAGTTTGTTGCATGAGGCATGTCAGTTTACAGGAAAGATCAAATTGATACAACATTCACTGCAGTAAATTACATAGCTGGGTTGATAATTTATAAGATATGAATATAGATGGTTTTAATCAGTACCACAGTTGGCGCGCTTCATGAAAGTTGCGTTGCAAATGTGCAGCTGATGGTGAGGGATAGGCCTATTAAAGGTGGAAGCTTCTAAATGTCACAACTTTATGTCCCTTTGGAATGTTTAAGGCTTTGGGGATGGTGCAGGATGAAGTTACCCGTTCCATATCTCAAAAGGGCTGAAAGAGGGAGCAAGTAAAAGAAAGGACGAGAGGCAGAGTAGCCAATATTCATGAAGGAATGTTTAAGGTATGATTACTCAGTCTACTTTTCTTTTATTAAGGCATGTGTTGAGAAAGAGCATTTTGATAGGTAAATGAAAATAAGTGTTAACAAGGAGTGAGTGGACATACAACTGACAAATGGAGGCGATTCAGAAAGGAGCTGAGAGTATAAGATTATGTGTGGGTATAAAATAAAATATAGTGCTAGAAACAGTATTGTGATATACAATTGGCTATCTTCCTTTTTTATCGAAGCTATTAGAGCCCCTTTCGTTTTTTTGTATTATTTTTTCCAGGTATCATAGGGTTTTGAGTAGGCTTCGTATATTAGCAAATTGTCTAGTTTGCTTGTAATAGGATTACTGGATAGGGAATAAAACCAATTCAACATGCGTAACACGATTTAAAGAGGTATTTTGCGTGATAAGTCAGCATCAATACCATAAGTTCGTGACATCTCACTAAACCATAAGGAGCCGCAATTAAACAAAATATTCTGCCCTACAGACATGGGTGGATTGAATTCATCTGCCCACCATCATGTTTGCTGGTCAGTAACGCCACCTTCCCTCCTTTTGTGATGTTAGGCTCTCTTACATTTGTGGTAAGTGAATACTGCTTTAATCAAAGCCCATAGTTGGAATACACTGTCTCTACTAGGTCCATGTTACAAGCAAATCAGATAGTTGAAAAGTCTGTTTTATGGGTTAGATGTCCATATAGTATATCACACTGCTATGAAAATGACTAATGGTCTAATAAAGTAAGGACTAAAAGAAAATCAAAAGATATGAGGGTATAAAATTGTGGAAAAAAAATTCAGGGTAAGACAAATAAAACATTGAGGAACTCACAAGACTTTGTGGCCAAATTTTGAGCTTTGTATGATCGGCCTTAGTAGATCAGCATCCATAAGATTGAGCTATCTGCCTACTTGCAGTAGAAAAAACATTATGACTTTTAGGAAGAGTAATGTACATTTAACCTGTAGAGATTTGGGAACTGAAAGCTAGGGTTAGGAGCATAAGGCCATGATTAATAAACAATGAATAATAGGAAAGGATAAGCCATATATTCTGTGATTTGGTTATATTCATATTAGTAACAGTCAAACTTGTTATAATCTTGTTCTTTCTAGATACTAGGCGGTCCGTAATAAAGTGCCTCATTGGTGGGCGGGAGTTCAAGAAATGTTGAAGCTCTTTGGAGTCTAGAAATAGGGTTATTAGCTTTTTGAATCTGGTAACTTTGTCACAGTTACGGATAGGCATTGGCAGCCTGTTCCACAATAAACTATACCGTACTGTAAAGAACTTACAACGCATTTGTTTTTGGTGTTTTACGGTAAGTAGTGTATATGCGTTGTTTCTAAGTCTATAGGCTGGTTTGTGGGTGATAGTCGGGCAGGAGGTTAGAAAGGAGAGCCCATATATCGCTTTGTAAAGAAATATTAAATTGTTCTTTAGCCTACGGTGCCATAAGGGTTCTAAAGATAGATGCTTACATCTATCTGTGTAATCGAGATTCGAGTTACATCCTAGTAGTTGACGTGTGAAACGTCTTTGAACATCTCCAACTCTTATCTTGTCTGTGATATTCATATTAGAGAAGACAAAAGAGCAGTATTCAAGGGAGAGTCGTACACATATTTTGTAGAGAGTAAGTTTACCCTCTGTTGTGAAAAAGTTTTTCATTATAAAACCAATTAGCCGTCTAGATTTAGAAATAATAGAGGAGGCATGTTCTTCAAAGTTTAGGCTTCCTGTGTAATTAATTCCTAAATCGCGTACTGATTCGAGTGTTTGGACTCTACATTCATTGAAGTGAAGTTGCGGTTTATAGGGATGCTTTCCAAAGTGCATGATCCCGCACTTGTTAAGGTTAAATGGTAATTGTCGTTTTTCACTCCAGATAGTTAAGTTATTGAGGTCCTTTTGAATCTGGGATACACTTTCGCTTAGTGTCTAAGGCTTATAGCTGTATACCATTTTGAGATCATCAGCATATAAGTATGGTTTCCCAAATTCTATAGTGTCACATATATATCGTTTATATACATAAGAAACAAAAGTGGACCTAATACGCTTCCCTGAATGACTCCACTGATGATTGGTCTAGGGGACGAGAGACAGTCATTGTACTTTACCATCTGTGAAGAACGAAGCAAACCATGATTACAGTGGGTTGTGTATCCCGAAGGACTTTAGTTTGACGAGTAGCCTTTTGTGTGGGACCTTATCAAAGGCTTTCTTAAAGTCTAGGAATAGGACTGATACAAGGAGTCCGCTGTCTCGTTTCAGAGTTATATCATTCAGGTAGCCTACTAGGCATGGACTTAAGAAATCCATGCTGGGAGATCGAGATGAGATTATTAGTTAGTAGATATTGAACTACAGCCGCCTTAACTACTTTTTCCATCACTCTAGATACCACTGAAGTTATGTTTATAGGCCGGTAATTTTCAACGTTTGCTTCAGGTCCTGTTTTAATTTTTGGGATGATATGTGTAGTTTTCCAGGCAATAGGGTAACACGCTAAAGAGAGTGATATCGCGAATAGTTTGAGAAGCAAAACACACATATCACCTCCACGTTTTAGCATGCTAGATGGAATACCATCTGGTCCATCAGTGTAGGAGTGTTTCAATGTACTGATTGCCTTGGAGATATTTTGTACATTGAATTCTACATTAATTTTACAGGGAGTTACTGGGATTGGTTCTGGATCATTAAATGGTTTTTCGTTAGTTAGTGAGAAACAAAAATGTTCACTAAATAGTTATGTGACAAGTTTAGGATCTTCGTATACTTGTTTGCCTTTAATGAATATACTCCGTCTAGATTTAGAGCGTTTAAGTTTATTTTGGAGTAGTATGGTGAGTGCAGATGAGTTATTATTAAGTTCAACTGCACGTTTTTCCTATGCTATTGCTTTTTGTTTACTTATTGTGCCTGTTCGGACAAGTATTTCTGTCATCGTTATTAAGGAGGAAAAGTCATTTGAGTTGTGAAATCGAGTACAATTTCTTTGAAGACGTCTTCTTGTACTGTTCGGTATATAGAGATCTTTGGAGTACGTAGGTTAACAGTATTCTAAAGGTGCGATGCTGTTGATGATACTTTTGATGTATTGGTTAATGTGTCGGTATTGTGTGAGGTAAAGAAGGTTCTCCAATCAGTGCTTCTCAAGTAATTGTGGAAGTTATTCCAATCAACCGTGAGATAGTTTCTACGAAGTGTTACGGTTTTACTTCTATCAGTTGTGGTTTTTACATTAAGGCTGCATATGACAATGTTATGATCACTACCTGGGAACTTTTTTCCAATATACAAAGTATTGGGGATGAGGCCACTGGTAAAGACTAAGTCTAAGATGTTTCGATGTCTGGTAGGGCTATCGACATACTGAGTCCATTGTCCAAGCTCTAGACATTCATTAAATGATTCATAACGTCTCGAGGCTTTGACTGGCAGCCAAGAAATTTCGGGCATATTGAAGTCACCACAAATGAGCTTGCCTGTGAATGAGAGGGATGAAGCTAGTGTGAATACCTCCGATAATACTGTTATTTCATCTATTGATGCGTTAGGTTGACGATAAATCCAACCGAGCAGTAAGGTAACGGAATTCGACGACTTTAATACAATCCACACTGAATCCTTCAGTTTGTTTAGTTCAGGCATATCACATAGTAGTGAGTTTAGGCTAGAGTGAGCGTAAATAAGGCATCCTCCGCCTCGTCCATTCAATCTGTCGCTTCTATATAGGAAGTAGTTATCAATAGATATACTGCGGTCGGAAATATTACTGTTAGTCCATGCTTCAGATATCATAATAAGTGATGGTTGATATATGGATACAAACAGGGTTAAATCCGTCTTTTTGTTGCAGATCGATCGAGCGTTGATAAGACATATATAAAGCAAGTGGCCTACTAAGTTAAAATGGGTGAGGGTATCTCGGATAAAGTCATCGTAACCCTCGCGGGTGTGAGATGAGTTTGAAATGAGGGATTGAATGTTCTTCATTAGCTCAGTATTTTGATAGTTAGATTTAATAGGAGATGTATCATATGAGCTAATGAAGTTGATTGGGGAGTTTACTCAGGAGGAAAGGGTGGGAGTACTCTCTGATGGAAACTGTACGGAGGAAACAAATTTATGGTTTGCATGTGGTTTGAAATAACCTGGGCTACACGCTACAACAGGGGTGTCATTAGGAGTCTTATTTCCAAAAAATCTTGTACAGACCTACTGTGAAGTGTATGGTTATTTACAAAATAATCTTGATGGTTAGACTCGTAGCCCCTGTTATGGCTATTTACGTTAGCGTGAGAGGGGTCTGCCACGCGTAACTGGGAGGAGTTGCGACTGTTGTTATACATGGGAGCCGTTGTTATGTGATGGGTCGGTAGTAAAGGGTATGAGAAGTTTTCTTTCTGAGAGTAATTACAGTTGCGATCCTGGGGAATGTAGGTAGGGTGTGGAGTGAGAAACCTATTATTACCATTCTTATTTATGGTTTTAGGCTTCAAGGGGTGACTTGGGTGGCCAGCTCTCTGGTAGTTTTCGTTAGTCTGCGTGTAAGAAAGCTTGCTACGTTGAAGCCCACCACCCATTTTGCAACTTGGGGGTGTTGATATTTTGTTGCAAATGGTAGAGGCCATTGGTCAAAGGAATTTCGACGATGTCCTGTTTAGACAACGTTTCTTGTCTAAGCTTCCTCAACAGCTGAAGTCAGCGCTTGCTTCATTTCAAAACGACTCTGCAGACAAGCTGACTGAATCCGAAGATCATCAGAACTGACGCCGTGGTTTTTCAGTATAGATAAAATCTCAAACAATACAAAACGATGTTGCGGAACTATGTCATACACTAACACTCTACCTTCGTATTCGTCATGATTGTAAACGATCCCAAACTCCTCAGAGCAGTATTTCACGAAGACGACCTGTCTCCAGATCACGAGAGGCATACAATACATATTGTTGCTGGTATCATAATCAGTACGGAAAATCTCGAAATCGCGGATGCTTCTATGTTAAACGTTTGTATAGACCTACTACAATATCATAGTTTACTCTTCGACACGCACAAACGGAGGTTATTAGATGGAAATACTAATATGTCTGTTTGTGTAACTTATTTTACCGGTTGTAGATTATCTCCAGCCACAGAAAAATATAAGATCTGTTGAGTCGGCTTTCCGAGAACTGCAACGGAGCCTTCAGAGGCCCTAAAGAAGCAGAAGAGTTTCAGCCAATCAGAGCATGATGGAGCTTTATAGAATGTCAATGTGGCGTGCTACTATTGGTCAGTAGCATAATATGTCTTTTAGCGGATTGGCCAAAATATGATGTTGATTTAACTAATGTTAACATCTATAAATACCCGTGTTTTTCTGTACAAGAATGAACTTTTGAAGTAAAGTGTTTTTCACCTACTTTGCGCCATTTCTCTCGAGTTCATGTCGCTTGCAGTTTACCAGAAAAGCTTAGGAACCGAATAAAGCCTTCGAATTAACAAGACTTATCAAGATCGATCCAAACTACCAACAAATACTAAATAAGTACTCTGAGATATACCAAACGCAACAGAAATTGCTAAATGTAACTAGCAATGTTACACAACACACCACGACTACAGGACCACCTGTATTCTCGAAGGCCCATTGAATAGTTCCTGAAAAGCTGAGGTTGGGTAAAAATGAATTCAGGCACATGATGAACATAGCAACTATTTGACCATCGAACAGCAAATGTTTCCTGGAAAGAACAACAGTGGTTAACGTCCGACTGGTGACTATCGAGGAGTGAATGAGCAAACCATTCTTGATCGTTACTCGTTGCCTCACATTCACGACTTGACAGCTACCTCAAAAGGCACAACTTTGTTCTCAAGAACCAGTCTGGTTAGAGCATTAAAAAAATCATTAAGACTGCAGACGATATTCATAAAAGGGTTATCATCACTCCCACCAGACTCTATGAATTTTTGCAAATGCCTTTCAGTTTAATAAATGCCTTATATACGTTTCAGAGATTCATGGAGTTCGAGGTCTCAACTTTCAACACCCAGATGCAGATGACTGCTTGGTTGCAACTCCAGAGAGAAAACCTCATCTCTAGCATCTGGACGTTGTCTTCGAACGACCACAAAAGCACAGCATTGCTGGAAACATTCAGAAATATAAAATCGGCACCGACACTCTGGATTTTCTCGGCTACAACATTGGTGCACAAGGCATCTGACCTCTAAAAAAGAAAGTGGTAGTCATTCTCGATTACTCAGAGATGATTAAAGTCACGCAGTAAATTACGCTAAACGGACTTACTTACGCCTGTTACTCCTCGTGAAGGAGCATAGGCCGCTCACCAGCATTCTCCATCCAACCCTGTCCTGGACAATCCTTTCTAGCTCCGTCCAGTTGTAATCCATTGTTTTCATATCTGCTTCTATTATCCGACGCAATGTGTTCTTTGGCCTTCCTCTTTTTCGCTTCCCTTCAGGATTCCAAGTTAGCGCTTGTCTCGTGATGCAGTTTGATGATTTGCGTAATGTATGTCCTATCCATTTCCATCGTCTTTTCCTCATTTCTTCTTCAGCTGGAAGCTGATTTGTTCTCTCCCACAGAAGGCTGTTGCTGATGGTATCCGGCCAATGGATGTTGAGTATCTTGCGTAGACAGCTATTTATAAATACTTGTACCTTCCTGGTGGTGGTTGTTGTAGTTCTCCAAGTTTCAGCTCCATACAGTAGAACTGCCTTAACGTTGGTATTGAAGATTCTCACTTTGATATTGGTTGAAAGTTGTTTTTAGTTCCATATGTTCTTTAACTGTAGGAATGCTGTCCTTGCTTTGCCAATCCTCCTTGTTCATCGATGACGCTTCACAGGTATGTGAAGGACTCTACATTTTCCAAAGTTTCGCCATCAAGAGTGATTAGATTGTTGTTTTCCGCTTTGAATTTGAGGACTTTGGTTTTCCCTTTGTGTATGATGAGGCATACTGATGCAAAAACTACTGCTACACTTGCTGTCTTTGTCTGCATCTGTTCGTGTGTATGCGATAGGAGGGCTAGGTCATCTGCGAAGTCCAAATCGTCTAATTGATTTTGAGCTGTCCATTGAATTCCGTGTTTTCCTTCAGATGTCAAGGTCTTCATAATCCAGTCGACCACCAGAAGAAAGAGGAAGGGAGAGAGTAAACAGCCTTGTCTGACTCCGCTCCTTACTTGGAATGCATCTGTCAGCTGTCCTCCATGCACGACTTTGCACTGTAGTCCGTCGTATGAGTTCCGGATAATGTTGACAATCTTCTCAGGAACTCCGTAGTGTCGAAGAAGTTTCCATAATGTCCTCCTATCTACACTGTCGAATGCTTTTTCATAATCAATGAAATTGATGTATAGTGATGAGTTCCACTCAACTGATTGTTCGACGATGATCCGTAGTGTTGCAGTTTGATCTGTGCATGATCGATCCTTACGGAATCCAGCTTGTTGATCTCGAAGTTGAGCGTCTACTGCATCTTTCATCCGGTTCAGCAACACTCTGTTGAAGACCTTCCCTGGTATTGACAGCAGTGTAATGCCTCTATAGTTCTCACATTTGCTCAGATCTCCTTTCTTTGGAATCTTGACGAGGGGCCCTTCTTTCCAGTCCATCGGCACTTGTTCCTCTTCCCAAATCTTTTTGAATAGAAGGTGAAGCATGCTTGTACTTGCTTCGATGTCTGACTTCAGTGCTTCAGCTGGTATGTTGTCCGGACCCGCTGATTTCCCGTTCTTGATTTGTCTGATGTCCATTCTGATTTCTTCCTTCATTGGTGTGTTGATGTCTATGGGAAGATCTGTGTGTGCCGCTTCGATGTCCGGTGGATTCATCGGAGCCGGCCTATTCAGGAGTTCTTCGAAGTATTCTACCCATCTGTTCCGCTGTTGTTGAATTTCGGTGATTGGCTTGTCTTCTTTGTCTCTGACCGGTCTCTCTGGTTTACTGTATTTCCCTGCTAGTTTCTTCGTTGTATCGTGAAGCTGTTTCATATTTCCTTCTCTAGCAGCTCTTTCTGCCGTCGTTGCTAGTTCTTCCACGTATTTCTTCTTGTCGGCTCTAATGCTCCTCTTCACTTGTTTGTTTGCTTCTATGTATTCAGCTTGTGCTTGGACTTTCTCTGCTCGTGTTCGGCTGTTGTTTATTGCTGCCTTCTTGTTCTTCCTTTCTTTGATCTTGTCCAGTGTTTCTGTAGAGATCCATTCCTTATGATGGTATTTCTTTAGACCCAAAACCTCTTGACACGTTGAAGTTAATGCTTCCTTGATGCCTTTCCAGTTGTCCTCCATACTAGTTTCTTATTCTTTCAGTAGATTTTGTAAGGCTTGGAACCTGTTGTTGAGAGCTATCTTGAATTCATTGAGTTTGTCAGTATCTCGAAGGAAGGCTGTATTGAACCTTTGTAGTGCTGTTTGTCCATTTGTCCAGTTCTTTTCTAGCTTCAGTTTTAAATTGGCCACAACTAGGTGGTGATCTGAAGCTACGTAAGCACCTCTCCTGGTTCTCACATCTTCCATTGTCCTTCGGAAGTTTTTGTTGATGCAAATATGATCTATTTGGTTCTCTGTAGTGTGGTCCGGTGAGATCCATGTAGCCTTGTGTATACGCTTGTGTGGAAATATTGTGCCTCCTATGACCAATTTGTTGAATACACATAGATTTGCAAATCTTTCTCCATTTTCGTTCCTTTCTCCCAGTCAATGTCGTCACATAATATCTTTATATCCAGTGTTGTCTATTCCGAATTCGGCATTTAGATCTCCCATCAGAATAGTTAGGTACTTTCTTAGGCATTTCTCAATGATTGACTGCAGCAGCTCGTATAACTGATCTTCAATGTAGTCGTTGCTATCTTTTGTGGGTGCATAACATTGGATAATATTCATTAAGATCCCCTCCTTCTTTGTTAGAAGGGGCATCGGCCTCGTGGCTTTCGAAGGAACTCGGCTTTCACCATGAAGCGTCATAATTCTTCTAAATGAAGACCTTCTAACTCCCAGGGCAGAGTTAAAATGGTTTGGATTACTTTTTCTGGTAAGCGTTTTTTTAGCGAGTTAGTTTTCTACGGGATGGGGACGCTAACCCCATGCCCGACCCCCCTCCTTTACCCTGGCTAGGGACCGGCAGTAACCCTTTAAGAGCTACAGGCGGAGTTGCTAAACGGCCTAGTAAGTTTTTATCAATAATTCATTCGGAATAGCGCGTCTTTCATGTGTCCCTGAACCGACCAACTATGTGTAAATGCAAAAATCATCAATTTGGCTAACGACGCGAGAAAAGCATTCTTGAGGTTAAGGAAATTATCACAAAAGCAACTATGCTCAAACACCAGAACATTAAAGCACCCGTTAGTACCGCAGTAAACGGGTCACATACGGCAGTCGGAGGAGCCTTACAACAGTGCGTTAACTACACATAGCAATCTTTGTCATTCTTTTAGAGACGGTTGCTAGACATTGATTCGAGTCATAGTGCTTTCTGTAGAGTACTCCTGACCATTTACTGTGTTGTGCGGCACTTTCAACACCCTGTTGAAGGCTAAAAACTCACTCTATTCACCGACCATAAACCTCTTACCTTATCTCTGAGCTCGTTCTCAGACAAGTACTCTCCTGGAGAGTCTAAACAACTAGATTGCATTTCACAGTTTACTTCAAATATAAGGCACAATTCTAAGACAAACAATTTAATTGCAGATGCCTTATCTTTTATGATGTTCTTGAACAGTTTCCAAGGAATAGACCTTCTTAAACTTATCTAGCTTTAAAAAAGAAGTTTATGGTCTTCAGTACCAGTTATCTTCGACAATCCGCAAACCAGTGATCAAACAGATTGGAACAGTTAAGGAAACTTTGCTGTGTGACATATCTAGAAAAAGGGTTCGTTCAACGGTGCCGAAACTATCGACACAACATCTTCAATACGTTGCACACTGTTTATCATACAGCTGTTCGTGAAACCATTAAGCTCATCCCAAAACGATTTTGCTGTCCTGATATGAGCAAAGATATGAGGGATTGGATGCGCTCATGTTTACGCTGACAGAAATCTAAGGTGATTAGTTGCAACAAATGTCCCTCGTGCTCCCGGAGTCCGTTTCGTCGGCGTTCATCTTGATTCTGTAAGACCCCTGCCAGATTCAAATGGAAAAGTACCTTTTAAAGCGTGCGAACTATTTCACACGATGGCCAGAAACAGTACGTATTAAGAACATAAGCGCTACTCACCTCCCTCTGATGGTGAGTAGCAAACTTCGGCTACCCTCCAACTATTACTACATTGAGATGACCAAACCATCCAGCTCAGAGAACAAAACTCCAAAAGCAGTATCACTACATGTCGTCAACGCCAGCTCTAATGTGAACTTTAACCGTTATCTTACTACACTACTAAGAATCACACGATTCCGAAAGACCGCCTTCTATGCACAAAATATCAGATCAATAGAACGAGTTCACCAACAGTTAAAAATTACACTTGACGGCCCAAGCCTTTCACAAGGGGCTAACGGTGTTCGCAGTGCAGTGGAAGCTGACGTTAGACACACTGCAACTCGTTTACAGAGCGACACTCTGATTTCTAGAATAATTAATGGATCCTTCATCTTTAATGAATATGGATCTAAATTCCAACAACAGCCTAGGCACCCACCAACGTAAAGTAACTCATTTAGAAGTAAACCGTAATAATTTTGATTATCGTACTTTACGCCCGAAAGATACGAAACTCACATTTATAAAGCATTCCCTGGTAATCAAGAAACACGAACATAAGTTGCTGGTAGCTGAAAACTGCTCGAAAACAACGCATCCAGTGTTATGAGCTTGAATGGCTTTTTACCCCGTTGATACTTGTTATGACTTGACCTTGATCTGTCTAGTCTAAATTACGACCTTGACGCGATAGGCTGAGCGGCTTAACGTTGAGTCTAGTACGCGTGAGTTCGAGATGGGGTAGAGAGATAACTATTCTAGAACCTGATTGGTTGGCAAACACGCAAGTGAGAGAAGACAAGACAGTTGGAACACTGAACTCTGGATTATCTGAATTCGGATTAGTACAAAAATGTACATGAATAAATAAGTGAATATCTTGACCACGACTTACAATAATTTGGAAAAATACAGTTATGCCAGAAACTGGAAATTAGGGTAGAAAATACGGTGCAAAATATTATGTTTAAATTACAATATTTTCGGAACAAAAAAGGGTATGGTAGTGAATGATACATAGAACAAAAGCTCATGTTATGTAGAATAAGATAGGGACAAAAATAAATATAAGTGTTTTACAGGGTTTGAATGAAATGAAATAACGTCCCAAGAAAATGGCTTTCGTGATTGTCTGGGCTTCTTAATTCCCCGTTCATAACATCCAGGGAGAAAGATAAGGTTTCCATAACTTTTGGTCGATTACTGCGCGTAGTATACTGCATAACTTCTGTTTTATCTCGTTTGTCCGTATAAAGGAATGACGTTCATATGCCTTTTAACATGGCAAGCTGACGGATGACTGTCTACAACGATAAGACCGTTGACTTTAAACTTCTGGCTGACAACGTTTTAAGAACATCACAACCCTACTACAGGGATAGTGAAATGTAGTGGTATATAAATCTCAAAAATGGAGGGTTCTGTAAGTTTTCAGCAATTTCACTAAGTGGCCCGTTGCATATTATTATTATAAGCTTTATCCATTATTATATTTTTGGTACAATATAGAATTCTCAGCACAAAATATTTCAACAAGTTTCCGTTTCTTACTTCTTGGTCGATCCTGACGGTAAGCATTGAGTGATTGCCCATTAGATGTTAGCAGTCCAGTAAATGAACATCTGAGTAATGTATATTCTTTTCGCTGCATGTCGCCAGCGACCACATTATCTCTTGCTGTGCTTTTTGTAACTTTGACAACGAAAATTGTACACTTTTCAGAAATGTAGCAGGATATATTATGCGATTAATAGACATGATGATATATTAAAACAAACAAAAATAGATAACTTGTTGAAATATCTAGATGGCAAGAACATGTAGCCCAGATGCTCAAGTAGGCCGAGAGGTTCTAGTGAAAGACATTTCAGCAGAAAATGTTGATACCACATCCCTAAACTGGTGGATTTCTAATTTTAGTATACTTTCTACAGTCACTTTCGACAAACATACACAGTTCTAGTCGCACGTCCTTACTAAATGTACACGTTCTAGACGTCTAGCACATCATCATAATAGCATAACATTCAGCAGCACATGGACTGGTGGAGCGATTCCACAGACAATTATAAAACTGACCGATAGATAACTTACGCGTCTCCTAGAGCCACAACTCACGTTAGCGCCCTTTGTATTTACTTGATAACAACCAAAAACGTCTCAAAAGTTATTTTGCATAAATGCCTAGCAGCACAAAAATTCCAACACACAACTGTCGTGTTCGGACCTGATGTGCGTTTGCCAAGGTTAAAATGTGTTCTCAATGCCACTGTTGGAGAAACAAAAACGTTATTCATAGTACATTACTAAAGCATAAACCTAATTATCAACTACCCAGTACATCTGCACGGATATATTTCTTCGTTTTTCACCGATTTTATCCATTTAACAATACCAACTTTAGACCAGTGTTGAAAATTACTGATCATGTTTGTAAAAATGGCGAATTCCTGCTCTGTAAGATGTATGCTACTATTAAATAACGAGTCGTTAGGGTGTCAAAGAGAGCTGTTACATTAGCGGTTTATTCAGAACATGATAGAAAATGAGCGATTTTACCAAAAAGCCGTTGACAAACATAAGGCGAAAATATAGAAAAGCAAATTGCGTGTTGAAACGTTAACACATAACTGACTTCATTTATTTGAGTGGAAACGCTATGGCATGAGACGAGATAAAACAAAAGACTGAGGCGAACTCACCTTATGATGAATGTTTTTCATTGGTGAAATGCAAGAAGCGGCACAGTGAGTTACAGATATCATAATTTGAGTATAATGTTCGCAATATTATAATGAGGTTAAACAAAGTATTCAATACATAGAGAAAATATATGTAAAACGAAACGATTTGTGGATGTATCAGTGAACGCTGTGTTATCGTAACTGAAAGGCCGCACGTTCGTCGATGCTGTAGGTTGAGAGTATTTTATTCTCTATGGGCTGTTTCAAAGAGTTCTTAACTGACGCAGCTTAGTACTTCGTGCATAGATCTTGATTGGCGTTTACTAATTGTGGCTCACAGTTTGTAGCAACGTACTGATTCACCTATGAGTGACGACGGAGTGAACGGAGAATAATGATAATAATAATTTATTATCAAATAAAAGTCTGTTACGTGAGGTATGCCGGTTTACAGATAAGATAAATTTGTTACAGAAGATACAGTCTTCATTGTAGCGGGTTTCTTAGTTAGCTTGATATTTTATCAGCCACATTGATCATAAAAGTATCGGGGATAATACTTCTCACATATGAATGGAATGATATCAGTAAGATCTGTATTATCAATGCGACAATTCGCGCGCTTTATGGAGGTTGCGTTGCGACGTGCAACTGATAATCGAAATTAAATACACGTAAATTTGATGGCGTCGATAAACCGCAACATTATACCCTTCTGAGATATCCGATGCATCAGTGGTGGCGCAGGACAAAGTCACTCGGTTCATATGCACTATCGGTGGCATATCTTGAGAGAGCTGAAAAAGATGGCAAGAAAAAAAGGACGAGAAGGAAAATAGGAAATGTCCAAGCATATTGGAATTGAGTTATTTGTGGTGAACTAGTGAAGGTATAACTATTTGGTCCAATTTTCTATTATAAAGGCACTTTTTAAGCAAGAGCTTTCTAGTAGGTTAAAGAAAAGAAGCGTATATATGATATGAATGAACCGTGAACAAAAAGTATTTGTTTGATATTTAATTCCTTTTATTCAACCCAACCTCTTTTGCGCGACGAATGTAATAAAGTTCCAAATAAATGTTAAGTTGAATGACTTTATTTCAAGTACTCATTTATTCAGGCAAACTGTACGATGGAAAGCGATGAAGGAAGATGTACTAGATAAAATAGTACCGATTACGAGTGTTGATATAACTCAAGATATGCAGAGTATGTTATGACAATGATACAGAGACTCGATGAAATTATAAATACATAGTCATCCACACAAGCACACACGTAATGTTCATATCTACAGTTACAAGGTCACGAATATAAGGGGCATATATAGTAAGAACCACAATGTCCTACGGAGAGAATAGTTAGTAAGAAAACAAAGATGGCTAAGTAGTTGCATTCAATTTGAGTTATTAAAGTGTGTCTGAAAGTAAGGATAAATTAAGTGAGTAATGGGACTACATACTATATTTATACTTTGGTGAACACATCTACGTCTTTACTTTGGAAACTGTTTGTCTAAACGACCATAAGTTTAAATAAACCGATTCTCAGACCACATGGTTTTCAGGTTGATATTCGCCAATAGTACATTGTGAGAATTAGATGAGTGCACTGAAGTTTTATTGGCGTTATAGTACTCCACTTTTGGCTCTTCAATGAAGATGTTTCTCACTAAATATTGAAAAACCATTTAATGATCCAGAACCAATCCCAGTAACTCCCTGTAAAATTAATGTAGAATTCAATGTACAAAATATCTCCAAGGCAATCAGTACATTGAAACACTCCTACACTGATGGACCAGATGGTATTCCATCTAGCATGCTAAAACGTGGAGGTGATATGTGTGTTTTGCTTCTCAAACTATTCGCGATATCACTCTCTTTAGCGTGTTACCCTATTGCCTGGAAAACTACACATATCATCCCAAAAATTAAAACAGGACCTGAAGCAAACGTTGAAAATTACCGGCCTATAAACATAACTTCAGTGGTATCTAGAGTGATGGAAAAAGTAGTTAAGGCGGCTGTAGTTCAATATCTACTAACTAATAATCTCATCTCGATCTCCCAGCATGGATTTCTTAAGTCCATGCCTAGTAGGCTACCTGAATGATATAACTCTGAAACGAGACAGCGGACTCCTTGTATCAGTCCTATTCCTAGACTTTAAGAAAGCCTTTGATAAGGTCCCACACAAAAGGCTACTCGTCAAACTAAAGTCCTTCGGGATACACAACCCACTGTAATCATGGTTTGCTTCGTTCTTCACAGATGGTAAAGTACAATGACTGTCTCTCGTCCCCTAGACCAATCATCAGTGGAGTCATTCAGGGAAGCGTATTAGGTCCACTTTTGTTTCTTATGTATATAAACGATATATATGTGACACTATAGAATTTGGGAAACCATACTTATATGCTGATGATCTCAAAATGGTATACAGCTATAAGCCTTAGACACTAAGCGAAAGTGTATCCCAGATTCAAAAGGACCTCAATAACTTAACTATCTGGAGTGAAAAACGACAATTACCATTTAACCTTAACAAGTGCGGGATCATGCACTTTGGAAAGCATCCCTATAAACCGCAACTTCACTTCAATGAATGTAGAGTCCAAACACTCGAATCAGTACGCGATTTAGGAATTAATTACACAGGAAGCCTAAACTTTGAAGAACATGCCTCCTCTATTATTTCTAAATCTAGACGGCTAATTGGTTTTATAATGAAAAACTTTTTCACAACAGAGGGTAAACTTACTCTCTACAAAATATGTGTACGACTCTCCCTTGAATACTGCTCTTTTGTCTTCTCTAATATGAATATCACAGACAAGATAAGAGTTGGAGATGTTCAAAGACGTTTCACACGTCAACTACTAGGATGTAACTCGAATCTCGATTACACAGATAGATGTAAGCATCTATCTTTAGAACCCTTATGGCACCGTAGGCTAAAGAACAATTTAATATTTCTTTACAAAGCGATATATGGGCTCTCCTTTCTAACCTCCTGCCCGACTATCACCCACAAACCAGCCTATAGACTTAGAAACAACGCATATACACTACTTACCGTAAACACCAAAAACAAATGCGTTGTAAGTTCTTTACAGTACGGTTTAGTTTATTGTGGAACAGGCTGCCAATGCCTATCCGTAACTGTGACAAAGTTACCAGATTCAAAAAGCTAATAACCCTATTTCTAGACTCCAAAGAGCTTCAACATTTCTTGAACTCCCGCCCACCAATGAGGCACTTTATTACGGACCGCCTAGTATCTAGAAAGAACAAGATTATAACAAGTTTGACTGTTACTAATATGAATATAACCAAATCACAGAATATATGGCTTATCCTTTCCTATTATTCATTGTTTATTAATCATGGCCTTATGCTCCTAACCCTAGCTTTCAGTTCCCAAATCTCTACAGGTTAAATGTACATTACTCTTCCTAAAAGTCATAATGTTTTTTCTACTGCAAGTAGGCAGATAGCTCAATCTTATGGATGCTGATCTACTAAGGCCGATCATACAAAGCTCAAAATTTGGCCACAAAGTCTTGTGAGTTCCTCAATGTTTTATTTGTCTTACCCTGAATTTTTTTTCCACAATTTTATACCCTCATATCTTTTGATTTTCTTTTAGTCCTTACTTTATTAGACCATTAGTCATTTTCATAGCAGTGTGATATACTATATGGACATCTAACCCATAAAACAGACTTTTCAACTATCTGATTTGCTTGTAACATGGACCTAGTAGAGACAGTGTATTCCAACTATGGGCTTTGATTAAAGCAGTATTCACTTACCACAAATGTAAGAGAGCCTAACATCACAAAAGGAGGGAAGGTGGCGTTACTGACCAGCAAACATGATGGTGGGCAGATGAATTCAATCCACCCATGTCTGTAGGGCAGAATATTTTGTTTAATTGCGGCTCCTTATGGTTTAGTGAGATGTCACGAACTTATGGTATTGATGCTGACTTATCACGCAAAATACCTCTTTAAATCGTGTTACGCATGTTGAATTGGTTTTATTCCCTATCCAGTAATCCTATTACAAGCAAACTAGACAATTTGCTAATATACGAAGCCTACTCAAAACCCTATGATACCTGGAAAAAATAATACAAAAAAACGAAAGGGGCTCTAATAGCTTCGATAAAAAAGGAAGATAGCCAATTGTATATCACAATACTGTTTCTAGCACTATATTTTATTTTATACCCACACATAATCTTATACTCTCAGCTCCTTTCTGAATCGCCTCCATTTGTCAGTTGTATGTCCACTCACTCCTTGTTAACACTTATTTTCATTTACCTATCAAAATGCTCTTTCTCAACACATGCCTTAATAAAAGAAAAGTAGACTGAGTAATCATACCTTAAACATTCCTTCATGAATATTGGCTACTCTGCCTCTCGTCCTTTCTTTTACTTGCTCCCTCTTTCAGCCCTTTTGAGATATGGAACGGGTAACTTCATCCTGCACCATCCCCAAAGCCTTAAACATTCCAAAGGGACATAAAGTTGTGACATTTAGAAGCTTCCACCTTTAATAGGCCTATCCCTCACCATCAGCTGCACATTTGCAACGCAACTTTCATGAAGCGCGCCAACTGTGGTGCTGATTAAAACCATCTATATTCATATCTTATAAATTATCAACCCAGCTATGTAATTTACTGCAGTGAATGTTGTATCAATTTGATCTTTCCTGTAAACTGACATGCCTCATGCAACAAACTGTTATTTAAGAATAAATTATTATGAGAATGAGCTTTGTGGAGAACTTTAGGAAATTTCACAGGTTGAAATCATGAGCCAGTTGAAGCTAGGCCACCATTGAAAACCTGGAAGCACTGGACGGCCCTTTCTTCATGGTATGGGACTCCTCAGCAGTGCGCATTCACCACCACGCGGGGCTCGAACCCAAGACCTACTGGCTTTGCGCACGAGCACTTAACCATTAGACCACTGTGCCGGCATCCAACGGTGTTAATGTCGTGGATGCGCGCTGCTGAGGAAGCTCATACTATGACGAAAGGGCCGTCCAGTGCTTCCAGGTTTTCAATGGTGGCCTAGCTTCAACTGGCTCATGATTTCAACCTGTGAAATTTCCTAAAGTTCTCCACAAAGCTCATTCTCATAATAATTTATTCTTAAATAACAGTTTGTTGCATGAGGCATGTCAGTTTACAGGAAAGATCAAATTGATACAACATTCACTGCAGTAAATTACATAGCTGGGTTGATAATTTATAAGATATGAATATAGATGGTTTTAATCAGTACCACAGTTGGCGCGCTTCATGAAAGTTGCGTTGCAAATGTGCAGCTGATGGTGAGGGATAGGCCTATTAAAGGTGGAAGCTTCTAAATGTCACAACTTTATGTCCCTTTGGAATGTTTAAGGCTTTGGGGATGGTGCAGGATGAAGTTACCCGTTCCATATCTCAAAAGGGCTGAAAGAGGGAGCAAGTAAAAGAAAGGACGAGAGGCAGAGTAGCCAATATTCATGAAGGAATGTTTAAGGTATGATTACTCAGTCTACTTTTCTTTTATTAAGGCATGTGTTGAGAAAGAGCATTTTGATAGGTAAATGAAAATAAGTGTTAACAAGGAGTGAGTGGACATACAACTGACAAATGGAGGCGATTCAGAAAGGAGCTGAGAGTATAAGATTATGTGTGGGTATAAAATAAAATATAGTGCTAGAAACAGTATTGTGATATACAATTGGCTATCTTCCTTTTTTATCGAAGCTATTAGAGCCCCTTTCGTTTTTTTGTATTATTTTTTCCAGGTATCATAGGGTTTTGAGTAGGCTTCGTATATTAGCAAATTGTCTAGTTTGCTTGTAATAGGATTACTGGATAGGGAATAAAACCAATTCAACATGCGTAACACGATTTAAAGAGGTATTTTGCGTGATAAGTCAGCATCAATACCATAAGTTCGTGACATCTCACTAAACCATAAGGAGCCGCAATTAAACAAAATATTCTGCCCTACAGACATGGGTGGATTGAATTCATCTGCCCACCATCATGTTTGCTGGTCAGTAACGCCACCTTCCCTCCTTTTGTGATGTTAGGCTCTCTTACATTTGTGGTAAGTGAATACTGCTTTAATCAAAGCCCATAGTTGGAATACACTGTCTCTACTAGGTCCATGTTACAAGCAAATCAGATAGTTGAAAAGTCTGTTTTATGGGTTAGATGTCCATATAGTATATCACACTGCTATGAAAATGACTAATGGTCTAATAAAGTAAGGACTAAAAGAAAATCAAAAGATATGAGGGTATAAAATTGTGGAAAAAAAATTCAGGGTAAGACAAATAAAACATTGAGGAACTCACAAGACTTTGTGGCCAAATTTTGAGCTTTGTATGATCGGCCTTAGTAGATCAGCATCCATAAGATTGAGCTATCTGCCTACTTGCAGTAGAAAAAACATTATGACTTTTAGGAAGAGTAATGTACATTTAACCTGTAGAGATTTGGGAACTGAAAGCTAGGGTTAGGAGCATAAGGCCATGATTAATAAACAATGAATAATAGGAAAGGATAAGCCATATATTCTGTGATTTGGTTATATTCATATTAGTAACAGTCGAACTTGTTATAATCTTGTTCTTTCTAGATACTAGGCGGTCCGTAATAAAGTGCCTCATTGGTGGGCGGGAGTTCAAGAAATGTTGAAGCTCTTTGGAGTCTAGAAATAGGGTTATTAGCTTTTTGAATCTGGTAACTTTGTCACAGTTACGGATAGGCATTGGCAGCCTGTTCCACAATAAACTATACCGTACTGTAAAGAACTTACAACGCATTTGTTTTTGGTGTTTTACGGTAAGTAGTGTATATGCGTTGTTTCTAAGTCTATAGGCTGGTTTGTGGGTGATAGTCGGGCAGGAGGTTAGAAAGGAGAGCCCATATATCGCTTTGTAAAGAAATATTAAATTGTTCTTTAGCCTACGGTGCCATAAGGGTTCTAAAGATAGATGCTTACATCTATCTGTGTAATCGAGATTCGAGTTACATCCTAGTAGTTGACGTGTGAAACGTCTTTGAACATCTCCAACTCTTATCTTGTCTGTGATATTCATATTAGAGAAGACAAAAGAGCAGTATTCAAGGGAGAGTCGTACACATATTTTGTAGAGAGTAAGTTTACCCTCTGTTGTGAAAAAGTTTTTCATTATAAAACCAATTAGCCGTCTAGATTTAGAAATAATAGAGGAGGCATGTTCTTCAAAGTTTAGGCTTCCTGTGTAATTAATTCCTAAATCGCGTACTGATTCGAGTGTTTGGACTCTACATTCATTGAAGTGAAGTTGCGGTTTATAGGGATGCTTTCCAAAGTGCATGATCCCGCACTTGTTAAGGTTAAATGGTAATTGTCGTTTTTCACTCCAGATAGTTAAGTTATTGAGGTCCTTTTGAATCTGGGATACACTTTCGCTTAGTGTCTAAGGCTTATAGCTGTATACCATTTTGAGATCATCAGCATATAAGTATGGTTTCCCAAATTCTATAGTGTCACATATATATCGTTTATATACATAAGAAACAAAAGTGGACCTAATACGCTTCCCTGAATGACTCCACTGATGATTGGTCTAGGGGACGAGAGACAGTCATTGTACTTTACCATCTGTGAAGAACGAAGCAAACCATGATTACAGTGGGTTGTGTATCCCGAAGGACTTTAGTTTGACGAGTAGCCTTTTGTGTGGGACCTTATCAAAGGCTTTCTTAAAGTCTAGGAATAGGACTGATACAAGGAGTCCGCTGTCTCGTTTCAGAGTTATATCATTCAGGTAGCCTACTAGGCATGGACTTAAGAAATCCATGCTGGGAGATCGAGATGAGATTATTAGTTAGTAGATATTGAACTACAGCCGCCTTAACCACTTTTTCCATCACTCTAGATACCACTGAAGTTATGTTTATAGGCCGGTAATTTTCAACGTTCGCTTCAGGTCCTGTTTTAATTTTTGGGATGATATGTGTAGTTTTCCAGGCAATAGGGTAACACGCTAAAGAGAGTGATATCGCGAATAGTTTGAGAAGCAAAACACACATATCACCTCCACGTTTTAGCATGCTAGATGGAATACCATCTGGTCCATCAGTGTAGGAGTGTTTCAATGTACTGATTGCCTTGGAGATATTTTGTACATTGAATTCTACATTAATTTTACAGGGAGTTACTGGGATTGGTTCTGGATCATTAAATGGTTTTTCGTTAGTTAGTGAGAAACAAAAATGTTCACTAAATAGTTATGTGACAAGTTTAGGATCTTCGTATACTTGTTTGCCTTTAATGAATATACTCCGTCTAGATTTAGAGCGTTTAAGTTTATTTTGGAGTAGTATGGTGAGTGCAGATGAGTTATTATTAAGTTCAACTGCACGTTTTTCCTATGCTATTGCTTTTTGTTTACTTATTGTGCCTGTTCGGACAAGTATTTCTGTCATCGTTATTAAGGAGGAAAAGTCATTTGAGTTGTGAAATCGAGTACAATTTCTTTGAAGACGTCTTCTTGTACTGTTCGGTATATAGAGATCTTTGGAGTACGTAGGTTAACAGTATTCTAAAGGTGCGATGCTGTTGATGATACTTTTGATGTATTGGTTAATGTGTCGGTATTGTGTGAGGTAAAGAAGGTTCTCCAATCAGTGCTTCTCAAGTAATTGTGGAAGTTATTCCAATCAACCGTGAGATAGTTTCTACGAAGTGTTACGGTTTTACTTCTATCAGTTGTGGTTTTTACATTAAGGCTGCATATGACAATGTTATGATCACTACCTGGGAACTTTTTTCCAATATACAAAGTATTGGGGATGAGGCCACTGGTAAAGACTAAGTCTAAGATGTTTCGATGTCTGGTAGGGCTATCGACATACTGAGTCCATTGTCCAAGCTCTAGACATTCATTAAATGATTCATAACGTCTCGAGGCTTTGACTGGCAGCCAAGAAATTTCGGGCATATTGAAGTCACCACAAATGAGCTTGCCTGTGAATGAGAGGGATGAAGCTAGTGTGAATACCTCCGATAATACTGTTATTTCATCTATTGATGCGTTAGGTTGACGATAAATCCAACCGAGCAGTAAGGTAACGGAATTCGACGACTTTAATACAATCCACACTGAATCCTTCAGTTTGTTTAGTTCAGGCATATCACATAGTAGTGAGTTTAGGCTAGAGTGAGCGTAAATAAGGCATCCTCCGCCTCGTCCATTCAATCTGTCGCTTCTATATAGGAAGTAGTTATCAATAGATATACTGCGGTCGGAAATATTACTGTTAGTCCATGCTTCAGATATCATAATAAGTGATGGTTGATATATGGATACAAACAGGGTTAAATCCGTCTTTTTGTTGCAGATCGATCGAGCGTTGATAAGACATATATAAAGCAAGTGGCCTACTAAGTTAAAATGGGTGAGGGTATCTCGGATAAAGTCATCGTAACCCTCGCGGGTGTGAGATGAGTTTGAAATGAGGGATTGAATGTTCTTCATTAGCTCAGTATTTTGATAGTTAGATTTAATAGGAGATGTATCATATGAGCTAATGAAGTTGATTGGGGAGTTTACTCAGGAGGAAAGGGTGGGAGTACTCTCTGATGGAAACTGTACGGAGGAAACAAATTTATGGTTTGCATGTGGTTTGAAATAACCTGGGCTACACGCTACAACAGGGGTGTCATTAGGAGTCTTATTTCCAAAAAATCTTGTACAGACCTACTGTGAAGTGTATGGTTATTTACAAAATAATCTTGATGGTTAGACTCGTAGCCCCTGTTATGGCTATTTACGTTAGCGTGAGAGGGGTCTGCCACGCGTAACTGGGAGGAGTTGCGACTGTTGTTATACATGGGAGCCGTTGTTATGTGATGGGTCGGTAGTAAAGGGTATGAGAAGTTTTCTTTCTGAGAGTAATTACAGTTGCGATCCTGGGGAATGTAGGTAGGGTGTGGAGTGAGAAACCTATTATTACCATTCTTATTTATGGTTTTAGGCTTCAAGGGGTGACTTGGGTGGCCAGCTCTCTGGTAGTTTTCGTTAGTCTGCGTGTAAGAAAGCTTGCTACGTTGAAGCCCACCACCCATTTTGCAACTTGGGGGTGTTGAAGGCAAGTTATACGATAGCAGCGGGGAGAACCTGTTCACTGTTCTTGGGATACCTATAGAGCAGTTGGGTTCAATCTTACGTGTTTCCCTATTCGGTATCATGAGTTTTGTCTTCACACCCTTTATTTTCAGAGCTGGAGTCTTTCGTTGTCTCTGAGATGAACTTAGGTTCATTCAAGTCTACTTGTGGAATATCTTTAGGAGGACAAATTTCCAAGTGTATAGGTTTAATTGGATGTGTACTGTTACACGACTCACATTTTAGTACATTACTGAACGAACAGCTGGGATTAGTCATGTCGTTATGGTTTTTGGTGTCAGTTGGGGTCCGTATCTTATCCAAAGGTTTCTGATCTGTAGACTCATCTAGATCAACAGAATGATCAGCCGTATGTGGAGTGGTGTCATGCTTATTGTTCGTGTGTTCTAAACTATTTGCTGTGTTGCAAACTGTCTCAGGCTGACTATTAACTGTAACACTCCCATTCAATCCTATCGCTTCACGTCTTCTTACACGACGTTGGCAGGGCGTAAGGTCTGGAGTGACTTTTATATTCTTGTATGGAATTAGTGAGCTAATGTTTTTGCTCAAATCAATAAACTGCTTAGCATCGTTACAACAGACAAACATAAACAAAGGGGGGCAAGTCGATTTGTCTGATTTTTTCTAAGGCGGATGACTTTGCAGTTAACGTTCGGCATACCGCTTGCTCTAAGGCGAATATCCCTTAACTTAGATGGGTGTGTGCGGTCGGGGAGGTTATATACAACTGCATTGAAGGAGGACATCGCTCTCTTCGTCACTTCTTCAGCCACAAACTCCAAAATACACTCAGCTTTAGTGAGTTGCTCAAGATTTCTGTCTGCTTCAAGACCCCATATATGAGTGAGGGAGAATCTGGTGACGATAGAGACATTTGTGTACAATACACATATTTTTCAGTAGTTAAAGGTTCGACATTGTCAAGCACTGAGTCGTCAGTTGTAGGGGTTACAGATTTGGACCTTTTATTTGGCTTAGAAGTTGGTGAAATTCCTCTTTTACTGGAGTTATTGGACATGATATGAAAATAAGTGAGCACAGTGCTCGTTAAATTAAATATAATATCTGAGTTGTAGTTGTTATTAAGTATTAAGCTAGTTAATACTAGGATTAGAGACTATCAGTATATAATAAATTGCAGATCTATTTACAACTTAAGTCCGCAATAGGTACAACACGAACTTGTAATTGTTTGTCGAAAAAAATATGTTTTTCCTTATTTTTCGGGGTAAGGTGTACCCGATGTACAGTATAGGATGATAATCACAGTATAATACACCCTACAAAAGAGCAAGTCGAAGAATCCCTAAACCACGTGAAAAGATGTTACCACTTTCAGAGTTCGCGCTTCAATGTATTATTATTAATATAACTGTTATTATTATTGTAACATTCGTCCGCGTTGATAGGGCTTATCTATAACTTAGATAAGTTTGAGAAGAATTCCAGGCCAGCCTGCAGTGTACATACGTAACCACCCGTCGTCACGTCTATCCAAATTTAGATGTTATCAGAGTGATGTAGCATTGGTGTTTTAACAGTACTCTATAGTCCATCCACACAGTACCATAAGTTAAATGTCAAGAAAGAAGCCTTACTGCACTTCGCTAAGTACTAATTACAATGATAAACATGTAGAACGTCAACATTTATAAATGTGGATAAACGACATCCTAGTTGAGCACCGAAAACGAGTACGGGATAACTCAAATATTCTAGCTATGAAACTGTGCTTAACAGAGTGCATCAGGGTACAGTTTTGAGGCAATTGTTGTTCCTCCGGTACATAAATGTCCTTTCTTGTTTCCTATCATCTTTGGTTTTGTTATATAATAAAAATGTCAAGATGTTCAGAGTGATAACTAGTAAATGTGATAATTAAGAGTTTCAAAATAAACTAATGGAACTGACTGAACGGTCTAAAATTTGGCAGTTGCCGATAATTTTTTCTAAGTGCATTATTATACATATGGTCACCAAGGTAAATATACGTACTTGGTGAATATAAGTAAGATACCTGTTACCCAGACCCACAACGACTTGGGAGTCATCGGTAGTCAAGACTTTAAAACTACTGCACACTGTCGTGCGATAGCCGTCAAAAGTTATAGAACTCTATAGTTAATTGGTAGCTCCTTTAGTCACGTCGATACTAAAAACATTTTAGGATCTGTACACAGTATTCGCTCATCATAAACTCGAGTACTGGATATAAGTGGCTAGCCCCTGCCTATAAAGAGACAGCGAGCTGTTTGAAAAGATTAAAAGAACCGCAACTAAAATGGTCCCAGAATAGTGAAGCTCCCGTATGATGAGCCACTGTCTAAACTAAAAAAATTACCATTATCATATTGAAGAACCAGAGAGGCTTGATCACAGTTTTTAGATTAACTGGTAATTAATTTACATATGACGTTCCCTCTTGTCTTCCAATAAAAGAATTTACAAGAACGGTTTACAAATGTTCACAAGTTCGGAACAAATTACTTGCCAACTGACTATCGACTTTCCTATCGAATCATCAACGTATGGGATTTAAATAGCTCAAATGGTTTTGGATGGAATAGGAGAATCTTTCTCTTAACGGGCTTCCGTGTCTAATAGCAGCGGGTCACCGGTACCGCCAGGTAAAAACCTGGGTATATTATCGATAAAAGAAGAAGAAGAAAAAAACCTTGATAATTCATCGTAAGATACTATCTTTAATCCCTAAGAATATGTCAAGTTTTCTCTTAAATGACTCTTGGGATATCGCTTGGACCAGTTCAGCCGTCAGCAAATTACAGCCTTTCTTCTACTCTCAAGGATTAGAAGGTATGTCTACATTCTGTTCCTCTGTGTTGTCTCCAGTTTCTGGGTGTTACCCCTAATATTTGTGCTGAGACTAAGCTTATGTGTCTGTTTAAGGGGATATCCAGAACGGTTTAGGATGCTGTAACTCATTAGTTCATATCTCAAATGCCTATATTCTAATGGGTAGAGGTTTATTGGTTGAAGTCGCTCTTCATAAACTTGAATTCGAATCCCAAAATTGATTTTGTGGCTCGCCGTTGGATACGTTCGGAGTGAGGGAGGAAACACCACGTTTCCATAGTCTAAATAGAGATGAAAAAAACTGTCAAAGATTGTGTGTAAAGTTCTTCCTTCGAACTAGTTGGAAATGCGTTTCAACGTTACCAGTGAAAGGTTTGCTTGGGAGACATTTTTGTCGCAGTTAGGAAGAGACCTCAAATTGAAGTATACAATCACTTCTAGATATTTTCCAACTTAGGATACCTCTATAAGGGTAATACTTCAACTGTATACGTAGTCTGTAACATGTCTCAGATGGCAAAGTTGTTCTGTAAAGCCGACACATCCAACTGTTTGAAATTTCAACGCCTGCTGTTAGCGAGATGTTCGAGCTCAGATTTGCTGATGAAATGGAATGCTATGACGGCATGAACACTTTTACCCAGGAGAGCCGGGATTGAGCGGCTTTCAGTTAGACATTCTTGGTTTTTAAATACACAGTCTAAGCGCGACAATGCTATCAAGGGCTCTATTTTAGGAAGTTTGAGCACCCAGTTTAACTCTTCCAAGAGCGTAATATGGACTGGAGTAAGACAAGGCTGTTTACTCTCTCCCTTCTTTTTTCTCCTGGTGGTCGACTGGATTATGAGGACCTCGACATCTGATGGAAAACACGGAATACAAAGGACAGCTCAAAATCAATTAGACGATTTGGGATTCGCAGATGACCTAGCCCTCGTATCACGTACACACGAACAGATGCAGATGAAGACAGCCAGTGTAGCAGCAGTCTCTGCATCAGTAGGCCTCAGTATACACAAAGGGAAAACCAAAGTCCTCAAATTCAAAGCGGAAAACAACAATCCAATCACTCTTGATGGCGAAACTCTGGAAAATGTAGAGTCCTTCACATACCTGTGAAGCATCATCGATGAACAAGGAGGTTCAGATGCAGACGTAAAGGCAAGGATTGGCAAAGCAAGGACAGCATTCCTACAGTTAAAGAACATATGGAACTAAAAACAACTTTCAACCAATATCAAAGTGAGAATCTTCAATACCAACGTCAAGGCAGTTCTACTGTATGGAGCTGAAACTTGGAGAACTACAACAACCACCATCAAGAAGGTACAAGTATTTATAAATAGCTGTCTACGCAAGATACTCAACATCCATTGACCGGATACCATCAGCAATAGCCTTCTGTGGGAGAGAACAAATCAGTTTCCAGCTGATGAAGAAATGAGGAAAAGACGATGGAAATGGATAGGACATACATTACGCAAATCGTCAAACTGCATCACGAGGCAAGCCCTAACTTGGGATCCTGAAGGGAAGCGGAGAAGAGGAATGCCAAGAACACATTACGTCGGATAATAGAAGCAGATTTGAAAAGGATGAATAAGAATCGGAAGGGATTGCCCGGGACAGGGTTGGATGGAGAATGATGGTGAGCGGCATATGCTCCTTTACGAGGAGTAACAGTCGTAAGTAAGTAAGTAAGTAAGTAAGTAAGTAAGTAAGTAAGTAAGTAAGTAAGTAAGTAAGTAAGTAAGTAAGTAAGTAAGTAAGTAAGTAAGTAAGAGCGTCCTATCATTTTTGTCCTGCTGGTTGAGGGAAAGATTAGAACTGTCTTCAAGGCTTATGATTATGAGAGAATCATCGCTGACCGGGATTGTTTTCTAAAGTTTCGGGCACGTTCAGGTTTATGATCTTGTTGCTCGGTGATCGAATAGCGTTTCCGATTCCTATGCTCTTTGCTGACCGGTTGGACAGTCTTAGGGAGTAGACTGTAGGGCCAAATCACCAGTCGATTTCACTACAGAACCTGGGACGTTCTGCTTCTTATACAGTGACATCTGGTCTTTCTCAACTTTGTTGACGGGGGTTCAATCACCCACATATCTTTGGGGGACCACCGTTGCAATCGGCGACCCTGTACTGGGAGACTTAAATTTGCTGAGGGAGTCCAGTAATGTCAGTGTTATGATGGCACTGAAATTTAGCATGTCCTTACTTGTGTAATTGCATGCCCCATCTATACTAGCTTTGTAGAGGTCTCTTTTCTTATCTTCAGTGCGCACCTTTTTCAGTTTTGCTGACATTTTCCGTAGGCCTGTCAAGAGAATGAAGTTGCTCAACAAAACCTCAGCATTCATTTGCACTTGCTACATGCCCACCTGTGACCCGACTTACTGTGTTTGTTGTAGGCAGTCGCTATAAGATGCATGCATGCTTAGCGGAACCGACCTCTGCATTTGTCACACTGAAGCCAGAAGTAACAGCAAAACGACAGTCAGGTGGCGTACATGAATTCTTCATGACTACAGTGATGTAAATTGTTTAATAAGTCCTGGCAAACATCTACGACCCTTAAAGCAAAGAAAGCATGCCAGAAACAGATAAAATGAATAAAAACGGGTTTTACGAAAGGTTAGGATATACTTAAAGCAACCATAACGTAGATATCTAAAAAAACCCGGGATGGTAAGCTGAGGTGAAACCACGGTCAACTATTAACTTGTGTTTATCTAAAAAAGAAAAGTAATCCATCGGACATCAAGCTCAAGATAGATTATTTGGATTAATAATGGAGCCTTCGTTGCGTAGGAACACAGCAAAAATTTGATAAATACAAATTTACGTTAGCACTAAAATTCTCTTTCATAAAGTGACGCTTTCAAAAGAACTTTGGACTGTGAAACCACCATTGTCAGGACTAACGAGAGCCATTTGGCCTCCTGTCCTTTCCTAGTTGAAACTGGAATTGAATATTATTTACTAAATTCTTGACCTACAGAAAGTCATTGATTGACACCAACAGAAGTCTAGAAACTACTAGATGTTTATCTCTTCATATTACAGAATCATGAGTGACAACTGTAGAGCAAATGTAAAGAAATAGTTTCTATTTTTGAAAAATAGAAAGATTGGATGTTGAAAATCCAAAAACTGAAAATTTGTATGACTAGGTTCCGCATACCAACGTAAAGTGCGCTGTGTTTGTAGTTGTCGCCCAATGATGTCTGTGGTCATCTTAACACTCATAGTTTTGAGTAGTTTTTCGCTATCTTCGAGTAGTAGAAATAGACCAGGAGATTTGGATGAAATTCTTTATTTACCAGGCGCTTGGCCACAACCGAATTTCAAGCAGTTCTCTGGATATCTCCATGGGTCATCCGATAAGGTCAATATTCATTACTGGCTTGTCGAAGCTGCTTCGTCACCGGCGTCAGCTCCGTTAATTGTATGGTTAAACGGTGGACCAGGGTGCTCTTCGTTAGAAGGTTTACTTACTGAAAATGGTCCTTACCTCGTGAGTTTTTTGTGTTTAAGTTCTATAGTTCGGATAACGTTTAGTGTGATTAATTTGAAAATCATAAAAACCTGTTTAAAAGTTTGACAGCTTTGTATATTTATAGACTTATGGCTCCTTCATCAAGGAGGGAGAAATTTATCTATCCATTCATTAATCTAAATTAAGGAATCTGCGATATCGTACAGTAAAAAAATTTTCTTACTGTAAACGAATATTTTCATAGCAAGTACATAGCTGACACCACCAACCCATAGTTGGTGAAATAGTTGTAGACTGATTGCTATGGTGTTGGTATGATCACTGAGCTAAGCCTATGTGTATCTTAATCCTCGCAACATTATTTAACCCCGACATTCATGTGTGACCTAAATAGACAAATATCTAGAATTTTCCACATACTTCGCCTCAAAATACAACGGTAGTGTAAACCTTAGACAATTTGTTTGGGAAGTTTAAACTAGTTGTTAGTGCATAATTGTACAAATGTCATCCTGTTTTCTTTGTAATTCGTGCGCGATGTATTACTTAATTGGAGCATCATTTGTAAGAATAAAAGGCTAACCAATCTAGGTAATCACGGCGGTTTCCGATGGACCTATATATATATATATATATATATATATATATATATATATATATATAAGCCAGTAGTCCAATAATCACTAATTCCTAAAATCAATCAAACCAGTATTGAAACTTAAGAAAAACGCCCAACTACGCTTGAATATGTTTTTTCTAAGGTCGAATTCACAGTAACAGTTATTACTGCCATTTGTTTTGGCTAAATATAACATAAAAGTAGATGAAACGTTCGTAATATGAGTAGTATGATTATATATATTTTTTCAATGCAACCGAAAACAGTGGCATTGCCATCAGCAACAAATTCGTGAAGGGATGCTGCTACAAATGTTGAATTTTTAATTCTTGAAATCGATATGTGCATAACGGTAAGAACTTTGACAACTAAATTCTCACATTGTAATGTATTCACGTTATGTTTCGTTCTAAAATCTCGTTTTTTTATTATATCCCTGGAGTAACAAAAAAAGCGTGTGTAATAGTCCACAAACTTTTGTATATCTACTGGTGTTGAGCTATAACTAGCAAATTTTAATGTTAATACAGCTAACTAAATGTGAGATGCTATATTTGGCAAACATTTTTCAGTGTTATCGTCCCTCATTTCTTCGTTTGCGATGTTATTGTAAATAATTCCAACTCAAAAATTTATCTCGAAATCTATCACTCAATGGAGTTTCAAAATTTTTAATTTCTTTCGTTAATGAGATGAAATCCGGATTCAAATTCTCAGAACCTCTGACAATTACAACCTCGATTTCCTTTAGTTCAGAAATAAGGTCATTTTTCAAGATCTCTTGGTTAGCCAATAATCACGCTCATTATGTTTGCTTAACCATTTGCCTCACTACGACACGTAAATGAATAAAAACTGCAGCTACAGTACAACCTATTAGTTTTACTATAGATGTGTTTCAGTTGCTAATATTGTTGTAGGGCTCGTCGCAAAGACTTGGTATATAAACTGTAAAAAATGAAATGCTTATTCGGTTATTGAGAAAAAGTATCGTCCCATAAAATTAATATCATGGTGCTCAACTGCAATATAACGTTCTTTATTGTTTTTCTCTCCCATTTTCAAGTTGTAACGGTAATCAAAATATGAACGTTTAGTATCCCTATACATTAATTTGTTGATAAACACTTCATGTTTTGTTTTTTTGTATTGTGTGTGGGAAAAATTCTTCAGAGTGAGCATTGGTATTTTTACAGTCAACTAGGGCGCAAATGTTTGAGGACATGTATTTGCCCTAACTATGGCATTTACTGGGAAATTCCAATGTGAAACAGTTACTTACTTTGGTATCTTATTACTTTTCACTTGACCAGACACCAGTTGTTATCTACACTTGTTATCAATTATATCTTTTTCAGTCACCTCCTTAGCAATACATTCACTAGCCACTTACCATAAACAGTCATCACTCCGTCAGTGTTGATAATGTGTGTAGCAATTAACTTTTTTTGCGGAACAAGTCAGATGTTAAATAACTGGTTAAAAGTATGCACTTTGCGTGTTAAACCGTTGAATTAACGAATGTGCGGTGCCATTGTGAAAGTCTATCTTTTCCCTTCGAAAATATCTAGGTCCTATATCCACATCAATAATGGGGTTCCGCGACTTGCGTTAGCTAAACTAAACTTCACAAAAGTCTGTATAACAATAGAATAACAATGTCATATGTCTAGGTTGGTTGGAGAAGCCTTCGTCAATCACATATGTCATATACATCCAAATGCACTCATGGTTTACCAATGACCACTCATATATTCCTGTTATTTGAAGGAAGAGGATTCGTGGAATGATTTAATAAATGCCTATAAGGCCTAAACTTGATCAATCCTTCTGCTTCGATGTGTTCCATGATCCCTGACTTACTTGTTGTGACCACATCATGTGCAAATGGAATGAATCTGGGATTCTTACATGTTATTACTTCTTAAGTAAAATAATGACTTTCGAGAGTCTAGTATACGATAAATGTTAGTTGCGTGTTTACTTCGAAAGTGAACCTCTTCAATATGACTGTTTCGTTTGCTTAGCCACTGAATATCTTGAATGCATGCCAAATCTGATTTTGCTCAGTTTTTGAATGGTAAAATATGTCTAGAAATCCATGATTCACTACTTCGTCAACAAAACACTTTAATTTGTGCATATTTCACACTAACTTTTCTGATTCATATTCAGTCTGAAAATTAAGATTCATTCTGCATTTCTATGAATTTTATGTAGAATCTCGGATGATCTATCAAAGTACATTCATAATGAATAACTCCGAAAATAAACGTACGAAAGTACTGCTGTGATCACTTTCTGTAAGGTAGTTTTGTAGTCTAAAAATGGTTGATCAGGTCTCTGTCTGGATTGTTACCTAAAGCTCTAGGTCATTAAAGCCTTTAAGAAGTTTTCAAACTTCTGACTCCAACATGTACGATCTGCAGTCTCGTTAAATGTAGTTCCAATGAAAGCTTCGTCATTAATTTCTGATCTTAAAGTTAACTCGAGTCCATTGTATATAGATTCTTTTGAATCCTAAGTTCGCATAGATGGCAAAATAATATGTTGACAGCAAATTTCGAGACCGTCATTTTTATCGTGATTAGCCGTCAGTGTATATTGTACGCCTATTGTTGCAAGGATAAGATGGTTCTTAGAAGAATTAGTCAGCTTCCAATCATGATCGATGATGATTTGATTTTCATTTTTCCATTTCTTAGACATCGTTTGTTGTCACATCGAATGAATATTTCACCTATGTTACCATTCCAAATAGATTTCTCCGTCTTTCTTTCATCAGTATCTCGTTTTATCCCTTCCTTTTATGCACTCGTCTTTCCAGCTCCAGGAAGGACCTCGTCTCGTGGAAAATCCATACTCCTGGAATAAAGTAGGTCAATTGTATTTTTATTCATTAGTTTAATATTCAAAATATACCCTAGAGCTTTTATAAATTTCTCTGAAATGATCCTAATCACTTTTGTTGATCAATTCAGTTGGTTTACTCATGATAACAACCATCAACGTTTTTATCAGCTTTCTCTTTGCTCCTTTGCAACTATAAGATGCAGCTATCTTCAGAATATCACGAATTAAATAATTTACAGTAGCGAAACATGGCCATTAAGGGTAGAAGATACTCGTAAGCTACTAGTATTTGACCACAGATGTCTTAAAAATATTGCTCGCATCTGCTGGAATCACGGGGTAAATAATAGTGAGGTTAGACGTAGGGTGCCCCCGAACGCCCTGGTACGGCCGAGAGTGGGGAGAGTCCGCTGTCCCTCTCAAAATACTCTCACACGGCCGCGCGTATACAGCCTCTGCCAGGGAAGTCCTACTCATTGCCTTCTCGTGGCGGGGGTGTTGCTTACGAAAATGAGAGGACGAAAAGCGAACGTCCGGTGCTTTAACCGGATCACAAACCAATGGTGCACATGGGCTCCAGTATCCTGCGGGAACAAATGGCGTATGAACCAATCGTTGGTCACCGGCTACCATGGGATTGCATCTCCTTACGATGCTCCACTGCCTTGTGGGTTAGATCATTAGGTCAAAGGCTCGGGGTGTGGACCCCTAAGATAACCACCTGCTTCGATTTGGGCACCCGGGCAGTATCACAGCCCACACACACAAATGATGAACTCTTTATGTCTATGGAAATTACCTTTCTCGCTTCGAAAAACAAATTGATTCAAATTATTATCATTACAATTATTGTCATTATTAATACTATTATTATTATTACCATTATTATTATTATTATTATTATTATTATTATTATTATTATTTTCCACATTATTCACCCTCTTTTATACTTATACAGCGGCTCGTCTTTGGTGGAAATTCGACTGTATCTAAACGTTCTTGAGTCACTGTCCGGTTGAAAATTATATGTCACCACCGAATACGAGAACTGAAGCAGTTTTTCTGAAACCACGTGCACCATTCAAACTGGCTGCCTTCAACGTTCGCACACTAGTGCAGGTCGGACAACAGATAGGGCTGGCTATGTCTTTGGAAAGTCTTAATATTAATGTTTGTTGTCTATCCGAGACCCGTATTCAAGACTCTGGCGAAGTAATACAAATTCGATCTCCATCTGTCGCTTCGAAAAGCTTGTTTTACGTGCGCTTATCCGGGGACCCTGTGCCATCTTCGTCTGGTCTTGCTGGCGTTGGTGTCGCACTAAGCGCTAGAGCTGGGGCAGCACTAGTCGATCGGATCCCCATTAACAGTCGGCATAGAAGAGAGTCGTTTAGGTGGCCGATGGGGACTCGTTGGTCGCAGGTCAGATAATGGGGACCGTCTACTGCAACTTTGCACAGACCACAACCTGTTTCTGGCTAGCACTAACTTTCGACACAGTCATCGCTGATGTGCCACCTGGCGTACTCCCTCTGCATCCCAAGCCTGGACTCAGATTAATCACATCGCGATCAGCTACCGCTGGCGTGGTTGTGTAAAAGACTGCCGCTCCTTTTGGAGTATCTATCTGGACTCTGACCATGCCTTGGTCTGCGCCAATCTTGCCTTACTTTTCAGTGGACAACGAAGTGACCGCCATTAAAGGATTGATATTAGCAAGCTGGTTGCAACTTCTGTTGCAAATAAGTATCGAACCGAGCTAGCCTCTAGGCTAGCTACCACTCCACCGAAAGGTATAGATGAGCATTGGTTGCAATTGCATGACGCCATGAAAATGGCGGGAACAGTCAGTTGTGGGTTTGCGAAACGTCCCGCTTATAAGCACTGGGTTTCTTCTGGTTCCTTAAAACTTATTGAAGCCCACCGGTCTACTCCGGGTGACTGTGAGTTTGACCATAAACGAAGGATGTTACGTAAGGAAATTGGGCAAAGCTTGCGTAAGGACCGAGAAGCCTGGTGGTCGAAGCGTGTTAATGAGTTGGAAGCAGCAGCTGCATCTGGTAATTACCGGAAGCTCTTCCAGCTCACCCGAGCCACTGGCAGCAAGAAGTCTGGTGTGAGTGAAACAATCTGCGAGGATGATGGGATGCCAATCACTAACATCCATCGACATCTTGGACGATGAGCAGAATTTTTCGAAGGGCAGTTCAACTGGCCTGCTGCTCCGGCAACATCGGTCAGACTGTCCTGCCCTCCATGGCCGGTGACGACTGATCCACCAAACGAGGAGGAAGTCCGCAAGGAACTCCAACTCTTGAAGCGTTACAAATCACCTGGCCCAGATGACTTACCTCTGGCTCTTTTTAAAGATGGTGGTGACTTTTTGACTAAGGAATTGACCACGTTGTTTACAAAGGTTTGAGAATTAGAGAGTGTACCAACGTAACGTCATGGTATGAGTCGATAGTTGTCCCTATCTTTAAAAAGGGTTCACGTCGTTCCTGCAACAACTATCGGGGGATAAGTCTACTTCCGATTGCGTCCAAGCTATTGGCTTCCGTCATACTTCGTAGGTTGTTCAAAACCCGAGAAAGATTGACTCGCGAGGAGCAGGCTGGGTTTCGTTCTGGTCGAGGTTGTATTGATCATATCTTCACCCTCCGCCAAGTGTTAGAACATCGCCATACTTATCAACGGCCAACAATCGTAGTGTTTCTTGACATCAGGGCTGCCTTCGATTCGTTGGACAGGACTGTTCTCTGGGATTGTCTATTGAAGAAGGGTGTGCCTGAGAAGTTTATTAACATCCTAAAAGCCCTATATAAAAACACCTCAGGCAGAGTGAGGGCATACAACCACCTCTCTCCATTGTTCCATTCGAGCAGTGGGGTTAGGCAGGGTTGCCCAATCTCACCATTCCTCTTCAACTTTGCCATCGACGACATTCTGGAAACAGCTCCGATGAATGTAAGTAATGGTGGTGTGGATCTGTTGCCTGGAGAAAGACTTCTAGACCTTGAGTATGCGGATGATATTGTCTTACTGTGCGATAATGCCCAAGGCATGCAATCCGCACTTAATCAGTTGGCGATCAGTGTCCGTAGGTATGGTATGTGCTTTGCACCTTCGAAGTGCAAAGTACTTCTACAAGACTGGCAGGATTCTAATCCTGTACTCACCCTGGATGGTGAGCAGATAGACGTAGTCGAGAAGTTCGTGTATCTGGGTAGCTGGATAAGTGCTAGTGGGGGTGTGATTGATGAGATCAATGCACGAATAGTGAAAGCCAGAGCGGCTTATGCCAATCTGGGCCATCTTTGGCACCTTCGTGATGTTAGTCTGGCTGTAAAAGGTCGGATCTACAACGCGTCGGTTGAGAGCAGTTTTGCTCTATGCTTGTGAAACCTGGCCTCTCCGAGTTGAGGACGTTAGATGACTCTCTGTGTTCGATCATCGCTGTCTCCGAAGGATCGCTGACATTCAGTGGCAACACCATGTTAGTAATGCAGAGGTTCGACATCGTGTGTTCGGGCACAGAGATGATAACTCAATTGGTGTCACCATCTTGAAACACCGACTTCGGTGGCTTGGACATGTTCTACGAATGTCGTCCCAAAGAATTCCACTGTGTGCATTATTTGCCGACTCTGGGACTGGTTGGAAAAAGCGGAGAGGTGGTCAGTATATGACATGGTGTCGTGGTATGAAAGAAAGCTGCAAAGGACTGGCTTTTGTCGGTCCTTCACGACTCCCTGGTTGGGGTCCGAGAGATGGTGCTACACAGTGGCTAGAGACGTTATCAGATATGGCTCAGAATAGAAGCCAGTGGCGATCCTGCTGTAACCTTCTTTTACTTTCTTCATAAAAAGTGGTTGTGTCTCCCTTACTTGAAAGATTTCTTCTAATTGTACCTTTCCGTTCCCTCGTTACTACCACACTACCATACATCAATCTCTTCGTTATCGTTCTCTTTTTCTTTTGTGCTCCTTAGTTTATTTTCTATCTTCGGATTTTCATTGTTTTGTGTGGCGCATATATATTGGCGCTCTCTTGTACCAATATTTATGTGTTCAAATAAATAAATAAATAGACGTAGGGTATTAGAAAATGATGGTAAATCAGTTGATGAGGTCGTGAATCTTCATCGACTGAAATGGTTGGGCCACGTGTTACATATGCCTGAACACCGATTACCATGACGCGCAATGTTGACTAGTGTTGGGGATTGTTGGAAGAAAGTTAGGAGCGGCCAAACCAAAATGTGGCATCGGTCCACAAAGTTACTAACTTCTGGTCTTAACGAAGTTGGTAGATGCAGACTACTTGGTTGGGGTCCGCGTGACTATCGTAACCAATGGTTAGAGACTCAGGGCGATATGGCTCAGGATCGATCACAATGGCGTAGGTGTATACACTCTCTGTCTTTTAACTGCGAGATTAAGATCATTTCATATCTTTCTTTTTACGAACTAATTCTTTCTTCCTGTACCATATCCTTATTGCGATCTTTCTTTTATATTTTACGACAATTGAATTATCTACTCCTATGAATTCGGTGTTCATTTTGCTGTGCTAATGAGGTATGGCAACTTGGACCGATGCATATATTTGCCTGGTCCTACGTTGTAGCTGACTGACTGATTGATATACAGACATACATACATACAATGCATGCAGTCATTTATTTTCACATGCTTCGCATATAACTGATTCATGTTATCCTATTTTCTAAAGTTAGCACCTAAATATGATTAAATTCGTGCAGTATAGACTTGTTTTGATTGTTAAACCATGTATATTTCTTTGGTGATCTTGATTTCGATTATCCTACCCGGAAGAAGTTCAGACTAGTTTGCTGAACGAAATGTTGGGATCATTTAAATTTCAATCTCTGAGATTATTTCAAATATAATTTCCATATATACTTTTTTATATTCGGCACCCAAATTTTGTCCAACTATTCACCCTGATATTGACCAATATTCGTGCACATCAGTATGCACGTTGTATGCATGATGGCTAGATTAGTGTTGTTCAAATAATTGGGGCAATAACTACTAATTTTTTCATACTTTCAGTAATAGGAACCCATAGAATTGTGTTACACGTCACAGCTTCACTATGTATTTTAAAGATTGGGATTATCACCTAAGTATATTCATCGTATTCCGCATTTGTACACCGTTTTCCCATTTGGTTGTCTTATGCATCCTTTAAGATTATCACAACACATAGTGGACATATTATTACTGTTTGTAAATGTATATTATGTTGAGTAAAAACGAACTTCATGAATTTTCCCACGTAGACTAAAACTTTAGTTTGTTCTTCTTTAGGTTGCTAATGTTTTGTACCTAGAGGCCCCAGCTGGTGTGGGATTCTCTTATTCTACTGCTCCATCTCAATCATGGGATGATGATCGAGTAAGCACTATGTTTTTGTAACAGATGGCTTCAAAGTATTGCTTTCATTATTGTACTTTTCACTGTCAACTTTTTAAGATGCAAAAATGGCGCCATGAGTTTATCCATCCAACCATCCATTGGTTCATTTGAACTAATTGTTTTCTTAGGATTTACATGTTGATGTCATTTATCTCATGTGTTTTAGCCAACTAAACGCAAATATTTCTTCATACTCGGATTAAGTTCGAAATTCCTACTAAACACTGCATGTGTGTATTGTTTATTTCTCTTTTGGCAAGCTCTACTTCCATACTGATTTGTCAGTAGCTTTTCAACTGTTTACCAATTACAACTTGTTCAAGATAATAGACTAAATCAATTTATTATTTAATACAATCAGTGACCATGATATTCAGCTATCCAAATTGATAATAAATAACGGTTATCGATTTATGAGGTATTTAAAAAGCAGTTTTGTATTCTACTTTAAGTATACAGAAGTTTCATACAATCGGTTCTCTTTATGAATTTGAATAAAGCCAGAACAACAATTGAGATAATAATATGAATTGTCTATATTTTGTGGTTTCTCATAAGCTACTTACAACCATATATGTATTAGGAAGTAACATTGAGGTATGGTATAATGTGAAACGATCGATATTGATGACAAAGAGAATTGGAATGACAAAGAATATCAATAATAACTATATATAATGTACAGTTGAAGGTACTGAGAAAAGAGGACCTGTCAATTTTTGGTTGTTTGACGTAACATCAGTTTTGCTGATGGGTTGGCAACCTTCAACGCATTCACCAATTTACACGAGCGTACCAAAGCACATACATTGAAAGAATAGAGAGGAGAGTACATGTTCACATTTCCGACCACGTTCCAAAGAACTTGAGATTGAGGGGCACATTGGCTCTAAAGAATGGAAGAACTCAGTATTTACTTGACACCGGGTATACTATTGACATTCTACAAGCCTTCAAAAGTATTAACAGATAAAACAACGCGGCGTCTCTTCGGTTTGCTAAAGTAATAGCAATAAATGAACTCAAACCTGATTTATGTATTCAGAAAGAGACAATAAAAAACCTATCACGACCTTGGCAAATTACTTCTGTCATTATCACTATTTTATTAGTGTTTATTTTGTTATGTGGTCTTCCTTCAACTAATTCTTATTTCAGGTACACCAAAACTATCCCTCCATTAATGTCCTCATTCACTTAATTCTCTTAACTTATGTAAACTCTTCAAATCCTGTTCAATCATTACGTAACTCATCTTATCGATTTCTAATTCCTGTAATCTTATGTGAAGCCTTCACAACCTCTAAGTTTATCACACAATCAATCGTATCTGTCTCCGGACCTTAATCTCCAAATGACCTTTAACCTGTTCTTGCACACATACATATGAAGTTGTTATTGATAATCTTTGTCATTCCGATTCTCTTCGTCATCAATATCGATTGTTTCACATTATATCATACCTCAATTTTACCTTCCAATACATATATGGTTGTAATTAGCCGATGATAAACCACGAAATATAGTGAATTCATATAATTCTGTCTCATTTGTTGTTCTGGTTTTACTCATATACAGAGGAGTTTAGGTAAATTATTAGTATTGCTAAGCTTCACACAAGAAGCTGTCTCTTATTCCGCTGGTTAGTACATGACTTTTAAGTCACCTTATCACAATTACTATTAGCATCAGGTGTGTATGTGTGTGGTGGTACGATGGGATAAAAGTTGTCAAGTCACCACTGATTCATGAATCGTCTTTTACATCGATATTAGAAGCCTTTAAATGCATTCAGTGTACTGATGTTATTAGGAGATTTCGGATATTTTAGCTCCAAATAATCATGCGTTTCCCAATCTCATGGAGAGAATCCGTTGATTTTGCTACTTTTTACCAAATAGCACTTAATAAAGATCAAACAAAGCTTCGTACTGTTCACCTGTAATCACGTAGTCAGTCATAACCGAAGTAGAATGTGACCTTCAACTATCTAAAATAATAAGTGTCGTTTGTCGTCTATCAACTCGTGCTTGAAAGTTTTTGGTTTTTACATTCATGCATATAATTTTCGCGTTATTATAATCAAATTTTCTTTCGTTCAATTTTCATGTTAAAAATAGACTGCTTTAGACAATTATCATGCATTGCTTCATTTCCTGAAAAAGTTCCCCGAATATGAAGGACGTCGTCTATTTGTTACTGGTGAAAGTTACGCCGGTGTTTATGTGCCAACATTAAGTGTACTTCTTTTAAATTCATCAAGATTCGACTTCAAGGTATAGTTAAACTTTTTTCTAAAAAAAGGAACGTAGTTATCATTATTCTCCAGAAAACCAGCAAACAGTTTTTATTGATACCATGAACCGATATAAGTTAGGCAACCATTGAAAACCTGAAAGTACTGGACGGCTTAGTATGGGACTCCTCCGTGGTGCACACACGACTAAAAAACTGGGAGTAGAACCCAAGATCTTTGGTCTGATAAGCAGACGTTTAACCTGTAGACCACTGAGCCGGGATCCAACCGTGTACAAGTCAATCAATCCACTAAACTACATGACCATTTTCCTTTGTTGGTTTTCTTTTACGTTTATCCAGTTAATAATCATGTTTTCAGTATTAATTACCTGATATAGTTGATGTTGAGTCCTGGTGAAAATTAGCCATGCCTATTGAGAATGTTCGTGATATTATTTGTTTGATGAGTTTATAATTAAGACCAGGAATACTCCCTGATTTCCTGTGATCACACTGTCTAATTGTCCCAACAAAATGTTCATGTGACAACGAGAACACATGAGTCAATTTCAGCAAAGCTAGACGTCGGCTGACAGATAATTTGTCTAGAAAAGTTGGTAAACTCAATTTCAAACTAGTTGTATATATGAGTTTCATTATCCTGAAAGAAGTATTCCTATATAAACCCACTTTGATCATTGACTACTATGGGAATTACTCCATTGTTTTGTGCATTAGATTGAGGTTAATAACTCGACAGTGGCCTCCTAAGATAATAGTGTACTTATGTTAAAGCGGCTAAACAATATCACAACCTTCACACAAATCATGATAGTTCCAATAAGGAATATGCATAACTTCCTGTACAGTAGTAGAAGGTGAAAAAGTTCGTCTATCCTAGAAAACTCTGGAGTCTTGATAGTTTTTGAATTCTTGGGGCTGTTATCTATTGTTTTATCGTTTTTCGTTCTCATTCAAGATCATATCTTGTTCATGATAATTATAATTATAAGGTGAAATACTAATCCATATGTATATGACAAAAATATATTTTTTTTAAAATTTGAAATGTTGTTTAGATGTACTAACAATTTCGAACAGCTTGATTACATGTGAACAATGGTTACCACTGAATAGCAAATATTAATTCCTTAGGTAGTTACAAAACACATATTGATAGTGAATGAGTCCCAAAATAAAAATGCAACACTTACTAAGTTGATTTCTTAATTTCAAGTAGCTGTTAAGTGTCAAATTGTCTGAAAAGTCTGAAGAATCAGAATAAAGATCTAGTTTGAACTGTTTCTACAATTTTCAGTAATAATTTTTTTATTAAACTGAAGAAAAACTACATCAGGACTAATCAAATGTACAAAACTACTATTCACTTAAATTGGTGTTGACAAACTGTTCTCTATCCGATGACTATTACTTAAATAGTCACCTGCCCTATGGAATTCATCTGTGTGATCTGACTAATTATGTCTTTTTCATTAAGCCTATTCTCGAATCGTAATTGTCACCAAATTTCAGTATACAAAGCCATCGAGTAGATAATTAAATCTATGTGTTGGGAAATAGTATAACCAGTTATTCATAATTACCATATAGAGCCTGTCACAAATTCTGTGCATTACGCCAGGTTGGTACCCCACATCGATACGACGAGATGGAATTAACAACTCAAATAGCAACGTAGTTGAAGTGATCGAAACAGTAATGATAGTGAACAGTACTAAGTATTTAGAACGTGGTTTCAGAAGACGGGATGGAACTGTATTTATAAAGGAATACTGGAATTTGAAGAAGAGTTCGATAGAGGATGAATACGTATCCCTCACTATGGCACTTAACGTCTCTAACCACTGATCACGATTATTTCATGGACCTCGATTGATTAGTCTGTACTCAATAAAAAGGCTCAAACCAACAGTCACTAATTTCATGAACTGGTATTATGTTTTGGTTTAGTCTACCTTCATGTAACATATTAGATAACAATTAATTAACCGAGAATAACTATGCTGGTCACAAGGTATTCTACAATATTTCACTTTGGTTAGTTTCATTAAGAGTTAAATATCATCATTTTTATATTCATGTAAATTCTGTTCTAATTTCAGTCCAACAGTTAGTTGATGTACATCTTGAACTATTCCATCCTTCTTTTTCATTTGTAGGGCATTGCTGTTGGGAATGGATTGATTAATTACAGATTCAATGATAATTCTCTATTGTATTTTATTAATTATCATGGTTTGATTGGTGAAAAGTAAGTAATCAGTGCGTGTATGTATGAATGTGTAAACGTAGATATCAGTTGGACTTATCAAACACTTCCGTAATTAGTATTTGCTTAAATAATAATGAAAATCCAATCTCTTGTGAATTGTATTTGTTCTTATGATTAGTCTTACATATGGAAATGAATCGTTACGATTTTTATTTAGCTTTGTTTTTCATATCGTTCTTGATGCAAAAAGTTAATCCAATCAGTGCATAGCTTCGTAACTTGAATCGTCATCTATTAAAAAAAAGAAAATACACATTGAAAGCCTCAAGAATTCAAACTGTTCAACTGACTTATTTTTTTTTCAAATGTTTAATAATACATAAGTACCCGACCGTTGTTGCTACCTTGACATGGTGGTCGGGCTTGCCTATCGTGATAAATCAACCGAGCTATACTGGCTGGAACAACCGTTCCTCAAGGTCCTACCATGTCAGACAGGTCGGTTGAAGAGCGGTAAGACTAAAAGCAACAAACCCAAGGTCCGAAGGCGAAGTCGTACTGCTGACTGTACAGTAAGGTGTTTCCTTCAGACAACCAGCATGACAGCGATGCTGCCTTCCCACAAGGAGGGGTGGGGTTAGAAAAGGTCGATCCTAAAAATGCACACCTCACCTTATCCCACGGATATCCGTCTCCAGTGGTAAGGTCTCAATAAGTACGGAGCTAACACAACAATTACCCATAAAAAGGTCGTGTGTGACCAACCTCAAGCAGTTGTCCCTTGGGCACTGCGGTCACGTTCTCAGGTCACTAAGACCACCTTTAATCCAATTTCCTTTTCAGGTACCTCCAGAAGAACCCTTCCACGGTGTGGGCAACCGGGAAGTGATAACCGCCCTCATACCTCTAACAGTACTCAAGACCACTGTATTCATAATCAACCTCCCTCTTCAATTCCTATTATTTCTCCTACATCGACTTTCAACTCTAAATTTCCTCTCTCGGCTTCCTCCTCGGGTGTCACCATAGTCAACGATTCTAGTGCTCAAAACACTGTCCCAGGTCTACTGAAACCTCGCTCCAAACTACACATTGGAGCCTTCAACGTACGAACCCCATGTCAAATCGGTCAGCAGGCTTCCTTGGCTAAAACCCTAGAGTCTCTTTCCATTGATGTATGCTGTGTCTCCGAAACACGCATACAGGATTCCAGTGTGGTCATTCACTTGACCTCACCTCGGCAAAACGGAGAGCCAACGAGATACACCCCACGTGTATCTGGTGACCCGATGGCCAGTTCTCGTGGACTGGCAGGTGTAGGCATAGCACTAAGCATGAGGGCGGAACAAGCACTGCTAGAGTGGATCCCCGTCAACAGTCGTCTATGTGCTGTTCGGCTAAACGGCTACGTAAGATCTCAGAAGGATAGGGACACACGTCGTTGCCTTTTTGTCGTTTCTACCTACACTCCCACTGACTGCAGCTCAGATGAATTGAAAGATGAATTTTACAGAAAGCTTTCTGAACTTCTTCAGAAAGCTAAACGCTCAGACATAGTACTCGTAGGTGGTGACTTTGATGCTCAGATAGGCAGTTTAAACCAAACGGATAGTAAGAGCTTCCTCTTTTTCTTAAGAGTTGGATACTAATAAATCTGGGTAGATTTGAACGAATCATATAAACAACCTTAAAATCAATTTGTGGATCTGTAGAATAGTTATAGTCGATTAGGTGTTCAAGTATAGAACTTCTAACTACTTTCCTTTCAACCTCATAAAACCGAGCTGAGATATGTTTCCGTATCCGAGTTGAAAGCGAGCGCTGACTACGGCCAATGTACCTTGCTTCACAAGAGCAGGTGAACTGGTCGATGCACATGGAGGCGACCAGACGCGGAAGCTTATCTTTTATGGATACAGAAAATAAGTTCCTACTAGTGAAGGTTATTCTCAGTTTAGTCACGTTAAATGTTTTTCTAATCGTTGTTGTTAGACGATTTTTGATTACGTTTGATGTTCGATCACCTTTAAATTCCAGACTTACATAAAGGTTTTTCTTCGGGACGGCTACTTCTATTCATATTCTTTTCTATGAAATGTCTTATATTCTCATTCGTAAATGCTCATCATATCACCTTATTTATTTTTTACACCTCTATGACCTTTAACAAAAACATTTTACAGGTTGAAATCATGAGTCAATTGAAGCTAGACCACCATGGAAAACCTGGAAGCACTGGACGGCCGTTTCGTCCTAGTATGGGACTCCTCAGCAGTGCGCATCCACGATCCCGCAACACGCGGGGCTCGAACCCAGGACCTACTGGCTTCGCGCACGAGCACTTAACCATTAGACCACTGAGCCAGCATCCAATGGTGTTAATGTCTAACTTCAATCAATGGTGGTCTAGCTTCAATTGACTCATGATTTCAACCTGTGAAATTTTCTAAATTCTCCACAAAACTCATTCTGATAAAAACATTTTAATCATCTTATTATATTCACTAAATCTATTATTCTTGTTATTCGTATTATGCAATCTAATATTATAATCTTTCTATTACATCATCTTGGTTATTCGTATTTACCTTTACTCACGGAATTAATACTTTTACAAAAACAAAATTTTCATATATATACGATTGTACAGCTTGATAATAAGTTCGTTGAAAAGAGATTCCTTCGCTGAACTTCGTGTTTTAATTTTAATGTTTAAATGGGAATTATCGGTTGAGTCACATATTGTCTAGATATTGTGACTAAGGAAAGTGATCTACACACATTTGTCAATTAAATTAAATTAAATAATCACTTCTAAATCGGTATAAAACATTTAGGCAAATGATAGAGCGTAAAACAACGGGATAGTCAATTTAGAAGTTCTACTTGTAAGGAGTTTTAGTAATGTTTTTGATAGTTGTAAAACGGGAATGAAAGAAGCTCATTACCATAAATGTTGGAGTACTTTTGAGGTAGGATAAAATTACTATGCCCTAATTTTTGTCAAATGATGTTTTTCTGATATAAGTTAGCGTATTTATTGAACAAATTACTACTACTCTACTTGCACACAAGTCGGTTGCTGAGAGATACGTTTAATTTAATTTTTGCAGTTGTTTTTCGTGGGGGTGTCGAAGTCGTAGATTTGAATGTGATATACTAACTAGCGCCCCCCTGGATTGTTCAATATGTTATAGTTTAATAGTTATGAAAGGACGGACCAACACTGAAGTGAGAAATAGAGAGAATACAATGGGCACACTTGTAGGTGTTATATATATTATTAGAATAAGATGCTTAATTATGTGCAAAGCAGTCGTGATTACATACAACCATAACTGTATCCTTCTACCCTTTTTCCCCTTCACCTTTCCTCCTTAGTTCATGGAATGATTTAAATAATAAATGTTGCAAAGATAAATGCTCAACCGTTTGTATGTTCACCGATAATCAATCACCTGAATGTCAACGGACTGTGAGTTTGTTTATAGACAGTCTATGTCTGTTCAGTGTTTTTGTAATTTATTTCATGTTCGGTTTGTACACTGACGTTAAGTATGGGCGTATTTTTTATGGTTGTTTTGCAAATATGTCCTCATTACTTATACATTGAACGTGTAGTTTGTTTCAGCTGAACTGGGCATGTGTACATTACATGTCTCATTCATCGTCTCCACCCTGACGTGTATCAGAATGGCTAAGCTAAAAGTGTGTAAATACTGTGTTAGGAGACCGTCAAAGAGCTTCATAAAGCCACAGGCTATTTAACTGCACCATTTTCGTAGATGTTTCCTGGCTTCCTTATTTGATAGCCTAAGTAGAAAGAGATCACATTTCTTTAAAAATACTTTTGATTTAAAGCAATATTTTTATATGTTACTATCGTCGTGTTTCATAAGTTAGCTATAGATACATCCGATCTTTTCACATACGAAGAAGACCTTTTATCTTGCATATATGTGTTTTGATGCAGCCAAAAGTGGAGGAAGTCTGCAATCCCTGTCGAGATGCTCTCATAGAAACACGAGTTGGGAACCTCTACTAATGTAGTCTTACTGACAGGGTCCACGTTGCGGCAGCGTTTTTTACTGACGAAAGAGGACGAAGGGTAAATGTGTGGGATTTGAAACGTGTTGAGAGGTACGTAAGCTCCACTCGGGGTGGCCTCGTGCCCTATTAATATATGACGTAATGATACCACCTATTAGAGAATAATGATTTATCGACTGAACCAATGACGCATAAAACCCGTACGAGCAGTCTAGAGTCCTTTACCAGTCCAACTTCCTGCCTAACCCTTCCTGTTAAGTCCAGAACACCAATCTCAGCCTCTGAATATGAATCATTTCTTTCAAACATACTCGGTTTATATACAAACCAAACAGACCACACCGTATCATAAAATAGAAAGCAGTTGCGCAAGATCTAGCCAAAAGTGGCTGTGAGTGTGGGAGACTAATAAATAGACTGGGTATAACTCAAGAATAGTAAATCGAATAATAATAGTTTATGGGTCACAATAAAGCTTATAATAAGAGGAACACGAATATGAATAGGTTAGCTACTTAACAATTATACCGTAAAAATCTATGTAACGTATTTGTCCATAAATAGTTCTCAAGAGCTGCCATTCATAATTCAGTTCGTCATATAACAGGCGGAAAACCCTAACTTCAAACCAGTTGTGTTACTTGCACTCCAGTATCCCAAAGAAATGGATAGCGTATTGATTTGTTTTGGTCACCGGCTACCATGGGTTGGCACCTCCTGTTGTCCTCCCACCGCCTTGTAGATAAGACCTTTAAGTTAAAGACTTTGAGATATGATCCATAGGAAAGTTCTTTGATTCAGTTTAGGTGGTTAAGAAATATCCCTCCAAACACAGAAATATGTCAACACGGACAATTGCATTTGTTTGCAGGTTGATTGTTTGACCAATAAATAAGACTATGGAAAACATAAGCATACTTATACACTGTTAAATGGCCATTATATGTCTACTAACTAACGACTTCGAATCCAGGACACACATATTTTAGTTCTAACAACCTTTTGCTAATAATGTAGTTCATACTGTACTATTCGCTCTATTTACTTTTTCAGTAGTATATGTAGCTGTTATATTATGATCTACGTTATAATGTTGATGATTCCACTCTTGTTTTTGGTTGTACACTGACAATCAATTTTTACGAGAACCTATTTACTATTCTTAAATTCCTTTTGGTAACACATCGTACCATAATAAAGGTGGAAGCTGCGAATCCTTTTTCTAGTTTCTTACAACTATGTTATAATCAGAATGAGGATTTGTGAAGATTGTAGTATTTTCAGAGTTGAATTCATGAGTCACTGTGATTCCAGGTTTTCATTGGTGATCTTGTTTAAATCGACTCGTGAATTCAACTGTTAAAATTGTGTTATTGGTATTTTCTAGGTTAGTCAGCTATATGAAACTTCTATGAAGGGATTAAATGAGTATAATTTATATTCTGAATGTGCTGGTGGTGCTGAAATGTCATCTTTCAATTATAATCGTTCATCAATGTCTATCTCTGAGTTGTCTTCCATTCTGGCAACATCTAAGCAATTTATTCATCACGATTTCGGTAATTTGTTTCGTGATAATGTCTATCTGAAATATCGCCGTTACGCTAAGTAAGTCAGTCAAGTTTGAATATATATATATATATATATATATATATATATATATATATATATATATATATATATATATATATATATATGCACATATGTGCCTGGTCCTACGTTGTAGCTGACTGACTGTTTTGATTGTTAAACCAATAGCGTGGCCCTTGAATACCCTGGTACGGCCGAGAGTGGGGAGAGTCATATCTTCCTCTCCAAATGCTCTCACATGGTCACATACGTACAACCACATTCAGGAAAGTCCTATTCACTGCCTTCTCGCGGCGGGGTTGTTGTTTACGAATTCGAGAGGACGCCAAGTGAATGCCCGGCGCTTTGACCAAGTTGATGGATATAGAGGATCCATCTAGGGGAGTTGAAAAACCCTACTTCCAAACCAATGGTGCACATGGATCCCAGAATCCTAAGGAGACAAATAGCGTATGAACCTATCGCTGATCACCGACTGCCATAGGACTGGATCTCTTAACGCTGATTCATTGCCTTGTGTATTAGACCTCCGAATAAAAGGTTCGGGGTGCGATCCCCTAAGTAAAACCACCTGTTTTAGGTTTGGCTGCCCGAGCAGTATCTCAGCATACACACAAATTTACTGATTCATATGGAGCATATATGTTTTGGTGCCCGTTTGTATCAATGTTTATATGTTTAAATAAATATACATATATTTCAATAAACGTGCTTCTTATAAACCAATAGAGTGGATACAAAATTAGATGACATTTTCAACTTTAAATAATTATTTAATTTAATTATATACAGATTACAACGATTTTTTATTTGGAATTGTCCCAGTCCTTTTATTATCATTACATATTGTTATTATTATTATGCTTATTTGTGTTATAACTTTATGTCCGGCTTTTTTATACGTGATTTATCCACCAATCAAAACACGACTTATACAATCGTAGTACTGTGCCAAACCAATGACGTTCGACCGGTATGGGCAACCTAGCGTCCTTATCGGTCCTATGTCCGCTTAGCCTGTCCATTTGAATCCAGAACCCTAATACCAGCTTCCGCTATGCAAATCTAATCATTTATTTCAGATATACTGGGTTTATATATCAACCAAACAGACCGCAACGCGCCATAAAATAGAAAATACCATGTGTACACAATAAAGCCAAAAAGTAGTTGTGAACGTGGGAGGCAGTAGTTAATAAACTGAACATAGCTTAACAACCGTAAATCGTACAATAATAAATTATAGATCAAAGTACAGTTTATATTAAAAGGAATATAAATATACATAATCTAATTATTGAATAATTATACTATAAGAATGTATAGATAATATTAGTCAATTAATATGTCTCAGAAGTTACTCGTGATTTGATCTTCGTTCGGATATAACAATTTGTATTTATAATGGTTCATCAATTAGATTCTATATTGTTCATGAATAATGAATACCGTTATGCGTGTACTGGCACACTCCATGAATACATTAGTAGAACTGTTTGTTTGTGTTGATATGTGTGGCTATATGTTAAGTAAGACAAATGCCTAATTTCAACATTCACTATGTCAATCATATTCAAATCATTTTAACTATCAATCTATATGTAAACTATAAACCGAAAAATTTTGAAATGTGATAGATCGTTTGTTTGTCGTATGTTTAATACACCTAATGTGATGTTAAAGTATTGTCGATAGTCGGTTTATTTATATGACCATCTTCCTGCAATGATGTTTTGAAATAAAACTTTTATATTGATTATTGAAGAGATAAACCATTATCGTTCTAAGTATTTCAGATACGTGTTAGTCACTACTCATCTCGATGTTAATTACGGACTGACATAAGAGTAGTAGGCTAAAAAAATATAAAAGTAATCATCTGAAGTTTTTACTTCTTGAATCTTGCTTTGTTGGCTGATAAGTTGATATGTTTGTGCTTCGTGTTTTTATTTCATAACGCCGACTTCAGCACGCCTGTTACTCCCAATGAAGCATAGGCTGCCGACCAGCATTCTCCAACCCAATCTGTCCTGAGACATTCTTTCTAGCTAATTTTTTTCATGTCTATCTCTAGTTCTCGGCGTAATGTGTTCTTTGGTTTTCCTCTTTCCCTTTGGCCTTGAAAATTCCAAGTGAGAGCTTGCTTTGTGATACAGTTAAGAACTTTCCTCAATGTGTGTCCTATCCACTTTCACTGCTTCTTTCAGATTTCTTCCTCCGTTGGGATCTGGTTTGTTCTCTCCCACAGTTATTTATTTGAACACATAAATATTGGTACAAGAGAGCGCCAATATATATGCGCCACACAAAACAATGAAAAATTCGAAGAGAGATAGAAAAGAAAAAGAAAAAAACTAAGGACCACAAAAGGTAGTGTGGTCGCAACGTTGGAACAGAAAGGTACAATCAGAAGAAATCTTTCAAGTAAAGGAGACACAACCACTTTTTATGAAGAAAGTAAAAGAAGGTTACAGCAGGATCGCCACTGGCTTCTATTCTGAGCCATATCTGATAACGTCTCTAGCCACTGTGTAGCACCGTCTCTCAGACCCCAACCAGGGAGTCGTAAAGGACCGACAGAAGCCAGTCCTTTGCAGCTTTCTTTCATACCACGACACCATGTCATGCACTGACCACCTCTCCGCTTTTTCCAACCAGTCCCAGAGTCGGCAAATAATGCACGACGTGGAATTCTCTGGGACGGCATTCGTAGAACATGTCCAAGCCACCGAAGTCGGTGTTACAAGATGGTGACACCAATTGAATTATCATCTCTGTGCCCGAACACACGATGTCTAACCTCTGCATTACTGATATGGTGTTGCCACTGAATGTCAGCAATCCTTCGGAGACAGCGATGATCGAACACAGAGAGTCATCTAACGTCCTCAACTCGGAGAGGCCAGGTTTCACAAGCATAGAGCAAAACTGCTCCCACCGACGCGTTGTAGATCCGACCTTTTACAGCCAGACTAACATCACGAAGGAGCCAAAGATGGCCCAGATTGGCATAAGCCGCTCTGGCTTTCACGATACGTGCATTGATCTCACCACTCACGCCACCACCAGCACTTATGCAGCTACCCAGATACACGAACTTCTCGACTACGTCTATCTGCTCACCATCCAGGGTGAGTACAGGATTGGAATCCTGCCAGTCTTGTAGAAGTACTTTGCACTTCGAAGGTGCAAAGCACATACCATACCTACGGACACTGATTGCCAACTGATTAAGTGCGGATTGCATGCCGTGGGCATTATCGCACAGTAAGACAATATCGTCCGCATACTCAAGGTCGAGAAGTCTTTCTCCAGGCAACAGATCCACACCACCATTACTTACATTCATCAGAGCTGTTTCCAGAATGTCATCGATGGCAAAGTTGAAGAGGAATGGTGAGATTGGGCAACCCTGCCTAACCCCACTACTCGAATGGAACAATGGAGAGAGGTGGTTGTATGCCCTCACTCTGCCTGAGGTGTTTTTATATAGGGCTTTTAGGATGTTAATAAACTTCTCAGGCACACCCTTCTTCAATAGACAATCCCAGAGAACAGTCCTGTCCAACGAATCGAAGGCAGCCCTGATGTCAAGAAACACTACGATTGTTGGCCTTTGATAAGTATGGCGATGTTCTGACATTTGGCGGAGGGTGAAGATATGATCAATACATCGTCGACCAGAACGAAACCCAGCCTGCTCCTCGCGAGTCAATCTTTCTCGGGTTTTGAACAATCTACGAAGTATGACGGAAGCCAATAGCTTGGACGCAATCGGAAGTAGACTTATCCCCCGACAGTTGTTGCAGGAACGACGTGAACCCTTTTTAAAGATAGGGACAACTATCGACTCATTCCATGACGTTGGTACACTCTCTAATTCCCAAACCTTTGTAAACAACGTCGTCAATTCCTTAGTCAAAAAGTCACCACCATCTTTAAAAAGAGCCGGAGGTAAGTCATCTGCGCCAGATGATTTGTAACGCTTCAAGAGTTGGAGTTCCTTGCGGACTTCCTCCTCGTTTGGTGGATCAGTCGTCACCGGCCATGGAGGGCAGGACAGTCTGACCGATGTTGCCGGAGCAGCAGGCCAGTTGAACTGCCCTTCGAAAAATTCTGCTCATCGTCCAAGATGTCGATGGATGTTAGTGATTGGCATCCCATCATCCTCGCAGATTGTTTCACTCACACCAGACTTCTTGCTGCCAGTGGCTCGGATGAGCTGGAAGAGCTTCCGGTAGTTACCATATGCAGCTGCTGCTTCCAGCTCATTAGCACGCTCCGACCACCAGGCTTCTCGGTCCTTACGCAAGCTTTGCCCAATTTCCTTACGTAACATCCTTCGTTTATGGTCAAACTCACGGTCACCCGGAGTGGACCGACGGGCTTTGATGAGTTGTAAGGAACCAGAAGAAACCCAGTGCTTAAAAGCGGGACGTTTCGCAAACCCACAACTGACTGTTCCCGCCATTTTCATGGCGTCAAGCAATTGCAACCAATGCTCATCTATACTTTTCGGTGGAGTGGTAGCTAGCCTAGAGGCTAGCTCGGTTCGATACTTACTTGCAACAGAAGTTGCAACCAACTTGCTGACATCAATCCTTTGGTGGTGGTCACTTCGTTGTCCACTGAAAAGTAAGGCAAGATTGGCGCAGACCAAGGCATGGTCAGAGTCCAGATAGGTACTCCAAAAGGAGCGGCAGTCTTTTACACAACCACACCAGCGGTAGCTGATCGCGATGTGATCAATCTGAGTCCAGGCTTGGGATGCAGAGGGAGGACGCCAGGTGGCACATCGGCGATGACTGTGCCGAAAGTTAGTGCTAGCCAGAAACAGGTTGTGGTCTGTGCATAGTTGCAGTAGACGGTCCCCGTTATCTGACCTGCGACCAACGAGTCCCCATCGGCCACCTAAACGACTCTCTTCTGTGCCTAGACGCCCGACCTGAGCATTCAAGTCTCCGGCTAGTACTACAATATCTGTCGAGCGCACTTTCTGGAGAAGAACAGATAACTGGTGGTAAAACTCATTCTTGATTGCATCCGGGCTGCAATCTGTCGGGGCATAGGCGGAGATGACGAAAAGACATCGTTTCTCACGCCGATTTCTTCTCACTTTGATGGAACTTTCTAATCTAACAGCACATAACCGACTGTTAATGGGGATCCAATCGACTAGTGCTGCCTCAGCTCTAGCGCTTAGTGCGACACCAACGCCAGCAAGACCAAACGATGATGCCTCAGGGTCCCCAGATAAGCGCACGTAAAACAAGCTTTTCGAAGCGACAGATGGAGATCGAATTTGTAGTACTTCGCCAGAGTCTTGAATACGGGTCTCGGATAGACAACAAACATCAGTATTGAGACTTTCCAAAGACATAGCCAGCCCTATCTGTTGTCCGATCTGCACTAGTGTGCGAACGTTGAAGGCAGCCAGTTTGAATGGTGCACGTGGTTTCAGAAAAACTGCTTCAGTTCTCGTAATCGGTGGTAACATACAATTTTCAACCGGGCAGTAACTCGAGAACGTTTAGATACAGTCGAATTTCCACCAAAGAAGAGCCGCTGTATAAGTATAAAAGAGGGTGAAAAATGTGGAAAATAATAATAATAATAATAATAATAATGACAATAATGGTAATAATAATATTAATGGTATTAATAATGACAGTAATAGTAATAATTATTTGAATCGATTGAATGTTGATCGGAGCGAGACAATTAGTTGCCATAGTCATAGAGTTCATGGTTTGTGTGTGGGCTGTGATACTGCCTGGGTGCCCAAACCGAAGCAGGTGGTTATCTTAGGGGGCCACACCCCGAGCCTTTGACCTAATGGTCTAACCCACAAGGCAGTGGAGCATCGTAAGGAGATGCAATCCCATGGTAGCCGGTGACCAACGATTGGTTCATACGCCATTTGTTCCCTCAGGATACTGGAGCCCATGTGCACCATTGGTTTGTGATCCGGTTAAAGCGCCGGACGTTCGCTTTTCGTCCTCTCATTTTCGTAAACAACACCCCCGCCACGAGAAGGCAATGAGTAGGACTTCCCTGGCAGAGGCTGTATACGCGCGGCCGTGTGAGAGTATTTCGAGAGGGAGAGCGGACTCCCCCCACTCTCGGCCGTACCAGGGCGTTCGGGGGCATCTGGCAAACGAATCCGAAGTATTTTGCGTAAGCAAGTGTTAATAAACACTTGTATGTTCAAGGTGATGGCTTTCGTTGTTCTCCAAGTCTTTGCCCCATACAGTAGAACTGTTTTGACATTTGTATTGAAAATTCTGACATTGGTGTTGGTTGACGGTTGTTTTGAACGAGCATTCCATGTACCTAAACTAATGGTTGCTCTGGTTGTCAGAAAGGGCATCAGTCTCATGTTTTCTGAAGGAACTCGGCTTTCACCATGAGGCGTCATAACTCTTCTAAATGAAGACTTTCTAACTCCCAGGGCAGCGTTTAAATTTACAACACGTATACTTTGTTAAATCAAATAATTAGTTAAACATTTAATACTTTTCAGAAAGTCACTCAACGGTATGTGTATATTCTATTAAATCACATAAATAATCATTAAGATTGTACTATTACAATTAAATAAACATTGTAATGTTATAATGAATGAATAAACAGAATTGTATTACAGAGACAAACTCCCTTCTGCCCTTAAAAGAAAACGATTATGACACAAAACCGATCATGTTAATAAATGATATGATTGACTAATTAATGCACTGAGTGTATGCTGCCAAAAAATGGCGGGTGTAAATGTTGAATATCGGACAAAAATGAGTTAATTCAAATTATTACAGTCTTTCTTACAGAAAGAATAATTGTTTAATTAGTCTTCGAATTTCCTGGTAAAAGACTGAATCGATATGTACACTTATTGATAGTGTTTAGTATGCTGAAATGTGACGACTAAAACAAAGACTTGAGATGCAATTTATTCAATCATACTAATAATATTTAGTGCCCAGGATTAATATACATTGCTTCAAGTTGCCTTATCATATCAGCACAATTACGAGAAATTCACAAAACGGACAACACACTTCATCCTCCTAGCGTTAATCATTGTACGTAAGTAGACAAACTTTATTAGAAAAAAAGAAACTCAAAGTCTTCAGTTTGTTTATTGACAGATAGATCAGTAAAGACACTGAAAAATATGAAGCTAGTGTTTATCAATTAATCTTTCTGTAGTATAACAAGGAATAAACAGAACAGATCTAGTTGATGACAATTTCACAACGATAAAGAACTATCTAACGTGAAGATTTACGACGAAAAAAAAAGCCAAATACAACCAAGAAATCCTACGATACATATCGTTATTGTCTTTTTGAATATAACTAATTCAAGATATCACAACACAAGACTCATTGATAGTAACAATAATCCCTGTAAGTCTACATTTCCGAAACTCTTACTATTCAATTCACCTATCTCTTTTTCTCTCATTATTTTCAATCTTTTGTAACTTCCGTTTTTTTCGATATTTTAGTTCTTTAATACGTCATAATCTGACTACTCGTTTAGTTGTACCATGTGTAGATGATACAGTGATTCGTAGTTATTTAAATTCACCAATAGTACGTCGATTTATCAATGTAAGACTTGATTTACCGACAGAATGGGATCTTTGCAGTGAAACAGTTAACGTCAATTATGTTCGAATTTATCATGATCTTACAGAGCAGTATATGAAATTACTTAAATCTAAGGTGGGTTTATTTTTGTACACACTTTTAGCTTGTGCTATTTGTTTAATCAACGAGACCTATCTATATAGTACATGTTGAAGTAACCGGCTCTTTGAGTTACAATGCAATTGTTTGCATAAACTAGTGATACATTTGATTAGTCACTGAGAAGTGTTCAATGTGAATGATTAACCAATTTTAGATTACCCATACTTAAAAGTGACTAGTTACGGCTCTAGTAAGCATATGGTAATATCACAAATTGTGTAGCTGGATGACATGGGTTCGAATGTTTTATAAACTATACGTTTCTTGAAGATTACAGTTATGTGTTGTTGATGATAAGGGATAATTTGTACGAGACCTGCATTAAACAGGATTTCCTCTTGACCCCACCTCCGATCACCTAACAACCGGCAATATGATACGATATTTGGTTGTCATAAACTCAATCGGATAGGGCTGTAGTCGGAACTTGGTTGTTTAATCAATGTTCAGCGAGAATACAGTTGAATCCCGAACTATCAACAGTCGTAAATTACTTAACATTTTGTTACTGTGTCCTTGATTTCACCGTTAAAAATGGAATGGCAACGAAATGAATCGATATTCTTGTTTGTTGCTTCCATATAGAATTGTAAATTTCTTTTTGAAGTTTGGTTTAGGCAGTGCCTATTATCAAAGAAGCGGTATGTGTGTGTGTGTGTGAAAGAACTGACGAGGGATGATAATATCAATAAAGAATGATCCTACCACAAAAATGAAAATTGGGTGTAATATTGTTTTTTTCTAACCAAAAAGATATTGTTATTCTAATGGTGTAACCCTCTCAGTTTGCATTTTGGTTGAATTTACCGTCTTCAATCACCGAGATTGTACCCTATGGAATCAGAGAGAGCTGACTTTCAAAGTATAAAAGGACTTCATTGATTCTAATGAAAATTTGTGTGATGGTCAAAGTTGTCTACTATGTAACCAGCTCGCAATACATTGTTTGACTCGCTTTGACTTTTGCGGCAGGTTTTAACCACACTCTTGACGTTACATATAGAACTGCGCTATAATATCCGATGAGTTTACGAATCGAAACTTGATTCGTGAGCTTCAGTTAATTATTTCAACTAATTTGATTTGCCGAATGTATGTGCATAAATATAAGAAAGCAACAGTTTATTAACATGGTTCATTAAGTGTAAGGAAATCGTACTTGGTCATCTCAAAATGTAGTCCACTTCGTAACATCAGTGTTGTGAAGAAGTTTTTAATGATTAGAACGAACAAATTTTCGGTAGTTGAGATGAAAAAGAAGAATGTTGATCGACAGATGATAATATACAGTGATATGTTGTAGTTGCATGATAACTGCTAATGAGACCTGCTAGATTCGCTGCTTGATTAACGCAGAATACGTCCATCCAACTATTATATTCACCCGCGAAGAGGTGAAAAACAATAATATAGCTTTGCTTCATGTCCTACTTTCTAGAAGGATAGGCGGTTCCATAAAGCGAAATATATTTAGAAAGAGTACATGGGACGGGTCAGTATACCCATTTCCAAAGCTTCACACCTATTCCATAAAAAATGAATTTAGTTAATTATTTCAGCGATAGAATCAGGCTATTATTTTCTGAGTATAGTGTAAACAGAGAAATAGATATACCAAAGAACGCATCACTAAATAAAGGCTATGCTGATGACTTTGTCAGAAAATTCATAGTACAAGTTAGTGAAAAAAGAAGAACTTGTGATTCAGTCAGTAAAAATCCCTATATCTGAAACTGGACATAGCTAGTGGCATTTTAACACGTCGACTGAAAAGGACTGTAGAAAGGACGTTTCACGACGTCAAGTTACGTAAAGTTTTCTCAATTAAAGTAATACTTACACAACAAATCAAGGTTAGGTTACGGATAATGGGCTGCTTCATGTATGTATACCAATTCAAATGCTGTGGAGCTAGTTACATACGCTTGCTCAGAGGGCTATATCCTTGCGTGTTTGTGAACATGTACCAGCGTGGTTCGGAAATGGAGTTAGTAAATCGATCAACAGTACTATTCTTACTCAGCTGGTAGATAATGAACATCATATCAAAATAGTAGAAGCATTCTGTGTTTTATTTCAAGTTCCAAAGAATCCACTTCAAAGAACTAGAATACGGCTACTTTACATAGCTGAAGCCATCTGGATCAACTCCAGAAAAACAAACTTAATTATTCGGAAAATATATATCTAGCCTCTATGTTCACCTTGAATCACCAGTTACGTAAACTGGATATTATAAACCTCTTAACCCTCTTTCATTTGTTTAACTACATCTATCTTAATTTTCACATTCATCTTTCCCATTTCACATGATCCCTTTGTTATTGTGAATACCTTGATAACACATATAATTTTGAGGTGGTGGAGAAGATTTGTAGCTCAAATGCATGATTTTAATGGAGTTTTATTCTCTGATCTGAATGGTTTAGTCGTGGAGCTTTCATCGTTCTTCTGAACAACATCATCAGCACAATAAGAACTAATTAACATCGAAGTGTACAGAATAAGCTATGAAACACATATAGAGAAATTCGAACACTTCACTTCTATCTAATGTTTATGCTGATGATAATGTCGTTCAGAAGAATGATGAAAGTTCCACGATCAAACCATCCAGTTCAGAGAATAAAACTCCATCAAAACCTTGATAATACTCCTCTTATTATATAGTATATTCATACAACAATATTATTATTACTATGATCAATTATTACCTTGAATTAACAAGATACAATTTTCGTATTATTTATTTTATTCACAAAATTTGTTTATATTTTCATTTTCATTGTTGTTGTTGTTGTTGTTGTTGCTATACCCCTATTTTATTTTAATTATAACTTTGATACTTTATTCTAAATTATTTTTAATTTTTATTACTTATAAATTCATACAATTTAAATGTATTTATGTTCATTAAATTTTTGAACAATACCATATATTCTGTGAGGAAATGCGAACACAATTAATAAGAAAGGGGTTATAATATTAGATTACGTAATATGAATAATAATAATAATAATAATAATAATAATAATAATAATAATAATAATAATAGATTTAGTGATTATAATAAAATGATTAAAATGTTTTTGTTATAATAATTATTATCTTATTATAATCACTTAATCTATTATTATTATTATCATTATTATTATTATTATTATTATTATTATTATTCATATTACGTAATCTAATATTATAACCCCTTTCTTATTAATTGTGTTCGCATTTCCTCACGGAATTAGTAGTTTTACAAAATACAAAAATTTTCATTTATATACCTTAATATCTTAATAATATGCCTTATATTTTGACCTTTGTAAAATATCATTAATAATTATGAACTTATAATTATAAAGTCTAATCTCATAATAATAATGATGATAATAAGATTATTGTAAATCATTGTTCAATTTAAAAATTTATTTAGATTAATGAATATAACAAACTTATTGTTTATTGAAATATTAATCAATACATTAGTGACTAGCTCTATGTAGTATATCCTGTAGTTCTAGTGTGAAGTAATAACCAATGGAATTCAACCAGATCTGTTGTGAGATAGTAACTCATTGAAGAAGATAACAGTGAATGTATCGCTCAATTTTATGAATTAGTTGGCAGTTAGACATTAACATCGTTGGATTCCAGACGGCTCAGTGGTCTAGTAGTTAAGTGCTCGTGTGAGAGACCAGTAAGTCCTCGGTTCGAATCTCACGAAGAGGAATCGTGGATATGCACTTCTGAGGAGTCCCACAATAGGACGAGACAGCCATCCAGTGCTTCCAGGTTTTCCATGGTGGTCTAACTTCAACTAACTCATGATTTCAACCATTGAAAAATATTCTTTATTTTTATTTTTTTTAACAGAAATTTGTTTAGATTAATGAATATAACAAAACTATTGATTATTGAAATGATAGAGATTTTCAACTAGAAGACAACATTATTTGATAAATGGATGAGAACTATTTTACTTTTTCAATTGTAGATTTTTATTTTAATATATAATGGTGATATTGATATGGCATGTAATTATTTTGGCGATGAATGGTTTGTGGATAATTTAAATCTAACGGTATGTTATTCAATGAATAAATACTATTAATAATAATAATAAACTCATTGTTTACATTAAATAGGAAAAAAACATCGATTAAAGTTGGACATCGACACCGTTGACTGCCAGCTCAGTGCTCTAGATGTGTTGAATGTTGGAACGTGAGGCCTTAGGTCCTGGGTTCGAGTCCCATGTGCGAGGTCGTAAATAGGCACTGTTGAGGAGTCCTATATTATGACGAAACAGCTTTCCAGGTTTTCAATGATATTCTAGCTTAGATCAACTCATGATTTCCACTGTGAAAATATTCAGATAAGACAACTGTTTAAAACAGTTAAATGTAATTGTCGTTATTCAAATAATAAGTGATATATAAAATGAAATAATGAGTTTAGTTTTACTTATTAATTATTAGTTGCCAGCTAATCGTATTCTATCTTTCTTATTAATACTATTTGGATTTGCTCATATATTTAGGGCTTCGAATTTTAGTCATTCTTTGTAGGAAATTAAGATCTTTTTGAGGGACTCTTGTGTCATTCAAATCAATTGTATGACCTGACTCTATTGAAATTTTACAAAAATGTTGATCTTCTTTAATAACTTACATTAACTCAGCACCCAACTACCATGAAACTATTCACTCAAATGTAGGCCCCCAAATGCCCTGGTACGGCCGAGAGTGGGGAGAGTTCGCTCTCTCTCTCAAGGCCACGCGTATATAGCCTCTGATACGGAAGTTCTACTCACTGCCTTCTCATGGCGGGGGTGTTGTTTACGAAAATGAGAGGACGAAAAGAGAATGTCCGGCACTTTAACCGGGCCGGTGGACACGGTGGGTCAATATAGGGGAGTTGGAAAACCCTCATTTCAAACCAGTGGTGCACATGGGCTCCAGTATCCTGAAGGAACAAATGGTGTATGAACCAATCGTTGGTCACCGGCTTCCATGGGACTGCATCTGCTTACGATGCTCCACTGCTTTGTGGATCAGATCTTCAGGTCGAAGGCTCGGGGCACCCGGGCAGTTTCACAGCCGTCACACATATCGGATAAGATTAGTGTGGTGCATATGTATTTGGTGCCTCCTTGTACCAATATCTATGTGTTAAAATAAATAAATAAACTCAAATGTAGACAAAAGTTCTTATATATTTGGTATTATGACTTTATAATGTGTTGAACAAATTCTTCAGTAGCCTAGATTACTGAATTCTGAGTTTGAGTGAAAATTGCTAAATCAGACTGAACTATGTTGCGATGTTAACGTTTACCTATTGAACGTATCGGTTTGATTTCAGATTCTAATTTATTATTTACGATATATGTGTAGCAGTTTACACATTTTAGTATTTGCTTTATAGTTTCACGGTGTTGTAACGACTGGTGATGTGTTGTCTACCGAGTATTGATAATCAAATATTGTAACTTTTGATCTTTTCATTTAACAGTTTATAACACTGAATTTTAATTCGACATTAGTTTCAATTATACTGTAACTAAAAACTTATCATAGTATGTTAATTTGTTCCATATAGAGTGACGTTATTATTAGTGACGATAAAATAGTCGACTTTTTGAATTACTAAATTGTATGTTTAGAAGTTGCTACTTCTTCTTTTAACACCCGATGACAGGCATATCACAAACACTACAGAACGTTTGATTTAAGAACACGAATGTATGAACCGCTTCACTTACATGGTAAATAATCAATGTTTTAAAAAGAAATGAATAAACCCACGACATCAACTTGTTTTGTGTTCAATGAATATGTTGGGCATAACTATTTAGTTAGTAAAACAATGTTGTTAATTATCATGAAATGAATTCTCATTCATCATTACACATTCATCCCACAACGTTCACCAACATATTTTTTTTAACCGATGATCATACTTTACAATAAACTCACATTTACTACTGTAATCAGATTGTAAGCGTGAAGTAGTTGTTGGTGTCCTCCTATGGTTCCTTTGGAACTTTACTCAGAAGGAAGTATATAGATAAAGGATAATTGTGATTAACACTAGTCCTTGCATTATTTGCATATTTATTTTGATTGTCCTCCTATTTGAATCGATTTACTGATCGTTCGATTGTATAAGATTTTTCTAATTCTTCAGTAAATTAATTGTTTTTGACTGTGTTTGTTGATCGGTGACCAGTACCACTAAAAATTCTGTAATCTTGGTGTAGTCTTTGTTGAATGACTTCAAGGTTGTCTTAGTTGGACGTCTATCCACAATTATCCACGTATATTGTTGACATAAGCGATAATACATCGTCACGCTTGACCGTTTACTGGTATTCATATGCATGAAAGTGATATAGGACACCACTCCTCGCAATTTGTTAGTCATTATTGCTGAAGCAGTTTACTTTTTCAGCCACAATGTCTCGGGTCCAAACCCTGCCCCACCCACTTCCTGTTCAGGAAGCGAAACTGTTTTACTAGCTCTTACAGAGTATGGCTTGAAGCGAAGTATGTAAAATTGTGATTAATAATAATCTAAATGAATAGATTTCTTTATCATTATTTTAAATTTGTTGTAAACCTCTAGACCATATCTCCCCGTTCACCTTGGTTATATGTTGAGAAAGATGGTACTAAACAGATCGGCGGATACTGGAAATCGCTATCAGACAATGAATCGAATTTGGTGTATACCACTATACGGGGTGCAGGACATATGGTGCCACGAGATAAACCTGCTGCAACGTTTCACATGATTCGTCGGTTCATTGACTTCAAAACTTTTTAATATGTAGTGGATATTAACACGAAACTTGATCAGCTGTCTATCTCCCTACTTCTGTTTTTGATTCTGATTATTTTTTCATAAGACGCTATTGTTTATGCTCCTTACCATTGGATGCCCCAATCTTATATTATCATACCGCTTTGATTTTATCTGTCTGTTTTATATTGTCAAATTCGAAATTAGCTACGAGACAGAATTATTGTGTTCTGTTTATCTATATTTCCTTTTGTGTTTGATTCCCACATTACGATTTTAATAGTAGGTTTTTGATAAACGTCAGTGATTATTATCGATGGTTCGCAAAAACCGTCTGTATGGACGACTGTTGTGTGTTTTTGGTGTCTTATTGAATGACATTGTGGTGTTCAAAGTAACGATAAGAGACCTAGAACTCAATACACGTTTATTAATTTGAAATGAAACGATAACCATGCCACTGCTAAATATAATCTTGTTCAAAGCACCTATTAGCACTTTTATATGTAGCAGTATTCGATTGTCCAATTACTTGACTAACGGAATGTCCAGATTTTTGTCAATGACATATTGTTGAGGAACATTTGCCTAAACTCTGATCATATATGGTAAGTGAGGTATCTCCATCTGTCTTTTCGCTCAGTCAGTCGTGAATAACCGGTTGTTTGCTTGCACTTCACTAGTTAGCCAAGAAACATAGTAGGAGCATGCCATTTCACACTTCTGAGATATGTGTGCGATAAATCTTCAGTTGTTTCTAACGTTTGTTTACTTTTCGATAGCGAGTTGGTAAAGTCTACAACAAGAATGTGGAGTAGTATTCTGGCAGAACTTCTCCTGGTACAGACATTTCCGTTTTAAAGTCGTCAAACCACAACGAGGTGGATTGAAGTAGTTAATGACATTGAAATGTTCCGATGACGTGTTTTATTCAACGAACACCAGAATTCTTTTTCAAGAACTAGTTGCTCCTCGTTTTTGTCTTCCATATCGAGAAGCACTGATCCACAAATAGGTTGAATTTTTATGGGTAAAGACGAACTTGTTGCAGCCAGCAGTTTCATAGCTGCGTATTTACCTACCTCTGCTTGTGCTCGAAGCCAATTACCTCTGGCTCCCTTACTCAACCATTTTTACTTTAGAGACTGATTCATGTTGTTTCATCAAAACACCTTTCAATTTGGGAAATGCTATGACGTCAGCAGTTCTGGGACGAATTAGGTATATACTTAAGCGACGGGTCAGTCATTTCACTTATTTCTGTTATTCTGAATACCTGCCATTTTGAGCTATGTTAGAAAGATTTGGGCCAAGCGTTTGGCAGTTTGGAGTAAAACCACAATCCCGCATATCGCATTGTACTTTCAACAACCTGTCTAAACACTTTTTGGGATATTCTCATTAAAGGCAGACACTTCAGAGGCACTGATCGATGTAAGCTATAATTCTGTACATCAGTTGTTATCCTAACCGTTTCTTAAGGTTAAACTCATTGTATGTTACGTCAAACAAGTCATTACTGGAAGAAGGGAGTTCAGGAGCAAAGTGTTTTCCCCTTAATTCACATAGTTAAAGATACTGTGAAATGTATGCATCGGCGAGCCACGAAATCACGCAAATTCAAGCCTCATGGAGAGCGTCTTAAGACAATGAAATTTTATCCAGTAGAGCATGGGCGTGGCCTTCTAATGACTTATAGTATCCTAAACACGCTTGGATATCCTAACAAGACTTAGCAGTAACATTCAGAAATTAGAGACTCAACAGTATTGCAACTTGGACCGATGCACATATGTACGTGGTCTTACGTTTTAGCTGACTGACTGAGAGACACAACATATAATAATGGGCCAAAGGAACACATTCTACACTTTGCGAGTGGTTGAATTCTGAATTTCTCTGCTTACTGAGATGGAAAAAGCGACTTTTCGAGAGTCTTTCAAGAGACAACGTGATATATTCATATGGACTCAGAACTGTATTTCACTATCACTTTCTAATACTTCTTTGTTCTCTCAACATAATAACCGCTGAAGAAAGTCACTATGAAGTAGATTGAATAGTACTTCCCATATTGGTCAATCAAAACCGAAAACCTTTTTACCTTTTGTAAATAGCTGTTCTTGTTTCAAAGCATATATACAGTTTTTTATGGATTTTTGTTCTCTGAGCTGGATGGTTTAGTTGTGGAGCTTTCATCGTTCTTCTGAACGACATCATCAGCACAAACTTCAGATAGAAGTGAAGTGTTCGATTTTCTCCATATATGTTTCATAGCTTGTCCTGTACACCTCGATGTTGATTGGTTCTTATTGGCCTTAAATTTGTCATTGTTTACTTCTTTCTTTTGGTTGTCTCCCATTGATGTGATTTTTGTTCCTATGTTTGTGAATAATTTTCCTGATTGGTTGATAAATTGGATCGGTTTCAACGTGCTTGTTGATTGCTGATTGACCTGAGTGCCAAGCTTCTAAAAATTCTGTTGTTTTTGGAGTTTCCTCTGTCTAAGATTTCTACATTTTTCCAATCGAATGAGTTTCCACAGTTGTCCACGTGTATAGATATAAGTGAAGAGATATCATGGCGTTCGACTGCTAATTGATGTTCGTGTAGGCGAAGATGAAGGGGGTGTCCGCTTTGTCCGATGTACTGTTTTTCACAGTTGGTACAATTTATTTTGTAGATGATGTTTGATTTGTTTTCCTTTGTCATTTCATCCTTTGGTTTGCATAGAATTGGTTGAAGTGATTTTGTCGGTTTGTGTGCCACACCTATCCCGTAGGTTTTCAGCAGTCTTGTTGAGGTTTCTGGTATGTCTTTTATGTATAGTAGGGCGATCCTTTTGTTGATTTCTGTGCTTGACTTGGGTTCTGAGGATGCGTGCGGATGGTATTTTTAGATGAAGTTGGTTGGGTAGCCGTTCTTTTGAAATACATCCTTCAGATATTTATCTTCATTTTTTCGTGCTGCAAGTGTTCTGCAGTGCCTCCTCGCTTTCTTGAACAAAGTGTGTACGCAGTTGATTTTGTGAGCTCTTAGGTTGTTGCTGTTGTAGTTGAGAATTGGATCTGTGTGGGTCGGCTTCCTTTCCAGTTTTCCTGTGTCAGTTCTTACTTACTTACACCTGTTACTCCAAATGGATCATAAGCCGCCGACCAGCATTCTCCAACCCACTCTGTCCTGGGCCTTCTTTTCTAGTTCCATCCAATTCTTGTTCATTTTTCTCATGTCTACCTCCATTTCCCGGCGTAATGTGTTCTTTGGTCTTCCTCTCCTACTTTGGCCTTGAGGACTCCAATGGAGGGCTTGTCTTGTGACGCAGTTGGTTGCTTTCATCGATGTGTGTCCTATCCGCTTCTAGCGCTTCTTCCTGATTTCTTCCTCCTCTGGGATCTGGTTTGTTCTCTCCCACAGTATGTTGTTGCTAATAGTGTCCGGCCAACGGACTGAATTATTTTGCGTAGACAACTATTAATAAACACCTGCATTTTATGGATGATTGCTTTCGTAGTTCTCCAGATTTCCGCTCCATACAGTAGAACTGTGCTGACATTTGTGTTGAAAATCCTGACCTTGGTGTTGTTTGACGGTTGTTTTGAATGAGCATTCCATGTACGTAAATTAATGGTTGCTCTGGTTGGATATGTAAAGGTTTTTACAACTTCCAAATCTTCTCCGTCAATTGTGATTGGATTGGTGCATGTTGTGTTTGTTGTATGGGAGAGTCTTGCTTTTCCCTTTGTGTATATTGAGACCTACCGCTGCTGAGACTGATGCTACACTGGTCGTCTTCTTTTGCATTTGTTGTTGCGTTTGGGATAGAAGGGACAGACCATCTGCGAAGTATAGATCGTCTGAATGCATCCTAGATGTCCACTGTATCCCGTACTTCCCTTCAAATGTTGACGTCTTCATGACCTAGTCGATCACCAGGAGAAAGAGAAAGGGTGAGAGTAAGCAACCTTTCCTCACACCGGTCTTCACTTTGACCGACTTTGTCAACTGTCGTCTATGCAAGATTTTGCAGTTTAATCCATCACAGGAATTCCGTATGATATTGACTATCTTCTGAGGCACGCCGTAGTGTTGAAGAAGCTTCCATAGTGTTGTTCTGTCCACACTATCATGTGCTTCCTCATAGTCAATGAAGTTGATGTAGAGTGATGAATTTCATTCTATTGATTGTTCCACAATAATCCGTGGTGTTGCGATTTGGTTTGTACACGATCTATCCTTACGGAATCCTGCCTGTTGATCACGAAATTGGTCGTCTATGTAGTCCTTTATCCTGTTTAACAACACCATGTTGAAGAATTTTCCAGGTATTGAAAGAAGAGTAAGCCCCTGTAGTTATCACGGATGTTGAGATCGTCTTTCTTCTGTATTTTGATCAGATGTCCTTCTTTCGAATGGTATTGATTGCTGCTTTCTTGTTCCTTCTTCCTTGAATCTTATCCGGTGTATCTGCAGTGATCCATTCATTGTGATGATGCTTTTTGTGGCCCAGAACCTCATGACATGTTGAAATGATTGCCTCTTTCATTACCTTCCAGTTACTCTCCATAGTAGTTCCTTCTCCATTAAGTAGATCGTGAAAAGCCTGGAAGTTATTGCTGAGGACTATCTTGAATTTGTTGAGTTTGTCAGTATCCTGAAGAAAGGCCGTACTGAACTTTTGTGATATTGTCCACCCCGTTGTGCAGTGCTTCTCAAGTTTCAATTTCATCTCGGAGAACAGCAATTGATGGTTTGATGCTATATCAGATCCTCTCTTGGTTCTCACGTTTTCCATCGTTCTCCTGAAATTTTTGTTGATGCAGATATGGCCGATTTGGTTTTGCGTGGTGTGATCCAGTGAAATCCATGTGGTTTTGTGAATGCGCTTATGTGGTAATATGGTGCCACCTATGACCAGTTTATTGAAGGCACATAGGTTTGCAAATCTCTCACCATTTTCGTTTCTTTCTTCCAGTCCTTGTCGTCCCATGATGTCTTCATATCCAGTGTTGTCCGTTCCAACCTTGGCATTGAAATCTCTCATCAGAATGATCAGGTCCTTTGTTGGACACTTCTCGATGATTGACTGCAACCTATCGTAGAATTGATCTTTAGCGTCTTCATAATAGTCGTAAGTAGGCGCGTAGCATTGGATGATATTCATTGAAATGCCCTCCTTTTATGTTTTAAAGGAGGCTTTGATTATCCTTGGTACATGAGATTTCCATCCTATAAGTGCATTTTGTGCTCGTTTGGACAGCATCAATGCAAATCCTAGTGTATATGGGGCATTTTCTTCTTCATGGCCGGGGTATAACAGAAACTCTCCTGAAGTTAGTCGTTGTTGTCCAACTTGCGTCCAATGTGTTTCACTGGTCCTAAACACCTCCAGGTTGCACCTCCTCATTTCTGCAGCGATTTGGAAGACTCTCCCGGTGTCCCACATTGTACGAACATTCCATGTACCTAAATAAATGGTCGCTCTTGTTGTCTGAAGGGGCATCGGCTTCGTAACTTCCGAAGAAATTCGGCTTTCATCATGAGGCGTCAAAGTTCTTCTAAATGAAGACCTGACTCCCGGGGCAGAGTTTAAAAGGTTCGAATATTTTTTTCTGGTTAGCGTTTTTTAGCGAGTTCATTTTCTACGAGGTGGGTTCGCTAACCCCATGACAAACCCTAGTCCTCTATCCGGACTTGGGATCGGCAGTAGCCTTCGGAGGGACTCCAGGCGGAGTTGTCAGATTACCTGGATCTACTAATATAGCTCAGACCACACGTTATTGGTTTAAGAAATTGATGTCTCCTTTTAGTTCACCTGCCACTAGTTTCTCTCCAACTCACTCTTATGACGACCAATATTCTACGTTGAGGGGTTGTTGGGGATGTGTACCACATGTTGCAGTCACCTCAGTGGACGAAAATTCACAATCTTATCAATCTACTTATTATCCTGCCTGGTACTCTGCGTCTAACCTCAGTATCACTTACTCGGAAACCATAAACCTGCATCATATTGAATTATCATCTAGGGTCTTCAGTTGCAAATTATGGCTAGCTATCTATGAAGTCTTTATATCCTGATACAGTTATGATCATTAGTTAAGATGGTTTTGTGAACTCATTCCATCACTTGTTTTGAAAACATTATACATGATGATAATAATAAATGAATGTATATATATATGCATGATGAAAACATTAAAAGGATACAATAGTTCTTGCTCTGGAAGATTTATTACCAATGTAATATGAAATTATTCTGATGGTTGTGCATCTGTTTCGCTAGTTGACATATAATAATGTGTTTTTCCGAGATGAAGGGTCACTAAAAATAAGCATGAGAAGGAAAATAAACTAGGTGTACTGAGTTATATGGAGTAGTGTCTTAATAGTTGAGGTGTTCGTTCGGCGTTCTTTCACCAAATCCTGAGTCGTAACCCTAATTCAACCTGAGTAACAGATTGATATCATTATCCTTGACACTTAGAGTACAGCTCATTTCCAAGTATGTGATGAAGGGGTACATTATTTGATCAACATCCTATGTACAGTGATACTTGATTGGTGCTTTTAGTTTGATTGTTTTACTCGGGTTGTTCACAAAACATGAAAATTTTTTTTATTTACTCAATCTCTTAGTTTTGTGTTGTTCATATGAAAACGTTTCATGTACAACCGTTGCAAAACTGTACTCAGATTCGGTATATTTATTCTGAATGTAAGCCTATGCCTAATAGAAATCGTTAAACTGAAGTGACAAAATGGTTTTACACTTGGAGTACACTTTTTTGATGTCACCGAGTAATAAATTTTAATCTTATGTTGCTCTAATCCTTAACACACAAAAGATTCTATCGATCGAGTTTTAATGCTCAATCTCTAGCTTAATTGGATTGGCATCATGAGACATTTTGCTGAGTGCCACGTAATTGGAAGTAGTCAACAAGAATTGATGAACCTAGGCTTTATACTAATGGTTTTATTCAATATTATATATTGGTGTAATATAGAATTCTCAACAAGTAACTTATGCAAAAAAACCCAGTAAGAAAGACAAAAAGAAAAAAAGGTTAAACGAAACAAGATAATTGACCTTCTACACTGTGTTTATCAAAGAGTCTCCAATGACATGACCATTATGGGATCTCAAGATTATGTTTAGATTCCGTTCATGTCTCATTCTATAGTTAACAGCTTCACATTTAGACGGATTAAGTATGAGACCACTAAAAACAGACCAACAATCAAAACGAGACAAAAACTAATTCATTTCTATGGGATGTAAAGAAGAAGAGATAGGCATGCATAAAGTGAGATCAGCCGCATATTTTACGAAAGTGTTTACTGTGGAAGATGGCAGATCATGCTGAAGAAAGAGGAAAGAAGAGATGAAAGAATAGCTTCTTGTGGTACACTTTCATAAGACAGTAGAGACTACGAACACTTTCCTCCAAATACAGTGTAATGTTCCCTTCCGGAGAGGTAGGAACATAGCCAGTTGGTTATCCAGCTGTCGGTGTTGACGCTGGTTAACTTGTTAATTAAACATTGCCTTGGTATAGAACCAAAAGCTGAAGTATAGTCAAAAACATGTTAGCTAGGTGCATGAAAGCAGTGGACGCTATCTGGGACAGAGAATGAAGCACATTCGGTCCCCATAGAAAGCATTAGTTTCTTTGCGACTGCAGATATTTCTTGCTAAAAATGTCAACCATCACGAAACCTAGGTCATGATTATTGATTTGAAATATTGAATACTTATTTGATCACATCCCGAAATTTGGCAGAAAAATTTCTCAAGTGGTTCCAACGTTTTAAGTGTTCGCCACGAGACTTGAATTCTATGAGTTCGAACTCTGTTTTGGTTACGAGCGCGTATTGATGAGGAGCCTGCTAGGTATGAAGCTATCACGAGTTCACTTAATCTGCGAACGAGAACAAAGACTCAGTGACCAAAGACCAATGAGCTAGGTATTTGATGAGTCTCAGCCCAGTTAACTAGAGGGAGAAGTTCATGCTTGGAATGGGAAAGTATATTCTGCAAACAGCCAGAAACGCGCGATCACAAAGCGATCTGCAATCACAATCCGAACGTATATATATCAAGTATATGTATATAATCGATATTACCACGGAAGTATTTTTAAACATTTAATCGATGATTTAGTCAGTCGACTGTCATTGAAATATTTAAACACTTAATCGATAAGAATAGTTTAGTTAATTAAAAATTATACGGTAAAATATACGTACAGTATTGGTTCACAAATGGATCTTGTTGAGGCTAATGTCCTCAATATCTGACTCCAATAAATAATACCCCCGTAAACTGAGTATTTAAGGTAGGCTTAATCTCCTAGTGGAATCACGGATTTACTCGAAATTATTCAGAAGCCTGAACACCAGTTGTAGAGATAATTTATTGTTAATGATTAATAAAAATCCGCAAGCATATAGCAAGCAAACACACGATGAAACAAAGTGAGTGAGTGAGTAAGTCTGTGTGTCAAAAATCCATATATATTTTTGAGAGTTAATCGGGTGTGGATAAATGATCGATTATCTGCACACTGCAACCAACAGGTGAATAGCTTAAGGGTTAATGTTAGGACGATGGGCAGAATTTTTCGAAAGGCAGTTCAACTGGCCTGCTGCTCTGGCATCATCGGTCAGACTGTCCTGCCCTCCATGGCCGGTGACGACTGATCCACCAAACGAGGAGGAAGTCCGCAAGGAACTCCAACTCTTGAAGCGTTACAAATCACCTGGCCCAGATGACTTACCTCTGGCTCTTTTTAAAGATGGTGGTGACTTTTTGACTAAGGAATTGACGACGTTGTTTACAAAGGTTTGGGAATTAGAGAGTGTACCAACGTCATGGAATGAGTCGATAGTTGTCCCTATCTTTAAAAAGGGTTCACGTCGTTCCTGCAACAACTATCGGGGGATAAGTCTACTTCCGATTGCGTCCAAGCTATTGGCTTCCGTCATACTTCGTAGGTTGTTCAAAACCCGAGAAAGATTGACTCGCGAGGAGCAGGCTGGGTTTCGTTCTGGTCGAGGATGTATTGATCATATCTTCACCCTCCGCCAAATGTTAGAACGTCGCCATACTTATCAAAAGCCAACAATCGTAGTGTTTCTTGACATCAGGGCTGTCTTCGATTCGTTGGACAGGACTGTTCTCTGGGATTGTCTATTGAAGAAGGGTGTGCCTGAGATATTCATTATCATCCTAAAAGCCCTATATACAAACACCTCAGGCAGAGTGAAGGCATACAACCACTTTTCTCCATTGTTCCATTCGAGTAGTAGGGTTAGGCAGGGTTGCTCAATCTCACCATTCCTCTTCAACTTTACCATCGATGACATTCTGGAAACAGCTCTGATGAATGTAAGTAATGGTGGTGTGGATCTGTTGCCTGGAGAAAGACTTCTCGACCTTGAGTATGCGGATGATATTGTCTCACTGTGCGATAATGCCCAAGGCATGCAATCCGCACTTAATCAGTTGGCAATCAGTGTCCGTAGGTATGGTATGTGCTTTGCACCTTCGAAGTGCAAAGTACTTCTACAAGACTGGCAGGATTCCAATCCAGTACTCACCCTGGATGGTGAGCAGATAGAAGTAGTCAATAAGTTCGTGTATCTGGGTAGTTGCATAAGTGCTGGTGGGGGTGTGAGTGATGAGATCAATGCACGTATAGTGAAAGCCAGAGCGGCTTATGCCAATCTGGGCCATCTTTGGCACCTTCGTGATGTTAGTCTGGCTGTAAAAGGTCGGATCTACAACGCGTCGGTGAGAGCAGTTTTTCTCTATGCTTGTGAAACCTGGCCTCTCCGAGTTGAGGACGTTAGACGACTCTCTGTGTTCGATCATCGCTGTCTCCGAAGGATCGCTGACATTCAGTGGCAACACCCTGTTAGTAATGCAGAGGTTCGGTATCGTGTGTTCGGGCACATAGATGATAATTCAATTGGTGTCACCATCTTGAAACACCGACTTCGGTGGCTTGGACATGTTCTACGAATGTCGTCCCAGACAATTCCACTGTGTGCATTATTTGCCGACTCTGGGACTGGTTGGAAAAAGCGGAGAGGTGGTCAGTGCATGACATGGTGTCGTGGTATGAAAGAAAGCTGCAAAGGACTGGCTTCTGTCGGTCCTTCACGACTCCCTGGTTGGGGTCTGAGAGATGGTGCTACACAGTGGCTAGAGACGTTATCAGATATGGCTCAGAATAGGAGCCAGTGGCGATCCTGCTGTAACCTTCTTTTACTTTCTTCATAAAAAGTGGTTGTGTCTCCCTTACTTGAAAGATTTCTTCTAATTGTACCTTTGCGTTCCATCGTTACTACCACACTACCTTACACCAATCTCTTCGTTATCGTTCTCTTTTTCTTTTGTACTCCTTAGTTGTTTTTCTATCTCTCTTCGAATTTTCATTGTTTTGTGTGGCGCATATATATTGGCGCTCTCTTGTACCAATATTTATGTGTTCAAATAAAATAATCAAATAAATAAGGGTTAATGTACAGACATGCATTCGATCATACACACCGAAATTAACATAATGAATTAAGTATCTGAAATGCACACAAATTAACATGATGAATGAATTGTCTGAGTTACAATGAGTAGTAGACAAATGATACAGTGGTCATATGGGCTTGCCACAATCTCGAAAATTACCACTGATTATTTCTATCGGGACATATCAGAGCCCCACATCAGAACGAAGCAGCTATCTAGCGCTTTTTGGTTTTCAACACTAACGCAACTGTGATTTATTTGCAATGAATATAGCTCAATAAACATCCATTTAAAATTTTTTCTATTACTGGTCAAATTTTGGGCAGAAAATATTTTAGCTGTAATTTTGTTTCTCACCATTCTTATTTCCTCTCACGCTCGCTTTCTATGTTCTACATATAGAAAGTTGATTATGGCGGTAGGAAAAAGGAATGCCTGACGATTCGAGAAAAAATGTTAGAACCCCTTCATTCTTCTAATTACATTCGTCCATTAACGCTTGATTAAGTCGAGTTGCCTCATTCGCTTTCTCCATTGATCATCCTTTCCTTTCTCTTAGCTCTCTCTTCTTCTCTTTATTCTCCGTGATTGTCTGATTGACTGTTCAGATCAATGAGTGTACAAAATATACGTATTCAAACGTCCATCCCCATATTTGACTTATTTATCTCCGTTATTCAGCATTTTCAGTTAAATCGATAGGGATATGCGAGAATAATCAGGACGTATATTTCGACAGTAATCATTCAATAACGATGATTTGTCCTATTTAAATTGATTCAGACGAAGGGCAATAAACATTATTCCATTGTTGACTACAATTCAAATAAATGATATCCAACCTTCCTTTTTTGAATTTGTTTGCTTACTGAATTTAGATTTTTTCCAGTTTCATTGACACACTAATTCATTTCACTTTGATTTCTTTCCATAGATGGATTCGGTAGAAAATGATGCTGTTTTAGTGATTTGTAGGTTTTTAAAGCAATTAGTCCCTTTTATAAATTTCGATAAAACAATGAGAAGACGTAGTTGATCTGAAAAATGTGATGTATTTGCGCTATACATTTCGAACAATCTGGTCACACATATACTTGTCAAGGCATTTTTATATGAAAATTAATAAAGGTCAAACGAATAAAAGTACAATTAAAATAACTAAGGGGAGAGAAAGAATAAGAAATTGTCATGTTATCCTAGGCCATAAAATGACTTAAGGATTACCAAGGTAAATTCAAGGTTACGACAAATTGTTTTTGTACACATAAGGGGGGTTTAAATTTACGAATAGCTAAGGCTTCAATAAACTTAAGAATTCGACCTTGACAATTTCTATACAACATTCTAAATGATGTATTAATGTCAATCTTGTGCCCCGTCTCAATTATGTGTTTTGCTATCGATGAACTTGGTTTTCTACCTCCTACATTGATCGGGTCATTTGACACACACTGATTTTGAAGCCATCTGGGCACATGTTCATTGACCCTTGATTGCATTGTTCGATTATTCCTCCCTATGTATGTGTGTCCACACAAACATGTAAATTGGTAAATACAATGGGATGTGACGTAATCATTAATACATTGTTTAGGTCTATTAGGAATCATGGCCTTAGACTTTTCAATCACAACCAACTGAGCAGCATAATACGTATTCTCAATGGCTGCTTTCAATCTCTGTCTTAAAACTATACTGTTTGATTCGCCTCTATACGGTAGATTGATGTAAACCTTTTTCTTTGGCACTGAATAAATTAGAGGTCATTTAGATCATTTAGAATGTTGTATAGAAATTGTCAAGGTCGAATTCTTAAGTTTATTGAAGCCTTAGCTATTCGTAAATTTAAACCCCCCTTATGTGTACAAAAACAATTTGTCGTAACCTTGAATTTACCTTGGTAATCCTTAAGTCATTTTATGGCCTAGGATAACATGACAATTTCTTATTCTTTCTCTCCCCTTAGTTATTTTAATTGTACTTTTATTCGTTTGACCTTTATTAATTTTCATATAAAAATGCCTTGACAAGTATATGTGTGACCAGATTGTTCGAAATGTATAGCGCAAATACATCACATTTTTCAGATCAACTACGTCTTCTCATTGTTTTATCGTGATTTGTAGGTGTCATTACCAAGGTTTGATTTGATAATTTCGAATAAATTGAGCATTGGGTTCATTGTTATAAATGAAAATAATATATTTGTAATATCCCAATGAGTAGAAAATCCAATTTTCTACTCATTGGGATATTACAAATATATTATTTTTATTTATGTTTTAGTGATTATTTAACTTTCTACTTAATTTTTATTTAAGTAGTATTCTGAGTTTGCTCAAAAGAAAATAGCGTCCACATCAAACAACTAAGCATATGTCGAGACAGTATATTTCAAGTATTCATTCACTTCTTTATTTTATATAGGCGTTGTATTTCCTATTATCTTTCATGGAATGTTGAGAGGCTTTGTTTGTGTGAACAGATAATCCCATGCTTCACTGTGACTGCGCAAAGAACGAAATAAAGACCTATTCACTTATTGTCAAATTTCTTCTATCAATAACACGACGATTATCGAGAGGCACGATACTGGTTAGCCATTTTTAACACAAATCTTACCTCGCTTCTGATATTAAAATTATCTTTTATTAGTCGTAAAAGTAGACCTGATTATCCGTTAACTAAGTTGGGTGTATAAATAGTTTATTTTTCATTATATCAAGTTATTCGTGTTATAGTATCCATTTTTCGTGCTAATTTTATTTCTATATTTGTCGCATACCTCATGTCAGACTCAACAGAAACTCAAAACCTGGAGGATTTGTCACTAGTGGAGATAGACACTGTTATGACTACGAAATCCTGACTTTTAGAATTTGATTGCAGTGATCCTGAGTTGTGGTTTGCTCAACTAGAGCATTATTTCATAAGACTCAATTTAAAATTTGAAGGGATTCGCTATAGAGACTTGTGTTATATCCTTTCTCCTTTAGTCGCCAAAGAAGTCTGTGACTTGATTTTAAGTCCACTATCACCACAACCATACACTATTTTAAGACGAGAGATAATGAACCGTTTATCATTATCAGATAGTCAAAGAATCCAAAGACTTTTTCAAGGTGAAACACTAAGTCATCGGTCGTCGTCACAGTTTTTACGTCACCTCCAAGTCTTAGTGGGTGATAATACAGTAGGTGAAGCTGTCCTAAATTAAGGATGGATACGTGCTCTCCCATGCTACGTCCAACACTGTTTGCATGCACAAGATCCTGAAACCTCATTATCTCATTCAGCGCGTATAGCCGATATAATAATGGAAAGAGGTCCTCCAACTGGATCAGGCACAATAAATCACACTCAAAAAGTAGAATCAGCAAAAGACCCCGTCATAGAAGGACTCATTGCGAGTGTTAAGAGTCTCACTGAAGCTGTCACCAGAATGCAAATGGGTCATACAAACAGGAGCAGGTCACCACAACGACCACGATCCAAGTCACAAATATCCAAAAACATCTGGGCAGTTTTGTTGGTATCACTCGACGTTTGGTTTCAACTCAACCAAGTGCATGCAACCATGCGCCTGTCCTAAGAATAATTCTAAGACAGCGGGAAACGAGTCACCCCGTCTCAGGTCGCAACAACTGAGGAGGAGAGACAGAAACTCTGGCTTGAATTTCTTAGTGGATACAGGCGCTGCTCTTAGTATCACCCCCCAAAATAAAACTAAGCTAAGTCGAGAAACATCCCCAACTACACGTCAAGCTGCAAATAAAACTAAAATCGCGACATTTGGGCAGAAAACTTTAACCCTAGATTTGGGGTTCAGAAGGCAGTTCCCTTGGGGTTTGACGGTAGCCGACTTAGATCTGGCAATACTGGGGATGGACTTCCTAAAGAGACACGAATTTCTAGTTGACACTAAGAAACGGCGCTGAACACTGAAAGAAACTTCGAATTACACAAAAGACAAAGAAAGTCACGTCACATCTTTTAACTTGCTTCAAATTCTACCAGTAAAAACAGCAAAATTTTAAGATGTACTAGCGGAATTTTCAAACTTAACTAGACCAAACCTACAGCCTTCCAAAGACAAACTAAGAGTAAGTCACATTATCAAAACTGAAGGTGCACCGGTGTTTGCAAAACCCAGGAGACTAGCACCAGATAAGCTCAAAATCGCTAGGGCCGAGTTTGATTATATGCTACAACTGGGCATTATCTGCCTCTCGGATAGTCAATGGGCATCCCCTTTGCATATGGTCCCAAAGAAGAATGAAGGTGATTGGCAACCGTGTGTGGATTACAGAGCTCTCATCCGTCAAACCGTGCCAGATAGGTACCCAATACCGCATATCCAAGATTTCACAAACGGTGTACAGGGTATGAACATATTTACTAAAATTGACTTAGTCAGTGCATATCACAATATTCCGGTGGCTGATGAAGATATCCCCAAGACCGCTATTACTACACCATTTGGCTTATTCGAGTTTGTACGCATGCCATTCGGCCTGAGAAATGCGGCACAAACATTTCAAAGATTCATGGATAACCTACTTCGAGATATGCCATTTGCACAAGGGTATATAGATGATTTGCTAATTGCCAACCCCGATCTACAATCACGCGAACAGCATATACGAGCAATGTTAAAAAGACTGGATGAACATACATAAAAGTGAGTGTGTTTTCAGTGTTCGAACTCTAGAATTTCTCGGTCACACAATAAGCCCAGAAGGGATAACGCCGATAAAAAAAAGTGGACACCATCAAATAATACCCCATACCTAGTTCGCTAACACAACTGATAAGTTTTCTAGGTTTAATTAACATTTATCGCAGATTCGCACCAGGTTGTGCGCAATTAATGAAACTTTTGACAGATTCACTTAAAGGAAAACCAAAAGAATTCAAACTGTCTTCTGACGCCGTCGAAGCTATTAAAGAGCTTAAAGATAAACTGGCTGAAGCAACTACATTGATTTACCCGAATTACCTTTCTCAACTTGCTTTGATGGTGGATGCTACAGATAAAGCAATAGAGGGTACCCTTAACCATCTGGGTAAAACACCTGGGAACCAATTGCTTTCTTTTCTAAAAGACTCGCTTCAGCAGAGACAAGATATTCTACTTTCGGGCGAGAACTTCTTGCAATCTACCTGACCATTAAACACTTCCGACACATGTTAGAAGGTAAGGAATTTATAGTCTTTACGGATCACGAACCACTAACGAATTCACTAAACGCGAGAGCCGATAAATACTCATATCAAGAAGTCCGACGTCTTGACTATATATCACAGTTCACGAGCGATATCCGACATGTCAAAGGTCAGGACAATCAGGCGGCAGATGCTTTATCTAGACTAGAAATGAACGTGCTATAGCAGTCTACAGTAAACTTCAAGACGTTGAGAAACGAACAAAAGCAGGATCTTGAAATACAAAACCTACTTAAAAAAACAATTCAAGTCTTAATTTAAAACAGTTACTATCACCTTTCGTTCCTAAAAGTTGATGTTTAATAACTTTCATTGTTTGTCTCATCCTGGCGCAAAAGCTTCAACTAAACTAATCGATGCCAGATGTATATGGCCGAATTTACAGAAGGATGTACACATGTGGGTTAGAGAATGTTCAGCATGCCAACAATCATAGGTTAATCGTCACGCAAATTTACCCATAAGCGTTTTTTCGCAACCAGATGCACGTTTTGCACATGTGCATATCGACTTGGTAGGCCCTTTACCTCGTTCAAGCGGTTTTAAATATCTATTTACATGCATAGGTCGATTTAACAGGTTTTCTATAGCCATCCAGATAGCGGACATCACGGCGGAAATAGTAGCCAAGGTTTTCATGCAGAACTGGGTAAACATTTTGGCACACCCATAACAATAACGATGGATAGAGGAGCGCAATTCGAATCCGAACTATTTAATAACTTGGCTAAACTTCTAGGCTTCATTAGGATACGCTGCACTGCATATCATCCTCAGGCTAATGGGATGGCAGAACGTTTTCACCGTCAGCTAAAAACCGCCCTTATATCTCACTCAAACCCCAATCAGTGGACAAAATTCTTACCGTTAGTTATGCTGGGAATACGAACATCTGTCAAAATTGACGCACAGTGTTCAGCTGCGGAACTAGTTTTCGGAACAACTCTGAGACTACCAGGTGAATTTATTAACCCTAATATTAACAGTCAGAAACTTAATTTAGAAAATTACGTAGATCAACTACAGGACCATATGTCCAAACTTAAGCCAATTAATACTCATGAACAATCACACACGTCTGGATAAGATGTGACAATATAAAAGCACCACTGAGCACTCCATTTGAAGGTCCTTTCAAAGTTGTCTCAGGAAAACCTAAATATTTCGTGGTAGGAAAACATGGAAACATCGACACAGTAAGTTTTGATAGGCTAAAGCCGGCTTATCTAGATCATGAACCACCACACATGTTGTTAGATCGTTTAACGGACAAATCGATTACGGAATCGAAATGTAAAAATGATAAATCTTTACAAATGACTAAAACGGTTCGCTGGGCACATCCGATTAATCAGTAAAGATGCAGACAGTTTCGGCTGCAGGATAAAACCTAACCACGTAGTTAATCCCGAGCTGACAACTTTGGGGATTTCCCCAAGTCTGGGAAAATTTTTTAGTTTGCGTCTCATTCCACCAAAATTTACTATAGCGGCTTCCTCAAAATTGGCAGCTTGGGATCAGGTCCTGTGCTGACGTAAAAATATTTTTTCCCTCATTCCGCCTCACCTACAACTCCCCAGACCTTTCGCCTTTGATATATAAGTGTTATGTTAAATATTTTTTTAAATACTGGACACATAAGCTAGATACTCTGTATCGATGGCTGAGGATTTTAGTCGAACTCATACAATTAACACTGACATATACAACGAATTCAAAAGTAACCCAGAAGAATTTTATAATTTTTTTCTGGTTAATTACCTATGTTGGCTGTACTTCTTGTATATCTATATACATTTTTCACGTAGACTGGCTATACATATATACCATCTGAACTAATTCTAAAAGTTTTCTGTCGGAGATATGTTTAGTAACTTAATACGATCGCTGCTACTATTAATATGTGGTTTTTAGGCAAAACATTATGGACTGAGCCATGGTCAAGTACTTATTAAGGTTCTCTTCATTTTTTTATAGTATAGAACAATTATGTGATAAGTTAACCAGTTTTCTTGCAACATGCTTTTTAATGTAATCATACAACCCAGTTTTATTGGCACCACCCATTATTATTAATGGTCGATACAGAATTCCGGAAATTAACACTAGCGTTAAAAAAAGTTGTCTCAATAACTTGGTTGAAATATAACGTAAAATGGAAATCTATCAAACTTGTAGTGTTTCTATAGTATCATTATTAATATAGACCACTGACTTGTAATGTTCCTATATGGCACTTTGACATATCGATCTGTCTTCTTGCCATGTTTTCTTCGTATCTAAGCGAATTGCGGGCCCGATCAAAGCTGCTACCTTGACGCGGTGGTCGGGCTTGCCTATTGTGATGACCCAACCGAGCTATATTAGCTGGAACATATGTTCCTGTAGGTTCTACCATACCAGGAAGGTCGATTGGAGAACGGTAAGACTAAAAGTAGCAACTCAAGGTCTGAGAGCGAAGTCATACTGCTGACTGTAGAGGGGTGCGACAGCAGTAAATTGTTTCTCTCGGACAACCAGCATCTGCAGCGATGCTGCCTTCCCACAAAGAGGGGTGGGGTTAGAAAAGGTCGACCCTAAAAATGTCAAACCTCACCTTACCTCACGGATTTCCGTGTATCTGGAAGCCCAGATTCTGCTTCACGTGGCCTCGCCGGCGTAGGCATAGCATTGAGTCCTAGGACAGAACTAGAGTGGATCCCAGTAGACAGTCATTTGTGCGCTGTCCGACTAAACGGAACAATAAGGATCCGAAAAGATAGGGACACTCGTCGTTGCCTCTTCGTCGTCTCTGCCTATTCTCCCACTGACTGCAGCGCAGATGATGTAAAAGATGAGTTTTACAGGAAGCTCTCCGACCTTCTCCGAAAAGCTAGGCGCTCTGATGTAGTAATAATGGCCGGTAACTTTATTGCTCAAGTACGTAAACTAACCGATAAAGAAAAACACCTGGGTGGATCTTATAGCATCATGGCTCAAAGAACAGATAATGGCGACCGTCTGTTGCGGCTATGCTCGGACAACCGCCTCTTTCTTTCGTCAAGGCTGTCCACTCTCTCCATTCTTGTTCAACTTTGTCGTTGATGTGCGTTTAGAGATGACACTTTCCTTATCTAAATTCTCAGGAGTTGAACGTCTATCAGGAGGTTCACTTGTTGTCTTAGAATATGCTGATGACATAGTTTTATTTGGCAAAGACGCTGACAAAATGAAGAGTCTTCTGACCACTCTAAGCAACAATGCAAGCATGTTCGGGATGCGATTCTCTCCTTCGAAATGCAAAATTTTGCTTCAGGATTGGGTTGCATCGACACCCGAACTATTGATAAGGAGTGAAGTAGTTGAGTGTGTCGATATCCGTCTCTCAACTAATGGACGGGTTTACTGCGCAGCAATTCGTTCCGTCCTACTTTATAGCAGTGAAACATGGCCGATAAGAATAGAGGATATTCGTAGACTACTAGTATTTGATCATAAGTGTCGTCGAAATATTGCCCGTATATCCTGGGACCACCGAGTAAGTAATGCAGTTGTTAGGAAACGGGTACTTGGTAAGGATGGCAAATCAATTGATGAAGTAGTGAAACTTCATCAGTTGAGATGGCTGGGACACGTGTTACGTATGCCCAACCACCGACTACCTCGACGTGCTATATTCAGTGGTATAGGAGTAGGTTGGAAGAAAGCTAGGGGCGGCCAGACCAAAACATGGCACAAGTTCATGAAGTCACTGACAAGTGGACTGAGTTATGTCAGTAGGTGTAGACTACCTGGTTGAGGACGGCGAGATGATAGCAATCGATGGTTAGAGACCTTGAATGACATGGCTGAAAATCGTTTGCAATGGCGCAGGTGCATCCACTCTTTGTGTTCTCCCAAATTTTGATCTCCTGATTCCCCCTTGTCTCTTTTTTTCTCTTCTCAAGTTTATTTCACTTTATTATACTCTTTAAGTAACATCTCCAAACACTAATCTCTCCGATTACTGCTTATACTCTTATTACCGCTACCACTACGGGATTTGAATCGACCACTGCATCTCTGTGCTAATGTGGTGTGGCAACTCGAACTGATGTACGTACGTACGAAGTTCTACGTTGTTACTGACTGACTGACTGAATTGCAGGCAACAAACATCCTATGCAAAGGGGTTTTGTGAACAGATACGCCAGACCCACACGCACTCGAAACCTCTGCCCGACTGAATATTAGACCGCGAGCTTAGCCAGTAGACCACATCAGACCGTGGAGGGATTGAGTATAATATTTTCTTACACAAATTAATCATTCATAATACTGATGACTTAAAGGACCAACACACGTTTTCGGTACAGAACAATTTGTTACCTGAATGAATTGACGAAATATTACTTCAATATATCACGCTGACCTACATCCAACCAGAAAGGGTTTTTTGAAACAAATGTATTTAATCCTCGTACTCTACATATTTTTTTCCAGCTTAACCGTATATTCTTTTCCGTTTTGTGGAGTACTCTTACGCACCCTTGGTTATGTTGTAGCGCGTACTATTAGCGTTTACTTGCAAGCAGAAACTATCTGAAACACAACACAACAGTCAGAAGAGCACAACAAAGATATATTTTAAAAATTGAATTACGCGGTTTAAGTACAAAAAGGGAAGTTTATTACAAAATGGTTTTACTCATTATCCAGAAGGTTTAGCTTGCGCAAGGCTTGCTCTTCTTCTTTTAGTACGTTCACTTTCTGTTGCCCTGAAATAAGGAAAACAAACTTGCATTAGTAAAGTCACACGTAATGGTTTTTGATACTGTTACAACGTACCTGGTTATAAGTGGCGGTCGTCATAGGCTCAAGGCCATACGGTTGATCGATTTTGACAAAGAGTCCAACTTCTGCCAAGTTTACACTTTTACATACATGGATCATAAGAAAGGTTTTTTGTTTTATACTTTTTGGTACACAAGATGTCTTCACTGTGTCTATTTCCTTCCAGAATACCAGTCCGTTCTAAAGGCCAATCACTTACGTGGAACCTAACAATTATCAATCATATTTATGTATCTCCATTTTGTATGCAGAGAGTGGAGCAGTTCTCCAGGTTTGATTGGTTTTCACCATTATCTTTGAAGTAGATTCTTCTTTACTTTTTACTTGAGGGCGACTCAAGAGGCAGGTGAGTAAACACCTGATAGCCGGTCTGAGCATGGAAAAATCGTGCCTCACCAGCATCGTGTTGGGTAGCCCGCTCGCTGCACTTCATCAGATATTCTTATTCCATGTTCTCACACTGTTTCTTCTGCGAGCATGTAGCAAACCGTCAGCTGTAGTTGTAGAAGAAATCACATGCTTCAAAAATAAGCTAGCAAATGAAGAGACACCTATGAACTAGCGGCGATCGCCGACGAAGTTGTTCGTAATTGATTGTAAGTCAAACAGTGAGCGAGTTGAAAATTTTCCTTTGGGCTGTGAAAATAGAACTAAAGTGTTGTTGATAGATAGGTTAGTCGAACTGACGTTCCTACGGAAGTCGATTCTAAGGGGAAGCAAATGTAACAGCTTAGGTTGATGGGTTAAGAGTTCACATCAAACAACTGAGCATGTGTCAAGACAGTATATTTCAAGTATTCATTCACTTCTTTATTTTGTATAGGCGTTGTATTTCCTATTATCTTTTATGGAATGTTGAGAGGCTTTGTTTGTGTGAACAGATAATCCCACGCTTCACTGTGACTGCGCAAAGAACGAAATAAAGACCTATTCACTTATTGTCAAATTTCTTCTATCAATAGCACGAGGAATACCGAGAGGCACGAAAAGTCTAGACTGTTCTTACGTGTTTTATGCGTCCTTGAGCTGCTGTTCTCTAATTGGCCGTGTCATTACCTTATACATAAAGCAGGGTACAAATTATAACAATTAGTAGTTCGAAAATTACATCTCTATTAAAAGTAGTCATAAGATATAGTCTTTGCCTGATCACTTGATTACTGCTTGGGTTTTCAAAACGGGGTTTTTCAACTGTTTTAGGTAAACTCTCTGCGTCCACGAGACAGGTTACTGTGACAACAATGCTCCTGCAAAGGTTTAACAATTTCTATCTACCTATAAAGAGTGAATATATTTATTCTAAAGTAACCTCTCTACATAATGTATCCTCTTCGGCGCTTTAACCGGATCACGGACCAATGGTGCAAATGGGCTCCTGTATTCTGAGGGAAGAAATGGTGTATGAACCAATCGTTAGTCACCAGCTACCATAGAACTGCATCTCCAAACGACGCTCCACTTCCTTGTCGGGCAGATCTTTAGGTCAAAGTCTCTGGGTGCGGCTCCGCCAGGGAAGCCACTTACTTCAATCTGGACACCCGGGCAGTATAAAGGCTCACTTATAATTATGATGAACTGTCTCTGTTTGTGGAAACTACTTTTGTTGCTTCGACTAACAGTGAAAAGATTCATATTATTATAATGAAGATTTGTTTCCATCGGTACAAATAAATAAACATTTTACCCATAACTAATATGGTTACTTGTGAGTTTCAGATAATTTAAATTCACCAAACTATAACTAAATTTTATTTTATTTAAATAAATGTTGGTAGTGAAGTTGTCTATGCAGTATAGCGACGTCATTGATGCTGGGAATCTATGGTGATGGATCCCAACTTTTTCATTGAAGTTTGACTGACTGTTCAATAAACGTTTGCATAATTATTGATCTTCACATATTATTGTGTAAAATAGACAGTAATTTTGTTGTGAACTGTGTGGTAACAGTTTTATTTCCAACCAAATCACTGTAGTGCAAAGGCTTTATAATCATTTTGCAAACTTTTGAACAGAATAAGAATTTGGAAACCAAAAATTCCAAATTGATTTAAACAGTTAAAAACGCTTTAAGGAAACTGATTGATAATTTTATGTTGTGTCCAGTAAAGAGATGATGAGATTATTGACCGACGTACAAGAATAACTGAGTAACTAAACTATGAGAAAAGCACTTAACTGTGTCACAAGACAAGCCCTCCCATGGAATCCTCAACGTCCAATTAGGAGAAGAGGAAGACCATAAAACAGATTGCGTGGAAAATGTAGGCAGAAGAACACGAGAGAATGAACAAAAATTGGATAGAACTAGAAATAAATGCCCAGGACAGAGTGAATTGGAGAATGCTGGTCAGCAGCTTATACTCTATTGGAAGTAACAGGAGTATGTAAGTAACTAACCAAACTATACTAATATGCTATCCTTCATATCAGTGCATTTATGCAGCCCTTTCAGGACATAAATTTGAACATAGGAATGTAGTAATTATTATTAATTGAGATTCCAGGAATGTAAACATTCTTCTATCACAATTAAGAGAATTTTCAGTTAGATTATATCAATCCAGATTATCAATAAATTCAAGTAATAGTTAATCAATCTTTCCAATAAAAATTAACGGTACTACAAAGACATCAGAACCCTGTGAAGAGAAGTAAATACAAAATCGATTGGACAGATATCTAAAATATCTGTTAATCATGTTATTCGTAACATAATGAATTTGACATAGTTTTTTTCGATTTATTTCATTTATTAGGGATGAACAACTAGTGTTAAGTTTGTCTTACATTGTCCCTAATTTCTCCCTTTTCACTCTTTTATATTGTTTTATCCTACTTATTTACATTCAGTAAGCAGTTGTATTCCCAACAATTTTCGCACTTATGTTGTAGAGCAAGTTCTGCTGTAATATTCTGAAATATTCACATATACTTATAATGTTTATTGTATTTATCATTATAATCTCTGCATCTTAATCACTGTAACGGTTATACACAGTCTGTGTATTTGTTTAAACGCAACAGTTTTCATATTGTTTTGCTCTCGGTTCGGGTTCGGGTTGTTCATAAATGTTTATCAAGTTTAAACTCAGCTATCAGCTGTCTTTTGTACTATTGTGTGTTATAATTATTCTTTACGTTACTGTTACAGGAAGCCTTTTATTTTCATAGCTGCAGGACGCGTTTAAACTCCCCAGACACTTCATAAGTTGGGATTTGTAACTAAATTTTGTGAATTATTTAATAAAAAACCACTGTTGTAGACAAATCGTTGTTTTGGAAACTTCGGTTTTGCGCGTATCTCAATCGCGTGACTTGGACGCTTTGACAGATCTAACACCAAATATGTTATTGGTAATGATATTGGAATGCAGAAAGGAATATCATTTAAAATATTGAAGGATTTAGTTTTAATTCCAACGAGCATTGAAAAAACGCGTGTTCACTTTTGCCGTATAATCATCTTTAATCTAAGGCTCTTATAAAAAAAACAAAGTGTGATGTCTTTCATATGATTTGAGAAGCCACATAAATAACATACTGAGTATGATATCTTTTGAGCAATATATATATATATATATATATATATATATATATATATATATATATATATATATATATATGATAGCACAAAGTTTAAGCAAGCTAGACATTGTGATGCCGATAAGTTCAGTGGTTTAGCGGTTAAACGCTCGTGAGTGAGACTGATAGGACTTAGTTTTGAATCTCGCGAGGCAGGATTCTCACAATAGATCTCAACTATTGAAAATGTATTTGAAGCGGGATCCATCCATTTCTATAACTGAATCAGTTGAATCAGTAAAATGATATGGTTTTCCACAATTTCTTGCTTTTATCTACAATTTTTTTAAATCTATTGCAGTTCTACTGTACGTAGCGGAAACCTGGGGAACTACAACAACCACTATCAAGAAGGTACAAGTATTTATAAATAGCTGTCTACGCAAGAAACTAAACATCCATCAGCAACAGCTTTTTATGGGAGAGAACAAACTAGCTTCTAATTGAAGAAGAAATTAGGAAAAGTCGATGGAAATGGATAGGATATAAATTATGAATATTGCTCTTTTGTCTTCACTCATATGAATATCACAGACAAGATAAGAGTTGAAGGTGTTCAAAGACGTTTCACACGTCAACTACTAGGACGTAACTCAAACCCTTGGAAAGCATCTCTATAAACCGCAACATCACTTAAATAATAGTTGAGTTCAAGCACTCGAATCAGGTTACGGATTCGAAGTTAATTACACAGGAAGTTTGAACTTTGAAGAACATGCCTCCTCTATTATTTCTAAATCTAGACGGCTAATTGGTTTTATAATGAAAAACTTTTCCACAACAGAGGGTAAACTTACTCTCTACAAAATATGTGTACGACTCTCCCTTGAATACTGCTCTTTTGTCTTCTCTAATATGAATATCACAGACAAGTTAAGAGTTGGAGATGTTCAAAGACGTTTCACACGTCAACTACTAAGATGTAACTCGAATCTTGATTACACAGATAGATGTGAGCACCTCTCTTTAGAACCCTTATGGCACCGTAGGCTAAAGAACAATTTAATATTTCTTTACAAAGCGATATATGGGCTCTCCTTTCAAACCTCCTGCCCGACTATCACCCACGAACCAGCCTATAGACTTAGAAACAACGCATATACATTACTTACCGTAAAACACCAAAAACAAATGCGTTGTAAGTTTTTTACAGTACGGTATAGTTTATTGTGGAACAGGATGCCAATGCCTATCCGTAACTGTGATACGCTTACCAAATTCAAAAAGCTAATAACACTATTTCTAGACTCCAAAGAGCTTCAACATTTCTTGAACCTTCGCCCACCAATGAGGCAGTTTATTACGGACCGCCTAGTATCTAGAAAGAACAAGATTATAACAAGTTTGACTGTTACTAATATGAATATAACCAAATTACAGAATATATGGCTTATCCTTTCCTATTATTCATTGTTTATTAATCATGGCCTTATGCTCCTAACCCTAGCTTTTAGTTCCCCAATCTCTACAGGCGAAATTTTCATTATTCTTCCTAAAAGTCATGCTTTTTTTCAATTGCAAGTAGACAGATAACTCACTAATCTTATGGATGCTGATCTATTAAGGACGATCATACAAAGCTCGAAATTTGGCCACAAAGTCTTGTGGGTTTCTCAATGTCTTATTTTTCTTACCCTGAAATTTTTTTTCTACAATTTTATACCCTCTCATGTCCTTTGATCTGCTATTAGTCTTTACTTTCTCTAAACCATTAGTTATTTTAATAGCAATGTGATATTATAAATGGACATCTAACCCATAATACAAATTCTAAAACTATCTGATTTGCTTGTAACAAGTAGCTAGTAGAGACAGTGGACTTTGATTAAAGCAGTATTCATACTTACCACAAACGTAAGAGAGCCTAACACCATAAAAGGAGGGAGGGTGGCGTTACTGACCAGCAAACATGATGGTGGGGAGATAACTTCAATCCACCCGTGTCTATAGGGCAGAATATTTTGTTTAATTACGGCTCCTTATGGTTTAGTGGGATGTCAGGAACTTTTGGTATTGATGCTGATTTATCATGCAAAAATGCTTCAGTAAATCTAGTTTAGAACGTTGAATGGGTTTCATTTCCTATACAGTGATCCTATTTACAAGCAAACTAGACAGTTCACTAAATTACAAAGCCTATTCAAGACCCTATGAAATCTATAAAAATAAATAAACAAATAAATAAAAAGGCTCCAACATCTTCGAAAATAAAAAGGAGATAGGCAGTTGTGTATCACAGTACTGTTTTTAGCACTATATTTTATAACTACACATAATCCCATACTCTCAGCTCCTTTCTGAACCACTTCCGTTTGTCAGCTGTTTATCCACTCATATATTGTCCACACTTATTTTCTTTACCCTATTAGGATGCTCTTGCTTAGTAAATACTCCATAAAAAGAAAATTAGACTGAGTAGCCATACCTTCACTTTTCTTTCATAAAAATTGGCTACTTTGCCTTTTGCCCTTTCATTTTCTTGCACTTTCTTTCAGCCCTCTTGAGATATGGAACTGGTGACTTCATCCTGCACCGTCCTTAAAGCCTTAGATATTACAAAGGGACATAAGGTTGCGAATTCTAGAAGCTCCCACCTTCAATGGATCTATCCCTGACAATCATTTGCACATTTGCAACGCAACTTTCACGAAGCGCGCCAAATGTGATACTGACTAAAATCATCTACATTCATATCTTATAAATTATCAACTCAGCTAAGTCATTTACTACAGTGGATATTGTATTATTTGTAACTATTTGATCTTGCCTGTAAACTGGCATGCTTCATGTAACAAACTGTTATTTGAGAATAAATTAATTTTTTTAGGTATCATAGGGTCTTGTGTAGGCTTTGTATATTAGCGAATTGTCTAGTTTGAAGAAGTCAAAGATACTCTCGGTTTGATAACACTACCGTCTTACATATTTTTTACACATTCATCATATGGTCAAAAAGAAAGCGGAATTCAAGAATAATGGCATGTGATGAAAGAGAATTTGAACCGATAGTTGATGTAATGTAATTTATGAAATATAAGTTAACTTCTGATTGTCGGAGACCGGTAGTACAGTATGTCTAAACAGGATCTAATGCGAATGCTCGATCAATCTCTTTAAGTTAGGAGAGTGTTCAATAAATTTAATAAGATCATTATCATTGTCTATGGCTCGTTAAGCTACTTACTTCTTTTGAGGATTTATTTGACAACACAAGTCAAAACAACACTACTTGTCCAGCACAGATTCAGACCTGATTCAAAATACTATGATTTAGCCTCTTTAGCCTTTAATAAAACAGATTAGAATGTTCATGAATAGATCAAACATCTTACCACGTATTGTATACCCCCCTCACTTGATACAAGATAGATAAATATACAATCAAGCTTATCTTTGATTACCTAATGCAACAACAGTTCATGAACAACGCTTCCTAATGTTTTAAACTCATAACACAAATAAAATATTTTCCAACTGTGTAGTATAAAAACTGGTACTTTAGACCGCAGTAACGTTCACCGAAGATTCATCAAATATACTGAATGAATAAGGAATTAAAATTTTACGATCAACTTGTTAGCGATCCATTAAATACGATCAATTGTTCAATTGAATCAAGATTACTCAAAATCAATATTTCCTTGCTATTTATAAAATCATTTTCCTCTAATTATTCAGTACTGATCGATCAAACATGACATTGATCAAATATCATATGCATCATGAAGCACTACGAAAATATTTTAGTCCAACACAGGGCCATTGGTTGTCTGAACAGTTCAGTGGCGACATCTCAGACCGTTAAGTTATATGATACGAATCCGAATCCATTAGGTAGAATCAGTCCCATGTCTTCTGATCAGTGTAGAATATCAATATAACAAATTTCAGGGTTTCCCTGTTAGTTATCTTCAATTGCACAAATGAACACACAATAAATTGATTGATAAGATTCGATTTGCATTGAAGAACTATACAAACATTAGATTGGCCATTACTTATCGATCAATCAGTTGTAAATAGCACAAAATCTAGGATAATGAAGTTTATCATTTAGTCATGACGAATTATAACACGACATACTTTATGCTAAAGTGTAAACAACCCTCATAATGAATATTTTAGGCATTATGTGTAATAAACATTGTTGAGATCATGAGTCGATTGATGCTAGACCACCATGGTTTTCTTTTACGTTTTCCATGGTGGTCCAACTTCAGTTGACTCATGATCTCAACCGCTGAAATGACTATAGTATTCTAATAAACCCTTCTGATACATTTGATTACTTGTGGACTTTATCACTAGTTTTAAATAGTCTCATTATCGATGAATCAAAATTTAAACAAATATACATGTTTGGTGTGTATGTGTGTTTAAGAGATAGAGAAATAACGAAATGAATGAACCACTAATACGTTACATAATCAAAATATCTGAGTACCTGAATCTCTAATTAGTTATGTCGAGGTAATCCGCTCAGGACGAACAAATGGCACAAGAGACCAATTAATTGCGAACAAATAGACAGTGGGAAATAACAAACCTTTAACAATACTTTGAACAGGTTGATGGCTATATAGTGTCACTAGTGAAGTTTATAAACTTTAAGTGTTTAAAACGATAAGGACTGAGTTTGAGTCTTAGTGTGAACATCAACATCAAGATGCATACGCAACTGGCTGACAAGTTCCAAATACGATAAAACTTATGTCCTGGATTGCGTTCCTAAAGACAAAACAAGGACGTCATGTGAGTAATGTGTGAGATGAGGATAAAATTAAATGATGAACGTAACTGTGGATATGATATTATCCAAAATACTATCCAAATTATTGGGCTGCAATAAGTGGTCATTTTTGTTGCCGATAGTTTGTGAAGGATATGGTACGGAAAAGAAATGAACAAAATACCTTTGTATACATAAACGTGGTAGGAAAATTTCGAAGGTCATTTTTTCAGCTTTATATGGTTGTCGGTGATGGGCACACCGTGAAGGTTTTATTTGCATTCAATATATAGACTATATATTTAAACTCCCATCGATTCTAATTCAAATTGTAATTGCTTGGATCATTCCGTGGTTTATATATTCACTGGACTTTGATCAGACTTAGTTAGTATATGCAAATCCTATTCAAATTACTTAGGTATACTCGTTGTCATAAGTGTTTATAGAATAGATGTGGTGCGTTTAGCAGTGGAATTCAGCAAGTTAGTTTCATCCCATTTGGAACTCATTAGCTAGATGTAATTGTATCCAAACAGTGAATGTTCAGTTCGAAAGACACTATATGCTTCTAATAAGACAATAAATTTCCTTGGCCTACTTCTAGTTGTAATTAGCGCGGTCAATGTTGTCTAGAGGACCAATCGAAACCATTATGCACTTGGTTTGTGTGCACATGGTGTTGGTCTATACACTTTCTGTCGTCCCTTAAAATATGAGATTAAAATCGATTCACATCTTCCTTCCTACCAACTAATTCTTTCTTTCTGTGCTATGTCCCATTATACAATCTTTCTTTCATATATTACGAACATTGAAGTTACTAGTTCTATGAATGGATGCATACATATGGACGTACGTTTTGACTGATTGACTGACTGATCCATCCTGAACAGTGTCAAACTTACAAAACCAATCACTCAAAACTACGTTATTTGTCGATGTCATGAAACGTGTGTCTTTGTGAAATACGATCGTTGAACAAATCACCTCAGTCAGTTTGGTTTGTTGTAATTTCAAGTACATACGAAATGTGCTTCAATATGTGTTTGACGTTTAAACGAATATCTTTTATACAGAAACTTAATCCAAGAGGCGAACGTCTGTTTAATAGAACATCTATTATAAATAACAGAGCTGTTTACAATAATCTTCAAAAATATAAAAACGTTCAATGGAATAACATCTATTCATCATGTTCAATCATTGTCTCATCCACTGTTTTGGCCAATAACAATCGATGAATGAATTTAAACTAAATTGTGAAACGATAATTAGGGCGACATATTCATAAGACCATAAGAAAATAATGTATATAACACGAGACTGTTCTTCTTCACTAGATCTACACAAATAATATGCTGTGTATACAATCACCTATAATAATCAAGACGTAGATGAATAATTCATTAGTATCAAAAGGGAGTTTTGTGGATATTGTATTAGTATCATAATAGTTTGCTCGCGAGATCGATAGGTTTTGTGTTCGAATCTCGAGAGGTGGGATCGTGGATGCGCACTGCTACAGAGGAGTCCTACGATACTACGGAACTGTTTTCCAGTCATCTCAGGTTTTCCATGGTGGTCTAGCTTCAATTGATTATTTCACTATTAATGTATTCATATCAACAAATGTATCAGTGAAATAATAGGCATTTACAGATATAGGGTTAACAACTTGATAATTTCTAAACATTCATGCATAACAAATGAACAGTAAGTGTCTGGTATTTCGATCTGTCAATTCTTGAGTCATTCAACTAAAGAAACGAACTAAGCGATAATACTTCACCACTCAATGTCTTGCTTTCAGCCATCCTTCAAGATGCTTCATGATGAATTCTTGTTAAGTGCTCTGGTTTGAAAACATTAATGCCTTAAAGTCCTAATTTCTACAGAACAACATCTTGGAATGCATATTGATCAACGGCCGATTATTTGTATTTACATTTTATTATTTATTCAGGACTTACAATTAACATTGCACAGCACCAACTAATCCAGCATGTATCTAGTACATAATGCTGAAACAAATAAAAGAAAACAATTCACTTCAATTCATCATGTATCAACATCAGTATCAGTGAAGAAATAGTATTATTCTACTAATTAACTCAACTGATTTTAAACTAACATGTAGCTGAATGACTAATTGACGTCATGTAAGAGTTCAGTCAGTCTGTTATCCTGAATTTCAACATCATTTATCCACCCTGTTTCATGCTTGACAGTTGTCTAAACAACGAATTGGTTTCTTTAATGACAGTATCATGAAACATTCAAGTTAGTGATTTTAAGAATATGAAATCATTGACTGAAGATGTATTGTTCTGGTTTCGGTATAATTACCATTTTGTTACACAATCATACGTATATAAGTAGTAATGAGAATCAATATCTCAAATGATAATATTATTTCATGATGCTTTGTATCAACAACATACAGTATGAACCGCACAACCGATTGCAGATGTTTACTAGTTTTAGTTCATGTGGAAATTTTATTGAAGCAAACATGCACGACGGTAGAGGCTGAAGATATTCTAAATCGACTTCATGGTTCTAAAGTGTTCTCGAAAGTTGACCTAAATGATCCTTATCTTCAATCTTCATCTATTTTGACGACAATTAACACTCCGTTTGGTCTGTTCAAATACAATTTTTTTCCATCTGGTGTAAGTTGTTCTCCAGTCATATTTCAGAAAGTTATGAATAAAGTAGTTAGTGATCCTGAAAGCGTTCAAGTTTATCAATATGATTTCATTGTTCATGGTTCTGATAAGTTAGTTCATGACCAGAGACTTATTTCTTTGTTGCGTCGTTTAATTGAGAAGAATGTTACAGTGAATTCAAATAAGTGTTCATTTTGTGTTTCTAGTTTTGAATGCCTTGGATACCCAGTTGATGGTAATGTGTTTAGACCATATTAAAAACGTCTTGATCTACTGACAAATGCCCCGTCTCCAAAAAGCCATACGGAATTACGTTCACCAGTGGGTGCTCTTCAATACTATTACCGTTTTATTCCTAATTTTTCTTGTTGTGCAAATTGTTTATTTAATATTTTGACATCCAATTCATTCAAATGGGGGTGAGGAACAAGAGTCATGCTTAGGTAGTCTACTAAAGTTTCTTCAAGGTGATGCTGTTCTTCGAACGTACTCCCCTAGTGTACATTGTGTTTATTACTGATGCATCAGCTGTGGGGATTGGTGCAGTTTCGGAACAGGATGGGAGACCAGTTATTTGTGTTTCGCGCAAACTTACTGTTACTGAACAAGATTATTCACAGACACAGCGAGAAGCAATAGCTTTGTTTTGGGCTGTTAAAAGACTTCATAATTATTTATTCGGAAAGAAATTTACTCATGTTACTGATCCTGAAAAATCCTTGGCACGTTCCTAAGTTGCTATGGTACAACGATGGATCATTGCTATGAGTGCATATGAATATGCGGTTTAGCACAGAAGTGCCAAACAAATTCAACAAATTGACTACATTTCTCGAAATTCATTACAAGATAGACCTGTTAATACTTCGGACTGTTTGTTAGTCCTGAAGAATGTCGGGAAATCGATGGTGCGAATTCTAGATATCAGTGACTTAAGTACACACAATCGACACGTTGATCAAATACAATTTTAGGAACCAGGTGAGTCAGTTCCAATTTCAGGTGTTAATTCTAATGCTAATGAGTACATTCTAGATAATATAGAGTCCTTATCCAATACACAGTCCGACAGATATAGGGTGAACTTGAGAAGAAGACGTAGAATTGATTACAGACACCTAGACTCCAATTTAAGCTGTGGCGGATGTGGTATATGAATGAACTACTGATTCCTTTGTACATGTTGTATGCTTGATTTCAAATTTTAAATACAGTACATTCGTTCGTGATTGTCTAGTACTTTTTGATCTGACTGCGTTATTTCTGGTAATCTTATTTCATACTATAATTCAAATACTTCTTAATATCACAGAGACCTAACGTCAAGGTTGGAATGGACGACACCTTATGTGAAGACATCATGAGATGACATGGACTGGGCGAAAGGAACGAAAATGATAAGAGATTCCCAAACTAATGTGCCTTCAATGAACTGGTCATAGACGGCACTATATTCCCGCACAAACGCATACACAATACCACATGGACTTCACCGGATCACACAACACCCCCCCCCAAATCGACTATGTCAACATCGACAAAAAGTTCGTGACGATGTTGGAGGATGTGAAAATTAAGAGAAGAGCTGATATAATCTCAGATCATCGCTTGCTGGTCGCCAAGATGAGAGTGAAACTCAAGAAGCATTGGACAACGGAGCGGACAACATCAGAATACCGACAAACTCGATGAATTCAAGATAGCTTTCAGCAGTATGTTCCAGGTTATTCACGATCTACTTAATGGAGAAGGAACTACTATGGAGAGTAACTGGAAGGGGATGAAAGAGGCAATCATTCCAACATGTCATGAGGTTCTGGGCCACAAGGAGCATCATCACAATGAATGGATCACTGCAGATACACCGGATAAGATTCAAGAAAGAAGGAACAAGAAAGCAGCAATCAATACCATTCGAAAGAAGGACATCTGATCAAAATACAGAAGAAAGACGATCTCAACATCCGTGATAACTACAGGGGCTTACTCTTCTCTCAATACCTGGAAAATTCTTCAACATGGTGTTGTTAAACAGGATAAAGGACTGCATAGACGACCAATTTCGTGATCAACAGGCAAGATTCCGTAAGGATAGATCGTGTACAAACCAAATCGCAACATCACGGATTATTGTGGAACAATCAATAGAATGAAATTCATCACTCTACATCAACTTCATTGACTATGAGGAAGCACATGATAGTGTGGACAGAACAACACTACGGAAGCTTCTTCAACACTACGGCGTGCCTCAGAATATAGTCAATATCATACAGAATTCATATGATGGATTAAGCTGGAGAATCGTGGATGAAATACAGCCTACAGAATTGTTCGAAGTAAAGACCGTTGTCAGGCAAGGTTGTTCACTCTCACCCTTTCTCTTTCTCCTGGTGATTGACTGGATCATGAAAACGTCAACATTTGAAGGGAAGCACGGCATACAGTGTACATCTAGGATGCAGTTCGACGATCTAGACTTCACGGATGATCTGGCTCTTCTATCGCAGGAGAAGACGACCAGTGTATCAGCAGCCTCGACAGCAGTAGGTCTCAGAAGAGACAAAGGGAAAAGCAAGACTCTCCCATACAACAAACACAGCATGCACCAATCCAGTCACACTTGACGGAAAAGATTTGGAAGATGTAAAAACCTTTACATATTTAGGCAGCATCTTTGATAAACGCGGAGAATCTGATGCAGATATGAAGGCTCATGTCGGCAAAGCGAGAGCACCATATTCACAAATGAAGAACATCTGTAACTGAAAACGATTGTCTGTTAACCAACACAATGGTCGGGACTTTCAATACAAATGTCTGTACAGTTTCACTGTGCGCTACAGAAACTTGGAGAACTACGAAAGCCATCATCCAGAAGATTTAGGTGCCTAATAACAAAAAAATACTTCGGATACTTTAGCCAAACACTACATTATCAGCAACAACCTACCCTGGCAAAGAAAAATCAAGATGAAGCGCTGGAAGTGGATACGACACACATCTGCGTCTCAATGCAAGCCCTCATCTGGAATCATCAAGGCCAAAGACGAAGTGGAAGACCAAAGAACACATTACTCCAAGACATTGTGATAGACATGAGAAGAAATAACAAAAATTGGGTTGAACTAGAAAGGAAGGCTCAGGACAGAGTTGGTTGTATAATGCTGGAAAGTGACCTATACTCCACTGAGAGTAACAGGCGGACATAAGTAAGTTAGTGAGTAACTTGATGAAAGTATCATGGTTGATAGAAAACATTGAAATATTCACTATGGCAGCAAAATGATGTGGATAAACGTTCAAATTTGTTGAACATGTATTAGAAAACAAAGATTTGCTTGGAATATTCCCCAAAGAAATATAAATTGAAAATGTATTTCTGTTTTGGTTTGGGAAACTGTTATACCCGGATAAGAATAATGAACGGTTACTTTGGGATCCAGATATGGACCAAACTGTGCGTATATTTTTATCGTATAATTGTTAATTACCTAAACTATTCATATTCATGTCTCTCTTATCATAACCTTTATTTTAACCATTCTTGAGTTATTCCCTGTCTACCAATTACTATCTCCCATTCTCACAGCCACTTTTGACCAAAACTTGTACAAATGTCATTTTCTATTTTATCGTACGATGTGGACAGTTTGATTGTTATATAAACAGAGTATATTTGTAATACATGATTCATATTGCAGAAATTGAGACTGGTGTTCTGGACTTAAATGCATGGGCTAGGATAGGCGGAAAGAGGACTAATCAGGACTGTCGGCTGCTCGCACGTGTTTTAGGCGTCCTTGGTCCGATCGACAACTCGCTGCTTCTGATTGACGGCTTCGGACTATAACAGAAACGTTTCACCGGTATTCACGATCAGCGTATTTTGTTGTGAAAACTGTAGCTATTCGAGTAAATCATTAGCAAATCAATAATAATCACTAATTACTATTAGTTTGGTAAAAATCTCTGATTAGATAAACTTACTTCGTTAAGTGCCACCCCTATAATCAATAGAATGATTCCAAGTACCCCAAACACACACCACATCGAGAATAAAATTATCGCCAATTTTCTCTTTCGAACTTGTAGCTTTACACCCAATAAAATCGCTAAGCTGACCAACGTGGTATCCACAGTTACAGAGATAACTATTTCATACCATTGTGTTCGTGAATTTAGTAATCCAACACCGATAATCATAATTATCAACTGAATAGGGAAAAAGTAATATCATCAGATTAATTACCATTAGTTTAAAAGTTGAATCGGTCAACTATTGGACAAATAATGAAAAAGTAATCTTCACTCTCCTGCATTTGATTGAAATGCTTAACAATGAATAGTTATGGATACAAGCACATAACAAGGAATTCCTATCCATGTCTATCATAGTGATAAACTTAAAATATATCCAAGGCGGATTCGTTCAACCATTACACGTGGCCATTTTATATCAGGTTTCTCACCGAAAAAGTATGGAATATACCAATTTGTATAGACCAAAATTTACGGCAGCTAGTAATGCGTCTGCGACTTGAAGAACTCAGTGCTTACGTGTGTATCATATAACATAAGTTCAGTGATAGACAAAGTGTGTGGATGATCATACGAATGAAAATGACACAAACCCAATATGTTTGGTCGTTGTTCTGTGTTCACAACTCATTCCATATCTTGCAAATGGTTATAACAACATACGTAGATGAGAGTAGAATGTACCGGTAATAAGTGTAACCATGTCTACTCATTTCTGAATTGTCCACAACATATACAGATACCTTTTAATGTTATATTATTTTCGCCAGTTATCAGTTAAGTAATAGCTCATGATCCGAACGGATAATCAATATAAGTCAACGCTTTTATGAAGTCAGTGAAACTATAGAAATTCGGCGTTAACACATGATGTCATCTTAAAATGAAATACAACGTTCAAACTCATTTATTCAAGTCAACCTTCAAAGATCAGTTGATCCTGATAACCGTTATCAAACTGACATCACAACATTGTTTTATTATTCAACAAACAACAATAAACTGAATTCAATCGATAGTTAAATGAAACTATCATGAACGTAATATTAAAACCAGTCAACTGACCGTTATAGCCATGAAGATACTGTTCATTATGGATGTAGAATGTAGTTTCTTAATAAATATGATTACTAGTCCAATAAGTAAACCTATAGATCTGAAATATCAATGAAAATGTGTGTACAACATACTAAACACACAGATACAACAGAGCATAGTAATATGTATCAAATGTTCTACACAATCTTTATGCATAAAATGGTTGAATAAGTTGCTCAACTTTTCATTTCGATATTTTTAAATGTTTGTAAAACTTGTCAAAATAACTGAATAGTGGAATAGCTAAGGAATGATCTCTTGATTATTTTATTTCATCACCCAAATGCCCTGGTACGGCCGATGGTGGAAAGAATTAGCTCTCCCTCTCGAAATGCTCACAAATAGACACGCATATACAGTCTCCACCATGGACGATTTAATCACTGCCTTTTTATGGCGGGATCGTTGTATAAGAAACTGCGAGGATAAAAAGCGAATCTCCGCCGCCTTGACCGGGTTAGTAAATATGCGGAATCCATTAACGCAAGTTGGAAAACCTTGATTCCAAATCATTTATGTACATGAGCTCCACAATATTAAGGAAACAAATGGCATATGAGCCAATTATCGGCCACCGGCTGCCATGGGATCGCATCGGGTGACGATGCCGTGTGACTTCGAGTGTAACCGCTTAACAAAACCACCAGCTTCAGTCTGATCATCCGGACAATATCACAGCCCACACACACGTCAAGTGACTTGTGTGGCGCATATGTATTCCCTGACTCTTTGTACTAATATTTGAGTTGAAATAAATAAATACATTAATATCAGAAAGGGTTTTGTGGAGGTTGTAGTAATTTCAAAAGTTGAGATCATGAGTCAATCGAAGCTAGACCACCATGGAAAACCACGAATCAGTGAACGGCCGTTTCGTCCTGTTGTGGGACTCCTCAGCAGTGCGCGTCCACGACCCCGCCTCGGGGAATTCGAACCCAGGACCCATCAGTTTCATGCCAGGCGCTTAACAAACTAGACCACTGAGCCGGCATCCATCGGTGTTAATATCTAACTTCAACTAATTAACAAAATTGAGCAACACTACGACCATTGTCTTCAGTGAGTTAATAACACACAACAGACCTTGTATATCCCGGAGAAGTAGTGAACAGTGGCGCGAAAGTGATAGGTACTGGATTCGAATCACGCGAGGCGATTTCGTGGATGCGCATTGCTGAGAAATCCTACAATAGGAAGAAACGGCCGTCCAGTGCTCCCGGGTTTACCATGGTGGTCTAGCTTCAATTGACTCATGATCTCAACTGTTGAAATACATAATTACATTTCAATATGATCATTTATTGTTATGTGATGTAACACAAAATGAAAATGCTTTCCACTGGGAAACAAATGACCTTTATATATCTCCTTCAATCATAATATTCTTGTCAAACATGGATCGAATTTCTCATCAAAGTGTTATAATCAGTTCCTTGAATAATACGTAATAGTAATGCATGGAAAAATATCGTTAGGATTTTCGGGTACAAAACTGTATTTAAAACATATTTTACTTACGTTAAAATGAAACCACTGAGAACAACTGGTTCTGAATAACAAAGAAAGCTGAATCTGTGAAGTGGAATGATAACTGACCTACATGCAAGTAGAATTTTTCTTACAGGTTATATTTGATACATTACCAAGACTTTGGAGGCTGAGGTTGTCAAATGGAATGATAAATGACTTACATAGAAGTAGAATTTGTCTGATTGGTTACCATTGACGCGTTGACAACTGTCAATTCCATCATGGTTTAATTATCTTTAATGGAGATTCATCAACAATCCACATTTGGAAATTCACCTACCACAATCACTAATTCCAACTTCAACTGAAATAAGTAAGAATTCACAACAATACAGTAATGGAGATAATCAAGTTGATGGATTACATAAAACCTTAAATATTCATTTACATGCCCATTTCTCTACTCATTCATTGTTTTTCAACAAGTTTGGATTAATGGACAGGACTTGAATTCCATATGACTCGTTCGCTGTATCATGTTTAGGCGATTAATAAAAAACACGGAAAGCCGATGAAAATTGATCTCATCAGATTCATGTTAGCTGCTCACTGCATAAGGTGACTTAAAGTCATTAACGTTAGCGCACTCAATCTAGTGAAGATAATTAATAATGACTAATGCATTCATCCAAATAAATAATTGTCAATAAAACTATTATATTGCTGTTTACGTTATCTTTTACTCTTAACGACCACATTTTGCAGCCGTTTAATAAAACAGAACGGACTGCAGCGCAGCGTAATCGTTCTTTTATTGATTGACGAATATCTTGCCTTCGCTAAAAGTGATGTAAGTTGGCAAATGCTGAACGAGATTTTCGAATCCGAATTGAGATTTTGTCAGACAACAACCCATTAGGGCTGATCAGACTTTCAAGATAAGTGGAGTTGCCAACGCGTTCGACTACTTCACTCCTTGTCTTTAGTTTGTAGTGGCATTGAACCATAACTAAACAATACTCAAAGGAGAGAGAGACTACTCGGAAAAAAGATTTTCAATATTTAACGCGGAGAAATACCGAATAGTGGAAAAAGGCGGGAGCAAGCAATTGAATTGACTAAGGTTGATCGAATGTCATGACTCGGCCATACAATCATGATCTCTGCGGAATGTTACCTCATATCTTTTATTCATATTAAATATATTGTTTTATCTCTAGCCTAAGCTTGTTCTCCATCATGTATTGATAATTGCTAAGATACAGTGAGTTGGCGTATACGATGGTGTTACTTCCACGTAAGATCTTATAGATTAGGCAGTTATTATCATGAAAAGTCTACAATTTTAGGATAAGGTCTATTATTAGAGCAGTACTAATATCACAGTAGACCATACTTCTTTGAGTTCAGGTGTTGACGATGGCCATTCCTGGAAAGAAGTGCATATCAATTATTCTGGCATTGTTGCTCCCTGCTACCAAAATACTCTCAATTTTATCAGCGTCTGCACCAAACAAAACTATGCCATCTGCGTATTCTAAGTCGATAAGTGGACCTCCTGATAAGAGATCAATGATACTTTTAATAAAACTTATCAACAAATCTAAACTCATGGTTAATTCATACACTTTGATAGAAGTTGATAAACTTACATGAAATTATTCGAGTGTTCAGTATTAATAATGATTCAATAAAAATACAAAAATTTATAATGAAATTCATCAATCGCTTTATGGAACTTTGTGATTTGGTTACAAATTGATTTAATAGAAACAACATTCGATTTACGATTTGATTTACTCATTATGAGTTTTTGTTCAAAATTACTTCCGTTTTGATTACAAGTTATAATTACCCAATGTAATATTTGTTCTTTTTTCTCGGGTGATATTTTATTCTGTATATTATGCGACATGAACTTTGCTCACTATGTGATTTCATTATAATTATTAATCAAAATAGGTGTACAATCAGTATACAAATGAGTGTATTTTCTGCCAAAGTTGTCTTCGTCGTCGTAGTGTTTTTGGGTAAATAAATCACTACCTATACCAGTCTTTGTGTACTTAGATTCGTGTCGTGCGAAGTGCTGAGGTCCCTCGTTCCAGGGAAAAGTGGTCGGCGTCTTCGACATAAAAATCAGCGATAACCTGATACAAAAGTTAGCACTAAGAAGCCAAGAAAATAAGCATTCAAAACACAAATTTAAAAAGAAATGCAACAAACCAATTTAACTGTTAGCTCATTGAGAACGATTACGTAATAGCACTTTGAAATGAAAATAATCAATGATCTTATAGACCCGATAATCTCAATAATTGAATGGAGTCTCTACAGAGTATGTATGTCAGATAAGACACCATATATTTCTATTCCCTAATAATATGATTAGTCTCTGTGGTCAAAATCGACACATCTTGTACACCAAGAATATACATATGTAATGTGATTGTTGCAGTAGGTCGTTGAGGAAACCTAAACCTAGATTTAATGTCAATGCGCCGTCTTCAGTAAGACGTATGTGTTATCTTGAGGGACGATATGCTTAACCGAAATGTCCTATGATTACGTTAACTAATTCAACCATTTCTAATCACGAAATCATTATTCTATCTATCTAATGAATGAATAGTCAATTATCAGTATTACAGTATTGAATAATGATGAAAATGTCATCAAATCCATTCACTGAATTCCATTTGTTCATTTTCCTAATATTAAGTGTGATTAAACATTTTGATTTCTATGATCAAAGTAATCAGTAATTGAACAGTTCGATTTCTATGATAGAGAATATCAGTAATAATCTGTGGAGGAGAAGTAGTTAATTGAGTTTAATAAGTGGACGTATAAGATATTCACTAGTTGAGTATTCCCCCATCCATCAGGTAGCATTTCAAATAATAAGGTTCATTCTATTGAATACAAAAACAAAACAATTCTCAACTAGAAATAAACATGCCGAAAAAACCACCAGATATGAGTACTCTAAACTGAAGGTTATTTTCTACTTGATTACTCTTTTCCGTGTCATGTTGGTTAAGCATCATTTGTGTTCATTTCATGAAGAGATCATTCGAGTTGATGTTCACCATAAGAAGTTCACCCAATCCCTTAAGAATATTTCAAATAAACATTCAGAGTTCATGTCGCTTAGATAACTAAAATGCTTTTAGCAATCAGTATTGTGAGAGAATTCTTATCAATTGATATGACTACATCATGACTACGTCAAGTCGATTATTCCATAAATCCTAACAAGCTGTAATGAAATGTGGTATGACGCTAACGATTTTCCTAATAGCAGTCGCAAATAGCTTGACTTGTAAACGAACGTTACTAATCATGAATAAATCAACACTTCACTTAGTGTACAGCTGACTACGGTGAACCCAACACAGCAGGATTATGTAGGTCAAATTCACCTATTTCATGTTGATAATGAAACGGATTTCTTAAACAATAATTAGTCGTGGAAGTCTATCACCCTTGGCTCATCATTGCTGATAGTTCACTGAACATAAATATCATCATCACCATCATCTTACTGTTATCATTACAGTTATTATTGAAAGTTGTAAGAAATAGAAAATGTGCATTCATTCAGTGTGCAGATCCAACCGTTAATATCAATGTTTATACCAATATCTTCCACAATATGATCTTTTCATATTATTCAAACTCCAAATTTGAACTCAGTTTATTCTAGACACTTTCATTGTCGATTATTATGTAAAGTTGTTCGTCTCAGTGATTAATAACAGTATAGCAGATCAAAGTCACTGAATCAGTCAATCCACGAAATTCGTGTTCATTTGCTGTGATATTTGTTCTTTACTACTCATTCAAGATTTTACAAATGAGGAAAGTTGTATGGATCAAAAGTAACATGAAATTCACTGGATATTGTTGACCTGAATCTTCACACTGATGTTTAAGGCTGTAATCTATCAGTCTCTCATTGACATATGTGCAAGCTATCAGTTTCGCCTCGATGTTATGTTCAGTAACAAACTTTATAAGCAAACATGGATGGTTGCTAACACTGGATTTCGGTTGTTCGCACTTGCGTGTTGTTGTTCGCTACATTACTAATGTGTAATATATATTATCGTAAGATTAACAAAACGTATGGTACGAAAGTTACTCTTTCAAGCTTTAAACATTGTTGACCAGTAGTAACGAATTATTTGTTGATTGAGATCTATGTCTATGTAAGCAATAGCACAGCATTCTTGATAAAAGGTAGGTATAATGGTTGTTGTGTTCCTTCTAAATCTGGAAGGCGAAAACACTAGCTAGTAATAAAAGAAGTCTTATTGTAGTAGATACTTGAATAATCTCTCGCATTGCCTTGAAATTAAAAGTAAACCTTGAGTGTTTCTTCAAACAGTCGGCCGTACGTTGTCATTTTCCTGTATTTTAATGATGACTGATGGAATAACTTTTCGACATGGTAATAAATAAAGAATTATTGTGTGAGTCCAATATGTAATGTATCAGGATCACTGTTCGAAATCATGAGTCAATTGAAACTAGAGCACCATAGAAAACCTGAAGTCACAGGACGGACGATTCGTCTCAGTATTGGACTCTTCAGCACTGCGCATACACTATCCCGCTCAGCGGGATTCCAACCCACTCTCTAATAGTCTCGCGCACAAGTTGTCAATCACTAGGTTACTAAGAAATCCGTCCATACTAAAACGAAACGACCGTGCTTTCATGTCTTCCATCGTTGTCTAACCCCAAATGACTCAAGATCTTAATAAAGTTTTTTTAAAATCGATTAGCAGCTTGTTGTGAGGCGTAGGCGTTTGGTTGTAACGTAAGGTTGTATGTATTGTAGCGTTTCACATAATGTATATTTAGCATTAAGTGATAGTGTATAATTAATTTAATTTCACCGTTATAATCGACGAGTATAAGTCTGAGGTTCTCAACATATTTGAGTACTTTACGAGTCTGCTGAAAATCAACGACGATTTTGAACACACTACCTCTAGGACAAGGAAAACGACTAGAACATTGAGACGCCGATGCAACCCAGTGATCAAGGTGAAAGTAGATCCTAGAAAAAATTTTTATTCGACGGACGTGTTGAGCTGGCTTCTGGAGAACTGCAAGGAGCCTCCAGTGGCTCTAAAAGGCCAAAGAGTACTATCCACTCAGAGTATGATGAAACTTTCTAGAATTCCAACGTGGCGTGCTATTATTGGTCAGTAGCATAATATATCGTTTTTGGATTGTCCGAAATCTGTTGTTGATTTAACAAATGTTAACATCTATAAATGCATTTTCGTAGTCAATGAAGTTGATCAAAGTGATGAATTTCATTCAAATGATCGTTCCACAATGATCCGTAGTGCTGCGATTTGATTAGTACACTATCGATTCCTACGGAATCCTGCCTATTGCTCTTGAATTTCGGTGTCCGCGCAGTCCTTTATTCGGTTCAACAATACCTTGTTGAAGAATTTTCCTGGTATGGAGAGAAAAGTGGTGCCCCTCTAGTTATCACACTTTCTGAAATCGCCTTTCTTCTGTATTTTGATCAGAAATCCTCCATTCCAGTCAGTTTTTACTTGTTTTACATCCAAAATCATGCTTAAGAGAATTTGGAGTATCCTTACAGTTACTAATAATCTGCTTTCAATACCTGTGCTGGAATGTTGTTTGATCCTGCTGGTTTGCCACTCTTGATTTGTCTAATGGGCATGCTGATTTCTTCATTTGTTGACGGGTGAAGATTGATTGAGAGTTCCGCGAGTGCTACTTTGATGTTGGGTAGGTTCAGTGGGACTGCATTCCTTGCATTCCTTGATTTTCACTGGTCGTTCTGCTTTACGATAATTTCCAACAAGTTTCTTTGTCGTGTCATACAGTTGTCTCATGTTTTCTTCTCTTGCAGTCTTTTCCGCCATCAGTGCTTAATCTTCCACATATTTACGTTTGTCGGTCCTGACGTTCCTCTTCACTTGCTTGTTTACTGCTGTGTATTCAACTTGTGCCTTGGTTTTTTCTGCTCTTGTTCGACTGGTATCGATTGCTGCCTTCTTGTTCCTCCTATTTTGAATCTTATCCAGTGTATCTGCAGCGATCCATTCCTTGTGATGGTGCTTTTAGTGGCCCAGAACCTCATGACATGTTGAAGTGATTGCCTCTTTTATTCCTTTTTAGTTGGTCTCTATAGTATTTCCTTCTCCATTGAGTTGATCGCGAAAGGCCTGGAACTTATTGATGAGGACTATCTTGAATTTTTTGATTTTATCAGTATCCCGAAGAAAAGCCGTATTGAACTTTTGTGATATTGTCCGCCCCATTGTCCAGTACTTCCTGAGTTTCAATTTCACCTTGGCAACCAGCATTTGATGATCTGATGCTATATCAGCTCCTCTATTGTTCGACACACACCACTGACGAAATTCTTAAATGTCAACTGTTTTTTGTTTTAGAGTTGACATCTATTAGTAAATATAAACTTTCTACAGTTTGATAGTCAAATTGAAATTTAGTTTAAAGATTCCAGTGAAATTTGTTATTTTTAGTGACTCGTTTAGTTGCTTAATTGGATCTTCCTATTGTTGCTTAGTACTTCAGTTGACCAGTCTCTTTTGCTATACGTGTGCATCACGTACACATTGCTTCGATATTGCCACTCAATCACAAGCAGTAGAATCCAGTATAATGTCTCACTCTATTTGAGACTCACAAGTTGATTGTATCTTCATCACTAATTTTATGTTCATTCTGGAGCTTAAACCGGGTAGGGTGGATCCATCCTACGAGTTCCATATAGGTCGAGACCGTTGTCTTAAGTAACAGTGATCCAAACTCAATCGCACAAAGCGATAGCCATTTAGATTTGGTAGCTGAGTAGATATCGCGATGGCATTTAAATTCAACGGCATTGGATATGAGTTATTTAGTGCACTACGTAATGCGGTTACATGCAGCTGCCCAGTCCAAAATGTAAAGGAAGACAGATCCTAAATTCAAATGCAAGCCGCCCTTTATCACTGCCTAGAACTCCTAGTGGGTTGTAGTTATATTCACGTCATAACAGCAATGTAATCTTCTAATGTTTGTGATACATAATGAAAAAAAAATATTCACAGGCTGAGCGAATCACAGTCATTTATTCTTCCACTTAAACCTACAGTTTTATGTATGAAACAATATCTAGATGACTTGAATACATTCATCAGTGCATACTACTGTAGAATTCCTAAAACAGGACAATACAGATATTCATATTTATGATGGGTGAAATTGAAACTCAGGAAGTACTGGACAATGGGGCGGACAATATCACAAAAGTTCAATACGGCTTTTCTTCGGGATACTGATAAAATCAAAAAATTCAAGATAGTCCTCATCAATAAGTTCCAGGCCTTTCGCGATCAACTCAATGGAGAAGGAAATACTATAGAGACCAACTAAAAAGGAATAAAAGAGGCAATCACTTCAACATGTCATGAGGTTCTGGGCCACTAAAAGCACCATCACAAGGAATGGATCGCTGCAGATACACTGGATAAGATTCAAAATAGGAGGAACAAGAAGGCAGCAATCGATACCAGTCGAACAAGAGCAGAAAAAACCAAGGCACAAGTTGAATACACAGCAGTAAACAAGCAAGTGAAGAGGAACGTCAGGACCGACAAACGTAAATATGTGGAAGATTAAGCACTGATGGCGGAAAAGACTGCAAGAGAAGAAAACATGAGACAACTGTATGACACGACAAAGAAACTTGTTGGAAATTATCGTAAAGCAGAACGACCAGTGAAAATCAAGGAATGCAAGGAATGCAGTCCCACTGAACCTACCCAACATCAAAGTAGCACTCGCGGAACTCTCAATCAATCTTCACCCGTCAACAAATGAAGAAATCAGCATGCCCATTAGACAAATCAAGAGTGGCAAACCAGCAGGATCAAACAACATTCCAGCACAGGTATTGAAAGCAGATTATTAGTAACTGTAAGGATACTCCAAATTCTCTTAAGCATGATTTTGGATGTAAAACAAGTAAAAACTGACTGGAATGGAGGATTTCTGATCAAAATACAGAAGAAAGGCGATTTCAGAAAGTGTGATAACTAGAGGGGCACCACTTTTCTCTCCATACCAGGAAAATTCTTCAACAAGGTATTGTTGAACCGAATAAAGGACTGCGCGGACACCGAAATTCAAGAGCAATAGGCAGGATTCCGTAGGAATCGATAGTGTACTAATCAAATCGCAGCACTACGGATCATTGTGGAACGATCATTTGAATGAAATTCATCACTTTGATCAACTTCATTGACTACGAAAATGCATTTATAGATGTTAACATTTGTTAAATCAACAACAGATTTCGGACAATCCAAAAACGATATATTATGCTACTGACCAATAATAGCACGCCACGTTGGAATTCTAGAAAGTTTCATCATACTCTGAGTGGATAGTACTCTTTGGCCTTTTAGAGCCACTGGAGGCTCCTTGCAGTTCTCCAGAAGCCAGCTCAACACGTCCGTCGAATAAAAATTTTTTCTAGGATCTACTTTCACCTTGATCACTGGGTTGCATCGGCGTCTCAATGTTCTAGTCGTTTTCCTTGTCCTAGAGGTAGTGTGTTCAAAATCGTCGTTGATTTTCAGCAGACTCGTAAAGTACTCAAATATGTTGAGAACCTCAGACTTATACTCGTCGATTATAACGGTGAAATTAAATTAATTATACACTATCACTTAATGCTAAATATACATTATGTGAAACGCTACAATACATACAACCTTACGTTACAACCAAACGCCTACGCCTCACAACAAGCTGCTAATCGATTTTAAAAAAACTTTATTAAGATCTTGAGTCATTTGGGGTTAGACAACGATGGAAGACATGAAAGCACGGTCGTTTCGTTTTAGTATGGACGGATTTCTTAGTAACCTAGTGATTGACAACTTGTGCGCGAGACTATTAGAGAGTGGGTTGGAATCCCGCTGAGCGGGATAGTGTATGCGCAGTGCTGAAGAGTCCAATACTGAGACGAATCGTCCGTCCTGTGACTTCAGGTTTTCTATGGTGCTCTAGTTTCAATTGACTCATGATTTCGAACAGTGATCCTGATACATTACATATTGGACTCACACAATAATTCTTTATTTATTACCATGTCGAAAAGTTATTCCATCAGTCATCATTAAAATACAGGAAAATGACAACGTACGGCCGACTGTTTGAAGAAACACTCAAGGTTTACTTTTAATTTCAAGGCAATGCGAGAGATTATTCAAGTATCTACTACAATAAGACTTCTTTTATTACTAGCTAGTGTTTTCGCCTTCCAGATTTAGAAGGAACACAACAACCATTATACCTACCTTTTATCAAGAATGCTGTGCTATTGCTTACATAGACATAGATCTCAATCAACAAATAATTCGTTACTACTGGTCAACAATGTTTAAAGCTTGAAAGAGTAACTTTCGTACCATACGTTTTGTTAATCTTACGATAATATATATTACACATTAGTAATGTAGCGAACAACAACACGCAAGTGCGAACAACCGAAATCCAGTGTTAGCAACCATCCATGTTTGCTTATAAAGTTTGTTACTGAACATAACATCGAGGCGAAACTGATAGCTTGCACATATGTCAATGAGAGACTGATAGATTACAGCCTTAAACATCAGTGTGAAGATTCAGGTCAACAATATCCAGTGAATTTCATGTTACTTTTGATCCATACAACTTTCCTCATTTGTAAAATCTTGAATGAGTAGTAAAGAACAAATATCACAGCAAATGAACACGAATTTCGTGGATTGACTGATTCAGTGACTTTGATCTGCTATACTGTTATTAATCACTGAGACGAACAACTTTACATAATAATCGACAATGAAAGTGTCTAGAATAAACTGAGTTCAAATTTGGAGTTTGAATAATATGAAAAGATCATATTGTGGAAGATATTGGTATAAACATTGATATTAACGGTTGGATCTGCACACTGAATGAATGCACATTTTCTATTTCTTACAACTTTCAATAATAACTGTAATGATAACAGTAAGATGATGGTGATGATGATATTTATGTTCAGTGAACTATCAGCAATGATGAGCCAAGGGTGATAGACTTCCACGACTAATTATTGTTTAAGAAATCCGTTTCATTATCAACATGAAATAGGTGAATTTGACCTACATAATCCTGCTGTGTTGGGTTCACCGTAGTCAGCTGTACACTAAGTGAAGTGTTGATTTATTCATGATTAGTAACGTTCGTTTACAAGTCAAGCTATTTGCGACTGTTATTAGGAAAATCGTTAGCGTCATACCACATTTCATTACAGCTTGTTAGGATTTATGGAATAATCGACTTGACGTAGTCATGATGTAGTCATATCAATTGATAAGAATTCTCTCACAATACTGATTGCTAAAAGCATTTTAGTTATCTAAGCGACATGAACTCTGAATGTTTATTTGAAATATTCTTAAGGGATTGGGTGAACTTCTTATGGTGAACATCAACTCGAATGATCTCTTCATGAAATGAACACAAATGATGCTTAACCAACATGACACGGAAAAGAGTAATCAAGTAGAAAATAACCTTCAGTTTAGAGTACTCATATCTGGTGGTTTTTTCGGCATGTTTATTTCTAGTTGAGAATTGTTTTGTTTTTGTATTCAATAGAATGAACCTTATTATTTGAAATGCTACCTGATGGATGGGGGAATACTCAACTAGTGAATATCTTATACGTCCACTTATTAAACTCAATTAACTACTTCTCCTCCACAGATTATTACTGATATTCTCTATCATAGAAATCGAACTGTTCAATTACTGATTACTTTGATCATAGAAATCAAAATGTTTAATCACACTTAATATTAGGAAAATGAACAAATGGAATTCAGTGAATGGATTTGATGACATTTTCATCATTATTCAATACTGTAATACTGATAATTGACTATTCATTCATTAGATAGATAGAATAATGATTTCGTGATTAGAAATGGTTGAATTAGTTAACGTAATCATAGGACATTTCGGTTAAGCATATCGTCCCTCAAGATAACACATACGTCTTACTGAAGACGGCGCATTGACATTAAATCTAGGTTTAGGTTTCCTCAACGACCTACTGCAACAATCACATTACATATGTATATTCTTGGTGTACAAGATGTGTCGATTTTGACCACAGAGACTAATCATATTATTAGGGAATAGAAATATATGGTGTCTTATCTGACATACATACTCTGTAGAGACTCCATTCAATTATTGAGATTATCGGGTCTATAAGATCATTGATTATTTTCATTTCAAAGTGCTATTACGTAATCGTTCTCAATGAGCTAACAGTTAAATTGGTTTGTTGCATTTCTTTTTAAATTTGTGTTTTGAATGCTTATTTTCTTGGCTTCTTAGTGCTAACTTTTGTATCAGGTTATCGCTGATTTTTATGTCGAAGACGCCGACCACTTTTCCCTGGAACGAGGGACCTCAGCACTTCGCACGACACGAATCTAAGTACACAAAGACTGGTATAGGTAGTGATTTATTTACCCAAAAACACTACGACGACGAAGACAACTTTGGCAGAAAATACACTCATTTGTATACTGATTGTACACCTATTTTGATTAATAATTATAATGAAATCACATAGTGAGCAAAGTTCATGTCGCATAATATACAGAATAAAATATCACCCGAGAAAAAAGAACAAATATTACATTGGGTAATTATAACTTGTAATCAAAACGGAAGTAATTTTGAACAAAAACTCATAATGAGTAAATCAAATCGTAAATCGAATGTTGTTTCTATTAAATCAATTTGTAACCAAATCACAAAGTTCCATAAAGCGATTGATGAATTTCATTATAAATTTTTGTATTTTTATTGAATCATTATTAATACTGAACACTCGAATAATTTCATGTAAGTTTATCAACTTCTATCAAAGTGTATGAATTAACCATGAGTTTAGATTTGTTGATAAGTTTTATTAAAAGTATCATTGATCTCTTATCAGGAGGTCCACTTATCGACTTAGAATACGCAGATGGCATAGTTTTGTTTGGTGCAGACGCTGATAAAATTGAGAGTATTTTGGTAGCAGGGAGCAACAATGCCAGAATAATTGATATGCACTTCTTTCCAGGAATGGCCATCGTCAACACCTGAACTCAAAGAAGTATGGTCTACTGTGATATTAGTACTGCTCTAATAATAGACCTTATCCTAAAATTGTAGACTTTTCATGATAATAACTGCCTAATCTATAAGATCTTACGTGGAAGTAACACCATCGTATACGCCAACTCACTGTATCTTAGCAATTATCAATACATGATGGAGAACAAGCTTAGGCTAGAGATAAAACAATATATTTAATATGAATAAAAGATATGAGGTAACATTCCGCAGAGATCATGATTGTATGGCCGAGTCATGACATTCGATCAACCTTAGTCAATTCAATTGCTTGCTCCCGCCTTTTTCCACTATTCGGTATTTCTCCGCGTTAAATATTGAAAATCTTTTTTCCGAGTAGTCCCTCTCTCCTTTGAGTATTGTTTAGTTATGGTTCAATGCCACTACAAACTAAAGACAAGGAGTGAAGTAGTCGAACGCGTTGGCAACTCCACTTATCTTGAAAGTCTGATCAGCCCTAATGGGTTGTTGTCTTACAAAATCTCAATTCGGATTCGAAAATCTCGTTCAGCATTTGCCAACTTACATCACTTTTAGCGAAGGCAAGATATTCGTCAATCAATAAAAGAACGATTACGCTGCGCTGCAGTCCGTTCTGTTTTATTAAACGGCTGCAAAATGTGGTCGTTAAGAGTAAAAGATAACGTAAACAGCAATATAATAGTTTTATTGACAATTATTTATTTGGATGAATGCATCAGTCATTATTAATTATCTTCACTAGATTGAGTGCGCTAACGTTAATGACTTTAAGTCACCTTATGCAGTGAGCAGCTAACATGAATCTGATGAGATCAATTTTCATCGGCTTTCCGTGTTTTTTATTAATCGCCTAAACATGATACAGCGAACGAGTCATATGGAATTCAAGTCCTGTCCATTAATCCAAACTTGTTGAAAAACAATGAATGAGTAGAGAAATGGGCATGTAAATGAATATTTAAGGTTTTATGTAATCCATCAACTTGATTATCTCCATTACTGTATTGTTGTGAATTCTTACTTATTTCAGTTGAAGTTGGAATTAGTGATTGTGGTAGGTGAATTTCCAAATGTGGATTGTTGATGAATCTCCATTAAAGATAATTAAACCATGATGGAATTGACAGTTGTCAACGCGTCAATGGTAACCAATCAGACAAATTCTACTTCTATGTAAGTCATTTATCATTCCATTTGACAACCTCAGCCTCCAAAGTCTTGGTAATGTATCAAATATAACCTGTAAGAAAAATTCTACTTGCATGTAGGTCAGTTATCATTCCACTTCACAGATTCAGCTTTCTTTGTTATTCAGAACCAGTTGTTCTCAGTGGTTTCATTTTAACGTAAGTAAAATATGTTTTAAATACAGTTTTGTACCCGAAAATCCTAACGATATTTTTCCATGCATTACTATTACGTATTATTCAAGGAACTGATTATAACACTTTGATGAGAAATTCGATCCATGTTTGACAAGAATATTATGATTGAAGGAGATATATAAAGGTCATTTGTTTCCCAGTGGAAAGCATTTTCATTTTGTGTTACATCACATAACAATAAATGATCATATTGAAATGTAATTATGTATTTCAACAGTTGAGATCATGAGTCAGTTGAAGCTAAACCACCATGGTAAACCCGGGAGCACTGGACGGCCGTTTCTTCTTATTGTGGGTTTCCTCAGCAGCGTACATCTTTAGCTTATTCATTGAGCAGCTTACATGATTCTGATGATAGCAATTTTCATCTGCTTTCAGTGTTATTTAATTATATCCTAAAGATGATACAGCGAACTACTCATATGGAATTCAAACTCTGTCCATCAATCCAAACTTGTTGAAAAGCGGTGAATGAGAAAAAAAGTTTTTATGTAATCCGTGAAGTTAATTATCTCCGTTACTGTATTATTGTGAATTCTCACTTATATCAATTGAAATTGGAATCAGTGATTGTGGTAGGTGAATTCATCACAAATCTTGATTAAGGATAATTAAACGATGATGAGATTGGCATTTGATGGTGTCAGCGGTATCTTTATCAATATCAGCGAAGAAACAGTATTATTTTACCAATTAACCATACCGATTTTAAACCAACATGTAGATGACTAACTGACTTCATGTAAGAGTTCAGTCAGTCTTTTACCCTGAATTTCGATATCATTTACTCATCCTATCTCATGTTTGGCAGTTGTCTGAACAACGCATTAGTTTCCTAAATGACTAGAGAAGGAACTACTATGGAGAGCAAATGTAAGTGGATAAAAGAGGCAATCACTTCAACATGTCATGAGGTTCTGGGACACAACAAGCACCATTACAAGGAACGGATCACTGTTGATGCACTGGATAATATTCAAGAAAAGAGGAACAAGGAGGCAGCAATCAATACCAGTCAAACAAAGGCAGAAACACCCAAAGAACAAGTTGGATACACAGAAGGACACAAGAAAGCGAAAAGGAGCATCAGAACCAAAAAAATAAATATGTGGAAGATTTAACAAGAGAAGGAAACATGGGACAATCGTACGACACAACAAAGGAAATCTCTGGAAATTATCGTAAACCAGAACGACCAGTGAAAAGCAAGGAAGGCAAGGTAATCACAAATATTAAAGAACAACAAAACAGGTGGGTAGAGAACACCAAAGAACTCTTGAATCTGTGAAGAACAAGTACCAACAAACTAGAAAAAAGTACATCTGATCAAAATACAGAAGAAAGGCGATTTCAGAAAGTGTGATAACTACAGGGGCATAACTGATCTTTCAATACCGGAAAACGTCTTCAGCGGGGTATTGTTAAACTGAATGAAGGACTGCGCGGACACCGAAATTCAAAAGCAACAGGCAGGATTCCGTAAGAATTGATCGTGTACAAATCTAATCGCAACACTACGGATCATTGTGGAACGATCATTTGAATGAAATTCATCACTTTGACCAACTTCATTGACTACGAAAAGGCATTTGATAGCGTGGAACGAACAACACTTTGGAAGCTTCTTCGACACTAGGGCGTGCCTCAGAAGATAGTCAATATTCATATGATGGATTAAGCTGCAAAATCTTGCATAGACGACAGTCGACAAAGTCGGTCAAAGTGAAGACCAGTGTTAGGCAAGGTTGTTTACTCTCACCCTTTCTCTTTCTCTTGGTGATCGACTGGGTCATGAAAACGTCAGAGAATACAGTGTACGTCTAGGATGCAGTTGGACGATCTATACTTCGCAGATTATAATAATTTATAATAATTTATTCTCAAATAACATTTTGTTACATGAGACATGCCAGTTTACAGGCAAGATCAAATTTATACAAATGATACAATATTCACTTCAGTAATTTACATAGCTGGGTTGATAATTTATAAGACATGAATGTAGATGGTTTTAATCAGTACTACAGGTAGCGCGCTTCATGAAAGTTGCATTGCGAATGTGCGACTGATGGTCAAGGATAGGTCCATTGAAGGTATGAGCTTTTAGAAATCGCAACCTTATGTCCCTTTGGGATATCCAAGGCTTTAAGAATGGTGCAGGATGAAGTCACCCGTTCCATAGCTCAAGGGGGTTGGAAGAGGGAGCAAGTAAAAGAAAACACGAGAGGCAGCGTAGGTATGATTACTCAGTCTAATTTTCTTTTATTAAGGTATTTGTTAAGAAAGAGCATTTTGATAGGTTAAAGAAAATAAGTGTTAACAAGGTGTGAGTGGACATACAACTGAGAAACGGAGGCGATTCGGAAAAGAGCTGAGAGTATAAGATTATGTGTGATTATAAAATAAAATATAGTGCTAGAAACAGTATTGTGATATACAGTTGGTTATCTTCCTTTTATTATCGAAGATATCAGAGCCCCTTTCGTTATTTTTGTATTAATACAAAACAAATAATTATTTTTTTTCAGGTATTATAGGGTCTTGAGTAGGCTTCGTATATTAGCGAATTATCTGGTTTGCTTGTAATAGGATTTCTGGGTAGGATGTGAAACCAATTCAACATTCGTAACACGATTTAAAGAGGTATTTTGCGTGATAAGTCAGTATCAATACCATAAGTTCGTGACATCCCACTAAATCATAAGGAGCCGTAACTAAACAAAATGTTCTGGCCAAACAAAAGCATGGCATCAGCGCAAAATATAACTGTCAATACAATCAATTTCAACCTGTTTCTTTCACAAACGTGAGAGAGTTTCATAAAAGTGAAAGTCCAGATGTTTGACTATGAGTTATAATTATTATGTAATAACCCTTCACTATGAATAATTGTGGTGATTTTTTATACAGTGTATATGCAAACGGTCTTTCTAGGGCTATTGCCGGTTCTTAACGCGGATAAAGGAGAATAGGACATAGGGTTAGTGACCCTATCCAGTAAAAAACTAACTCGCTAAATAAATCTCTTACCAGAAAACGAATAATATCGGTTACTGCCTTCAAATTATTTTCATTTCTATCATCAAGACATTGAAACTCTCAACAGCCTTCAACACCTACTACATAAGATTGTAGGTTATATGAGTTATATTTCTGAAGATACTGTATATGATTACCTCTAAGGAATGTATAGTTCTCACTTAGATGGATTTGAGTTTTGGGTTTTTTCAAATAATATAATCTATTTCTTCTGGATATCTAGAAAACCCAAACTATATGTGTTTACATCATCACAACAGTCATGCTTCTGTTCCAATTCCATGATGAGTTGTTTGAGAATATTTTCTTCTTGAACAATCCAAGAACGGTTACTGACTATACATCTTGCTAAACAGCATATCTCAGTGGATGTAGTGAATGCATTAAATTAATTGCTTAGAAATCTTCGTTCAGGATACATGCTGCTCAAACACATAGACTGTGATAAGTCACTTTGAATAATGCAAAAAGCATTTCTATTTCTTAAATAGACATTAGATGTTTACAAGCCACTTGGTATAGCATTGGTTTCAAAAAAGATGAATCAGCCAACTGAAAATCATCCATGTCACATCGTCATAAGTGACACATTAAATCAAATGTTTTTTTGCACAGACTTGAAGGAATTCCAAATAAAATCTTCGAAAACTATTTTCCCCGATTTGTTTCAAAACAAAAGTGTTAAGAATCAGTATATGATCATGTATTAGAAAGTTCTCTGATAACATTCTAACGTTCAAGAATCATGGGAATGATAGCACGGTTACACAAAAAGATGTTGTAAGTTACTGAAACATAGGTTATTCCTATCATTCAAATATCTTCCCCAGAGCACATGTCATAAATCATATAGATATCGATGTTTATATTCGTAGATGGAACATACAATGAACTAATATTTCTACTGTGACAATATAAGGAGAATAAGCAGAAAGGCTAGGTTCATTGACTTCAATACCGACCAGTTTTAATATATGCAGAAGGTCTACACATATACAGAACACGAAGTAGGATCTGCTAGATAATTTGTTTATATGCATTTGAAGTGTTATATCATTTAATTGAGGTAGTGTGTAGCGCTTGGATTAACTTATTTATACTTTACTTAGCTTGGCAGGATGATATTCAGAAGTATAGTGATGGATATGCATACTCATCCACTCAATGTGATTAACTTGATTAAAGCAGTCTGAAGAATGGTTTCTATCCACAGATGAGACGAGTTCGTACAGTTTAACCATATACTTATTATATCCTAGTGAAGTTGTTTATCATGGGATTGGAGAGTATGCAGCACAATTTGTAGAGAAATGCGTGTATGTTGTAAATGTAGTTCACCAACTTTGTTCACATTAGTTTCCTTTATATCTGACTCCAATAAAAATAGTATCCCATTTAACTGAGTATTTAACGCAAGCTAAATCTCATAGTAGAATGATGGATTTACTCGAGATTATTCAAAAGCACGATCATCAGTTATATAAATAGTTTATTATCGATGATTAGTAAAATTCACAATCATCCAGGAAACAAGTGCGCAGGGAAATCAGTGTGTGTGTGTGTGAGTGAGTGACAAAAAATCCATATGAATTTATGAGTATGAATCGATCGAGGTTAACTTATTTATTATCTGTGTGTTGCAACGAATGAGAGAATAGATTGAGAATTGTTGATGTTCGGGCAGACATGTGCCCAACCAGGCTCACATACAAATTTACATGGTGGATCAAGTGTCTAAATTACCGTGAGCAAACAAATAACACGATGAGCTTACTACAAGATGAGGTTTGCTTAGCTGTGGAATTCAAGTTGCTAGTTTGTTCTTATTTGAGACTCATTAGCTAGATTTATCTGCATTCAAATAGATTCTCACTTCAGTGTGTGAACATAGTACCTACCACTTCGAACGCTTAATGTTTTATTAACTGTTTATCTGGTTAGCGTTTTTTCAGCAAGTACGTTTTCTACGAGATGGGGTCTCTAACTTCATACCAAACCCTCCTCCTTTATCCCAGCTTGATACTTGCGGTAACTCTAGAATAGTTGATGTCTTACTTACTGATTATAATTCAGTCAAAATATTAACATCCGGATAATATAAACCATGATAAGTTGAGTTCAAATCCAATTCTAGCAACATTTCATCTATTCTTATCCATATTTTTATATTTAATATCCACTAAAATAGACAATATTGAACGTTTTAATGGATCCTTTAACTAAGTACATTGAAAAATGTTCGAGAACAAAATAATGAGAATGATAGGTGATTCTGTTGATAGAAATTTCTCTACAAAACTGGTCCAACTGATGACTTTACAAAGAAATAACTGTATCAGCAGTATACAAAACATCTTAGAAATGTGATATGTAACACAGATAGATCTAATCTCACTTTTTTGTGTTAAATTAATTGTTAGTGTTATATGCCGACGAGAATTTTGAATGGAAAGTCAGTAGACTAATACGATACATATATTTTGTAACTAAACTATGCATACTCATGTTTATCTTATTGTAAGCTTTATTTTCAACCATAGGTCATTATTATATGATATGCAGTTCGTGAGTTATGCCCGGTCTATTAATTCATTCATTCTCTTCTCTTACGAAAGAAAGCTATATTTCAGCGGTAATCCAAGAGGAAATAAACAAATTGTACGAATGGACTATTTCTTGGAATATGCCACTTAATGTTGACAAAAGTGGATTTATTCGCATTGGTTGCTGTTTCAACTTAAATCTGACTGTACAGACACATACACTCAAACCTCTTAACACTGTTCGTGACCTGGGTTTAAGATATAGCAACAGTCTGAACACATTATATCTTAAGTATCCAAAGGTAGAAAGCTCATCGGGTTGATAATGATAAACTTCAATAATATCGAATCGAGATTGTTACTATACAGAAAATGTATCTTACCCATTCTTGAATACGGTATTTTAGTTTACAGTAATTGTAGACATAATGATCTGATTAGAATTGAAGGTGTTCAAAGAAAGTTCACCAAAGCTATTCTGGGGTATTCCGATAACAAAAACTATTATCAAAGATGTCAACAACTCAACTTAGAACCTCTTTGGATCAGACGTATCAAATTAAATCTTGTCTTTATCTACCGGCTCATTAACGGTATTTCCTACTCATCGGTATCCACCCCTTCATACCTTATAATATTATCCCACAATCTACGCAATAAGGAGAACATTCTAGCGATTCCAAGAACCCACACAAACTTACGTCAGAATTTTTTCCTTATTCGCTACTCAACCATGTGGAACAGATTGCCAGTGAACCTCCGTTGCAGTGAAACTAGAACCCGGTTCAAAAGTCTCCTTGACGATTTTCTTTCCGAAAGTGGATTATGTCACCTATTGAATATTAATGTATTCAATAATGATTTATACAAACAAGGTCCATCATCTATTTAATTGCTTGAAAAGCAAAATAAAAACATAAAATCTTTTCACGTCTATTTTGTTTTATTTCTATTTATCTTAATATATGAAGTCAGCTTATGTTCGTGTTTATCATTATTACCGTTATTAATATCATTATTAGTTCCTCGACACATTAGGTATTCTTTTTATCTCTTCTTATCCTTCTAAACATATTTAACTCCAGATTGTCCTTTGAAATCAACTTTGGCTTTCAAAGCATCATTCCTAATTATTATTGCACAAATATTTGTACTAATATCCGGTTTCACTCTGAATACTATTAAGAAAATGTAAATGTATTCAATTGCTGGTTTCATTTTGGGGTTGGTATTCATTACACAATTATTATTCTTATCATGGATACAACTTTTCACTAAGTGTCCACTTATTTTCTCTCTTCTTTCCCTCTACATAAATATTCGTAAGTTTGCGTCGTTTGTCAATTAGACAATAACTTGTGCTACATTTAACTTGTCAGACTCGTTTCATCTTCACTATGACTCATACGTAGTGATATCTTATTATCCTTTTCACTTTATTGTGACTTTCATAGCATCACTCTAAACTATAACAGCACAAACACTTATTCTAGTGTCATATCTTACTACAATGATAAATTATTTTTTCTTAATTATTTTTTGTTACTAATTTAGCGATACACACATAGTCGTTTATTCTTGTTCTGCGTTTATAAACACGCCTATTACACTGTTTGCGTATTTCACGTCTCCTCTATTTCTGTTTCCTTATTTTCTCCATTTCCTTCTTTAAACTCAATTCAATATTCTTTTTAATTACAAAGACCCGATTTATTATTATTAATATTCTACTATTATTATTCTAATTTTTTTTAAAATATGACTAGTATAATGCTAACATTATTGAAATCCGAATTGGTTTCTTCACAACACTTATGTACCCATAAGATGTTTGTGAATAATAACCTACAGTATCACACATTCACAGACACTTTGGGCTACATCTTTCGCGAATGTGTGTTTTCTGTATTTCATGGTAGAATGTAGGCTGTTTGCTTTGTATGTAAACCCAGTATGTGTGAAATATGTTAATAATATTGCAGAAGCTGAGATTGATGTTCTGGACGCACCAGGCAGGAAGAAGGATCAATAAAGACTCTAGACAGCTCTCACAGGATTCATACGCCCTTGATAGGGTTAATAAGCTGCTGTTCTCTAATTAGCGGTATCATTATGTTGTACATAAAGTAGAGCACAAATTATAACAATTAGTAGTTCAAAAATTACATCTCTTTTAAAGGTAATTATAAGGCATAGTCTTAACTTGACCACTGGGATACTGCCCAGGTTTTATGTTGCCTATGAATAATTGGTTAGACTTTCAAGAAGCAATGTTCCTGTCAACATACTTAAAAAAAGAAATTTCATTTGATGAATAATATATGAGCGTTTAGTCACTCAGCAACGAAACAGAACTTCGTACGTACATACATTAGTTCAAGTTGCCATAACATATTAGCACATAGAAACAATCGTTGATTCAAATCCCATAGTGGTATTAGTAGAAGTATAAGCAGTAGTCGGAAATATGTTACTCAAGGAGTATAATCCAGTGAAGTAGATTTGGGAAGAAAATAAAGAACATGAAAAATTCAGAAGACTAGAATTTGGGAGAACACAAAATCTGGATGCACTTGCGCCATCTCAAACATTTTTGAGCAATGTCATTCATGTTCTTTAACTATCGCTTGCTATCGTCTCGCAAACTTCAATCAGGTAGTCTACACCTACCAACATGGCTCAGTCCATTGTCAGTGACTTCATGGATTTGTGCCATGTTTTGGTCAGGCCGCACCCAGCATTCTTCCAACCTACTTGTACACCAGAATAAACATCCCTCGTCGGGGAAGTCACTGGTCGGGCATATGTAACACATGTCCCAGCCATCTCGAGTGATGAAGTTTCGATACTTCACCATTTCATTTACCATCCTCACCTTGTAACGGTATTCTAACAAATGCATTACGTATTCAGTGGTCCCAGGATATTTGAGCAATGCTTCGAAGACACCTATGATCAAATACCTACAAATATCCTCTACCCTTACCGGCAATCTTTCACTGCCATAAGGTAGGACGGAACAGAACTGGTTCACTGTAAACTCGTCCATTGGATGGTAGACGGATATCTCGCCTACGCCATAAGTGACACAAGTTTTGAACAGCTAGTCGAGTCTTCTGTATCCGTGCTGAGCTTTCGACACAAATCAGACCGCAAGGACTGATGATACCTTCAAGATAAGTGAAGCGATCGACACGCACAACTACTTCTCTCTCTATCATTTGTTCGGGTATCGGATCTAAACAACAACACATCACAAAAATACATACATAACTGATAGTATACACAATAAGTACTATTCAGTTGACTGATAGATTATATTTAAAAGCAATAAAATTAAACATAGATGCTATCACACACATAGAGAGGAGGGTAAAAATAAGTGGTTAAACATACCCTTTAACAGCAGCATTTTGAATTTATTCATTGTACAAATCCATAGTTCGTCATCAGAAACGCATATCAGTTCATGTCACAACCACATATCAATACAGTGAAATGAAATGATCAGCACAAATACTAGAGTACTAGAAGTGTTACTATACATCACCAATGATAATAGAACATATTCATCATTATAAACAAACTGCTTCATTATGATGGATTATCCATAGTAGTATCCAACCCTATATTCATCAAGCTAACCACAAACAAACGGTAAAATATAATACTACAATAAGCATCCATTCGTCAAATACAAAATACGAAGTCAAAAGAAAAATACACAAGATCTATTGAAAAATGTTTTTATATACATAGATAGAGAGATAGATGCTACTTACAATATGTTAGTAATATATAACACAAATTTACACGAAGAAGGTTGTTAGCTTTCCTATCTTCTTTCATATATATATCAACACATACATTGGTAATAAAGAGGCACTAACGCCATGCAAATGACATGATTGGTGTAAAGGCCTACAAAACCATTTTGATACATAAACCGACGAAAGTGTTTTGGTTTACTTCCACCACAGTTTTCACATAAGTCATATTAACATGTAATTATTTCATAAAGGTTCATGAATGATGAAAAATTTGGAAACACATTTACATTATAAACATAATGAAAACTGATTGGAAACTTAAAGGAAAGAAAGAAAAAAAGAAAAGAGAAGAAAGAGGTGGGAAGAGACAGAGAGAATAGAATTATTGGAATAAATTACGACGAGGATGTAATCGACGATGACATGATTGATTATGTAATGTTGATTGTTGTATAGTTGGTACTATGAATTTGGAAGGGAATAAATTATGATGATTTTTAGATAAATATGTATAAGAATGATGATGATGATAATTAGTATCAATAGATGATTGTATATTATATTGTAATTGATGTAATACTGGTGATAATGGTATATCTAATGAATTCTCATCCCATAAATGACGTGAATTATTATTATTATTAGGATTATCATATGATAATGGAATATTATGAGATTTTGATGATGATGATGATGATGATGATAACGATAATGAAGATGATGGTGCTAAATTCAAAGGATTAGGAGAAATATTCTCCAAGTTCTCATGAATATCTTTAAATAATAATTTAGGAATGGGTGTACTATAAAATGGTTCATCAATTCCACCAAATAATTGCTTACGTAAAGCAATACAAATTAAATTGCTTTGACCAGTGTGAATTGTTGTTGTATTACCGATAGAATCACTAAAATTATAAATAAATTAAACATAGATTATGAAGAAGTGGATAAACAATGATAGTAGTTCTTTATTTGGATGGGTGAGTGGGTGGTTGATGTGGTGGGGAACGGGTGGAGAGAAGGAAGGAAGGAAGGAAGGAGAGAAGATAGTATCTCGCTCTATTCAACGTCTGTACTTGTTTAATTCTATGAATCATAATTTTTTGTTGAAAATATCTAAATCACTGTGGGCTTGCTTGAATATCTCAGCTACCTGTTTCTGATATCAGCATATCACAAGTTACCTGTCGTTTGATTGTTACATATGTCTGAACACTGATTACAACGATGTACAATTCTGTCTAGTGTAGAGGATGGCTGAAAGAAAGTTAGCGGTTGATGGACAAATCAAAACGTGGCTTCAGTCCTTGAGGTTATTAACAACTAATTTGAGCAATGTTTGTAGATTCAGACTACTTGGTTTGGGTCTGTTCGACTATCGTGAGTAATCGTTGCAGATTGTGTGTGACATGACTCAGAATCGATCACAATCGTGTAGATGTATACACCATGTCTTCCCTCAAACTATGAGATTAAAATTGTCTTATAGATCTATTATAGATCTATCTACCAACTAATTCGTTCTTCCTCTACTATGTTCTCATATGCAATCCACCATTGAATTAACTACTGCTATGAATTCGGTGTACATTTTGTTTTGCTAATGAAATATGGCAGCTTGGACCGATGCACATATGTTCCTTGTCCTACGCTTACACAAAAACACAGTAAACCTCCTCGAAGCTTTGCTAAAGATTTTGGACAATACATAATAATATATCTTCAACAAGTTCTTTAACAAGACAATATACTTTATGTCAATTACAGAATCTTTAGACAAGAAATAAACTACTGAAAACAATAAGATCAAAAATGTGTATCTCCATAGGTAGTACAATATGTGTTAGGGTTGAACAGGAGTAGTTATAATGGAAATTCACGACAGATAACACATCGTTTTTTGGGTGAAAACAAATCAAATGGATCATCTCAATTTTGATCACATTATAAACAGTTATCATTATACATACGACATATGAAAGAGAATTATAAATGAAATAAAATATCAACAAAAAATACGACTTTTAGTATAAAGATACGATGGAAAAGTTAAATATTCATTCAACTTCCGAAGCATTTGAGAATTATTTGGAAAAGTTTGAAATCTGGAGCACGACTAAGATATATGTTAAAATTGATAAAATCGTGTCATATTTCCTGACATTCATTGAGAGAGAAGTGTACAGATCATTAAAAACTTTGGCATATCCAGAAAAACCTATCTCACCTTCTTATGCAACTCTGTATTCTAGATATCAATGACCTAAGTACACACAATCGATATGTGGATCATGTACAATTCCAGGAACCAGGTAAGTCTTTTCCAATTTCGAATGTTAATTCTAATGCCAATGAGTACATTCTAGATAGTATAGAGTCCTTATCCAATACACAGTCCGACAGACGTAGGATGAACTTGAGAAGACGTAGAATTGATTACAGACACCTAGACTCCAATTTAAGCTGTGACGGATGTGGTATATTAATGAACTTCTGATTCCTTTGTACATGTTGCACGCTTGATTTATAATTCTAAATACGGTACATTCGTTTGTGCTTGTCTAGCACTTTTTTATTCGATTGCGTTATTTCGGTGATTCTTAATTCGTAATATAATTCAAATAATTTGAAACATAATTTGGAACCAATGATATTTCTTACCTAAGTGCAATTGAAGGACGAGTGAATAAATGGAATGGAGCAAATGTTGATTGATGAATAGTTTATAAATACAGATGATTTAGAATTATTGATCATATTAGACTGATTTTGATCACTAATTCTAATGGTATTAACAGAAGTAGTATTAACAGTGGAAGTGATGGTATTCATTTCTGTTACTGTTAGCAGCGGTATTGACTGAACCTACAGAAATGCAGTTGAAAGTTAGATGAGTATTAGTGGAACCGCCGTAGTAGTTGCAGCAGCTACAGTGTTCAAACGAAATACAGAAGGTTGTGTTGGTGTATCGAATGAAGATATTTTTCAACGTTTTCTATACATCAAAAATTTCATTCATATTCCGAAGTGATTTTAAATAGCCTTAAATGTAGTTATTTTCTATATAAAGCTCAACTACGAGACCAACAGTCAGGATTCCGTACGGATAGATCGTGTACAAACCAAATTGCAACTTTATGGATCATCGTGGAACAAACAAATGAATGTGATTCATCACTCTACATCAACTTCGTTGATCGCGAAAAAGCATTTGATAGCGTGGACAGAACAACATGATGGAAGCTTCTTCGATACTACGGCGTGCCTCAGAAGATAGTCAATATCATACGAAATTTCTGTGATGCATTACACAGCAAAATCGTGCATGTAGGACAGTTGACAAAGTCGTTCTAAGTAAAGACCAGTGTCAGGCAAGTTTGCTTACTCTCACCCTTTCTCTTTCTCCTGTTGATCGACTGGATCATGAAGACGTAAACATCTGAAGGGAAGCATGGGATACAGTGAACATTCAGGATGCAGTTAAACGATTTGGACTTCGTAGATGATCTGGCTCTTCTATTGCAAACGCTACAAGAAATGCAGGGGAGTGAGACCATTGAAGCATCAGCTTCAGCAGCTGTAGGTATCAAAATGCACAAAAGGAAAAGCAAGAATCTCCCACAAAACAATCACAGTATTCACCAATCCAATCATATTCGACGTAGAAGATTTGTAAGATGTGAAAACTTTTAAATATCTGTTCGGCATCAATGATGAGCACAGAGGATCCGATGCAGATGTGAAGGCGCAGACTAGCAATGCAAGAGCAGTATATTTACAAGTGAAGAACATTTGGAACTAAAAATAACTCTTTGTCAACTGCTAACACCAAACTCAGAATTTTCAATACTAATGTCAAAACAGTTCTACAGTGCGGGATGAAAACTTGGAGAACTAAGAAAGCCATCATCCAGAAGGTAAAAGTGTTTATTGACAGTTGTATGGCAAAATACTTCAGATCCTTTGGCCAGACATTATCAGCAACAACCTACTGTGGTCGAGAACAAACCAGATTTGAATGGAGGAGAAAATCAAGAAGAAGCGCTGGAGTTGGATAGGACTCACATTGAAGAAAGCATTAAACAGCTAAACATTCCCCTCATGCAGTAAGCTCATCGTGTTATTTGTTTGCTCGCGGTAATTTAGACACTTGATCCACCATGTAAATTTGTATGTGAGCCTGGTTGGGCACATGTCTGCCCGAACATCAACAATTCTCAATCTATTCTCTCATTCGTTGCAACACACAGATAATAAATAAGTTAACCTCGATCGATTCATACTCATAAATTCATATGGATTTTTTGTCACTCACTCACACACACACACACTGATTTCCCTGCGCACTTGTTTCCTGGATGATTGTGAATTTTACTAATCATCGATAATAAACTATTTATATAACTGATGATCGTGCTTTTGAATAATCTCGAGTAAATCCATCATTCAAATATGAGATTTAGCTTGCGTTAAATACTCAGTTAAATGGGATACTATTTTTATTGGAGTCAGATATAAAGGAAACTAATGTGAACAAAGTTGGTTAACTGCATTTACAACATACACGCATTTCTCTACAAATTGTGCTGCATACTCTCCAATCCCATGATGAACAACTTCACTCATAACATGGTTTTTTTGTAATTATTGTTGTTTATTCACATAATTAGACCCATGGTGATTATTATTATTACTTATTATTTGAACACATGAATATTGGTACAAAAGTGCCCCAAATATATATGCGCCACACAAAGCAATGAGAATTTGATACGAAAGAAAAAACGGTAATGAGAGTGAAAAATAGAGAACAATAACGAAGAGATTGGTTTAAGGTAGTGTAATGACAATAATAGTAGGAATGGGGAATGGATAGGTACAATCAGAAGAAATCTTTCAGTTAAGGAAGATAAAACCACTTTTTACGAAGAAAGTAAAAGAAGGTTACAGCAGGCTCGCCGCTAGCTTCTATTCTGAGACATCTGATAACTTACCTAGCTATTGTGTAGCACCATCTCTCGGAGCCCAACCAGGGAGTCGTAAAAGACCAACACAAGCTAACCATTTGCAGCTTTCTTTCATACCACGACGCCATGTCCAATACTGACCACTTCTCTGCTTCTTACAACCAGTTCCAGCGTTCACAAGTAATGCACGACGTGGAATTTTCAGGGACGACATTTGTAGAACATGTCCGAGCTACCGAAGTCGATGTCTCAAGACGGGGACACTGATCGCATTATCGTCTCTGTGCCCGAACACACGATGCCGAACCTCTGTTTTACTTACTTGGTGTTTACATTGAATGTCAGAGGGAGGACGCCATGTGGCACATCGGCGATGACTGTGCCGAAATTTAGTGCTAGCCAGAAACAGGTTGTGGTCTATGCACAGTTGCAGTAGACGGTCCACGTTATCTGACCTGCGACCAACAAGTCCCCATTGGCCACCTAAACGACTCTCTTCTGTGCCTAGACGCCCGACTTGAGCATTCAAGTCTCCGGCTAGTACTACAATATCTGTCGAACGCACTTTCTGGAGAAGAATAGATAACTGGTGATAAAACACACCCTTGGTTGCATCCGGGCTGCAATCAGTTGCGGCATAGGCGGAAATGACGAAAAGACATCGTTTCTCACGCCGATTTCTTCTCACTTTGATGGAACTCTCTAATCTAAGAGCACATAACCGACTGTTAATGGGGATCCAATCGATTAATGCTGCCTCAGCTACTGCGCTTAGTGCGACACCAACGCCAGCAAGACCAGACGAAGATGCCACAGGGTCTCCGGATAAGTCCACGTAAAACAAGCTTTTTGAAGTGACAGACGGAGAGCGAATTTGTAGTACTTCACCAGAGTCTTGAATACAGGTCTCGGATAGACATCAAACGTCGATATTAAGAATTTCCAAAGACATAGACAGCTCTATCTGTTGTTCAACGTGCTTAAGTGTGTGAACGTTGAAAGCAACCAGCTTTAATGGTGCACGAGGTTTCGGAAAAACTGCTTCTGTAAACATATTTGGTGGTAACATACAATTTACAACCGGACAGTGACTCGAGAACGTTTAGATAGAGTCGAATTTCTACCGTAGCGAGCTGACTTATAAGTCAAAAAATTAAGTATAGACAGAGTAGGAATAAAGGAGGGTGAATAATTACGTAGTGGATAAAACAAATAATAATAATAATGGTAATAATAATAATAATGCGAGTTACTTGATTGTCTAATAACCTTCGTTAATTTTATTCTTTTGTTTCAATTCTCTTGCAAATGTTTTTACTTTTTTATTATTTTTTCATCTTCTGATATTCAACACTTACATATCCTCATTGATTTTAACATATTTCTTCATTTTATCTACAAATTGATCGATGAGCAAGTTTTTGGTGGAGTTTTGTTCTCTGAGCTGGATGGTTTGGTCGTGGAGCTTTCATCATTCTTCTGAACGACATCATCAGCACGAACTTCAGATAGAAGTGAAGTGTTTGAATTTCTCCATATGTGTCTCAAAGCTTGTTCTGTGCACGTCGATGTTGATTGGTTCTTATAGACCTTAAATTTGTCATTGTTTACTTCTTTCCTTTGGTTGTGTATCCCATTGTTTTGATTTTTGTTCTTATGTTTGTGCATGATTTTTCTGATTGGTTGATAAATTGGATTGATTTCAATATGCTTGTTGATTGCTGATTGACCTGAGTGCCAAGCTCAGGTCAACTCAGTGATCACTCAATCGTGAATATATTTCAGTTCTACAGGAGGTCAATTGCAGTCCGGATAGCATCTCTGACTGTGAAACTGATTGACACGGGACCGAATCCGTCATGGAGAAGCAGCTTCCTCAAGATTACAGATACATCTTGCTGATGAATGAACTCGGGTATATGGTTACCTGCTGACTACCTACAACCACCATCTTCTTTGTTTTGTCATATTGAGCGATTACTAAATTACTTGTTTATTTCAGTACGTTCACATAACCTCTTAATTATTATTTCCTAAAATATAAATTCACGTATTTCTTGACCATATTCATTCATACAGTTTATATCCCTATTCATTTGATTACTATGACATACTCAGCTGATGAGTCCCAAATAGGACGAAACCCTCGTCTTGATTCCCATCGTTACCGACCATCATCTCTGCTTATTATGATTTTGATTAAATCTCGATTTTGTTTTCTATTAACCCTTATAATAGATTGTTGGTTTAATTCCCTGTTTTTTACTTTTTTCACTTAGAAGTTACTTCACAGAAGATAAACAATTGCTTCATTCAAATTCAGTTGCTAAACATTTATCATTGATTAATCGAAATTGTTTACGTGATACGAAGTGTTTCGTTTCACTGATAAAAATTCCTGAAGAAAGTTATAAAGAAATCGACGAAACTAATATGAGTAAAAGAATAAATCCTAATAATCTATGTATTACATCATCATTATCTGTAATGAATCCATATAAATATGATTATGTACAAATTACATATCCAGCTGATAGATTGAAATTATCAAACTTACAAATTATTGTTAAACATGAGGAGGTTAGTTGAAATGGATGATCTTCTTCATTAAACATATATTATAGTATCGGCCAGTCAGCTACAACGTAGGGCCAGGCACAGATATGCATCGATACAAGTTTCCATACCTCATTAACACAAGATGAACACCGAATTCATAGAGGTAGTTACTTCAATGGTAGTAATATATAAAAGAAAGTTTGCATGTGAGAATACAGTACTGGAAGAAAGAATTAGTACGTAGAAAGAAAGATATAAAGCAATTTCAATTTCATAGTTTAAGGAAAGACAGAATGCGTATACACCGACACCATTGTCATCGATTCTTAGCCACCATATGCTCCAGAGTCTCGAACCATTGGTTACGGTAATCACGTGGACTCGGACCAAGTAAATTGCATTTTCCAACATGGCTTAGACTAAAAGTTAGTGACTTTGTGGACTGATGTCACGTCTTGGTTTGGCCGCTCCTAACTTTCTTCCAATCATCTCCAAAACCGGTTAGCATTGCGCGTCGTGGTAATCGGTGTTCAGGCATACGTAACACGTGGCCTAAACATCTCAGTCGATGAAGATTCACAACTTCATCAAATGATTTACCATTATTCCCTAATACCCTGGGAATAACCTGACTATTACTTACGCAGTGATCCCAGCGATGCGAGCAATATTATCAATGTATCTGTGGTCAAATACTAATAGCTTATGAGTATGTTCAACTCTTAATGGCGGCGTTTCGCAGCCGTAAATTTGAACGGAATGAACTGCCGCTCAGTATAGTCATTACTTTATTGATATACGGATATTTTGCATTCGCCAAAGGTGACGTAAGTCGGTAAAAGTCAAACGAGGTTTCGTAATCCTTGCAAAGATTTCTTCAGATACCAACCCATCAGCGCTGATCAGACTCGTCGACTCGTTCAACTACTTCACTTCCTATCCTTAGTTTAGGTGTTGACGCAAGACAGTGTAAAATAAATTTGAAGGTTTGGTTTCAAACCATGATAGACTTGAAAATCATTGAAAACGAGATGGGCTGATAGACCTGTTTCGTTATAACATGGAACTCATCAGAATCAATTACTCGCAACCATACTGATCAAATGAGCCCATGCTCCTCACGCTCCATTGCTGGTGTTTCACAGTTTAGACCACTAACCTTGGATTCAATATCCTTAATTCAGATAATTTCTCTCATAACATGGTTGAACTTCATCAGTCAAAACTCGCTAGAACTTTCGAACTCTGCAAACTTCCACGACACTATAAGGAATATAATCTTCAAAGATACTTAAATTGTACAGTGAGCATTTCGTGCCTATAGGTAACTCTCGTGCTATTGATAGAAGAAACCAGAGAAGTGGTGAATAGGTCTTTATTTGGATCTTCGCGCAGTCACAGTGGAGCGTGGGATTATCTGTTCAGGCAAACAAGAGGCTTTCAACATTCAATATAAGATAATACGGAATATAATGCCTATACAAAATAAGGAAGTGAATGAGTACTTGAACAATACTGTTTTGGCATATGCTTGGTTGTTTGGGATCAACTCTTAACCAACCAACCTATGCTGCTACAAGCACAAGATCAATCCGTTTTAGAATTGGAACTCCATGACTTATGGTTTTCACGTTAGCAGCATAGTGAGTTACAAACAAATTTATGTACAGAATGTTATAAAAAGATCTGAACAACTTTAAAAACACTGAAGTTAGTAGGATATTATACTTACAGTCCATTCTTCGATAAAGCAAGCTGACAAATACGTTTTATTTCTAAAATCTTACAAACATCAGGTGGCAAATGATGATTGTATTAGATTAATTACGTCTTCTCCTCTCAGTGGAGCATAGGCCACCAGAAGCCACTCTAGGGATACTGACAGTCCAAAGTTTTGATAAAGGAAGGATGTTTGGGATGGGGTTAGCGACCTTACCCCGTATTAAACTAACTCCTATAAAAAACGCTGACGAGAAAAAATAATTCTCTTGTATTATCTTATCTCCTATAAAGGTTCGAAAAACTTTTACTGGTTAGCGTTTTTTAGGGAGTTAGTTTTCTGCGGGATGAGGACGATAACCTCATGCCCAACACTCCTCCTTTATCCGGGTTTGAGACCGGCAGAAGCCCCGAAGGGACTCCAGGCGGACAACAACCTGAGCGACCATTTATTTAGGTACATGGAATGTGGGACACCGGGAGAGCCCTCCGAATCGCTGCAGAAATGAGGAGATACAACCTAGAGTTGCTTGGGATCAGTGAAAAACATTGGACGCAAGTTGAACAACAACAACTAACTTCAAGAAAGCTTCTGTTATACTCCGGCCATGGTGAAGAAAATGCCTCATACACACAAGGAGTTGAACTGATGCTGTCCAAACGAGAGGAGCTCATATAGCATCAGATCATCACCTGCTGGTCGCCAAGATGAAATTGAAACTCAAGAAGCACTGGACAACGAGGCGGACAATATCACAAACTTTCAATACGGCCTTTCTTCAGGATACTAACAAACTCAGCAAATTCAAGATAGACCTCAGCAACAAGTTCCAGGCCTTTCATGATCTACTCAATGGAGAAGGAACTACTGTGGAGAGCAACTGGGAGGGGATCAAAGAGGCAATCACTTCAACATGTCATGAGGTCCTGGGTCACAAGAAGCATCATCACAAGGAATGGATCACTGTTGATACACTGGATAAGATTCAAGAAAGGAGAAACAAGAAGGCAGCAATCAATACCAGTCGAACAAGAGCAGAAAAAGCCAAGGCAAAAGCTGAATACACAGTAGTAAACAAACAAGTGAAGAAGAGCATTAGAACCGACAAACGTAAATATGTGGAAGATCTAGCAAAGACGGCGGAAAAGGCTGCAAGAGAAGGGAACATGACACAACTGTACGACATAACAAAGAAACCCTCTGGAAATCGCCGCAAGCCAGAACGACTAGTGGAAAGCAAGGAAGGAGAGGTAATCACCAACATTGAAGAGCAACAAAACAGGTGGGTAGAACACTTCAAAGAACTCTTGAATCGACCAGCTCCACTGAAACCACTCAATATCGAAGCAGCACCCGCGGACCTCCCAATCAACGTCGGCCCACCAACAATTGAAGAAATCAGCATGGCCATCAGACAAATCAAGAGTGGCAAAGCAGCAGGACCGGACAACATTCCAGCAGATGCACTACAAGCAGACGTAGCGGCAACTGCAAGGATACTCCACATTCTCTTCAATAAGATTTGGGATGAGAAACAAGTACCAAAAGACTGGAAAGAAGGACTTCTGATCAAAATACCGAAGAAAGGCGATCTCAGCAAGTGTGATAACTACAAAGGCATCACTCTTCTTTCAATATCGGGAAAAGTCTTCAACAGAGTATTGTTAAATAAGATGAAGGACTGCGTAGACGTCCAACTTCGTGACCAACAGGCAGGAATCCGTAAGGATAGATCGTGTACAAACCAAATCGTAACTCTACGGATCATTGTGGAACAATCAACAGAATAAAATTTATCACTCTACATCAACTTCATTGACTACGAAAAGGCATTTGATAGCATGGACAGAACAACACTATGGAAACTTCTTCGACAATGCGGCATGCCTCAGAAGATAGTCAATATCATACAGATTTTATGTGATGGATTAAACTGCAAAATCGTGCATGGAGGACAGTCGACAAAGTCGGTCAAAATAAAAACCGGTTTTAAGAAAAGGTTGTTTACGGTCATCCGTTCTCTTTCTCCTGGTGATCGATTGGATCATGAAGACGTCAACATCTGAAGGAAAGCACGGGATACAATGGACATTTAGGATGCAGTTGGACGATCTAGACCTTGCAGATGATCTGGCCCTTCTATCCCAAACGCAACAACAAATGCAGGAGAAGACGACCAGTGTGGCAGCAGCCTCAACAGCAGTAGGTCTCAATATACACAAAGGGAGGAGCAAGGTTCTCCCATACAACACAGTATGCACCAATCCAATCACAATTGACAGAGAAGATTTGGAAGATGTAAAAACCTTTACATATCTGGGCAGTATCATTGATGAACATGACGGATCTGATGCAGGTGTGAAGGCGCGGATCGGTAAAGTAAGAGCAGCATATTTACAACTGAAGAACATCCGGATCTCAAAGCAACTGTCAATCAACATCAAGATCAGGATTTTCAATACAAATGTCAACACAGTACTACTGTATGGGGCAGAAACCTGGAGAACTGTAAAATCTATCATCCAGAATATACAAGTGTTTATTAACAGTTGTCTACGCAAAATACTTCGGATCCGTTTGCCGGACACTATTAGGAACAACCTACTGTGGGAAAGAATAAACCAGATCCCAGCGGAGGCAGGAATCTGGAAGAAGCGCTCGAAGTGGATATGACACACATTGAGGAAATCACCCAACTGCGTCACAAGACAAGCCCCTTATGGAAACCTCAAGTCGAAATGAGGAGAGGAAGAACAAAGAACACATGATGCCGGGAAATGGAGATAGACATGAGAAAAATGAAAAAGAATTGGATGGAATTAGGAAGGAATGCCCAGGACAGAGTGGGTTGGAGAATGTTGGTCTGCGGCCTATGCTCCATTAGGAGTAACAGACGTAAGTAAGTAAGTAAGTAATGTCAATTAATTCCAGGATGCATGACGCTGTTGACGTTTTTGCCACTCGCTCTGATCAGAACAACTGAATGAATCCAGATAATTGTGTGCTTGCCATTGAATGAGCCATCTAAAATGACCTTATGATTGCAGAAAACTTAAAGCTGAAACTCACCGTACGTTTTAGTAGTGTCATCCTTGTTGTTTGGCAATGGAACTCAAAAATATGAAATAAGACAGTCAGTGGTCGGAAGAAAGGATATTACAGGATAGTGCACAGTTTAAAACAGGATGAGGTGTTCAGTAAAGGAACACTGAGAATTACATCCACATAACTATTTAGTCCTTGATTGCATTGTTAGCCGATGTATATTTACGCTATTTACAGGTCATATTTGCTAGAGCTTGATGTTTAAACAAGTCTATATCGCTGAAGTATGTAAATGCTATTAAAGCTTGTTAACGAATCATCAGAGCTAATTAGTTAATTTAGACGACCAGGTTTTACTATCAATTGACCTAGTATGTTATGAGAAGTATTCAATATAACATTTCGACAATACATGTGAGCATTAATCAGAGTAATATTAGAATATTGGGTTAACACAAAATCACTTTTTGATCGACATAAATGATCTTCATCAACAGGTAATTTTTGCCGCCGACGTGAAACTTTGGAGAGAGAGATACTCAGCCAAGACGATATACAAACACTTCAGGAGGATCTAACTCGACTATAAAGTTGGGCAGACGATAACGGACTTACCTTTAACACTTCAAAGTGTAAAGTAGTCCATCTGCGACATGATGCGGACTACAGTTATAACTTAGGTGACTCCTCTCAAGTAGTATCCCAAGTCGAAAAAGATTTAGGAGTCTTGGTGTCCTACGATTTAAAGTCTTACGCTAAATGTGACAAAAATGCCTCCCGAGAAAACCTTGCACTGGTAAAGTTGGAGCGCATTTTTGGCAAGTTTGACGTAAGAACTGTCTTAATAATCATTAATAGTTTTATCCGTCACCATTTAGAGTACGAAAACATAGTATTTCCCCCTCAACCCAAAAGCATAAGGACACTCCGGTGCGTATTCATTGGACAGCCACAAAATCAGTTCGACGACTCAAATTTAAACCTTGTGAAGAGCGCTTCTAATCACTAAACCTTTACCCATTAGAGTATAGACGTCTTATATGTGACCTTCTGATGCCTGATAGTATCCTTAACACTTCTGGACATCCTCTCAAACACCTACTAAAGCTTAGATCCAACACTAACCTAAGAGGCAACATCCAGAAACTGGAGACACAACATAGCAGAACGGACTGTAGACTTAACTTTTTCTCCTTAAGGTTGTCAAACGCTGGAATTTGCTGCCAGCAGAGCTGGTCAAAGCGACTTCCAAGGAGTTCTTTAAGAGGCAACTTGATCTATTCTTAAGGTTTATGGATAGTATCGCACTATGATTTAATTTCTTTTCCTGTTTTATTGTAAACAAACCTAGGTACCTGACTGGAGGATTTGGTGATACCCTGCTACTAGACACGGAAGCCTGTTAAGCGACAGCTTCTTCTATTCCGTACACAACCATATAAACCATTTGAATCATTCAACTCCTAATTCGCGCCTTCTCCGTCGTTAGGTATTTCCCCGCGTTAAATATTGAATATCTATTTTTCGAGTAGTCTCGTGTTCAGCTATGTGGATTGTGTGGTTATTGTCCAATGCCACTACACATCTTCGATTTAGATAGATTGGATTTTAGGTTTGATATATTCTCTTCAGTTTATTGATGCAAATTTTCATCATTAATAGTGGTTTATCACAACAAATTTCTAAGTGAAATGAGTTCAAGTCGTAATTAAAAGTCCATAACTGTGTTACTTATTTTCAATCAAAAAAGATTAATAGGAGATTACTTACTAAATTCCTTACGTCTGTTACTCCTAATGGAGCATAGGCCGCAGACCAACATTCTCCAACCCACTCTGTCCTGGGCATTCCTTCCTAATTCCATCCAATTCTTTTTCATTTTTCTCATGTCTATCTCCATTTCCCGGCATCATGTGTTCTTTGTTCTTCCTCTCCTCATTTCGACTTGAGGTTTCCATAAGGGGCTTGTCTTGTGACGCAGTTGGGTGATTTCCTCAATGTGTGTCATATCCACTTCGAGCGCTTCTTCCAGATTCCTGCCTCCGCTGGGATCTGGTTTATTCTTTCCCACAGTAGGTTGTTCCTAATAGTGTCCGGCAAACGGATCCGAAGTATTTTGCGTAGACAACTGTTAATAAACACTTGTATATTCTGGATGATAGATTTTACAGTTCTCCAGGTTTCTGCCCCATACAGTAGTACTGTGTTGACATTTGTATTGAAAATCCTGATCTTGATGTTGATTGACAGTTGCTTTGAGATCCGGATGTTCTTCAGTTGTAAATATGCTGCTCTTACTTTACCGATCCGCGCCTTCACACCTGCATCAGATCCGTCATGTTCATCAATGATACTGCCCAGATATGTAAAGGTTTTTACATCTTCCAAATCTTCTCTGTCAATTGTGATTGGATTGGTGCATACTGTGTTGTATGGGAGAACCTTGCTCCTCCCTTTGTGTATATTGAGACCTACTGCTGTTGAGGCTGCTGCCACACTGGTCGTCTTCTCCTGCATTTGTTGTTGCGTTTGGGATAGAAGGGCCAGATCATCTGCAAGGTCTAGATCGTCCAACTGCATCCTAAATGTCCATTGTATCCCGTGCTTTCCTTCAGATGTTGACGTCTTCATGATCCAATCGATCACCAGGAGAAAGAGAACGGATGACCGTAAACAACCTTTTCTTAAAACCGGTTTTTATTTTGACCGACTTTGTCGACTGTCCTCCATGCACGATTTTGCAGTTTAATCCATCACATAAAATCTGTATGATATTGACTATTTTCTGAGGCACGCCGTAGTGTCGAAGTAGCTTCAGTAGTATTGTATCGTTCACGCTGTCAAATTTTTTTTCGTAGTCAATGAAGTTGATGTAGAGTGATAAATTTTATTCTGTTGATTGTTCCACAATGATCCGTAGTGTTGCGATTTGGTCAGCACTCTCCATCCAATCCTGTCATCGACAACACTTTCCAGCTTTTTCCATTTACAGTTTATCCTTTTCATATGTCTTCTTCTTTCTGTCATAATGTGTTCTTTTGTCTTCCTCTTTTCCATTTCCCTTCAGGATTATAAGTGAGGGATTGACTCGTAATGCAGTTTGACGATTTGCGTAATGTATGTATTATCCACTTCAAACGTCTTTTCCTAATTTCGTTTTCAGTTGGACGCTTATTTATTGTCTGCCACAGTGGAATATTGCTGATGGTATCCGGCAAATAGATGTTTAGTATCTTGCGTAGACACCTTCCTGATAATAGTTATGGTAGTTCACCAAGTTTCAGTTCCGTAGCGTAGAAAACTAACTCTCTAAAGAACGCTAACCAGAAGAAAATTATCAGTGAGATATAGGTTTAAATAACTGATGACTCCAATATAAGAGAGAACTCCTATCCAGTCGTAGTGTCGGTTACTATGTTAAGCCCCTATAACATATTCGTGCTTCTGGACAAACGAATCTATCCATTCTCCACAAGCTACATTTTGACCTTGTTAATCATTCATTATCAACCTTGACTGTTTTTATGTGGTTGTATGTGTGTACACGTCTTATCGTACTCATCACATGCTTGTAGCTTATTTTTGATTATTAATATCGATTAATGCTTGATTAAGTCGAATTGACTCATTCGCTTTCTCCATTGAGCATCCTTTCGTTTCTCTTAGCTCTCTCTTCTCTCTATTCACTGAGATTGTCTGATTGCCTGTTCAGATCTATGAGTGTACAAAATATACGTATTCAAACGTCCATCCCCATATTTTATTTATTTAACTCCGTTATTCAGCATTTTCAGTTAAATCGATAAAGATATGCGAGAATAATCAGGACGTATATTTCGACAGTGATCATTCAATAACGATGAATTGTCCTATCTTATTAGATTCAGATGAACGGCAGTAAACATTATTCCATTGCTGACTACAATTCAAATAAATTGTATTCAAACCTCCTTCTTCGAATTTGTTTGCTTACTGAATTTACATTATTTTTAGTTTTAATAACACACTCACCAATGGATTTCACTTTGATTTCTTACTTCCCATAAATAGATTTAGTGAAAAATGATGCCGATTTTTAGTGATTATTTAGCTTTCTACTTACTTTTTATTTAAGTAGTATTCTGAGTTTGATCAAAACAAAAGAGTGTGAAGTTTGTAATTTATTTTCATATTAAATTTAATAGTAAAATTGTTAGTTATTTTATTTATCATAGTAATTTTTAAATAATTATCAGATATATGATCAGAAAATGAATTGCATATTTGAATTTTACCTCGTTTTCAGTGAAAATTGACTGATTAAAGTCACTGCTTGGAGTATTGGTCAAATGGAGAAATCGATTAGTTTAGATCACAAACGTAGATGATCTATAACAAATAATTGGAGGCCTAATCAAGTTAGATGGAGATGATTTGACCAAAAGCTAACTTCGAATTCACACCTGGATGTGAATACGTAACGCGTATTACCCCTTCCACGTGTCAAGGTATTATATCTGCTTTCAAGACTGTTAAACACAATAGACGTTATTACAGAAATATATATTAGTAAGATTAAGTACAGAAAAGATAGTGAGACCACCACCGCATTGGCCACTCTGTGGCATACGATTAACTGGTGTGCGTTGGTTGTCCTTGAACGTGATGGAGGTTAATGAACTCTTCTATAGTCATTCACCCAACTGCCAGTTTTGGACCAATGACATTTCACTGGCCCTACAAGACTACATCTCATTGATGAGCTCATTAACATCAATATTAATGACTCTTAGATTTTCTGCACATAACTAAAAAACTTATAAGTTGGTAAGCATCTTATTGTAGATAATAATACAATTCAGTGGTTTAAAACATTTACGAATTATCCGTGAAAATCACCTGGTTTAAAAGAATAATGATGAGGAACATTAGGTTCGTTTAACATAGTGTAGCTGAAGTGGATGATTTTGACAGGGTTTTGTTCTCCTGGCTGAATGGTTTGGTCGTGGAGCTTTCATCGTTCTTCTCGAGGACATCATCAGCACAAACTTTAGGTAGAAGTGAAGTTTGTGCCGATGATTTCTCTGTATGTCGATGTATTTTTATTTGCAAAACACTAATTGATCTTCACACTCAAACGAATTACAGTGAAAATTACTGAATTTTAGAAACTCAATCAGCTTTCGGCTGAATAGGGATCGTGGATGCGCAATGATGAGGAGTCCCTTAATAAAACGAAATTGCCGTCCAGTGCTTCAAGGTTTTCAATGGTGGTCTAACATCAACCAATTCATGATCTCAATAAAAAAACTTAGCAATCTTCACAATCCCTAGACTGATAATTACCATGTGATCATCAGTGACAATCTTTGTGAGAGAATTTTCTGAGTTCTGGTGAGAAGCCGTGACTATTGGAGCGAATCCGTGTCGGATAGACACAGGTATTTACCTCAGTACAATGGTACATGGTCGTGCAACTTTGTGGATTGGTTGAGGTTAAACATTAACACCGTTGAGTGCTGGCTCAGTGGTCTAGTAGGTCAAGCGTTTGCGCGCGAAACCAAAGGCCGTGAGTTCGATTCCTGCGAGTGGATGAGCACTGCTGAGCAGTCGCATAACAGGACGAAACGGCTGTCTAGTGCTTCCAGGTGTTCATTGCTGGTCTAACATCAATCGGTTCACCATCTCAATCAAAACCTTTATTTCCGTTCAAGGTACGTTTTTGCGTAAGTCTTTGGTTGGTGGTCCTATCTGAGACTATACGAACGTTTCTAAACTTCGTAGGCGCACAGATTAGCCATTCAGATTCTTTTAACTGTTTACCTAATATATGAGAATCAAAAATGAACAAGACTGGGCACGAGACTTTCTATTGCATTTTATTAAGTGGAACGCATTGGCATGGACTGTCTTGAAGGTTAGATGCTTATTTCGTGTGTCAGACTATCATGCTTTGATAAATAGTTAAACCGTCTCAGTGATTTCTATAAAGCAATACACAGAACACGATATGGATTATAGCATTAGGATGATTCACCACAGTCTTAGAGTCCGATATACACAGGACGAAATAACTAGTCGGATATCAGAGAATCAGAATAGGATATAGGTCATCCAACAAAGGACGTGATAAGTAGATGATTCTGTAAAAAAATCCTTCATTTAACCCATTTGAAATTAGATGGTAAGTTATCACAGTGTTAATTCTTGGCTGGAGTAAAACCGTCTATAAATTGCCAGACAAAAGCTTTGTTTTCATTTTTTTCTAAGAAACGTAGTGATCTTTTGTAAAATGAGAATTTCTTTCATCTCCGTTTTGTGGGTGTGTGTAGGTGTACGTGATTGTCAGTTATATTAACAGCTTATTATAAGAAAGCGATTTCTTTGAATTTCTTGTTAGAAAAGTGGCATTGTTTTGTGAAATGAGAATTACTTTCATCTTCGTTTTGTGTGTATGACTTATTGTCGGACTCATATTACTCCGGCTATACAAAGTAGAGTATAGAGAGTATCATATTATTTGGTTAATGAGACAGAATGAGGTAATAGACGACGAAAACGTGTGGTCTTTGATATTTTAATAAACAAGTGAGGTTATCAAAAATATGCCTGTTAATTAAACACTCAGATTATTTACACTAAGAGAAATTTCAATTAGCGGTATACAAATATCAGATTATATACCTCAATATCTAAAAGAATATTGCATACCGATGAGTTCATCTACCATGATAAATAATAAACAATGATCATATCTTATTATGACATTCAATAATCTTAATGATCACTTTGTATCATCTAATCAGAAAGAAACAAACAAACACTTGCAAAATATATATAAACACGACAAATTTTGAAAAAAATTATTAACATTATGAACAAGAAGATGAGGTGAGTATTGAATGCTTAGCCAAGGTAAATGAGCTTTTGACATGAAGTTTAATTTCGTTCAATGAGATATTGTTGTCTTGTTCACTGAACTATTGCAGGTATACCGTTTCATCTGATCAGTTGATATCACTCTATTCAATCATCGTTTTACTTTCGACATTTTGTGATTGTAAGGACATTTGTGAAGATCCCACAGTAGAGACAAATGAAGAAGTAATCCTTCAAAGTAATGCATATAAATATGTAAGTCGTCGGTCATGTTTCAATATACATATTCAGTCACATTTTTATCACTATTCCCAAATTATTCGTGCCAATGAGACTCTTCTACTTGATGATGGCAACTTTGAGAAATTGGATACTGACAAGGTGAGTTCACTACATTTTGCGGTGGAGGTACTAATCTATGCTTGTATATAAATAGGAAATCGGTTCAAATTTCTCGTTTAAAGGTTACGGTGTTGACGTCAGCTCAATCATCATACAGCCCTCTGGTGAGAGAATCATTTTCTTTGAAGTAAAATTGTTACTGAGTTTTGTTTATTCACACATCATTCCTTCGATCAAAGTTATTCTATGCTCTTTAGTTAAACAGTTTGATCCTTTTTCTAACATTCATAAATTCTGCTGATATCTTATTTTGTTTAATTTGTAAATCGTTTGATGCATTGCAGTAAACAAATTGCGATTCGTGCAATATATTTTAGTCTCCAGTTACTTTCGTAGTCTTTTATTCGTTCACTGTTGATCCTCAATCCAATTACATGTTTTCATTCAATAAACAGGTCGAATTAGTTTTGGCGGAGAAAAGATCATTGGATCAACTGAACATTATGTAAACATCTCACAACCAACTGAATCTGAGTTTTTGGGAGGGAGTGAGTTCTTGTGGGTTCTTATTTATCACGGTTTGTTTGCATCAATTATTCACTATTTATTTTGATTATTTCATGAGAGCTGACCAGTACACAGTGATTATTTTGTTATTGTGATCTGATACCCTAATAAGTGTTCGCAACAAGTGTTTATCTTTATCAAGCGATAATCTTAAATAAAACAGCCACCCATTTCAACCTGAACACAAATTGATTCAGTAGAATTAATATGTCGAATGATGTGATAACGGAAGTGGAAATCCTCCACTCTTCATTCTGTTCAAGCCACCATAAAACTGATATCATGTAGAGGCTATTTCCCTCTACATCTAACTCCAGTAAATAATATTCCGGTAACTGAGTATTTCATCCAGGCTAATTCTCCTAGTCGAATAATGGGTTTAGTCGAGATTATTCAAAAACCGAGCACCAATTATAGAGATAGTTTATTGTTAAAGACTGATACAATCTACGAGCGTACGGGAAGCAAGCACACATGGAAAACGAGTAGGTGTGTGTGTGTGTTAAATGTCCACATAAATTTAGGAGTTTTAACCAAGTATGGATGGATTATTGATTGCCTGTGTAATACAACTAATAGGAAAATAGATTAAAGATTGGTGTGCAGACATGTGCTGAGCCAGATTCACACAGAAGTTTAATTACAGTTAGTAGATAAATAATACAATAGTTGAATGGGCCTTCTATTATCTCATCAATATTGCACGTCTTGGTAGATTAAATGAATTGAACTTATCGCAGCTACATAATAAGCGATGTTGTGTGAGAAACCAGTTTGCATCGTTGAAGCACATGAACTATCAAATTGTATTTGATGTCCTCCAAATCATTTTTGTCACTTACTTGGACCTCATAATTTCAATTTCTCCAAGTCACTGTCTCTAAACTACTAGATATTCAACATTTTCCTGATCATCACATTCGGATGATCATAAAGTTCAAACTTGTCCTCATTCTGAAACATCAAATTAACGAACATTCATGAAAAGTCAGATAGTACAACACAAGTGATTTGAACCAGAACACCTAGACCATCAAAATGAGGTTCATTCATTTTGTTCAATTATCGGAATTAATGACAGTTGAGTAGCATTTATGCGTACTGATTAGTTTTTAATTGAGGGAACACTGCTCCATTAGAATGACACAGTTTCCGAAAATGATTTTGCATACGTTTTGTCGTATAGATATTACCACTTTTTTAGTTAGTCAAAAGCTTTTAAGATCAATGTTTCAGAAGTGAAATATTCTCCTCAGTTGATTGGATTGAAACGTTCATCATATCGTTGAAATAATAACAAGGATCCTTGAAATTACCATTTAATTATACCGCTGCAAAGTCATTCTGTGTTGAAATATGTTTATTAAAAGAAATGGACATTCATAACTCAGAAACATAAACACAAATTTCTGTTGCTTTTATTATTTCAGAGGAATATTTTGCTGTCAGATGTTCTTATCATCAGGAAATTGATGGTGAAAGTATGCTTTCATAAAATGATTGTTTGATCATATGTGAAATATTGACACTTACATCATCGTTCATTGTATTCACTTACACTTTAGTTGAATTATTTACGAAAACTGACAGAAGTAATAAAGTGTAGCCACTCTGGGAAATCAGGTTGAAACTATATAAGAAAATCCATTGATCGTTTGAAGACATCGATTGAGACCTAAAAGACAGTTGACACAAGCATTAACATACTAGATTTTGATGAGTAACAAATAGATCAGTATGGATAAATTAGGTCATGATCTCATTTCAATCGTAGATAATCGAGTGCGGATATACATTTTCATCAACAGACTTCAATGACACTTTTTTAAGTAATTGTTAGTCTAAAACAATCCGTTTTTCGTCTTTAACAAACAATGATATGTCTATGTGTTGCATAAACAACTCAAATACCAATTTCTATGCGAACACTTGGAAGCTCATGTCATCTGAACTTAGGATCGATTGTTCCATGGATAATCAAAAGGAATATTGTAAAAAATTGAATATTTCTTCAACAAACAGATCCAGTTAAAGCCTGATAAATGATCGGCTGAATATGAAAATGTGAGTGCAATAAAGCCTCAAAAACTAATCATCTGACATTCATTTCGAAAAATGCATGCATGTTTCACTTAAGCAGCGTTCACTTGATTATATTTATTACGAGTTCAAACAAAGAAAGTATTTGGGATTAAACAGTAAATACCTGTTCAAATCTGATCACTTTGTGAGTAGGCACATGCAAATTCACGTCTAACAATGACATGCTCACGATTTCTCCCTCAAAATTTAAACATCGATCGTTCTCTATTTTCAGGTGTTATATACAAGATAATCACTGTGATACATTCGAATGGGAAGATATCTTTCTATTATGAGAACGTAAGTTGTACATTTGGATGCAAATATTGTTGTGTTTGCAATAATTCAGATTAATCAACTAGATTGTGCATAGCTATACTGTCGAATGCATCAATATTCATTGATCACGATAGAAAGAAGTCGACATATTGTGATGTACAAACAAACCACATGAAACCATTATTAATCACTTGGTAACATACTTATATTCTAGCCAGTCTTTAAACAATGAACAAGAAGAAGTGATGTGATATCTAAGGAAGCACTTCTGTCTTCGCTCCGACTAAGGACAAAGAGGGTACGTTGGAGTACTGTACGAGAACAATTGAATTCTGTCAAGCTTTACATCAATATTGTTGAATATTCTACTTGATTTGTGGATAAATATCGATCATTTCTCAGTGCCTAGATATTTGATTATCAATTTTTGATATTCCACACTAATTTCAATACAATATATGTTGGATAATTAGTGATAGATTGTGAGACGAATGAATTCATGTGTTTTGAACTGAATTAGTTTTGATTGTTTCAAGGTACTCAGGACACATTATTGGAAGAACTCTCTTGGGAAACAAACGGTAATGAATAAAAGCGAGCACTCATTCGCTTCATTTCATGATAGATAAATAAACTGATAAACCAAATTCACTAACTTTGTCAACTTAGGTGAGGCACAATATCTTTGTAGACTAGATGGAGCAAAGTCCTTAGGGAACTAAAGAGATAAGTTTGCTTACTGTAAGTGTGATTAGTTTTTTCTGTATCAGGTAATGTGAACGGTGACACATGACTTCAATGATTAGATGTTTTTGATGTATGTGTTTGTGTGTTAACAGATGTTTACTCAGACTTTCATCACTTTTTTTCAGATTCCTACAAAAATTGACAAAAAGCAAGTTCGATCGACGTTTTACGGTATAGCTCCTTGTGAAGAAGAAGGTAACAAGTGTTATATATATCCTGATTTACACTGACCTACTTGTACAATCATGTGTTTGCACTGTGCTACCTTTTATTTGTGTCCTATTATTGGTTCATCAACAAATAAATTTGCTGCGATCTATCATGATGTTGAAACACACCTTCCTTACAGTCTATATTGACTAGTTGTTTCGTGTGTAAAGTAAATTGATCGAAATACCATTGGTGTTGTTGAAAATTAAGCCAAATAGAATCGGGATACTTTTTGTAAACTCACTGTTCAGAAGTAACTGGTTATTGAGAATTCAACGTCAATTAGCTGTTTGAACATCATGATACAAAATTTAAGTATCATATGTGATGGAGAGTCACAATCCAAACCCATCTTTAGAATATCCCGTGATTGTGATTGACTCTTTGGAACAGTAGACAGATGAAAGTTTCTGAATTGAAATCAAAGTTTTTGTGTCCTCGAATAAAAAACTTAATCCTTGTTAGTTTCATGTAGTAGATTTGTGTTTTGTGATGAAATCATAATGGTATTGTTTCCGTTTTCTGTGTTTAATTCGATCCACGTGTACTGTCAATTGTCTAACCTGATGTGCCGAGTAATATAATTAAGATGTGTGAATATTTTCATTGAAAAAGAGCAGATGGATATTTGGAGATGTATTCGGTATATGTTTAACGACTGACTCATCCAGACAAGAATATATGGACGATGGTATTAGACAGACGATATATCTTTTCATTTATTCACTCATCATCTAATCGACTGGACAGTTTTTCATTCCATAGTTATATCACCACACAATGCGAAAAGAAGTGTTTCTATCAAACAGAACCGATTGTTGTTTTATAAAGTGTTCAATCGTCATGTTACACTGACAAGATTATGTGTTGTTGAAAGGTGAAGCTGCGTTTCAAGACAAGCAGTTAGTATAGGTGATTATGATAGATATAGTGTTTTCTGAGTGAATATGGGAAAGTGCATCAAATGTTTCGTCAATAGCTGCTTGGTGATCGGTTAAAATGTATTACTGGGTCTCAATGTTGACTAGCTGTGAACTAATTTGTAACAAGTAGAACATGGTTTTCCAAAGACGTTTAGCTGCAACCCCCCGTTTAACAAGTCAGAAATTTAATCATTTAATTTTTCATTCTTGCTGGTAGAAGGTTGGCCACTTTCGGAACGAAAAGTGATGTAAAGCATATTTTGCGAGGATGTTGTTTGACTGCCATTGTATCGGCTATCAGCAATTAAACAGTTTTTTTATTTTGATCGCTCCTAAAAACGAGCAAACAACTTGATATACTTAAAATGGAAATCGAAATTTCAAGTGTCTTCTTCTGTATATTTTATCGCATTAGATGGGAAAGGGATTGAAAGAAATGTTCCTAGTGAGTGGATCAAAAGTGGAACGTTGGTGGAGTATGAAGTTTCCGGGGGTATGTTAATCCTCACTTTATCGAAATTGACTATTATCACACTCAAACGCATTACTTGTGTTTCATAAAATTGGAAATTTCTTGTGTAAATTCAGCCAGTCATTAAATGATATCCAGACATAAGTCTCAACTGACGTTACACTACAAATCAATGCGCTTTTGAATATTCAAAATGATGAAGGATGGATTTCGAACTACTATAGAAGCCATCACCTTGATGAAATTAAGTTGAACGAAATCTTACGTTTTTACACTAGGTACGCGAATACTGATTTTGAGTAAGGTGTTTTAATCGTAGATACACTCCATGAAATGGTGATAACTTTGAGAACAGAAGCATTATCCTACTCATCCGATTAATCAAAAGTATGGGCAAGTAATGTGTTCATATTTCAGTTTATCATAAGCAGTAGATGAAGTAGGTACAGTGTCACAAATACTGACAATTTTCATGGTTTGGAAGTGTTTCATTTCTGCTGAGTATGTACAGTGAAATGTCAATCACATTGAAAGTGTTCTGAATTTCTCATTGTGCAACGTGATAATACATTCTCAGTGGATGGAACAGTCACTCAACTCCGAAATCATCATAATATCGTTGAGTTATGGTCACATGTTTTGTATTTCACCAATCGTTTGTTTGATCACTTGACATGCGATCGCCTTATTCTTTTCACTGAAGATTGTCTAAAACACAATTCAATTGAAGAATGTAAAGACGCAAAGACATCAAATACAACGTGTATTTGGTGTGAAAGAGCAAACAAGTGCATCACAAGCAATGATATGGATAGCCATGATTTCAAAGTAAATGGTTGCTTGAATAATGTAAGTAATTGGTAGACTTCACTGGTTGTTTTCAATATTGTCATATTCTATATCGTAAATCTGTTTACTCGGAGGAATGTTTTATTGCGACGAATGTGGAAAGCTTTGTATACACTACATAGTTCATAAATCAGAGCATTGTATAAGTTGTCAAAATTCAGTCAGATATTAGTACAACGCTTCGTTTACATGTGAACATACAACGATGGATAGACGCGTTGTTTAACACTGAGGCCTAGAAACATGTTAATTTTTCAGCTCATAGAATGTGTAGTGTCGAATCGGCAACAGATATTCTAACTTACTGTTCAGCGATCGCATTGTGCAAATGTAAATTATTTAACTATTTATTAAATTCTATTCTGTTATCACGACTGACAGTAGTGCATAGTGAATGATGAATTATTTGATTGATATTTGGTAGTTAGTAATATTGCTACTATTTCATTCTACAGGATAGCTCAAATATCAACGTGACGATTGAACCATCACTCATCAAACGAGAAGAAACAACTTCAGAGACTACTGAAGATGACTTAAGAAATGAATTAGAGATTGATAATCAAAATTCTGAAACTTGTTTGGTAAATATTTGATTTTTAAGTAATTATTGTACTGTTTCGTTTTTTAGAATACAACTATTGAAATAACTGAAGCTGCGCAAAAGACAAAGTCAAGTCATTATGTTTACATCGTTATCCCAATAGTTGTTACTTCCATCATTGTATGTATTGGCTGTTTCATATGCATATGGCTTTACAGAAGAAATAAAATTAACCAATGATTCTCACCAACGTCCTATTATTTGTGTTCGTCATGCTGACTTTGTTATTTTCCTTTTCGATTTTATTAAAAACACTTTGCAAATTGGTTAGTCAATTCAATAAACTGGCAATTTTTTTTCGTTGAATTACAAACAACTTTCATGATTGGCTACGTAATAACTGCTGCACTTTTGTTAATAGAATATAAAATATGGTTTATAATATTTATGTGATTATTTTCATTCAATAAAAACTGATTAGTTTTACATGAGTTAACAATATTGCACTTGTTAAGTAACAGGGTCGTGTATGCGTGATTTTGTAACAATTTCAACCAACAAAGAGTTCGTTGTGAATGTCTAGTTTGATGAAGTCTCACTACCGCGAAATATCATTTGAAATTGACGACGTTGATTGTTTAAGACTGAACTGCTGAAATACCGCATCAATAGCAAATTAAGCACGCCAAATCTTTCGTTATTTAAATAATTGCTGTTTAGTGAAAGCTAAATGAAAGACTACTGTAAATTAGGTGTTAAGAATGCAGACTATGAAATAATTCTGGTGTTCCGTTTATATTCAAGTAGGTACGAGGAAAAGTTTAGAATGAATGAATTAGTAACAGTTTCGATGCAGCATCGCAAAATAAGATGGCGCTTTTGAAAACAAATAAACTGCAGTGTTTGTCAATGATTGGTCACTTTATTTCACAATACGAGGATAATGATTGGGACAAGACTGTATAAGGATTCATTCGCATTGATTGTATGAACGTTTTCGTTGACGTTTAGGATTGAAAACTGATCCATCTTTTCATGTTATATGTGCCATAAGGTCAAAAGTAATATAACGAATTTGGATGATTGATAGTAGTAGAACTCAGGACGTGCAACAATCCCTTCCATTTGAGACTCGGTAGCTGATTGCATCTGCATCATACATTCGATGTGTCACTGTGATACGCGGACTCAGTATTGATAACTCTACACATCGTCCCGTTACCCACTTTGATACTCATTATAGATACTCACTGGCCTCCACAAACAAATTCAATAAACCATATTAAGATGAACGCAGGAATTTTAAGTGTTTTTCCAGTAGCAAACTGCATCCTCGGAAATCTTGTCTTCTTTGTGATGCTGAATTTTGAATTTTGCGAGAAACTTGGGTAGACAAAGTTGATATGTTGACCTATTGTTCCTTTCGCTACTTAAAATATCAAATCCTGTTATTAAACCTTCATAAGATTCGAGCCTCTGATGATTTTTAACATTGAATTCTCGTTTTGTTAAGCAAACTCACCACAGTTGAAATTGAAGACAGTTCAAGTCACTTTTTGCTTCTCATCTGACATGGTTTCCGACAACCTTGAATGTAATAATGGCAAATGGAACAACGCTGAAATGTTAAGTAGTGTTATCATAACAATTCATAAGCACACTAATCATTACATTTAATTCAGCAGACAAATGTGGACTGGAAGTGTGTGAACTGTTTATGGTAACACACATATTGCGAATAGAACTTGATCTTTAATGCAACAGTTTTTTTATTTTATAACGAACTGTTGTGAACTACAGACACTGCATCTGACGTGACAATTCTCTTACAAAAATCGTGGATCAGAATGGGCAGACTACGCATGGTGCCAACTCAAGTACAATCAAGTAACTGTCAGAATTCTCAGTACTTACACTTTCTTAGCCATATGACTGAAGACACTGAAACTAGTTTTCTTTATTGATATAAAAACGCTTACCAGAGAAGATTATTCAGACCATTTAAACTCTGCACTGGGAGCCTTTAATCGCAGAAGTTCAGTGACATTAGAACACGCTTGCTAACTCGATTAAATCAAGACCTTAAATTGATGCTCACTGATATTTCAAATGCGTATCCACGTTTAATCAATCTTTAGCGTGACACTACGATGGTCCAGAGTGGTGGTCCAGATCGTACCAAAGTTCATGTAGTCCAACAGTCACACAACCCGTATAAATCTGCCCCATCTACATCTAGTACAGATCAACAGGCAATCACAAATCTTCTTGCTCTATGCTAGCACTGTCTTGCATGGCACTTTGTTGGAAGCTGTCCATATAGACAACATCATTGCAGGAAATGTAAGGCTGTGAGTCATAAAAATGGGTTTTGTCAAAAAAGAAGCCAAGCAGCTACAGAAGTACCGGGAAGCCTGTCCCTGGATCCTGCAAAAACTCGTTGAGTCTAGTAGCAGCCTGTCAGAACTCAACTTCAGATAAGAGAAAATTTATTACACCTAATATTATTGGGCATTCGTTTAGATTGCAAATAGACACTGCACCTGATGTGACAATTCTCTCTCAAAAATCTTGGATCAGAATGGGCAGACCCATTCATGGTGCCAACAATACAAAAACATCGTGCTGCATGTGGTTATTATCTACGTTTGCCTAGACAAGAAGGTTGCTAAGTTTCTTTTCACAATTGGACGTTTACCGGGGCATGAAACACCACACCAGCGGATGTTTTAAACAGATAAAATTAGCTGATGTCCCGTTAAATACCATATGCCACCTGGTATCACATCCACATGACACTGAAGCATAGACGAGGAAGCTAGTGAAGCAGTCCTCATCTGTTTTCCAGCCTGGAATGGGTCGTTGTTCTGCCACGAAAGCGACGCTTCGGTTAAAACCAATGGCCTGTTTTCCGCCCAAAAAGACTCGAGCTTTACGTAACATTAAAAAGTAGATGAAGAATTGAACCGCCTTCAGCAACAAGAAACTATTACTCCCGTTTTTCAGTCTCTTTGGGCAGCACCCATAGTTTTTATCAAAAATGTCAACGGCACGATATGTATATGTGCTGACTTTGGTACAGGTCTCAATGCAGCTCTGCAACTGCATCATCATTCTCTTCCCGTTCCCGTAGATCTTTTTCGCAAAAGTGGATCTAGGTGATGCTTATTTGCAATTGGAAGTAGATGAAGCATCAAGTGAGCTGCTTATTATCAATACTCATCTTGGGTTGTTTCAGTATAGCCGTCTGCCTTTTGCAGTCAAGGCTGACCGTTTTTTTCCAGAATCTGATGGATACCAAATCATCAAGTATCTTGAACGGCGCGGTTTATCTCGATGACATATTAATTGTTGCAAAAACATTAGAACAGCTAGAGGAGCGCACGACATCGATACTACAACGCATCAGTGGCAACGGGTTCCGGCTGATTAACTCACTACGATCCACCCATGCCGATCGTCGTAGGTGCTTCACTTTATGGTCTAGGCGCTGTTATTTCACATCATTTTCTAGACGCGTCAGAAAAGAAATAAAGTCAGATATAAAAAGAGGCTTTTGCACTTGTCTGCATAATGTCATCTGACAACCGCAATATGGGCCTTGCCAGTGTCCGCAAAAGACCTACGAAACACCTCTAGGAACGACCTCATCATCAAGATGACAAATAACTATGTCGTCGTCGGTTGGTCGTCTAAGAAATTTAATGATGACATGAAACAACTGTATCACTGTCGAGATTCACTATAAAATGTAAATGACTGCTTGATGTCTGAAGAAAAAGAGGTTGTGTCAGAGCCTATTCGCGAAAAAGTGCTGAGACAGTTCCACCTTGGTCATTCGGGGGTTGGACGAATGTTATCCGTAGCCTGGAGCTATGCATACTGACCTCCCATTGGACCATCATATCCCTGAGTTGGTTGGAAAATGCATTCAGTGTCAGCAAGCTGCGAAGGCGAATGTCAAGGTCCTGCCAGATTTATGGCCTCAATTTGATCATCCTTGGTCTAGGATACTCGTCGACTTCGCAGGCCCAATTAACTGAGCTATGTATTTAGTTTTGGTCGATGCCCTTTCAAAATGTCCAGAAATCAGCCTTGTAACGCCACTCACGACAACTAAAATAATACAGGTCCGCACTGAAATTTTTTCCCGAAATGGCATACCAGATGTGATTGTATCTGACAATGAGTCGCAATTTACCTCTAGCTAATTCCAAGCTTTCCAAGCTGTCAACGGCTAGCCTTCAAGCAGTTACTTCGCCATCATACCACCCGCAGTCGAACGGGCAGGCGGAAAGGTTTGTGGATGCGTTAAAAAGAGCATTGGTTAAGTTTAAAGGGGAGGGGACACTATCTGACGTGTTACAAAATTTTTTGTTCGTTAATTGATCAACTCCGAATGAGACGGTACCGGAGCAAACGTTCACGGCGGAAGTCCTGATGAGCAGAAGACTCAAAACCATCCGCAGCCAGATACATCCGAGTAATGCATCAACACCAGCACAGATGAAGTCTGAAAAGCAACCCACATACGAAGTGGGATATACTGTGTTTTTCAGTGAATATAGATCAACCCATGGTCCGTAGACAGAAGCGAGAGTGGCTAGAAGTGTAGGCCGTGTCATGTACGTGTTAGAGGTAGGAAGAGACAGGTGTACTCGAGATGGGGACCAGCTTCACGAGCGGTTAGTCACAGACCGCCTATCAACAGAAGTAGATCTTCCGATTGACATCCTACTTGATATCTTCAACTTATCGGCAGCTCCATCATGTGATAAATCTCAAAAACAAGCTGATCTCTATTCCAACAGGTGGCCAACCCGAATTTGTTTGTTTATGCGCCAAAAGCGCTCTTGTCACTTATATGTCGTATCTCTCGCTTAAAGAATCTTAAATGCTATTAGTCCTTTGTGAGTTTTAGTATGCTATTTTGTAACTCTCCCCAAAGACGGTTTTGTGGTGTATATATACGTTTTGATTTGTGTGCGCTGTTATCGATCGTTTTCTGGTTTCTGCGGTGTATACTTCCTCATTCTCTTTAGTTAGCGGGGCAGTGTCGCAATAGCATAACTAGCTTATTGGTTTTTGGTCACTGAGTCTTGTCGAAGTGGGGATTTTTGCATAGTGAATTGATTTTAACAGTCGAATTCATGTGTCCCATACTAAGACTAAACGGTCATCCAGTGCTCCAAAGTTTCCAATGGTCGTCTAGCTTAGATCGACTTATGGATTCAAACATCGTTGTATTCACTGAAGTAATTCTGTTTTACATCGTTCGACACATACAATCCACGTTTTACATTATGCAAATTATCTCGTGTATGTATATCTATCTGAAGTGTGACAAAACAAAAATCGTAGATGTGACTTATTCTAATCATAAAAATGAAGTCATTTAAAAAATACAACTCGTAAAGCAAATAATCTGTAGTTCACGATAATTCGTTATAAAATAAGAAACTGTTACACTAAAGATCAAGTTCTATTCGCAATATGTGTGTTACAATAAACGGAATCTCATCTACTCATCTGCTCATTAGGCATAGCCTTCAATTTTTATGAAACAACTTTGACTGAGGAAAAGTGAAAGGTGGAATACACATAAGAATGCTGTTAAAACTATCACTTATGTAAGCATATGGTTTTCAGTTGCTGAGAATCGGAGTTTTATAGATAAAAGTCTATGTATATACCTACGTAGGACTGTACGGTGAGGGGGGAAATACTATGTTTTCGTACTCTAAATGGGAACGGATAAAACTATTAATGATTATTAAGACAGTTCTTTTGTCAAACTGGCCAAAAATGCGCTTCAACTTTACCAGTGCAAGGTTTTCTCGGGAGGCATTTTTGTCACATTTAGCGTAAGACTTTAAATCGTAGGGCACCAAGACTCCTAAATCTTTTTCGACTTGGGATACTACTTGAGAGGAGTCACCTAAGTTATAACTGTAGTCCGCATCATGTCGCAGATGGACTACTTTACACTTTGAAGTGTTAAAGGTAAGTCCGTTATCGTCTGCCCAACTTTATAGTCGAGTTAGATCCTCCTGAAGTGTTTGTATATCGTCTTGGCTGAGTATCTCTCTCTCCAAAGTTTCACGTCGGCGGCAAAAATTACCTGTTGATGAAGATCATTTATGTCGATCTAAAAGTGATTTTGTGTTAACCCAATATTCTAATATTACTCTGATTAATGCTCACATGTATTGTCGAAATCTTATATTGAATACTTCTCATAACATACTAGGTCAATTGATAGTAAAACCTGGTCGTCTAAATTAACTAATTAGCTCTGATGGTTCGTTAACAAGCTTTAATAGCATTTACATACTTCAGCGATATAGACTTGTTTAAACATCAAGCTCTAGCAAATATGACCTGTAAATAGCGTAAATATACATCGGCTAACAATGCAATCAAGGACTAAATAGTTATGTGGATGTAATTCTCAGTGTTCCTTTACTGAACACCTCATCCTGTTTTAAACTGTGCACTATCCTGTAATATCCTTTCTTCCGACCACTGACTGTCTTATTTCATATTTTTGAGTTCCATTGCCAAACAACAAGGATGACACTACTAAAACGTACGGTGAGTTTCAGCTTTAAGTTTTCTGCAATCATAAGGTCATTTTAGATGGCTCATTCAATGGCAAGCACACAATTATCTGGATTCATTCAGTTGTTCTGATCAGAGTGAGTGGCAGAAACGTCAACAGCATCATGCATCCTGGAATTAATTGCCATACTGCATGTTCTATTCTGAATACTTTTGTATCATTACTACTCCTCACCAATGGCGTTATATATGTCGTCCACTGAATAATATAATTTCCAAAATGAATCAAGCTTAGTTCAACTATTTTACTGGATGATATTTTATACTTAAGATGCATATGTTTTCCAGTTGCTTTTGCCATATATTTGTAAGTGTCCCCAGGCTAAATGGAGTAACTTCTTATGGAATGTTTATAACGCGTCAAATTCCTGCCTGAGGTTTCACAAGCAGTCTTAACTTTGAATTTATTTATCTGGTCATGTTCATTATTTTTAAATCGTTATATACGTCAACAACCTGCATGTTAACCTGTCCAGTACATACGTTACACTATATCTTTATGTCTTCTAAATTTAGCAATCATCTGAATCACGTTTCACATTTACCAATAAACCCATCATAGTCGTTGTTGCTAATCGTATTTGGGTTTATGGATTGGTTGATCATATTAACAGCTCAAATGCGAACAAAGTTTAGATAATAAGATTACAAATTTAGGCACTACCAACTGCACTAGTAAAATAACTAAATTTTCAGGTAGTTGTTGAATGAACAAACGTTTAAAATCAAAACTCCGGAGTCTACTAAAATTAACGCTTGACGTATACTTTCGAATTAAAATTTATAATATAGTAAAGTACCTTTGTTTCTTTAACGCTACAATTTTCTGATAATTTCAAATCACCTAAAGCAACAATACCTATTTTTCTACTGGCTAATCCTCAATCAACACTATAATTAGTCGAACATAATAGTTTCAGGATATCGTCATAAAGCATTGTCATGACTTGACAATCACGTAATATGATTGAAAAAATTAATGAAACTATTAACAAAATCGGTCAGCAAATTGACTTATATTTATCACTAGTGTTGAGTTTCTTTTATCTCCATTCACTACAGATGATTACAGTATGTTTCTCTATCAGATGCTTACTCAGTAAATATCTCAAAACCTTGTCGGTCTTATTGATGGTTTAGCGACACAATCTTGCATGCAAATAAACAGTATAAGCAGCCGAGCAAATCTCCTGCAAACTGAAAACATCAAAGTCGAATTTACCCTAACACTGACTAAGCCCAAACAATCAAAAGGGGGAAATAAAGACGAACAAATGGGCTTGAACCTAGGTTCAAGTCATTATCATAGACATGAGTTGGGAGCGTACTCCCCTTAGTTACAACTTATGTTCTTCCCGATAATCATATGAGCACCACATCACTTAGTAATATGACACGAAGGCTTATCTGATTTCAATAACTTATAAACACTATATCTCAATTGAATCGTATTCCGCCTTATGATAAACTTCATACTTTCAACTAACTTGTATGCCCGATCAGCCGACAAGTATGAATATAAATAAATAGTCTGCCGCAGATCAGAACAATGAGTCTACAGCATGTCTTTTACGAATACACTCATGTTTAACGATTTGTTTCTAGCTATCTGTCCAAAATTCGTATAATTATTACTCAGGTATTTAAATTTTGTTTTGATAAACATTCATGTGTATTAGTAGTATTGCTAAATTCTATCATGGTCAAGTAAAAATGGGGTTGAGAAAATCTCCCCGTAACTAAATAAACCGTATCAAACTAACTGGAACACTAGTTGGAATTCTTCTCTACGGTATACTTTTGTTCCTTCAGTTAGCCTACGAATACAGAAGCATTTGGAATTCAACTCATATGGACAACTTACCGGCATAATCGTTATTTGATTTCATAAGTTAGACTAAAAGTAGTACTAATATTAACATTTCTACAATATTCATAACTTTAATATTTCTAAACACAAAATACTTACTACCTATACGTTAAGTTATCAACCAACGGCTATTAACACCCATCGTTTTATTATAATTATTATTGTAATCCCATTTTTATAGCCCAAATAATCTTCACCCAAATGTTCATTTTAAGCGTGTTAAGCATGAAGGCAGATATTTTAAAATTATGACATGTATTTCCTGACCAGATGCTGCCGTCTTCTTTTTCATTTATCTTTCAGCTTATTAATACCCGGAGGATTCTTACTATTCCTGGTAACCTCCGGCGCGCGACAATCCCATCCAATTTGGCATCAAACCAACATCACGTTGGTTCTCGTGGTAGAGTCGTGTAGTGGCATTGGACCATAACTACACAATCCTCGAAGCTGAACACGAGACTACTCAGAAAATAGATATTCAATATTTAACGCGGATAAATACCTAACGATGGGGAAGGCGCGAACAAGGATTGAATTAGTCTAAGTTGATCGAATGACAATGCTCGGGTATGCAGGCATGGACCTTGTTATCTTATATCTTCTAACCATATTAAATATATTGTCCTTTCTCTAGCCTATCTCTAGCCGTTGTTGCTACCTTTACGTGGTGGGCTTGCCTATTGTGATGAAGTAACCGACATACTGACTGGAACAACTGTTTCTCAAGGTCCTACCACGTCAGAAAGGTTGGTTGAAAAGTGGTAATACTAAATGTAACAAACTCAAGGTTCGAAAGCGAAGTCCTACTGCTGACTGAAAAGAGGTGTGACATCAGTAAGGTGTTTCCTTCAGACAGAGAGCATGACAATGATGTTGCCTGCCCACAAGGAGGGGTGGGGTTAAAAAAGGTCGACCCTAAAAATGCACACCTCGCCTTATACCACGGATATCCGTTTCTGGCGGTAAGGTCTGAACAAGTACGGAGTTAACACAAAAATCACCCATAAAAAGGTCGTGTGTGACCGACCTCAAGCAGTTGTCCCTTGGGCACTGCGGTCACGCTCCCAGGTCACTAAGACCACGTCTAATCCGATTTCATTTTCAGGTACCTCCAGACGAACCCTCACACGGTGTGTGCAACCAGAAAGTGATAACTGCCTTCATACCTCTAACAGCACTCAAGGCCACAGTATTTATAATCAACCTCCATCTTCAATTCAAAATATTCCTACTACATCAACTTCAAACTCTAAACTTCTTTATTCGGCTTCTCCCTACAGTGTCACCATAGCCAACGATTCTAGTGCTCAAAACACTGTCTCAGGTCTACTGAAACCTCGCTCCACACTACACATTGGAGCCTTCAATGTACGCACCTTATGTCAAATCAGTCAACAGGCTTCCTTGGCTAGAACCCTAGAACCTCGTACCATTGATGTATGCTGTGTCTCCGAAACACGCATACAAGATCCCAGTGTAGTCATTCACTTGACCTCACCTAGACAAAACGAAGAGCCAACGAGATACACTTTCCGTGTATCCGGTGACCCGTTGGCCAGCTCTCGTGGACTGGCAGGAGTAGGGATATCACTAAGCATGAGGGCCGAACAAGCACTTCTAGAGTGGATCCCCGTCAACAGTCGTCTATGTGCTGTTCGGCTAAACGGCTCCGTAGAACTCGGAAGGATAGGGACACACGTCGTTGCCTTTTTGTCGTTTCTGCCTACACTCTCACCGACTGTACCTCAGATGAGATGAAAGATGAATTTTACAGAAAGCTATCTGAACTTCTTCAGAAAGCTTAATGTTCAGACATAGTACTCGTAGCAGGTAACTTTAATACCCAGATAGGTAGTTTAAACCAAACAGAAAGGCATTTAGGTGGGTATTTTAGTATACCGGCACAACTAACAGATAATGGTGATCGTCGTCTGCAACTGTGCTCAGACAATCGCTTATTTTTAGCAAACAAAAATTTTAAGCATAAGGAGAGACCTCGTCTAACATGGTGACCCTCTGCACCAAACCAACGATGGATCCAAACAGACCATATTGCCATCAGTCATCTTTGGAGAGGGTCGGTACAAGATTGTCGCTCATTCTGGAGTACCTGCTTGGACTCCGACCATGCCCTAATACGGGCACGCATCTGCTTGCGCCTCACCGGGCGCAAAAAAGCCCAATTACAACTGAATTGAGTAACGAAAAAACCAAAAGTAAGTTCCAGGAACAACTGAGGTCACACTTAGGTTGTTCTGAAGACGAGGCTGACCCAGATGTTGCTTGGAAAGATATACAAACAGCTGTGGAAACAGCAGTGACATCTATTAGTGACTTAAACTACAGAGTTACAAAAAACCAGTGGATTTCTTCAAAGCTTATCACACTGATGAATTCTCGCAAACTCGTCCCATCAGGTTTTGAACATGCTGAAGAGCGACAACAAATCAGATCTAGGTTAAGAAAAAGTTTAAGAAACGACCGTGAGCAGTGGTGGGCAACGAAAGCAAAAGAGATGGAAAAGGCGGCGGCTATAGGGAACACAAGACAGCTTTACAGACTAATAAAAGAAACTGGATTTAATAAGTCAAGTGTAAGCGATATTATTTCGGAAAAAGACGATACTCTCATCTACTCATAGTCCAGATGTTTAGAACGATGGGCGGAACATTTCAGAGAACGGTTCAGCTGGCCTTCATCTACTTTACAACTACCCCCCATTCACAGACAGTGTGAATGGAAGATTGAAGTAGGTCCCTCAATTCTAGCAGAAGTTCAAAAAACTTTAGTTAATCTGAAACGAGGAAGGGCAGTTGGTCCAGATGGATTGGTTCCAGAGGTCTTTAAGGATGGTGGTCCAGTTTAAGCGATTACGTTGACTAATATTTTAGCTAAGATCTGGTAGTTAGACTATATTCCATCTGACTGATCTCAATCACTTATCGTCCCAATATATAAGGAAGAGTCAAAATCGTCTTGTGACAACCACAGACGGATTATTTGAACTAATATGGTATCCAAAATACTAGCCTTGATAATTTTCAGACGCTTAACTAAGACTCGTGAACTGCAAACTTGAGAGAATCAAGCTGGCTTCAGATCTGGTCGTGGCTGCATCGACAACATATTCACCATTCTTCCGGATCTAGAACACAGGCATACTTATCGGCGTCCGACAATGGTGGTCTTTCTTGACTTAAGAGCAGCATTTGACTCGGTAGACCGCGAGATTCTGTGGCAGTGTCTGTCATTGAAAGGCGTACCCCAGAAGTACATAAACCTTGTAAAGGCTCTTTACTCGAACACTACTAGTCGAGTGAGAGCTTATGGCGAACTGTCATCTAGTTTTGCAACCTCAAGTAGTGCCCGTCAAGGTTGTCCAATTTCTTTATTTCTGTTTAACTTCATCATAGATCTACTGATGGAAATAACGTTCTCATTGACTGAATTCTCGGGTATTGATCTCCTTCCAGAAGGTCCACTAATCGACTAAGAATACGCAGATGACATAGTCCTATTTGGTGAACACGCTGACAAAATGGAGAGTCTTCTGGTAGCACTGAGCAACAATGCCAGGATGTTTGGAATGCGCTTCTCTCCCTCTAAATGCAAGTTGTTAATTCAGAACTGGTCTGCGTCTACACCTGAACTAAGGATAGGGAGTGAAGTAGTCGAACGCGTTGACAACTTCACTTATCTTGGAAGTCTGATCAGTCCTAATGGGTTGGTGTCTGATGAAATCTCAGCACAGATTCGAAAAGCTCGTTTGGCTTTTGCCAACTTACGTCACTTATGGAGAAGGCGAGATATCAATAAAAGAACGAGTATACTACGCGGCAGTCCGTTCTGTCTTACTTTACGGCAGCGACACATGGCCTTTATGAGTAGAAGACACTCGTAAGCTACTAATATTTGGCCACAGATGCCTTAGAAATATTGCTTGCGTCTATTGAGATCACCGGGTAATTATTAGTAAGGTTAGACGCAGTGTATTAGGAAATGATGGTAAATCAGTTGGTGAGATTGTTAATCTTCGTCGACTGAGATGGTTGGGCAACGTGTTACGTATGCCTGAACACCGATTACCAAATCGTGCAATGCTAACGGGTGTTACAGATGGTTGGAAGAGAATTATGGGTGGCCAAACCAAAACGTGGCATCAGTGCTTGAAGTCACTTACCTCACGTCTGAGCCATATTGATAGATGCAGACTACTTGGTTGGGGTCCGCGTGACTTTCGTACCCGATGGTTGGAGACTCTTGGTGACATGGCTCAGAATCGATCACAATGGTGTCGGTGCATACACTCCCTGTGTTTTCTCAAACTAAGAGATTAAAATCGCTTCATATCTTTCTTTCTACGAAGTAATTTTTTCTTACTGTACTGTATCCTTCTTTGCAATCTTTCTTTTATATATGACCACCTTTCGCCCAAACACTCTTAAAAATATGGTGTTCATCTTGCTGTGCAAATGAGATATGGCAACCTGGATCGATGCATATATGTGCCTGGTTCTACGTTGTAGCTGACTGATTGACTGACTGATCTCTAGCCTAAGCATGTTCTCCATCATGTATTGGTAATTGTTAAGATACCGTGAGTTTGTGTAGTCGACAGTGTGACTTCCACGTAAGATCTTATATATTAGGCAGTAATATCATGACAAGTCTACAATTTTAGGATTTGTTCTATTATTAGTGCAGTACTAATATCATAGTAGACCATGGTTCTACAGTATTGTGCAACTAATAATCAATATTCATCGAAAACATACATTTGGTTGACAGTTAAATATGTTTGTTCAGAACAACTGGTAGCGTTGAGTTTATTCATCTGAGTGAATACTATAAAACGATATGCAGAACGTGATGCAGATAACATCATCAGGATGATTCACCACAATCTAATTACCAATATGCACAGGACATTATAACTATTCAAATCTCAAGGAGTCGGAATAATCAATGAGCCATCCAAACAAACAGTAAAAAACGAATCATAATAATGATTATGAGAAATAAATAAATAGACAACTGGTTGAATTGATGAAGTTATCTGAGCTGAGCGGTTCAGCCAAAAGAAAGTAAACGAATTCCACTCATCTCTGTTCTGTGTGTGGGTGACACACTATCAGTCAGATAAAAAAATCATTAGAAATTGATATTCTTATTTTAACGTAGATTCATATTAGGCTCACTGTACAAAATAGAGCAAAGAGAACACCATATCATTAGATAAATGAGATAGAGTGTGGTGATAGATGCCAAAACCGTCCAGCTCAGAGAATAAAACTCCATCAAAGTCTTCCACATGAATTATAGATCTCCATCATCTCAAAATAAGCAATCTGTAATTCACTTATTTCAACAATAACTTATTTGTGTGTTAGAAAGACATGAAGTATAGAATGAATAAATAAGCAAAATATGTAATTAAGATAATCGTTATTTCACTTCATAGAAGTAGAGAAGAAACAGTTTCACTATCGGAGAATCAGTTAATTTCACTAAAACTCATTGAACAGAGTATAGTTTGAATGTTCATGTTATGAAGTACAGTTTGAATTGTTAAATGTGGTTAGTTAGTGAATTATTTCTGAAATCAGCTTGCCCATGAAACGGTTTCTGCAGGCTTTATAATCGACTGTAAGTGTGTATAGGACTTCGTAATGAGAAATGAATTTCTAAGTGGATATTAACAAGAATTAGAAGTAATGCATAGTTAAAATACTAAACTGTTCTCTGAAACAGTTGAATATCATGATTAGGTTTTATGTCTAAATGACTTTTATTTATAGCTCATATGATTAAAAGACTTTTAGTTAAATAGGAAATAAAAAGTATTAAGTATTGAACTGATGCTTTGTAGTGGCATGGAACGCTTAACGATTGAAACAACTGATACTTCAATAGGAGTCGATCTTATGGCCAATAAGTTGACATCTAGTTGTTTATATTCCTACATTCAGTCAACTGGCAGTATTACGCAGTTGTCGTTCCTTACCATTGGTTGCAGTGCGCACACGCGGGTCCAGTCTTATATTTAATGTACCGTAGTAAATTTATAAAGTGTCAGAAACAAGATCTTGAAGTTAAATCATTTTGTACTTGAGCTTTATTTGAATTCGTCAAGCACTGAACACTAACAATATGTAATACATTTTGTAAATGGACAATATTTATATAAGTCACATCTATGTAGGAAGAAGAAAGTTAGGAAGCGTTTAGTGGAAATATGAATATGAGAAACACAGTTCAAAATGAGACAAGTAAGATCGATGCTATTTGAGGTGTTATGTAAGGATGATTAGAAAGGAAATCAAAGTGAAAGTTGATAGGGAGGTTTGTTTGATGGAACAAGAAAACTTAAAGCTACACCATAACGATACAGAGAGATCAACTTATTGAGTTGTGTGCTAATTTAGTGAAATTAGCATTTGTATAAATGGTAGTAAAATAGCACTGCGTGTAGAGGTAAAAAAAGAAAACAATAAACTTAAGAACTCAGAAGTTATGGAGAGATAAGGAGGGGATGCATCTGTAACAATTCTCTTGCTTGTCACCTATCATCCTCAGCTATTGACCACCACAATCAGTTGGACACTAGTCAGATTGTCTTGATCTAATAATGTGGCTCAGACCAGAATTTATTGGTTTATGAAATTGATGTCTCTCTTTAGTTCATCTGCCAAATGTTTCTATCCAACGCACTCTTACGACGATCAACATTCTACGTTGAGGGGTTATTGGAGATGTGAGCCACATGTTGCAGTCACCTTAGTGGACGAAAATTCACAATCTTATCAATCTACATATTATCCCTTCATGGAGCAATGCGTCTAACCTCAGTATCACTTACTCGAAAACCATACACCTGAGTCATTTTGAATTGTCATCTAGGGTCATCATTTACAAATTATAGCTAGCTAACTATGAAGTCTTCATCTCCTGATACAGCTATGATCATTAGTTAAGATGATTTTGTGAACTGTATGCATCACTTGTTTACAAAACCTCCAATGTCTTCTTTTCAACAATTTAAAGCGGTTGGTACTATTTATAAATTTCGAGAGAACAATGAGAAGCCGGAGTTGATTTGAAAAATGTGATGTATTTGCGCCATACACTTTGAACAATCTGGTCACACATATAATTGCCAGGGCATTTTATACGAAAATTATTAAGCATGTCACAAAAGTGACATAAATACACCTTTTAAAACGTTGTATAGAAACTATCAAGAACAAATTTGTAGTGGCATTGGACAATAGCCACACAGTCCACAAAGCTGTGAACATGAGACTACTCAGAAAATAGATATTCAATATTTAACGCGGATAAATACCTAACGACGGAGAAGGCGCGAACAATGAGTTGAATTGACTGGAGTTGATCGAATGGCGTGGCTCGACCATGCAGGCATGGTCTCTGCTGAATGTTACCTTATATTTTATATTCATATTAAATATATTGTTCTTTCTCTAGCCTAACCTTGTTCTACATCATTTATTGGTAATTTGTACGATACAGTGAGTTGGTGTAGTCGATACTGTGACTTCCACGTAAGATCTTATAGATTAGGCAGTTATATCATGACAAATCTACAAATTTAGGATTAGGTCTATTATTAGAGTAGTACTAATATCATGGTAGACCATAATTCTACAAATTCTCAAGTTTACTGAACTATTCACAAATTTAAACCATCCTTATGTGATTAAAAACAATTTGTCGTAAACTTGAATTTACCTTGGTAATACTTAAGTCATTATAGTAAATGAATATACAAATGCATGACCAAAACATTAAAAGGATACAATAATTCTTGCTCTGGAAGAATTATTACCAATGTAATATGAAATGAATATGATGAATGGGCATCTGTTACGCTAGTTGACATATGATAATGTGTTTTCCCGAGATGAAGGGTCACTAAATATAAGCATGAGAAGGAAATAAGCTAGGTATACTGATTTATGTGGAGTAGTGCCTTGATAATTAGGGCGTCCGTTCAGCTTCCTTTCACTAAATCCCGAGTTCAAATGGCTGTGGACGGAATAGAAGAAGCTTTCGCTTAACAGGCTTCCGTGTCTAGTAGCAGGGGATCACCAAATCCTCCAGGCAGGAACCTAGGTATTTTAACAATAAAAGAGGAAAAGAAATTGGTAAATCATAGTATGATAATGTCCTTGGTCCTTAAAAATAGGTCAAGTTGCCTCTTGAAGGACTCCTGAGAAGTCGCTTGGACTAGCTCGGCCGGCAGCGAATTCCAGCTCTTGACAACTCTTAAGGAGTAGACGTTGTGTCTACATCCCGTCTTGTTATGTTGAGTTTCCAGTTTTTGGGGTGTTACCCCTTAGGTTAGTATTCGAACTAAGCTTGAGTAGGTGTTTAAGGGGATGTCCAGAAGTGTTAAGAATACTATAAGCCATTAATAAATCACCTCTCAGACGCCTATACTCTAATGGGTAAAGGTCTAGTGAATAGAGGCGTTCTTCGTAAGGCTTAGATTTGAGTCCGCGAACTGATTTCGTGGCTCGCTGTTGGATACGCTCCAAAGTGACTTTGACCTTTTGGAGTGAGGAGGGGGAGTACTATATTTCCGTACTCTAAATGGGAAATGATAAAACTATTGAAGATTGTATGGAAAGTTCTTCCGTCAAACTGGCCAAAAATGCGCTTCAACTTTACCAGTGCAAGGTTTGCTCGGAAGGCATTTTTGTCACAATTAGCGTAAGACTTTAAATCATGGGGCACTAGGACTCCTAAATCTTTTTCGACTTGGGATACTACTAGAGAGGAATTTCTTAAGTTATAACTGTAGTCTGCGACATGTCGCAGATGGACTACTTTACACTTTGAAGTGTTAAAGGTAAGTCCGTTATCATCTGCTCAACTTTGAATTCGAGTCAGATCCTCCTGAAGTGCCTGTGTATCGTCTTGGTTGCGTATCTTACTCCAAAGTTTCACGACTTCGGCTAAAATTAATAAGTCTGACAATACCTGTTGAGGAAGATCGTTTATGTAGATCAAGAAGAGAAGAGGTCCCAATACCGAGCCCTGGGGGACCCCTCTAGGACATTCCATAGCCTGAGATAAAGTGAAATTAACCCTAGCCTTAAAGTGTCGATATTCTAGGTATGAAGTAAGCCAATCGATTAGGAGTGGTTTGATACCTAGTCGTTTGAGCTTATTGATAAGACATAAGTGGTTAACTTTATCAAAAGCTTTTGAGAAATCAAGGTAAATAATATCAACCGCAGTCAGCAGGTTGGTTATACAAGAGTAACCCTTCCTGAAACCATGCTGTTGGGTGAGAAGAAATTTAAGGACAGTAGATAGTCGTTTAAACCATCGCATATCAAATACTCCATGAGTTTTGAAGGTAATGACAGAAGAACCACCGGCCGATAACTTGAAGGTTCATTGCGTCGACCCCCTTTGAAAATTGGTGTGATTTGAGCCAACTTCCAATTTTTCTGTAGTTTGCCTCGGCTTAGCGAGTGTGAAAACATCACGTTAAGCGGCGTTGCCAGGATTGAGGCTGCCTCCTGTTTTGGCTTGACGAAGAGAGGCTGCATAACGGAATAGGCTTCTAGGGTTCGAGGCCAATTTGTCCATAAGCTTTGTCTGATAATGAAGCCTGTCTTCTCTTATAGCCTTCGTGCATATGTTCCTGATATGTTTGAATTGCCTTTACGCTCCGTCGTTGTCAGTTCGTTTGTATTCCGCCCAACAGCGCCTTTTACGGCTTAGCAGGCGAAGGGTACGGTTCTTGATTATTGTAAGTGGCTTACAGCTTTTGGGAGCCGTTTGAGGAACTGAATGGTTTGTAGCACATAAGAGCGTGTGCAGTAAGAAGTTCCAGTGACTGTTACATCCAAGTTTTGCTCGTTCTAGTTATTGAAGTACGGACTATCGATCTACTTGCAAATTACGAACCCAAATTAATAACAGAACCAAACTCCAATTTGGATACCAAATTTATTCGTAATTCACAAATAATCGACCAAATGTCGTTCTAATAACAATAATTATAATAATTACAAAACAAACCTTCAATTTTGTAGGTTCCCGGAGCAAAACTCCCAAATACCAAACCAAAGATAGAGAGAGCACCAAAATACCAAACCAAGGACAAACCAAAATGTCCGAAATAATGATATAAACAAACAAGTTCAAAGTTAAGTAAAACAATTACATCCAAAAACACAGTAAATTATTAATGTACAATAAAAAGGTTTTAATTTGCCAAATGTCTTCAGTTCTCCCGTAACACTCCCGACCAAAATAACTTTGGTTCTTTTCACAGACAAACAAATAAGCAACAATAATCCAAATATATGCATCACAAACAATCAACAACAAACACTCAATATACCAACAATTTCGTGATCCCTGGGACTTACACCAGTACGCCTAGGGACCCGAGTAGCTACCTACCATCTACGGCTTCAAGAAGACACAGTTTTCTAATATCTCTCACAAGGATCCCCTTTTTTGTCCTCAATTCTACCCGCCTCACTAATCTATCCTTACTTGGTAACACTCTCTGCACTAGACCCAAGGGCCATTTGTTTTTCTCGGAGAACTCGAAACATATCATTACTAAGTCACCCTCTCGTATGTTCCTCTCTAGTTGGGTCCACTTGTATCTACGCTGTAACAACGAAACATATTCCTTAGACCAACGTCTCCAAAATACTTGTGCCAAGTAATTCGCTTGCTTCCATCTCTTAGAATACCTGTCAATAGATAGGACGTTAGTGAGTTCGGCGACGTTCTCTCTCAATAGTAATAGTTTCACTGGTGTTATTGCATCGGGATCATTAGAGTCGTCCGTAACCGGAACCAAAGGTCTATTGTTAATTATACGCTCAGCCTCTATCATGAAAGTTTCAAGGCATTCATGTGTTAAAGATTGTTCCTTTACAAGAGCACCCAATACTCTACGTGCAGAGCGAATCATGCGCTCCCAAACTCCTCCCCAATGACTAGCAGCCGGAGGACTGAAATGCCAGTCAATCCCCTTTCTTAGCAAATCAGAGTGTATACGCTCCTGCACCCAATCCTGAAGACATTTTCTTAGCTCACGTTCAGCCCCCACTAGATTTGATCCATTATCACTGTATATCTCTTTTGGATAGCTTCTCCTGCCGATAAACCTCATCAATGCCATGATAAATGAGTCTGTGGTAAAACTATATGCAACTACCAGATGCACAGCTCTCAACCTTAAACATGTGAATACACAACCATATCTCTTCTCGGTATGTCTACCATGTTTGACCATAATGGGTCCAAAATAATCTACACCGACTGATAAGATTGGATACTCACCATCTTCTATTCTGCTCGGAGGTAGTGGTGCCATCAGTTGTTGGATGGGGCAGGCGTTCCTCCTTTTACAATAAACACAATCCTTAATCACTCTCCTCATGGTCACACCACCCCTCAGCACCCAAAATTTTTCTCGAACTGTTGCCATTACCTGTGTGGCTCCAACATGACCTTCCAAAATATGATAATATTGTAGAATCAAATTTGTAACTCTATGCTTTGATGGTAATATTATAGGATGCTTCCTCGACTCGGACCAGGAACTAATTTGAAGTCGGCCACCAACACATAATAATCCGTTTGACATCATTGGATTTAAGATCCGCAACGGAGAATTTTTTATTTTCGCCTTGCTAATGGTATCAGACGACAATATTTCAATCTCTTTCCGAAATACTCTGCGTTGGACATATCGAATTAAACCTAAACAGGCTAAATTTAATTCAACTCTGAGCATACCCACCTGTAGAGACAGATCTGTTCTACCAGAGCGCATGATCAATGGATATCGCTTGAATCGGGTTAACCATGCAACAGCCTTAGGTAATTTAGTCCAATCTGAATAGTAATTAATAAGTAAATCGACGGAGGATTCTTCAATTAATACATGTGTGGATATAGCTTTCTTTAATTCCAAGAGGTGGGGATCAGGACCTCGTATATCAGCAGCAGGCCAACAGTCCTTTGGCTTCCTCAGAAAATGCGGACCCTTCTCCCATAACTTGACGTCATTGATGTTAAACTTGACCCCTCTGGATGTGAAGTCTGCTATGTTTTCATTAGTGGGTACGAATCTCCATTGGTCCACTTTAGTAAGACTATGAATAGTCGAAATCCGGTTTGCTATGAATGTTTTAAACTGGCTTTTCTCATTTCTAATATAATGTAAGACAATCATAGAATCCGTCCAAAATCTAACCTCTGCAAACTTAACATCTAACTCGAACTGCAGCTGGGAACCCATGCGAGCTGCTAACACTGCAGCCGTAAGTTCCAAACGCGGTATAGTTTGAACTTTCAAAGGGGTTACTCTTGCCTTAGCCATAATAAGACGAGAACATACTTCAGTGTCATGGGTGTGAGAGCGGACGTATGCCACTGCACCATATCCAGTTTCCGAGGCATCGCTGAAAATGTGAAGTTCCGGGAGCGAGCGATCTGACTGCATAGGCAATAAGCAACGTGGAAAACTAACGTTCTCAACCCCCTGAAATTCACTTAAAATCCGTAACCAATGTCTGCTTTCCTCACTTGGAATCTCTTCGTCCCATGCTAGTCCCAATTTACCTAAACGTTGGAGTAACTGCTTCATTGGAAGTATAAACCGTGCTAACAATCCCAAGGGATCGTAAAGTGAGGCTACACTCGACAATATACCCCGCCCAGTGAGGGGACGTTTCGGAATGTGAACTTTAAATTCAAACGAATCAACCATAGTATTCCAGAATAATCCCAATGTGCGTTCCGTAGGAAGCCTTTCGAAGTCAATCTCTCTTACGGCTTCTGCTCTTTCCTCTGGATGAATTGATTCGAGAACTTGTAAACAGTTACTTATCCACTTCGTAAGTCTAAACCCACCTTTTCTGAGGAGTAAAGCAAGGGTTTTTGCTAGCTCAATTGCATCCTGCACGTTGTCAATGGAGGCTAAAAAGTCGTCGACATAGAAACTCTTATCTACGACGTCCTGGATATCTTCATTAAATTCCTTACCGAATATATCTACCGTATTCTTAAGAGCGAAATTAGCGCAAAAAGGGGACGACACGGCTCCAAACGGATGAACTGTTAAACAATATTCCTTAGGCTTTCGTCTTATATCACCGTCTTCCCACCACAATAGACGAAACGCTCCCCTGTCTTGTCTCGGGATCCTTATTTGAAGAAACATCTCTTCAATATCAGCAGCTAATGCTACGTTACCTAATCTAAATCGTAGAAGAACACCAATAAAACTATTTACAGTATTTGGTCCTCTCAAAAGCTGGTCATTAAGAGAACAACCTTGATAGACAGCCGCACAATCAAAAACAATTCTCAATTTCCCAGGCTTTTTAGGGTTGATAACGGGATGATGAGGAATATACCAACAACCAGCATCATGGTCAAATTCTTCCTTACTAGCTTCAGTGATGTAGCCCTTACTTAAATGTTTATTCATCACAACTTGATATTTCTCCAAAAGACTGTTATCTTTCATAAACCTCTTTCTTAAGCATTATAGTCTGCGTTCAGCTACTTCTAAATTATTCGGTAGCCTTGGCTTATCATACTTCCATGGTAGACCAACTTGGAAATGACCACCCTCCAATTTAAACGAATTGCTAACTATTTCTAGAGCCTTTTCATCCTCGACAGAATATCCATTACGAAACGTATCTGTATCTTCGAACTCATGATTATATAATCTTTCTAAATCTCGCAAAATATCATTAGCGGAACAATGACACCATTGAACTTGATGTAGAGACCTTGGTACTCCCTTAGGACCTATAGTCATCCAACCGATATGAGTACGCACAGCAAACGGATGCTTCCTGTCCTCCAGACGTTGTTCCAAGACCCAATATGCATCACACCCAATCAATATTCCTACAAAATACTTCGCAACCTCGGGAGGGTTATGTCCCTTAGGTGTTTCCATCGCTTCAGTTGGAGTTCGTTTAAAGGTGCTGCATGATCGATCGGAAGTTTCTTGATCGTGTAAACTTTGTTGATCTTTATAGAACCCCGTTCATCTAATGAAAATACCTCTAAATTTACCTCCAAACGTTCACAATTGGTAGTCCCGTTCACAGTCGCCACCTTTATCGAAGTCTCTTTACCTTTAATACCCATCTGATTAATTAATTCTTCACATACAAGAGAAGTGTCCGAACCACTATCTAGAAGTGCATATGTTTCCAAACATCCTTTGGGACCGTACAGTCTGACTGGAACAATACCCAAACAAACCCTTGAGGAGTTCCAATCCTTAGCTAAATTCACCATATGGCCATCAATACTATCAATATGCAATAATGAATTATGCCTAACCTTGCAATTCTCAACGTGGCACTTGAAGCCTGAGTTGCATGACATAGCTATGTGACCTTTCCTCAAACATAAGTAACATAGACCACGTTTTCTTACCTCCTGCCTCCTTTCCCTTACATTCATTTTTGATAACCTTGGACAATCTGTCGCCCCATGATCACCTACGCAGATTTCAGAATGTGGTACCTTGACTGAGTTATCTGGGTCTCGTCTAATTGCATGAAAGCGTGATCTCCTATCCACTTGGCCTTCAGAATTCCTTTTACCGAACCTTGAGTTACACTGTACTAATCTACCATAACGGGTTCGGGCAATTCTGGCCCTCTCTTCTACGAAGACCACAAATTCTTCAAAGCTCGGCTCCTTCCCATGCATCATTATCTTATCGGCGACTTCCACCCACTTATTCTGCAATTCTAGTGGTAGGCATGAAACTATTATCTCCAAATTAGCCGTAGAATTGACGTCAGACATGTATCCCATTTCCTTCAACGTTATACATACATTACGTAACTTAATCGCAAAGTCAGTTAATACGTCAGCTGATCCTCCGACAGATTTATGGTTTAATAACTCAGTGATTAGTTCTCGTGCAACAAGATGCTCTTTACCAAATAAATCATATAAAATTCGTTTAGCCTTATCATAGCCTAAATGACTGGGCAAAGAAACGCAAGATTCAATTGCTGTTCTAGCCTTTCCTTTGCAATAATATAATAAATACGACAGCAATTGGCTCTTGTCTGACAGTTTACTCTGTATAAGGCTATTAAACTGACTGATGAAACGGTAATACTGACCCGGTTGCCCATCAATATACATCATATCGATCTTAGGTAAAACCATGTTACTAACCATTGTATGTAACGTGTCCTTCAGTTCGCCAACCCAGTCGACCTTTGAGATGTTACACACGTTCCCTGAGTGACTATTACACCCAGTATCACAATCCAAATAATTTTCCACTTTAGCATTTATCTCACATTTATCTACAGGTAATCGTTCTTCGTCCTAGACGGCCTTACATTCTAGTTCGGCTATATCAACCTCTTCTTGAAGATCTAACATCTTAAGTTGCCGTTCCAATTCAAGTCTCTTTTCTAAATTCCTTTTCCTCAGTAATGCCTTATCTAACTTTATTCTAAAAGCACTTAATTGGCTAGAGGACATACTATTAATGCTAACATCATCGCCTTTATCATCATTAACATCAGACATACCGCAAACAGCTTTAGAAATTTTACTATCCATTTCGTCATTTTCCTTCAGCCTTTTGCTCCGCGTTTCCATCGTATTGTTTGTTCCAAAGAAATCGATTGCCAGAACAATTATGAGTTAATCCACACGAAACCCACCAATGGGAGCAGGAAATTGAATCCAAATATGTTACGTCCAAGTTTTGCTCGTTCTAGTTATTGAAGTACGGACTATCGATCTACTTGCAAATTACGAACCCAAATTAATAACAGAACCAAACTCCAATTTGGATACCAAATTTATTCGTAATTCACAAATAATCGACCAAATGTCGTTCTAATAACAATAATTATAATAATTACAAAACAAACCTTCAATTTTGTAGGTTCCCGGAGCAAAACTCCCAAATACCAAACCAAAGATAGAGAGAGCACCAAAATACCAAACCAAGAACAAACCAAAATGTCCGAAATAATGATATAAACAAACAAGTTCAAAGTTAAGTAAAACAATTACATCCAAAAACACAGTAAATTATTAATGTACAATAAAAAGGTTTTAATTTGCCAAATGTCTTCAGTTCTCCCGTAACAGTGACCGTCCACATCGAGTTGGGGGTGAACATCCCAAACCACCTGTTGTAGATAGTCGTGTAGAGCGGCCACATTCAGCCGTTTAAAATTCCAACGCAAATTATTGTTGGGATGCCTTAGCTTAGTTTTGGTGACCAAACTGAAGGCTATGACGGCATGATCGCTCTTCCCCAGAGGGGCCAAGATTGAGAGGTTATCAACTAGGAATTCTTCGTTTGTGAATACACAGTCTAACCGCGATGGTGTCTGACTGTTTGTCCAACGAGTTGCCGACCTCAGATTTTCATATAAACCCAAGTCATCGATGAGGTTGAAGAACCGAGCTTCAATTGAGTTGTCGCCTCCAGTATACGTGTGTTCCGCGAAGTTGACTCTAGGGAGATTAAAGTCCCCTAGAATCAGGATATGTGTGAAACCGAGACGGGTAGAGCGGGATGGTCCATCCAGCATACGACTATCGTACTCGATGTCAGCAGTTGGCTTCCTGTAAATGACACCGACTAGACACCTCGAAGTACTAGACAATCTTACAGAGCACCATATAGATTCCTCAAGATTGTTAAACTCGAGGTTGTGAACTTGGTGCACCTCCAAGCAAGAGCTTATGTATATGGCTACTCCGCCCCCAATTCCTGTTGTTCTGTCGTTGCGGAACAAAGTCATCCCTGGTAATGCTAACTCTTGGTCCGAGAACTGAGAAGATATCCAGGTTTCAGATGTTCCTATCAGGTGGGCTTTACTAGCGTTGCAGAGTTCACGTAATTCATCCAGTTTGTTTGGTAGACTCGAGGCGTTCATATATAAGCAGTTTTTGCTTTCAATTTGGAACGCGTGAGCTTCGTCCTGTTTTTCTGTATGAGCCTTATGTGAATGGACAGGTAGCCCACCTATGTGAGGTTTACCGAGGTGGTAGGCCCTGTCCATTACACGTTTTTTTATCGTTTAGACAATCCAAAAGTGGAATGGTCAGCTCCAACTTGCCTTTGTGCTTGGTCCTGGCTTCATATGGCCTGTCCGGGTGCATGTGGATTCCAGGTGGCAATCGACGTCTGTTGGCACGAAATGCTTCCAGAACTGCAGCCGCCATGTGGGAAGATGGGAAGGTTATCTTCATTGGACGGGGTCTAAGATCACCGTCCTTCTTGGCTAATCTCGTCACATGCTGAGTCAGTATGTGTTTGAGCCTCAAGGACTGTTTGATGAACTTCCATTCCCTGATGTCAGAATTTGATTGAGTAGGGTCTGCATTTTCCGATATACGTCGCACAATTATGTTTCTTCCGCGGAAAAACTTCTCACGAGATTGTTTAGGGATGTTACGTATGATATTGCGCTCAGAGAACGGTATATCGGGCAATATTCTTACGTTACCATCTGATTTCAGCAAGTGACTTGCTAGTAAGACGTCCTCTACATCGGTAGCATTCTTAAGTATTACTCGGAGAAGCCTTGGGTGATTTAGATGCTTAGAGTCCTTTCCTCTAGAGAGCCGGTTGACCATCGAAGGCTCTATTCTAGGAAGTTCGAGCTTCTTGTTCAATTCACCCCAGAGCATCCTGTCGTTTTCGTCCTGCAGACTGAGAGGAAGGTCAGGATTATCAACGAGGTTCATGATTGTGAGAGAGTCGACACGAACTGTAATGATGGTGCTGAGCCTCGACACGTCATCATTAGTGTTGATGGATGCTCCATCGATGGTATACCTATCGACATCCTTGTTTTTGTATCCGTCGCACGCTCTTGTTTGTCTACCAGTTTTTTTACTGTCGTTGTCCAAGTTAACTGACAACTTGTTCCGAAGACCTGTCAGTAGGACAATGATGTTACTCAGCAAAGCTGCAGCATCTGTGCTGCACGTGACACATACCCATTTTTGGTCTGACTTGCTGAGTCTGTTGTAAGCAGTTGCTGTGAGATCTGTGCATGCTTCGTGGAACCAACCTTTGCAGTTGTCGCACTGCATGCCAGTTGCAACAGAAAAACGGCATCCCGGACGTTTGCATGAGTTTTTCATGACTATGTTAAAGCAAACTATGTTATAGATGCTTGCAAGGGCCTAAGACCTTTAAAAACACTAAAAAGCACACTGAAAACGGACAAAAATGGATAAAACGAGTGTTATAAATTGAAACTAGTCTATACGTGAAAAACAAAAACAAACCGAATAGTAAACTGAAGCAGAACCACAGGTAACTATTAAATATGGTGAAACTCAAAAAAAATAGTAATCTACCGAACGTATAGCTCAGGATAGATTCTTTAGAACTGAAATGGTACTTTTGTTGCGTAAGAACACAGCAAAAGTTTGATAAATGCAAAATCATGTTAGTACTAAACTTCCCGTTCGAAAAGCGCGCGCTATAATCCCACTTCATCCTGGGTAATCAAGTGGTATCACTAGCATTCGCAGTCTGTGCTCTGATGCTATTAGGCCTACATTCGTGTTAAAGATTGGGTAGGTAAGCCATTTCACTATCTACATAGACCTAGGTTGGAGATAAAGCTTAGGACATCAGTCCAAGATTATCATTTGAAGTGATGTACGGTTTTTCCTTTCAACCATGCATTGAGTTTCACATTAAAAGTTTCCTCATTTACTCAATCTTTTAATTTAGTGTTGTTTATGTAAAAACGTTTCATGTAAAACCGTTGCATAGCTGTACTCAGATTCGCCATATTTATTCCGAATGTAAGCATATACCTAATAGAGATCGTTAAACTGATGGGACATATATGTTTTTACTTGGAATACATTCTGCTGACGTCACCGAGTAATATATCCTAATCTTGTGTGCCTCCAATCCTTAGCACTCAAAAGATATCGTCGATCAAGTTTTAATGCGCGGTCTCTATTTCAAGTGGACTGACATCGCGAGGCATTTCGATGAGTGTCATGTAATTAGAAGCAGTCAACAGGAATTGATGAATCTAGGCTTTATATTAATTGGAACTTGTCAGCTAGGTGTATGAAAACAGTGCACGCTATCTTGAACATAGATTGAAGTACATTCGGTACTCATAGGAAGCTTCCGTTTCCTTGCGATTAACTTCTTGCGGTTCGTTTCTTGATCAAGTGTACATTATTTAATCAGCATTCAATCTACAGTAATACTTAGTTGGTGCATTTCACAAAACGTCAAAATGGATAATGCTGAATATCAATTCTGATTTTGTTCAGTGTATACCAACTAAAAGCTGAAATATATGACCCTATGATAGAGTTTCAACGATTTCGGTCTGTTTTCCTTTACAGTGTTACATAACTGTCATTAACGAGAGAAGAATTTATGTTATGCTATCTAGCCGTTTAGATCAGAGCTCACGTTGTTACTTGTTCGATTGCATTCGATTATCACTAAGATCCTTACAGTCATGTGTTATTGAATTCTCTTCTCCGATGAAATAACTTTTTTGACATCTCAGTCGTACCCAGACATCAAGCACGATGTAAATGTCCTAATTATAGCCTTTTTAACTTGGACATAGATTGACGTAAATTTGTCGCCACAGAAAGCGTTTTTTTCTTTGTGATTGCAGATACTCGTTGCTAAAATTGCCAACCATCACGAAATCTAGGTCATGATTATTAATTTCAGATGCAGAATACGTATTTTTTCACATCTCGGAATTCGATAGGAGTATTACTGCAATGGCTCTAACGGTTTAAGCGTTCTCCACGAGACCTGTAGGTCATTAATTCAGTCTCTGGTACGGTTATGAGCGCGTATTGGTTAGGAGCCCCATATCAGAACCAAATAACTTTCTAGCGCTTTTTGGTTTAAAATAGTATCTCAACTGAGATTTATTTGCAATGAATAGAGTTCAATAAACATCCGTCTAACTAATTTTCTATTACTGGTCAAATTTTAGGCAGAAAATATTTTAGCTGTAATTATGTTTCTCATCATACTTATTTCCTCTCTCACTCGCTTTCCATGTTTGACTTTTTGTAGACATATCGAAAGTGGCCTATGGTTTTAGAAAAAAGGAATGCCTGATAATTCGAGAAAGAATGTTGGAACTCTTTCATTTTTCTAGCTACATTAATTTATTGGAAAGTGTAGATTTTCCCGCACATATATGTATCGGTCCAAGTTGTCACACCTCATTAATACAACAGGATTAACACCAAATTCATAAAACTAGTTACGTCAATAGTAGTAAACTATAGAAGAATACGATGCCGGAAGAAACACTTAGTTCGTAGAAAGCAAAATATGAAATAATTCTATACTCGCGGTTTAAAGGAAGACAAATAGTGAATACACATGTTTCATTGCAATCGATTTTGGACCATATTACCCAGTCCTCAACTATTGGATACGAAAGTCATGCGAACCCTAACCAAGTAATCCGCCTGTACAAACATGGCTCAGACCAGAAGTGACTCCAAGTACTGATGGAACCTTTTGGTTTGGCCGCCTCTAAGACTTACTTGCATGGATATGGACTATGAACACATCGCTAAACGAGAGCGGACGTTCCTCGAAAATTGGTTTGCTTTTTTCTTCATACTTCAGCGTTTTACGTTTCCTCATGTAAGTGGTCTTCAGTGTTTGTAACCATTTTCGTATAAGGCAACTTGTCCTGTAGCTCAATTAGCAAATAGCCATCTCATAAGCAAGCATATGCTGTTTCAAAGATCATGGTCGAGAAATATTTGTTCATGAACATGTTTTCCTCATAGAGTGATTATGTAGAATTATGGTCTATTTCGTTATTAGTACCACTCTTTCGATAGACCTAATCCTCAGATTGTAGGTTTGTCATGATATAGCTAGTGAACCTATAAAATCTTAGGTGGAATTCACATTATTGTCCACACTGACTCGTATTATCGTAATCATATTCAATATATGATGGAAAACAGGTTTAAACTGCAAATACAACAATATATTTAATATTAATAAAAGAGAAAAGACAGCAGTTCTGAGGCATGCCATCTGATTGAGTTGAATTAATTTTCCAACGATATCCTTAGTTGGCTCTTTCACTAAGCTAAATGGTGAATATCAATATCCTGGTTGTCTCGCGTTCAGCCTTGAGGATTTTGTGTTTAAAGCTCAATGCCACTGCACTACTCAGCCACCAGAATCAATATGACGTTGGTTCGACGCTGAATTGAGTGTGATTGTCGCGCATCGGATGTTACCATAAGAATAATAAGAACTCTACGGCAATTGATGGGTTGAGAGATAAATCGAAAGGAAGGCGGCAGCAACTGATCGAGAAATACATGTTACTTACTTACTTACTTACGCCTGTTACTCCTCGTGAAGGAGCATAGGCCGCTCACCAGCATTCTCCATCCAACCCTGTCCTGGGCAATCCTTTCTAGCTGCGTCCAGTTGTAATTCATCGTTTTCATATCTGCTTCTATTATCCGACGCAATGTGTTCTTTGGCCTTCCTCTTTTTCGCTTCCCTTCAGGATTCCAAGTTAGGGCTTGTCTCGTGATGCAGTTTGACGATTTGCGTAATGTATGTCCTATCCATTTCCATCGTCTTTTCCTAATTTCTTCTTCAGCTGGAAGTTGGTTTGTTCTCTCCCACAGAAGGCTATTGCTGATGGAATCCGCCCAATGGATGTTGAGTATCTTGCGAAGACAGCTATTTATAAATACTTGTACCTTCTTGATGGTGGTTGTTGTAGTTCTCCAAGTTTCAGCTCCATACATTATAACTGCCTTGACGTTGGTATTGAAGATTCTCACTTTGATATTGGTTGAAAGTTGTTTTGAGTTCCATATGTTCTTTAACTGTAGGAATGCTGTCCTTGCTTTGCTAATCCCCGCATTTACGTCTGCATCTGAGCTTCCTTGTTCATCGATGATGCTCCTAAGTATGTGGAGGACTATATATTTTCCAGAGTTTCTCCATCAAGAGTGATTGGATTGTTGTTTTCCGCTTTGAATTTGAGGACTTTGGTTTTCCTTCTCTGTATGCTGAGGCCTACTGATGCAGAGACTGCTGCTACACTGGCTGTCTTCATCTGCATCTGTTCGTGTGTACGTGAAAGGAGTGCTAGGTCATCTGCAAAGTCCAAATCGTCTAATTGATTCTGAGCTGTCCATTGAATTCCGTGTTTTCCTTCAGATGTCGAGGTCTTCATAATCCAGTCGACCACCAGAAGAAAGAGGAAGGGAGAGAGTAAACAGCCTTGTCTGACTCCGGTCCTTACTTGGAATGCACGACTTTGCACTGTAGTCCGTCGTATGAGTTCCGGATAATGTTGACAATCTTCTCAGGAACTCCGTAGTGTCGAAGAAGTTTCCATAACGTCCTCCTATCCACACTGTCAAATGCCTTTTCATAATCAATGAAGTTGATGTATAGTGATGAGTTCCACTCAACTGATTGTTCGACGATGATCCGTAGTGTTGCAATTTGGTCTGTGCATGATCGATCCTTACGGAATCCAGCTTGTTGATCTCGAAGTTGGGCGTCTACTGCATCTTTCATTCGGTTCAGCAACACTCTGTTGAAGACTTTCCCTGGTATTGACAGCAGTGTAATGCCTCTATAGTTTTCACATTTGCTCAGATCTCCTTTCTTTGGAATCTTGACGAGGTGCCCTTCTTTCCAGTCCATCGGCACTTGTTCCTCCTCCCAAATCTTTTTGAATAGAAGATAAAGCATGTTTGTAGTTGCTTCGATGTCTGACTTCAGTGCTTCAGCTGGTATGTTGTCCGGGCCCGCTGCTTTCCCGTTCTTGATTTGTCTGACGGCCATTCTGATTTCTTCCTTCGTTGGTGGGTTGACGTCTATGGGAAGATCTGTGTGTGCCGCTTCGATGTCCGGTGGATTCATCGGAGCCGGCCTATTCAGGAGTTCCTCGAAGTATTCTACCCATCTGTTCCGCTGTTGTTGAATTTCGATGATTGGCTTGCCTTCTTTGTCTTTGACCGGTCTCTCTGGTTTACTGTATTTTCCTGCTAGTTTCTTCGTTGTATCGTAAAGCTGTTTCATATTTCCTTCTCTAGCAGCTTTTTCTGCCGTCGTTGCTAGTTCTTCCACATATTTCTTCTTGTCGGCTCTAATGCTCCTCTTCACTTGTTTGTTTGCTTCTATGTATTCAGCTTGTGCTTGGACTTTCTCTGCTCGTGTTCGGCTGTTGTTTATTGCTGCCTTCTTGTTCTTCCATTCTTTGATCTTGTCCAGTGTTTCTGTAGAGATCCATTCCTTATGATGGTATTTCTTTGGACCCAGAACCTCTTGACACGTTGAAGTCAATGCTTCCTTGATGCCTTTCCAGTTGTCCTCCATACTAGTTTCTTCCTCTTTCAGTAGATCTTGTAAGGCTTGGAACCTGTTGTTGAGAGCTATCTTGAATTCATTGAGTTTGTCAGTATCTCGAAGGAAGGCTGTATTGAACCTTTGTATTGCTGTTTGTCCACTTGTCCAGTTCTTTTTTAGCTTCAGTTTTAAATTGGCCACAACTAGGTGATGATCTGAAGCTACGTCAGCACCTCTCCTGGTTCTCACATCAGAAATACATGTGGTAACTCAAAAATGTCCGGTTTTATTACTTACACGCAAAAAGAAGAATCCTACGTGAACGTTATATAGTAGTTGAACAAACAGGGAGTATAATAATCAAAACTGGTTTCATGTAAAAGTATTTCAATAAGTCGCCGTACGATGCGTGGTAATAGCTATTGACTAATAGCCTAATTAATAGGTAGTTCAAACATTTTGTGTTTAGAAAGAATAAAAACAATCATTGTTGTAGAAATGTCAATACTTGTACTACTTTTGGTCTAACTTATGAATTCAAATAGCATTTATGCCAATAAGCTGTACATATGAGTAGGCTAACTGAAAACACAAAAGTATAACCGCGAAGAAGGATTTCCACAAGCGTTCCAGTTAGTATTTAGTAATACTACTAATACATACAAAATGGTTATCAGAAGATTTTTAGTGCATGGACAGTGATAATTATGTGAATTTCGGACAGATAACTAGAGTTGATTCGTTAAGCATGACTGCATTTGTATGAGACATGCTCTAACCTCAATGTTCTGATCTGCCATAGAATATTTATTTATATTTATACCTACCGGCAGATGGTGCATACAAGCCAGTTGCAGTTTAGCATGAAGCTGAAAACGATTCACTTGAGATATAGTGATTAAAGTTGTTGAAATCAACTATGCCTATGTGCCACAATTATAGGTGATGTAGTGCTGCCAGATGTTTCGGCTAAATAAGTCTTTACAAGACGTTTAATATTGAATGATGCTTATGTGATTATCAAGGAGAACATAAGTTGTAAGTAAGGTGAGTACACCCCCAACTCATGTCTATGATAATGGCTTGAACCTTAGTCAGTATTAGGGTAAATTCGACATTGATGTTTTCAGTTTGCAGGAGATTTGCTCGACTGCTTATACTGATGATTTGCATGCATGATTGTGTCACTAAACCTCCAATTAGTGTGACAAGGTTTTGAGATATTTACTGAATAGGTTAACGATAGAGAAACATACTGGAATCATCTGTAATGGATGAAGATGACGAAAAAAGCAACGTGTTTTAATGATAATTATGAGTCAGTTTGTTGACCGATCTCGTCAATTGCTCCAATCATACTACGTGATTGTCAAGTCATGGCAATGCTTTGTTTCGAAATTCTGAAGCCATTATATCTAACTAGTTATAGTATTGATTGAGCATTAGCCAGTGGGAAACAGATATTATTGTTTGAAGTGACTCTAAGACAACAGAGGTTTGTAGAGTTAACGTATCCCAGCTGCCTGATTACATTATCAATCTCAATTTAGAAATAGTCGTATACATGGTGTTTATTTCAACATTAGGGTATGGAGTTTTGATTCTAAATGTTTGTTTGGCCAACAACTATCTGATACCTTAATTATTATATTAGTGCTGTATGATAGTAGACAACTTTGATGACTTTCTTATCTAAACTATGTTTGTTCTTTTTAGGCAACTAATATGATTGAACAATTCATAAACACAAATATATGAAGGTGATCCAAATGATTGTTAAATTTAAATGGCATAGATGATATAATACAATGCATTTATAAGTTGGTTAGCGAGTAGGTTAATGTTGTGTGTTACAATTGAAAAGCAAAATTTAGGAATATGACGATTTACATTATAGACATTTATTACGAAGTTAATGTAGATAGCTTAAAGAAATTTATTAACCTGTGGCAAAGCTTATTGGAGCTAATGAATTTTAAATGATTGATGAGTCTAATATAATTCGTCTGTGAACAACACAGAATGGCATTGTAGTATAAGGCTTTAAAATATATCCTACAGCAATTAGTTATTGCTTTGGCTGTTAGAAGAAGGATCGATCTCATGACTTCCAAAGAATCTGGACTTTTGAAATGAAGCATCATAATTCTCGTTCAAGAACATCCTCCAACTTCCAGGTCAGATTTTGAGCGCTATAACTTGTTTATTGTGGTCAACATTTTCGGCGAGATTGTTTTCAACAAAATGGAAATGATGACTTCATTTTGAACCCTCCTCATTTACCTGGAATACGGATCGGCAATATTCCTAGAACATTTACAGAAACGATATGATAAAAATCCATGTGAATTATCTTTTCAACACAGTTTCGAGTAAACTAACGCTATCTGGATTGAGAACTCATCATTCCGTTAAAATCCACTTCAATTTTGTTGACAAATTACGAATATTTTCAATAGGAAACGACATGACGAAGTGTGTTCAAAATCACGTAAAATTTAATTGCATGCACTAAACGATGATCCCCAACCTTAATCAATACTCAATGATACCCTATGTGGTGGACTAACCAATATATTAACCAAAAAGGAATAGCTATAAAGCTACCATGTCCAAAAGTCTATATAACAATAAACAGCATATAAATTACTAACGCAAAATAAAAGTTCAGGGACGCTTCTTAACTCAGCTGGCTGTTGAATATTCCGTTGTATTTGGTACCAAAGATCCACAAATATAGATAATTAATAATTTCAATGAGGTAAATATGGCTCCAGCCACTTTTTCAATATCACAACAGTCTATAAATATAGTTGATAGTTAATCAATATTTAAATTATTATATTTACAGGCATGATAGAATGAGGAATGTGTGTATAGGAGTGTATTTAATAATGTACAGTTAACAGTGTCGTGCCATGTGTAATTCTAAACGGAAGGAAGTTAGTTGTCAAGGTCACATACTTAAACAACAAGCACAATCGTTTAGTGATAAATGTACAGATTGTAGAAATAAATAAAATAAATGCAAAAGCTATCAAAAACTATTTACAAAGCACGTTTATTAGGCCTATCTCCACACAAATATTTGGTCAACAGGCGGATGTGTTTATCCAAAATATAGGGTGGAGATGAGTTTATCCATCCCACTGACTACTATGAAACAATATACAGAACGTGACGTGGATTATAGCTTCAGAATGATTCATCACATTCCCACAGACTGATATGCGCAGAACGTATTCACTAGTCCGAATCTCAAGGAATCGGAATACGTAAAGGGCCATACATAGATTGACGAACTGAGGAGGTGAAATTTAGAAGATTCTATGAGAAAAAGACCACTAAACTTATTTTCAATTAAATGGTAAATGGTCACAGAGTTCATTTTTTTTAGCTGGAGTAATACCTTAAATGAATTGAAAGCCAAAAGTTTTGTTTACATTTTTTATTAAGAAAATTAGTGATCTTTTGTGAAATGAGAATTTCTTACATCTCTGTTTTGTGTCTGTGTGTATACGTGACTAACATTAACAACGTATTATCAGAAAGCGATGTTTTCTTATTTTAAATAACATTCATATTACACCCACTATACAGGATAGAAAATAGAGAATATCATAATAATTGCTTATTACGATGGAATGAGATTAGAGACGACAACAAAGTATAATCCTTGGTATTTCTACAGAAAACCGGTGTCAACAGAAATATGTTTTTTTTTTAATTAAACACACAGATTTCAAACACCAAAAACAAAAAATTTTTCATTATTAGAGTTCAGAGATTTTAATTAACGGTGTATTAATATCAGCTTATTCACACCGATAGCTAAAAGAATATTGTATACCGATTAGTTCATCTACCACGATGGATAATTAAAAATAATTATATCATTCTATGACTTTCAACCGTCTCAATGGTCATTTTAAATAATCCAGACAGAAAGAAACAAACAAACACTTGCAAAATCCATATAAACTTAAAATATTATAGAAAAACTTACTAACTTTTTGAACAAGAAGATGAGGTGAGTATTGAATGCTTAGCCAAGGTAAATGAGATTTTGACATAAATTTTAATTTCATCCAATGAGATATCGTTGTCTTGTTCACCTGAACCATTGCAGGTATATCTTTTCATCTGACCAGTTGATATCACTCTATTCAATCATCGTTTTACTTTCGACATTTTGTGACTGTAAGGACATTTGTAAAGATCCCACAGTAGAGACAAATGAAGAAGTAATCCTTCAAAGTAAAGCATATAAATATGTAAGTCGTCGGTCATGTTTCAATATACATATTCAGTCACATTTTTATCACTATTCCCAAATTATTCGTGCCAATGAGACTCTTCCAGTTGATGATAGCAAGTTTGAGAAATTGGTTACTGACAGGGTGAGTTCACTACACTTTACAGTAAAGGTACTGATCTATATGTTTGTATATATTCAGGAAATCACTACAAAATTCTCATTTCAAATGTATGATGTTGAGGTGACCAAATTCATTATACGCACTCATGGTAAGAGAATTATTTTCTATGGAATAAAATTGTTACTGAGTCTTGTTTATTCACACGTCATTTCACGAATCAAAGTTCTCTTAATTTCCATGATAAATCTAATCTATACTTTTCGAAAATTTAACAGTTCCACTGATGTCTTCCCATGTTTGAGTCCTAAACAGTTTGACTCTTTACGGTAAACTAATTAGGGTTCATTCAATTCATTTTAGTCTCAAGTAAATTTCATAGTCTTTCATTCATTCGCTGTAAATTATCAATTGAATTTCATGTTTTCATTGAATAAACACAGGTACAATTGTTTTAGTCAAACGAACGAACATAGGTACTATTAACAGTGCTGTATATCATCAAAAACCAACTGAATCTGAATTTTTGATTGACCGTGAGTTCTTCAGTTATTCAGCGATATTTTGTTTTGTGCTTTATTTCTCACATTTACTTCGCTTAAACTGTTCAGAATAAGTGTTCGCAACAAGTGTTTATCTTTATCAAGCGATAATCTTAAATAAAACAGCCACCCATTTCAACCTGAACACAAATTGATTCAGTAGAATTAATATGTCGAATGATGTGATAACGGAAGTGGAAATCCTCCACTCTTCATTCTGTTCAAGCCACCATAAAACTGATATCATGTAGAGGCTATTTCCCTCTACATCTAACTCCAGTAAATAATATTCCGGTAACTGAGTATTTCATCCAGGCTAATTCTCCTAGTCGAATAATGGGTTTAGTCGAGATTATTCAAAAACCGAGCACCAATTATAGAGATAGTTTATTGTTAAAGACTGATACAATCTACGAGCGTACGGGAAGCAAGCACACATGGAAAACGAGTAGGTGTGTGTGTGTGTTAAATGTCCACATAAATTTAGGAGTTTTAACCAAGTATGGATGGATTATTGATTGCCTGTGTAATACAACTAATAGGAAAATAGATTAAAGATTGGTGTGCAGACATGTGCTGAGCCAGATTCACACAGAAGTTTAATTACAGTTAGTAGATAAATAATACAATAGTTGAATGGGCCTTCTATTATCTCATCAATATTGCACGTCTTGGTAGATTAAATGAATTGAACTTATCGCAGCTACATAATAAGCGATGTTGTGTGAGAAATCAGATTGCATCGTTGAAGCACATGAACTATCAAATTGTATTTGATGTCCTCCAAATCATTTTTGTCACTTACTTGGACCTCAAAATTTCAATTTCTCCTAGTCACTGTCTGTAAACTACTGGATATTCAACATTTTCCTGATCATCACACTCGGATGATCATGAAGTTCGAACTTGTCCTCATTCTCAAACATCAAATTAACGAACATTCATGAACAGTCAGATAGTACAACACAAGTGATTTGAACCGGAACACCTGGACCATCAAAATGAAGTTCATTCGTTTTGTTCAGTTTTCCAAATTACCGACATTTGAGTAGCATTTATGTGTACTGAGTAGTTTTTAATTGAGGGAACACTGCTCCATTAGAATGACACAGTTTCCGAAAATGATTTTGCATATGTATTGTCGTATAGATATTACCACTTTTTTAGTTAGTCAAAATCCTTTAAGATCAATGTTTCAGAAGTGAAATATTCTTCTCTGTTGGTTGGATTGAAACGTTCACCACATCGTTGAAATAATAACAATGATCCTTGAAATTACCATTTAATTATACCGTTGCAAAGTTATTCTGTGTTGAAATATGTTTATTAAAAGAAATGGATATTCATAACTCAGAAACATAAACACAAATTTCTGTTGCTTTTATTATTTCAGAGGAATATTTTGCTGTCAGATGTTCTTATAAACACATTTTTCGTGATAAAAGTATGTATCCATAAAGTGACTGTTTGATCATATGTGAAATATTGACACTTACACCATCATTCATTGTATTCACCTACACTTTAGTTGAATTCTTTACGAAAACTGACAGAAGTATTAAAGTGTAGCCACTCTGGGAAATCAGGTTGAAACTATATAAGCAAATCCGTTGATCGTTTGAAGACATCGATCGAGACCTAAAAGACAGTTGACACAAGCATTAACATACTAGATTTTGATGAGTAACAAATAGATCAGCATGGATAAATTAGGTCATAATCTCATTTCAATCGTAGATAATACAGTGTGGAGATACATTTTCATTAACAGACTTCAATGACACTTGTTTAAATAATTGTTAGAGTTAAACAATCCTTTTTCGTCTTTAACAAACAATAATATATCTATGTGTTGCATAAACAACTCAAATACCAAGTGGTATTTGTATGTGAACACAAGACAGCTCATGTCATCTGAACTTAGGATCGATTGTTCCATGGATAATCAAGGGGAATATTGTAACAGTGTGAATATGTCTTCAAGAAACAGATCCAATTAGAAGCCTGATAAATGATCGGCTGAATATGAAAATGTGAGTGCAATACAGCCTCAAAAACTAATCATCTGACATTCATTTCGAAAAATGCATGCATGTTTCATTTAAACAGCGTTCACTTGATTATATTTATCACGAGTTCAACCGAAGAACGTATTTGAGATAAAACAGTAAATATCTGCTCAAATCTGAAATTTGATCATTTTGTGAGTAGGCACATGCAAATTCACGTCTGACAATGACATGCTCACGATTTCTCCCTCAAAATTTAAACATCGATCGTTCTCTATTTTGAGGTGTTATATACAAGATAATCACTGTGATACATTCGAATGGGAAGATATCTTTCTATTATGAGAACGTAAGTTGTACATTTGGATGCAAATATTGTTGTGTTTGCAATATGTCAGATTATTCAACTAGATCGTGCATAGCTATACTGTCGAATGCATCAATATTCATTGATCACGATAGAAAGAAGTCGACATATTGTGATGTGCAAACAAAACACATGAAACCACTATTAATCACATGGTAACATACTTTATTCTTGCCAGTCTTTAAACAATGAACAAGAAGAAGTGATGTGATATTTGAGGAAGCACTTCTGTCTTCGCGCCGACTAAGGACAAAGAGGGTACTTTGGAGTACTGCACGAGAACAGTTGAATTCTGTCAACCTTTACATCATTTTCTGATAATCGGCTGCTTCAAAAGGTTATTGTTGAATATTCTATTTGATTTGTGAATAAATATCGATCTTTTCTCAGTGTGTAGATATTTCATTATCAATTTTTGATATTCCACACTAATTTCAATACAATATATGTTGGATAATTAGTGAAAGATTGTGAGACGAATGAATTCATGTGTGTTGAACTGAATTAGCTTTGATTGTTTCGAGGTACTCAGGACGCATTATGGGAATGATGCTCTTGTGAAAACAAGTGTAATGGATGGAAGTGAGCACATCAACACAATTCCATCACTTGACAAAAAATTCACATTCAGATACATTGCAGTTATTCACATTATCACATTATTATCAACGGACGTAGATATTGATCTCAGAGTCCATTGCCTCATACCGTGTCAAATAGATCGTTAATCTAACTTCACAGAATTTGAAAACTGAAGTGATCCACCACATCTTTGTAGAGTAGATAGAGCATAGTTCTCAGGGAACTAAGGAAATCAGAATGCTTATTGTGAGTGTGATTAGTTGCTTTTGTGTAAGATAATGTGAATCACGGCATATTATTGCAATGATTAGTTGGTTTTGATATAGGTCGTTATGTGTTGACAGATCTTCACATAGACTTACATTACTATTTTTCAGGTTCCCAAGCAAATTAAGAAAGTATTTTCAATATCGACCTTTTACGGTAAAATTCCGTGTGGAGAAAGAGGTAACAAATATTATTTATATTCTAATTTGAACTGACGTACATGAAACATAAACTGTATGCCATAAGCTGCCATCTTTTTGTACTCTTTCATCATTTTCTCAACACAGATATTTGCGATAATCTATCATATTCATGTAATGCACCTTTCTTATAGTTTACACTAATTGCTTGTTACGTATGTAAAATAAATTGTTTTATCTGTTATTAAAGTGTCAAGGAAAATTATGCAAAATTAAATCGGAATGCATTTCGTTAACTCGCGTTGCTGTTTTTTTCAAAATTCAACGACATCTCGATGCAAGACTGAAGTATCAAATGCGATAAAGAGTCACAGTCAAAACTCATCCCGAAAATATCTAGTGTTTGAGATGAAGTCTTTGGAACAGTGGACAGATGAAGTTTTCTGAATTGAAATCAAAGTATCAGTGTCATCAGTTCAACAAGCTTCATCCTTGTTAGTATCATTTAGCAGTTTCGAATGAATTTCACGATCCATGTCTACCAACGCTTACTTAACCTGATATACTAAGTATTATAACTAAGATGTGTGAATATCTTCATCGCAAAAGAGTGGATGGATTTTTGGAGATGTATTCGGTATATGTTTAACGATTGACTCATCCAGACAAAAATATATGGACGATGATATTAGACAGACGATATATCCACTCATTTATTCACTCACCAACTAATCGACTAGCCAATTTTTCCATGTATAGTAATATAATTACAAATGCAAAACGAAGTGCTTTTAACCATACAGAACCAATTGTTGTTTTATTCATAGTTCAAACCTCATGCTACACTGACACGATTGTATGTTGTTGAAAGATGAAGTTGGGTTCAAAGAAAAGATTTCATTGTAAGCGATTAGTATGAATGCAGTGTTTTATGAGTGAATATGGGAAAATGCATTCAATATTTCTTCAAGAGGTACGTGATGACTGGTTGAAACGTATTTCGAGTTCGCAACGTTGTCCATTTATAAAGCAATTTATAACGAGATAAACGTAAATTTTTAAAGTTGTTTCATTAACACCTCTGTAAAAAAATCAGAAATTTAGTGGTATCAGTCTTGTACACTTACTGGTGGAACGTTTGCCATCTTCGGAACGAAAAGTGATGTAAAGAATATTTTGCGAGGATGCTGTTTGAATGCCGTTGTATCCGTATTCAGCAATTAAACATTTTTTCAATTTGATCGCTCTTTAAACGAGCAAACAACTTATTGTAGTTAAAATGGAAATCGGAATTTCTAGTGTCTTCTGTATATTTTATCGCATTAGATGTGAAAGCAATTGAAAGAAATGTTCCTAGTGAGTGGATCAAAAGTGGAACGTTGGTGGAGTATGAAGTTTCGGGGAGTATGTTAATTCTTATTATATCGAAATTGACTATTTTCACACTCAAACGCATCACTTGTGTTTCATTAAATTGAAAATTTATTGTGTATATTCAGCCAGTCTTTAAATGATGTCCAGACATAAGTCTCAACTGACGTTACACTAAAAATCGATTCGCCGTCGAATATTCAAAATGATAAGGGACGGATTTCGAACTATTGTAAAAGCCGTCACTTTGATGAAATTTACTTGAACGTAATCCTAAGAAACAATGGATTAGATGATATACGTTTTTAAACCAGGTACACGGATACTGATTTTGAGTGAGGTGTTTTAATCATAGATTCACTCCATGAAATGGTGATAACTTTGAGAACAGAAGCTCAATTTCCTGAATCTCTACACTATCCTTCTCATCCGATAAGTCGATAGTGTGAGCAAGTCAAGTGTTCAGATTTCAGTTTATCATAAGCAGTAGATGCCGTAGGTACAGCGTCACAAATATTGACGAGTTTCATGGTTTGGAATTGTTTTCTTTCTGCTGAATATGTGCAGTGAAATGTGAATCACATTGAAAGTGTATTGAATTTTGCATTGTGCAATGTGATGATACATTCTCAGTGAATGAAACAGTCATACAACTCCGAAATCACAATAATATCATTGAGTTATAGTCACATGTTTTGTAAGTCACTTATCGTTTGTTTGATCACTTGATATGCAATTACCTTATTCTTTTCACTGAAGATTGTCCAAAACACAATTCAATTGAAGGATGTAAAGACGCGAAAACATCATTTACAACGTGTATTTGGTGTGAAAGAGCAAACAAGTGCATTACAAGCAATGATCTGGATAGCCATGATTTCAAAGTAAATGTTTGTGAGAACAAAGTAAGTAATTGGTAAAATTCACTGGTTATTTTCAATATTGTCATATATTACATCGTAAATCTGTTTACTCGGAGGAATGTTTCATTGAAATGAATAAGTAATGCTATGTATACTTCACTCAGTGCAAAAATTAAAGCACTGTATACGCTGATGATATTTCATCACATATGAGTAAAACGCTTCGTTAACATATGAAAATCCAACGATGGATAGAAGTGTTGTTTAACACTAACTCCTGGAAACATGTTTTTTTAAGATCATAGAATATGTATTGTGGTATCGGTAGCAGATATTCTAAATTATTATTTAATGGTCACATTGTGCCAAAGTAAATTATGTAGCCATTTTTCAAATTTATTTCTGTCATCAATACTGAAGACAGTATATAATGAATGATGAATAATTATTTAGCAATATTACAACTGTTTCATTTTTCAGAATAGCACAACTGAACCACCACTCATCAAACAAGAAGAAACAACTTCACAAACTACTGAAGCTGACATAACAAGCGAATATGAGTTAACTACTCAAAATACTGAAGATCATTTGGTAAAAATCTGCTACTTACTATAATTGCCACTGTTTCATTCTTCAGAATAGCTCAAATATCAGCGTATCGACTGAACCACCACTCATCAAACAAGAAGAAACAACTTCACGGACTACTGAAGCTGACATAACAAGCAAATTTGAGTTAACTACTCAAAATACTGAAGATCATTTGGTAAATATTTAGTATTTTTAATCATTTTACTATTTCCATTTTATAAGTCTATGACTATACAAATGACTGAAGATAATGTTCATAGAAATTTCCGCAATTTTTCGTCTATTGCAATAACAGTAATTTTCACTTCCATTGTTCCATGCATTGGCTGTGTCGTAGGGCTATGGATTTACATGTGCCTACATTTTAAACACTCAGACCATCAGTAATGGTGTGAAATGACTAGTTTTGTGAAGTATCATGACTCTTATCCATTGAGTTTGAAGAAACATTTTTGAAGTGACCAGTTTTGATTGTAACTATTTATTTTATAAACCGTTGATTTTTAAAGACAATACCTTTACACAACTTTTGTCACTGTCTTGTGTGAAACAATATCACCATAAGATTGTATGTTGATGAAAAAGATGTGTCAATCAGGTTGTTGATTCAGAAGACGTCTATCAGCAATCAGGTTATTAATGGTTTTGAATGTTGAGATATATCCGCAGCTTTCTTTTCCCTAATAAACTTTTAACAGAGCATTAATATATTATCGGAGTGAAGATTTGTGCATAGTGCAGTGATCTTAACAGTTGAAATCACGAGTCTCATACTAGGACTAAACGGCTGTCCAGTGCTTCCAAGTTTTCAATGGTCGTCTAGCTTGGATCGACTCTTAAATGCAAACATTCACTGAAGTATTTTGTTTCGCATCTTCAGACACAAACAATCCACGTTTTACATTCTGCAACTTATCTCGTGTATGTAAATCAATCTGAAGTGTGAGAAAACAAAAATCGCAAATATGACTTATTCTAGTCATAAAAATGGAGTCATTTAAAAAATACAACTCATAAAGTAAATAATCTGTAGTTCACGACAATTCGTTATAAAGTAACAAACTGTGTCATCATAAATCAAGTTTTATTCGCAATAATTATGGTACGAGAAAATGTTCACACACTTTTAGTCTTTATTTGTCTCCTTAATTGACTGTAATGGTTAGTGTGCTTATGAATGTTTATGGTAACACTGCTTAACATTCCAGCGTTGCTCCATTTGCCATTATTACATTCAAAGTTGTCAGAAACCATGTCAGATGAGAAGCGCAATCTCGTCTACTCATCTACTCATAAGGCATAGCCTTTAATATGTATGACACACCTTTGACTGAGGAGAGTTGAAAGGTGAAATAGACATGAGTATGTTCTTAAAATTATCACCTATGTAATTGTATTATATGGTTTTCAGTTGCTTAGAATAGGAGGTTTTTAGATAGAATCACTATGTATATATTAACGTAGGACAGTACGGTGGTTCGTAAATGCCCGGGTTTTTTTTAAAGATTCACTCGATGATAATACTAGCATCTAGCAGTCACTGGTGGTTTTGTGCAAGTATTAACCAGCATTCATCAAAAATATACATTTCGTCAACAGTTAAATGTGTTTATCTAGAGCACCTGGTAGCGTTGAGATTATCTGTCTGAGTGATTAATATGAAACGATACGCAGAACGTGATGCAGATTACATCATCACGATGTTTCACCACAGTTTAACTACAAATATGCACAGGATATAATTATCATAATTAACACCTATGTAATTATATGGTTTTCTGTTACTGAGAATCAAAGGTTTGTAAATAATAACATTATAATTAAGCCTACATAGGACAGTACGATGATTCGTAGGAGTCCGATTTTCTTGTCATGTCACTGGGTGACATGACTACCATCAAGTCAAAGAATTTCACTCACCTCTGTTCTGTGTGGATGGGTGTGTGGCTTATTGTCAGTCATAAACACAAATTATTGAAAAAAGATATCGTTATTTTAACTAAGATTCATATTACGCTCACTGTACATAATGGAGCAAAGAGAATACCATATCATTTGATTATTGAGATGAAGTGTGGTCATAGATTACAACAAAGTATAATCATTGATATCTGTGAACATCTGAGGTCAACAAATGTATGTTTGTTACGTAAATCGGACAGAATTCTCAATTCTACAAATCGTATTTCTAAATGCAAACGATTTTAAGGCCCTCGCTTATTTTAAGAATAAATGATTCCATTGTACTTAATGACCACCTGATTTTGAATTTCAGATGCAATAAGTTAGTCTGTGCTTACCTAGTTGTGTTCCATCTAAATTTCGTTATTTCAGTGACTGTCGATTCGCATAATAATTGAACTACTTTTAATCATCACATAACCTATGGATTGTCAGACAATTTTCAGAAGTTGAAGTTCATTTTCTATTGTTTGTTTTAATCTTCCCAATAAGTGATTGATCACTTGCAATCTTTAACATCAAAGTGAAAGATTCAAACAAACAGTAAAAAACGAATCATAATAATGATTATGAGAAATAAATAAATAGACAACTGGTTGAATTGATGAAGTTATCTGAGCTGAGCGGTTCAGCCAAAAGAAAGTAAACGAATTCCACTCATCTCTGTTCTGTGTGTGGGTGACACACTATCAGTCAGATAAAAAAATCATTAGAAATTGATATTCTTATTTTAACGTAGATTCATATTAGGCTCACTGTACAAAATAGAGCAAAGAGAACACCATATCATTAGATAAATGAGATAGAGTGTGGTGATAGATGCCAAAACCGTCCAGCTCAGAGAATAAAACTCCATCAAAGTCTTCCACATGAATTATAGATCTCCATCATCTCAAAATAAGCAATCTGTAATTCACTTATTTCAACAATAACCTATTTGTGGGTTAGAACGACATGAAATATAGAATAAATAAATAAGCAAAATATGTAATTAAGATAATCGTTATTTCACTTCATAGAAGTAGAGAAGAAACAGTTTCACTATCGGACAATCAGTTAATTTCACTAAAACTCATTGAACAGAGTATAGTTTGAATGTTCATGTTATGAAGTACAGTTTGAATTGTTAAATGTGGTTAGTTAGTGAATTATTTCTGAAATCAGCTTGCCCATGAAACGGTTTCTGCAGGCTTTATAATCGACTGTAAGTGTGTATAGGACTTCGTAATGAGAAATGAATTTCTAAGTGGATATTGACAAGAATTAGAAGTAATGCATAGTTAAAATACTAAACTGTTCTCTGAAACAGTTAAATATCATGATTAGGTTTTATGTCTAAATGACTTTTATTTATAGCTCATATGATTAAAAGACTTTTAGTTAAATAGGCAATAAAAAGTATTAAGTATTGAACTGATGCTTTGTAGTGGCATGGAACGTTTAACGATTGAAACAACTGATACTTCAATAGGAGTCGATCTTATGGCCAATAAGTTGACATCTAGTTGTTTATATTCCTACATTCAGTCAACTGGCAGTATGGCGCAGTTTTCGTTCCTTACCAGCGCTGATCATTGTTAGGATCATGATTGCACCATGCTGACTAGTTGCATACTTGGATGAAATAACATTCTAGTGCTTATAGTTTTTCAGTGACTGTTGAACTGAAGCCAGCTTGCGATACAAACTACTGAGTGTACAGTCACCACTAACGTCATGAACTTGGACCTGTCAGTTGAATCACGTGAGGAGGAATCTTGGATGCACAGTGCTGAAGTGTCTCACAAAGGACCAAAACGGCCGGCCAGCGCTTCCAGGTTTTCCATGGTGGTCCAGTTTAAACTGACTGATGAATTCAAGTACAAAGGTACTATACGTGATTCACGAATAAACATGCTGACTTTCAGGCTGTTTATAGAATTCATTCAGATCTATCATGATTATCTTATGCTTTCTGGGTTTTAATCATTGCCTAAATACGTTTATTCAAAAATCTGATAATATTCAAAAATTCTCACAAATTATTAGTATAGGGTTTTTGAGATTAATAAGTTATTGGTTGAGGTCATGAAGCGTTCGATGTTAGACCACCAGAGTGAACATCAACACTAAGATGCAGGTACTTGCAGCTGACGAGTCCCAAATAAGATGAAACGCGCATTTTGGTTTCCAGTGCTTGCCACTATCCTTCTTTGATCGTAAAACTCCTCGTTTCTTTAATGACACAAAAGTATTTCTATGTTCGTTCGGGAGTATCAATTCATAAGTGTGTGTGTGTTTGTTCTAATCATTTTTTAGCAAGGGATTAAGGGGATTATCGAATTTCTCGAAATCATGAGTCTATTCGGGCTGGACGGTCTTTGAAAACCTGATAACACTGAAAGGTGGTTTGGTCGTAGCATACGATTCCTCAGCAGTGAGCGTTCATGACGTTGACACAGTGGTGTGAATGTTTAATATGAATCACTATGAGATTTTTGTTTAGTTACAATACAGTGATTGATCATTTGAACTGTAATGTATGAACATGGGTGAATGACATGTAAACAGTTAAGTTGTCAAATCAGAACCTACAATGACAGCAGTGGAGTGTACGTCAGAATTCGCGTATAGAAAGAACAAATATCATAGGAGAATAACATTGAATTCATTGATGGTGCGAGTTCCCTCTAGCTGCTTACAACCTCAAGTCAGTAGTAGTATTTATTATTAGAATAATTTGATTTACAAGGTGAGGATGTAATAACATTAAGAAAACATAATACGCAAAAATTGAAAACTTTTGTGAGCAACTAAGAAGAATCCATAAAATCAAGAAATTAATGTTATTCTTCTACGATATTTTTCCTCCCTTATTCCAGTTAATAAGTGGGATAAATCGCGTGAGATAAATTAGATTCTTCACAGTGTTAACTAACTATAACCTAACTATAACCTAGACCTTCAATCAATCCTTAAACCACTGGATGACTTTTTTGTCCTAGGACGAGACTCCTCAGCATTGGGAGTCCACGAATGACTAGATTCTAGACAACTGAGCTGGCATTCAACGCTGTTTAAGTCTATCTCCTATCAATCTATGATCTTACTCAACCCTTCAACCGTTGTCTGGGGTGGATAACTGATTTATGCTTGACACGGATGAGCACTTTCGAGGAGATAGTCGTCCAGTGCTTTGAGGTTTTCAATGATTGTAAAAAGAAATTTGACTGGCTGTCTTTCTCCCTATTTCCAATTTGATTCTGATTATTTTGTCATAAAACACTACTGTCTGTGCTTCTTACCAGTGTGGTATTTGTAGATCACGAAGAATTGAAAATTGTCATGCTTCGTATTTTATTGCCCGAATCTTAAAATATCATACCCTTATTGACTTTATCTCTCCGTTTCATATCGTCAAATTAGAAATCACCTCCGAGACTGAATTAATCAGTTATGTTTATCTATATTTACTGATGTGTGTGATTCCAACCTTACCATTATAACGGTAGATTTTTGATAAACGTCGGTGCTTGTTATCGATGGTTCGCAAAACCGTCTGTATGGACGACTGTTTTCTCAATTCACGTCTATCATTTTGCAATTGAACGATGCACGTACCACCGCTAAATGTAATCCTGTTGCGTCATAACGTATTCAGTTCAAGGCAGTTATCAGCACTTTCATATGTATCAGTATTCGATTGTCCTGTCACCTGACTAACCCAATGTTCAAATTTTTGTCAATGGCATATGGTTGAGGAACAATTGCCTATACTCTGATCGTATCTGGTATGTGATGTGTCTCCGTCTGTCTTTTCGCTCAGTGAGTAATCGGTTGTTCACCCGCACTTGACTAGTTATCTGACAAACATAGCAGGAGAACGGCACTTCACACACCAGAGAGATGTATGCGATAAGGCTACAGTTGTTCTCAATGTTCATTTACTTCCCGATAGTGAGTTGGTGAAGTCTGCAACAAGAATATGGAATAGTATTCTGGCAGCGGTTCTCCTGGTACAAAAATTTCATTTTTAAAGTCTTCAAGCCACAACGAGGTGACATTGAAATAGTCATATAGACTGGAATGTTCCGAAGACATACTTCTGCACAACGAACACCAGAATTATTTTTCAAAGGACTGTTAGCTTTTCGTTCTTATTTTCCGTAAGAAGAAGCACTGATCAAACAAATCGGTTGAGTTTTTTCGGGTAAAGAAGAACTGGTAGTAGCCAGCACTACTAACTGAGTGTGTTCAGTCAGGTAATAGTTGTCGTTTGCCAAAACACCGTTGACACAGTTCTTCTAGATAGACAGTTTGTTAGCTGCGTATTTACCTACCTCTGCATGTGATCAAAGTCAATTACCTGTGACTCCCTTGCTAAATCACTTTTACTTAAGAGACTGATTCATGTTGTTTCGTCAAAACACCTTTCAATATGGGAAATGCCATGACATCAGCAGTACTGGGACAAACTAGGTATATGCTTAAGGGTCTTAGCTCCAATTTCTGGACGGGTCAGTCATTTCACCTTCTTCCGATATTCTGTATACCCGTTATTTAGAGCGCTGTTCGAAAGATATGGGACAAGCGATTAACAGTCTGAATTAAAATCTCAATCTCAAGTATCGTCTTGTACTCACTGAATAACCTGTCTACACACAGATATTTTGGGATGTTTGTCTGACAAATTTATCTCATTGAAGTTGGACGCTTCTGTTTTGACTGAGCATATCTGTTTACGTAGGTGAATGGTGGCTCATACATACCTAACAATCAATTAATAAACGCCCATTCATTCATCCTTACTGTCCTTCCAATCGCTTGGATGGAGAGAAATATCGCATTAGATTAATCTTATGTAACAGTAATGTGTGGTGTAACGTGGTTTGATTGTATGGCGAGCGAGCCTAATTGCAAAGATGTTCAACCAACCAAGCAGTATGATGTTAATCTGAATGAGTTGGTGATAAGAAGCTCTCACGTCAATGCTGTGATATAATTTTCACTCATATGGTCAAGCCACACCATCTCGATGATATTTCCACATTAAACAAGTAATTACCGGAAGAAGCGAGTATAGATTAGTGTGTTTCCCCTCAGATTACAATGATAAATATACTGTGAAATGTATATATGGACGAGTCACGAAATCGATCCGAGGATTCAAATTTAATACCCGTAAAGAGCGTTTGAGAGCAATGAAATTTTATTCATTAGCGCATGAGCATCTGAGACGTGGCTTTTGAGTGACATCACACTAACTTTCAAAGGGGGTTGACCCAGCGAACCTTCAAGCTACCGACCGGTACTAGGACCTATTCTTTTCTTGATTTATATGAATGATTTTTCACAACATCTATCGCCAGAAACCAAAGGCAATACACGAAATCAGTTCGGGGACTCAAATTCAAGCGGTATGAATAACGCCTCTATTCACTGAACATTTACCAACAATATATCAGAACGGACTGTAGATAAAATTTCTACTCCTTAAGAGTTGTCCAGTGCTGGAATTCACTAGTCCAAGCAACTTCACAGGAGTTCTTTTAAGAGGCAACTTGTACTAAAGATCAAAACTTAATATTATTTATCGATTTTTTTTAACCTCTATTATCGTTAACATATCTAAGTTCCTGCCTGAAAGTATTGACGATCCACTGCTTCTAGTCTCGGAAGCTTCTTAAGCAAAAGCTTCTTCTATTCCATCCACAACCATTTGACCATTTGAACTACGATAATACAGTGAAACGTTTTGTGGCGGTAACGTTAAAATTACAAGGTCATCCGGGCGGTTATTTGTACTCTAAAGATAATGAGTGCGAAAGAAACTCAGGATGAAGTAGGTATGGTTGCATCCATCATCAAAATAAGCACTCATCAGTTATTGTTTTTTTACATTAATTATCGAATTTTAGCTGAACTGAAAGCAACGCTGCCATTTCAAATAAGCACACAATCTCCCTATTTCGGGGAAAATCGTGTGCACTTTGGGGAAACAGCTATAGGAAGCTTTTGGGGAAACCCTAAGGTGTATCCGAAATGGGGAGATTGTGTGTGTTTGCTCAGAGAAACTCAGGCTAAAAATGTCATTGTTGGTTTTCATTAAATGAGTGTGAAATGTGAACTGGATGATTTTAATCTTGTTCGTGCATCTAACCTGTAACGTGAGCAACACGTTTATTTCCTTAGGACAGTTATGATTCAGATAATTCACATCTAATTTCACGGTGTTTACAAATTTTGTGTCTAGAAAACAAAGACCTGATGTAGGTTTAAGTAATTTAATCGAAAGGTCGGGGATTTGCAAAATCACACCACATATTCATACATCAGCTAGCTTTGTCTCCAGGTCATGTGTCTAAAAACCTAACTGATGAAAATGTTTCACGCTGTTCAAAAACTTCGATACACCGTAATCACTGGCATATGTATGTGCTAAGGTTGGTTTGTAGACATTGGATAAGTTGTTGTGATCTATTCGTTCATTAGCCTTACGCCTCTAGAGGTCGTTCATTATTATGCTTCCATTACAAATTGATATCGAGCATAACCAGTACACCTGTTTTGTCGTGGTTGTCCTTGATAAGCTCCTAATCATCACGAACTGCAATATTGACCAATGGAATATTTTCTCAAATATTTGGAAGATGATCTGTCTCCAAGCTTTCTTTTTGTTTCTGCTTCTGAATAAGCTGAAGTGTCTGTTTGTCAGGTTTCTTATACTGAATGGTTAGTCATATCCAGTGTTAAATCTGATACTAGTATATCTAATCGAGTTGCCACATCGCACCAGCACAGTGAGATGAAATTGTCGAGAGTAGTGAAAGCAGCAACATTATCAGTAGTAGTCAAACAAATTAGCAATAAAAATGTGATCCAAGGAAAAAAAGTAGCTTACATACTATAAGGTAATTTTAAAACTCAGGATTTAAATGCGAGCAAAATATAAATGCAACTCAACCATTGCAACCAATTTTGAGCCACGTCACCAAGCACTTTTTGTTTACGGTAATTGCATGTACTTCAACAAGGTGATCTGCACCCACCGGTATTCCACAAATTTATCATAGCTGTGCAATGAATCAGAGTCAGCAGAGCAAATAGTTACTGATTTATACATGACTTCTCTAATTTTCAGAGTATGAGGTGATGATTTTTTGAGAAGTATACATAATCAGTGAATTAGTTTCAGACATGGTCTTAAAATACTAAACTATCCAACGTTCAAGATCTTTTCAAGAAGACCATAATCAAAGCAATAAAACTTGATTCGGCATAAGTGTTTTTCATTCGACTTCGCATAGTCCAATTTTGCGCTAGTTTGAGCAACTGACTTGTATCATTATATCTGATTCATGAAACCGGCTTGAAGACGAGTACATAAATATTTACTTTGTTATCAAACTACATCTAATTTTATTTATCGCCCCTAAATGCCCTGATATGGCTGAGAGTTCGCTCTCCCTCTTCAAATGCTCTCACATGGCCACGCGTATATAGCTTCTTACAGGGAAATCATACTTACTTCTTTCTCGCACAACGAGTGTAGTTTACGAAAATGAGAGGACGAAAAGCGAATGTCAGGCATTGGCTTTAACCGGCTTGGTGGACATGGAGAGTCCACCTAGGGGAGTTGGAAAACCCTTATTCCAAACCAGTGGTGCACATGGACTCTGCTTCGGTTTAGGCATCCGGGCAGTATCACAGCCCTCACACATATCAAATGAAATCTGTGTGACGTCTATGTATTAGGTGCCTCCTTGTACCAATATCTATGTGTTAAAATAAAATCATTTTATTTATCTGATACACAATTGTAATCTTCAAAAAGAATTTTCTTCATTATGCATATTTTCAGATTGGGAAATGACTCATAACTGTATTCACAAATTATTATGTGGTGTTCATTCAACTGAAGAGATTAAACATTCCATTGAAAATCTATTCAACAAGTTTTTACTTTCGAAATCTGACAGTTCAAGTATACATATATATATATATCATTTTAATGATAACAATAAGTTTATAGATTCTTCCAAAGGGAGTATTTTACCTTTATGGAATTAAATCCATATAGACGATATTGCATTATACAAGTATGTTATTAAATAGAGATAGTTTTCGATTGTTTTAAAACATAATAGTTTATTCTTTTATTAGATCTAAATTACATTTCCGAACGTGTTTTAGTCATTTTGTCCAATAATGATCTGGATCATGTAAATTGGTCTCACATTCTTCAACTGATATCTGTTATGATTACATGTATTAAAGGAGGTGTATCCACTGTTAAATGTAAGTTTGTTTCATGTAATCCATGTATATATTTATATATTTGTATATGCAGAATGGTGACTTAATTAATAAATTACAAGTAAACTATGATGTTTAATGTCTGAGTTATTGAAATATCCTGTTTTCAACAATCATCAACAGGTTCATATACTTCTCTCCTTCTCTCTCTCTTTTTGCTTCGGTCTAAACAACTGAATGCTTGTATACACACAAAATATGATACAAATGCTAATATCTAAGTTTGTAATTAGTTGTTAAGTCACAATTTACTAAATTATTTTATTTTACAAAAGTATAAGGGGAAAGTGCTTTCTGATAAAAAGTAAAGTAAATTTTATAGGATTTCAGAATAGAATTACATTGGTTTAAGTCTTCTCATACTACTTTAGAATAATGGGGATGGACTGAATAATATAAAGAGTGAAGCAGTTAAACTCGTAGTAATAGTAATATCAATGACACAAAGAAGGATCAAATATAGTGAATATCATTTTTATTAAAAGGATGAGAATCACGAACTAAAGTATTACGCGTCGTGGTAATCGGTGTTCAGGAGTACGTAATACGTGGCCCAACCATCTCAGTCGATGAAGATTCACAACCTCATCAACTGATTTGCCATCATTTCCTAATACCTTACATCTAACCTCACTATCACTTGTCCGGTGATCCTAGCAGTTAGGTGATCAAAAATGCTTATACAGAGTATAATTTTCGTTAGAGTTACAAATGATTGATCATGTTACGTATCAGACAATGCTCAAGCCTACAAGCTCCACATGTATATTTTTTTCATTCTGCAAGTTACAGTAAGGCTTAGTGGTGGGGATTTGAATTCCACTGGGTGGATCATTTCCTTCAATATCTCACTTGCGCCTTGATGATGTGTGCCGACTAACACAAAGCCTGTGTTCATGACAAACTAAAGCAATAGAGATATAGATAAGTTTACCGAAAAATTTGTCGTAGAAGGAGACAGTTATACTTACTCATTCGCTAAGGTGCGCCGTCATCAATAATTGTGTCCAATGATATCTTAGGGCAGATCCCAAAACTTTATTAACCTTTGTAAACTTGAGTCACTTGTGACGTGGGTAAGATTTCCATCTCCCAATCAAAGAGCTAGCATATTTCTCAGGATTTCTTTTCATGTAACTGTATGGCTGTGAAACGTAGTATTGTAAATGTGAAAATATTAGAAGCTACAGGTTTACGAACATATGCATATTCAAAGTATTGCTTTTGTATGGTTAGAAAGCTGAGGGAGCAATGTTTAGGCAAAGATAAGGAACTTGGAAAAGCCGACAAATCGGTTGACAAGGTTGCAAATCTTGATCAACTGAAGTGATTAAGACACTACCTGGTTGTCTTCAGTCCGATAACCTCAATCAATGGTTAGAGACGTTGAGTCACATAGCTCAGACTCGATCACAACAGTACAGATGCACTTACTATGTTTTACTCTAGATCACGAATTTTAGTATCCCTCACTACTTACTATAACATTTTGCCATTTTCCAACCATAGTCTTGATCTCCAATGTTTCTCATTATTATTATTCCTTTCCAGTTATGATTCATCAACTTCTATTGTCATTATTCAATTCAAATATGAATTATATCAACAATGATAATGTTGATTTAGATTGTTTACATTTATTAGATGATGTATTTATTCATAAAAGTCAATTGGATGTTTTAAAATCAAACAAACATGATAAACAATTACTGCTAGGAGTTTTATTAATTGCACGTCAATTATGCTCAGAAGATAATCGATTAACTGGGATAAATTATAAACAATGGTGGATGGAAACGTTTTCTAATCCATTACTATCAACACATAATAATAATACACAGAATGTTCTTTCATCACGTTGTGCTGTAGTTTATTTTTGTGATTTACTCATTGAACTATTACCTTGGGAAACAGATCCAAAATTTCTACAAATTCAAGTCAACACTCGACCGAATTGGTTTAATCCTGTAAAACGTTCAATGAATAATAATCGAATCAAAATTCATACTGACAAAATTCGTGTAAAACCGACTGAAGTAATTATGTCATTCAATGAAGATGAGTTAATAATGCCGATTGATTTGGAATGTACAAATATGATAACTGATAATCATAATTATAATACCTACATAGAATCTTGTATAAATCGATGGAATGATTATTGTGAAATTGCACAAGGAAGGTTAGCTGAATTAAGGGTAAGATCGAATACTTGTTGGTTAGATGATACAATGATTATGTATGTTAATCACGTTAGCACTTATCCTTTCAAATGTACTAGACCTCTACAAGGTATTATGAGTTAAAATGGTTTAGCTAATAATAAACTGGAATATTTTATATTGCATATGAGAACTGATCAATAACTGGACCTGGGCATTGTTGATTGTTGGGACAAACGAACTGTAATAATGATTGGTCTTGTTTTGTCATACTTCCAATTTCATTTTGGCAATTAAAATATTCCTATCCTATATTATGTTTTAATAAACTAAACCTCGGGATTTCAATGACAGTTTCGATTGGTTATTTGTTTGTCTTTATTTCAATCCTTATCAAATGCTTGTCAGTCAGTCAGCTACAACATGGGACCAGGCGCATATATGCATTGGTCCATATTGCTATACCGCGCAGTATACTTGTCCTTTAATTGATAGACGGATATCTTGGCTTCGCCATAGGTGACGTATGTTGGCGAAAGACAAACGAGCTTTTTGAATCCGTGCTGAGATTTCGTCCGACGGCAACCCATTAAGGATGATCAAACCTGTAGTAAACAATCGTTGCACAGATTACACATCATTTGCTAATCAAGATTAAATTGTTTAGTTTTTAGTTCTGATAAAAGCTTATCGATCAAAGATGTTTATACAGAGTACGTTCTTCGTTAAAGTTACAAATGATCGATCATGTTAAGTATCAGACAATGCTCAAGCGTACAAGCTCCACATGTGTATTTTTTCATTCCTTAAGTTTCGATGAGGCTTAGTGGTGCGGATTTGAATTCCACTGGGTGGATCATTTTTATCAATATCTCACTTACCCCTTCATAATTAGTGCCGACTAACACAAAGCCTGTGTTCAGGGTTTCCTACCAAATGCCCTCAATCATTATCAGTAAATTTTGATGTGTATCTGTATATTACTGCATTGTGGTAACTTAAATCAATAAATAAGATTTTTTGAAATTTCTTCCAGGAACACTGTTGTGCAACAAAAATGGTCACAACGGATAAAAAAATCTTTGATTTTGCAGATGCTTATACTACTCCAGGATGGAGTGATGTTCTAAATTGGCTAAATGAAATCGCGACACAACGTACTGTTGATCATTGTAGTGGTGATATTTCTAAATGTCGATTACCGTCCGAATGGAATGAAGTAAATCTGTTTCGGTAAGTTCTTGCAACCGAATTCTATGTTTTATCATTTATACTAAAGTATTTCGACGGTTTCGCCGACAGCGTATTTCGATTAATTGGGTATTATGACTTTCCATATTGACCAATCAAAACAGAGAACCTTTTTACTTTTTGTAAAGTACGTTCTTAATTCCAAGCATGTGTAGAGAATCTCATTCTACTCAAATCAAAACTCGACTTTCACTTGTAATGTTACAGACTTTAACCACACCTTATCTACTTGAGTTTAGTTCGATTGTAGCTGCCACGTTTAAGTCTTGGTCTGATTTAACTATTGTTGAGATTTGACTGAACTATATTGGCTAGAATATTTATTCCTTTGTATCCTACTATTCCAGTCTGGTCGATTGGAATGTGATAATACTAGAAAAAGCTGCTTAACGTCCGAAGGTAAAATCGTACGGCTAACTATACTGGGGAGTGGTGGCAATAAAACAGTTTTCTCAGACGAACAGTGTCTACAGTGATGCTGTCTTCTTACAGCTGGAGGAGAGGATTAGAGAAAATCAACCCTTAAAATATCACACTTCACCTTGCCCCATGGATCTTTGTATTCGATCGTAAGACTTTGAAAGTTAGAGCTAACACATCAAGAACTACTCATAAAAAGTACTGTATAAATCATATTAAGCGTTGCCTCTCAAGCACTGCGGTCACAACCAGAGGTAGCTAAGTCAGATAACTCAAGCAGAAGTACTTTTCCACTGTATGAGCAGCCGAGAAGTGTCAGCTGTCCCCCTGCACTTCTAACAGTACCTCTCGATTTCGTTTAAGCTCGTTGTAGTTGGTGTCTGTAGCTCTCGCATTATAAAAGCGTGACAAAGTTAAACAGATGTGTACTTGTTTACCTAGTTCACTTAGTCAGTTACGACGTAGAACCAGGCATATATATGCATTGGTTCAAGTTGCTATACCTCATTAGCACAACAAGGTGAACACCGAATTCATAGAAGCAGTTACTATAATGATGGTAAAAGAACAATTCATATGAGGATATGAGTTTATTTAGTTTCTTAATATTTTGTTTTTTCACCAAGCATATACCAGTTATTGTCTCATCAGTGATATTTTTAGAAAACTGGTTAGCTGTTTCAACCTTTGCATAGTGTTTCTCTTTTAATAAGTAGAAATTTAATGGGAAATACTTATATGCTATTGTTCAGTTTATTACTTGAGTACGACTAATACGACGTACGACTTCAGTACTTGAACGTGTTAAACTCTCAATCTCCGAGTTAAAAGGCAGAAAAAAACAGAAGAGTTTGCTGAAGTAAGCGTCTAAACGTGCAGAAAAATAGGTGTATATATAGTTTTTGCTATAGGTTGTAACATCATTGTAATCTAGCTAATCTGCAAGCCGGAAGTTTATGCAATTTTTCTATCACAGCAAACCACGTTGATATTCCAGGAGACTCGATTGGACTGTGATTGAATGGAACCTCCTCGGCCCCCATAGAGCCTCTGGAGGCTTCGTCGCACCTTCTTGGAGCTCTCCCTAAAATCATTAGATTTTCCAATTAGACATCTACTACTCACATTAGGTAGGTATTTCATTGCGGATGCAGAGTCAAATGAATTGTTATTACTTATCTGTACATGCTATGTTGAGTGTAGAACCATTTAGTTGTAACACACGTAAGAAGCTTAGTATAATGTCACCAATGATCGCACCACACAAGAATACAATGTGCACTTGCAAAGTATGGGTTCGCTGTATCGATTGGGATCTACACTTTTGTACAAAGACTGTGTTATGGCTTTCACCTTTGTCATTTATCACATGACAAAATCTCTAATCAGAAGATCGATTTCCATGGCCCTGATTCAACTATGAATCCTTATTGGTCCTTAATATAGTAAGTCCTTGACTGACCCATCCTGTTCAGTCCAGAACACATATATTAGCCTTCACTGTATGAATCGTATACTTCAGACATATTTAGTTTTATACATACCTCCAAATGCCCTGGTACGGCCGAGAGTGGGGAGAGTCCGCTCTCTCTCTCGAAATGCTCTCACATGGCAACGCGTATATAGCCTCTGCCAGGAAATTCCTACCCACTGCATTCTCGTACGAGTGTTGTTTACGAAAATGAGAGGACGAAAAGCTAATGTCCGGTGCTTTAACCGGCTTGGTGGATATAGAGAATCCACCTAGGGGAGTTGGAAAACCCTGATTCCAAACCAATGGTGCACATGGGCTCCAGTATCCTGAAGGAGCAAATGGCGTATTAACCAATCGTTGGTCACCGGCTACCATGGGACTGTATCTCCTTATGTTGCTCCACTGCTTTGTGGATCAGACTTTCAGGTCGAAGGCTCCGAGTGTGGCCCCCTAAGGAAACCACCTGCTTTGGTTTGGGCATCCGGGCAGTATCACAGCCCTCACACATACCAAATGAGACCTGTGTGTGCATATGTATTTGGTGTATCCTTGTACCAATATCTATGTGTTAAAATAAATAAATAAACAGAACGAGACTTCGTCAGACCATAAACTGAGACCGAAGGTCATGGGTTCGAATCCTGCGCTCGGGACCGTGGATGCGTACTTCCAAGAAGTCCTGTGCTACGACGAAACGTCTGTCCAGTGCTTCCAGGTTGTCAGTGGTGGTCTAACATTGATCGGCTCATGGTCTCAATCAAAACTCGACACCCTCCACAACCCTATACTGATGAAACGAAGAAATAATTACACAAGATCAAGCCAAAACTGGATGTGAGTACGGGAGATGATAACTAATAAATTGGGAATGAATTAAGAATGGTAGATCGGAGGACAGTAGCTAATAGGTCAAATGAAGGATTATAACAAAAGGAATATGAATACACATATAGTCTAGATACTTAGTAATTGTCCAATAAGAATGTATGTAATAATAGTCCATAAATAATCCGTAGCAGTTTCCATTCACTCATCCTTCATTCGAATGTAATAGATTGCTTAAACTAAAATTAGGGGTAGCTAAATCAAGAAATCTTATAAATTTATAAATTTTGGTCGCAGCTGTTTAAGGAGATACAGACATTCCGGTTTGAATGCTTTAGATTTCCCTAACTGATGCATGAAAATCCTTAGGTATGATGACTCGAAATTAGTTACAGCGTTACAGTGACCAGTTTTAGTAATGCAGTGTATTTGTGAGTCAAATGGTCCAGTGGTAAAGTTTATGGGCGATGTGGGTCCAAACTCTAAAAGAGTAGTAATATGTTGAGGTTTGCAAATACTCATTGACTTTGAATAGCCAGTGCTTCTCATCGAATATCTCCAACTGTCTACCATCATGCTAGATATTTGGCATTGTTCAGTAACTGTAGTCTGTTGATCATATTTCAACTTAATCAATGGAGTTTTATCAAAACTAAAGATTAAACAACCATAAAATTATAAAGTGACCACCCAATACAAAAGTTAACTATTTTATTGTTTTATCGCTTTGTTGTTGGGGATGGGTGACAACAGTCCACGTTGGCTTCGATCTACACTGATTCCAGCTTTATTAAATGCACCTGAAATAGAACATTTATCAGACGAGTTAAAATTTGCACGTGAACAATTATTACAGGGGATACGTTCAGCTGGTCTATCACATTTATTGAATTATACAAAAGGAAAAACCTCAACCACAAAGACGATTACAAAAACAACGACAACAACCAAGAGAAAGAAGAAACGGCCAACTTGTACTACACAACTATCTTCAACATCTAAACAATACAGAATGCCCAATAAAAGCGGATTGTACAATCAAACAAATAAAATTTAATAGCCGTACAATTATTATTATTATTATTATTATTATTATTATTATTATTATTATTATTATTATTATTATTATTTATACGAATATTCGTCAAGATTAGAACGAATAATTTGACAGTAATTGAGCGCCGAGTATAGAGAAGTCATTATATGTGAAAATTATATTTGAAATATTCTCAACGATTGAAATATAACTAATTTCAACGTTTCGTCCAGCTAACTTGTCTGGACTTCTTCAGGGTAATAATCAAAATCAAAATTATCAAAGACATATATAGCTTTTAACAATCGGGATTATACTGTATTAAACCAATCATATTTGGATGTTGATTTTTTGTAAAATAGGATCAAATGAGTCAGTTAACTACAAATCATGTGAAGAGTTCAACTACATAGAAATAATTAACTGAGTAACAAATCGTATGTGTGTGAGTGTGCAGGTATGTATGTATGTGTAAGAGATTGATATAAAGGAATAAATAATAACGTTCAAGTTCAAGGATGAAAACTTGATAATGAAAGATCGATGTGCATGTCAAAACATAAATTGTATTGTTTAAAAAGCTCATTGAATTCTTTCAAAATAATAACGATGCATGTGATATTAGAAACAGGTTTAAACAAGAAATAGGTTCCAAATTTACTTGTCAAACGAAATTTGCCATGTAGTTGCCAGTTGAATACCATCTTTTCGGTTCAGGCTGTTCTTGTTCGCCCATATATGCAGTGCTTCTGCTGTCAATCTTTCTTTATGGGTGTTAAAACCTTTCTGAAGTATTTTGGTCCCTTCGAAATTAATCTTGTGCCCTGTTTCTAACGCATGTAACGCTATTGCTGACTTGTTTTCAAGTTTCTTTAAATCGACCGAGGATTTTGGAACATTTTTCAAGCATTGTTTGTGTTCCTTCAATCTTACATTCAGTTGCCTGGATGTTTCTCCAATATAGGTAGCATTACAGTCATGACAGCGAATCTCATACACATTGTTCTGTTATTCTTCCTTTGCTAATTTGTCCTTAACTTTCACTAATGTCGATCTTAATGTGTTATTCGCTCTAAAATACACTCTTATATCATGTTTGTTTAGAATCCGTTTGATTTCTTCTGATGTTTCACTACGGTAAGGTATGACTACGGTGTACTTCCATTCTTTTCGTATACTTTCTAGTTTAGGTTTTCTTTCATTTTTAATAATCTTCTTCAAAAACCTTTTTGGGTAGTTGTTATCCCTAAGAGTAGAAAATACTTTATTTAATTCGGTTCTTTGGTCTTCCTTGTCTGTAACAATCTTAGTACTTCTGTTCATTAGATTTTTCACTACATTAATTTTCGTGCTCTGTGAATGGGCTGAATTAAAATCCAAGTATCTCTCGGAATGTGTTGATTTTCTGTAAACATTTATTTTTAACTTCTTATTATTGTGTCGACGTTCAACCAAACAATCTAGAAATGCTAGTTTGTGGTCAACTGATTCTAATTCCTTAGTTAGTTTAATGTTTTCAGAAATGCTGTTTGCATTGTTAAATAGTTCTTCCATACTATCCCGTTTATTGATAATAAAAATATCGTCTACATACCTTAACCATAACTTTGGTGGGCATAAACTCTTTGTGATTGCACTAGTTTCTAGGGAATGCATGAATAAATTCGCTACAATCGGAGAAACTGGTGAGCCCATTGCTATACCCTTATTCTGTCTGTAAAGTTGACCTCGAAATATAAGGTAGATCTTAAACATAATTCTAAGCATTTTATAACCTCTGATGGATCTAATGGGCATCGTAAATTCAAATCTAAATCAGATTCTAAACAATCATTGATAATTAAAAAACCTTGGTAATGACACCTACAATCATTGATAATATCTATTGCTCGACTGATAGGTACATTAGTGAATAAGGAAGATACATCAAAACTTGCCATTATTTTGTCTTCTTCTATATCGATGATATCAATTAAATTCTTGAATTCCATAGAGTTTTTAATTCCATGATTAATCCGCTTTTCATATGGTTTGAGAATCTTAGCTAAATATTTAGCTAGATTGTAAGTCGGTGAGTTTGTATAGTCTACCACTGGTCTTAGTGGAGTATTATTCTTGTGGATCTTTGATAGTCCATATAATCTGCATGGGTTACAACTCTTTGGATATAACATAAACCATAAGGACGATCCTAGCTTAACTTTTAATGATTGTAAGAGTTTGCTAGTTTCTGCCTTGAGTTTGTTAAGAGTTGTTCTACTTTTTGCTTCTTTGATTTTTTCATATGGACCCTCTTGTAGAGATGTTCATTGGCTTTCTTCTCATACTCTGTTTTATTCATAATAACTGTAATATTACCTTTATCTGCTCTCGTTATTATTATCGTTTTGTCCTCTCTCAGCTGTTTTAGTGCGTAATATTCATTTTTATTTATGTTAGGGTTGTGAGGTTTCTGATGTAATAATGTGTTCATTATTTTGTTCCTCAGTTCATTCGCTGTATCATTCGGGAGTATATTCAGCGCTGGTTCTACTGTTGGTATAACATTGAAAGGTGTCAATTTATGTCTATTTATATTGTAGTTGAGACCCTTTGTAAGTAACGATATTTCATGTGGGTTGAGAGGTCTACCCGATAAATTAACAATTATTTTATTCATATCATGTGTGTTGGACCTATTTTCCGTCTGTTTAACTTTGGTGTTTGATGAATGTTTCAATAGTTTTTCAAACTTCCTAATTTGTCGTTTTGATGATTGATAATAAAATTGTTCTCTACGTTTGAAAAATTCAGTTATATCTGATTTTATTTCGTTCGGTGCGATAACTGACAATATGTCATCAATATTGCAAATCCTTGAACGTAGTGCCTCCAAAATCCTCGGTCGATTTAACTTGAAAACAAGTCAGCGATAGCGTTACATGCGTTAGAAACAGGGCGCAAGATTAATTTCGAAGGGACCAAAATACTTCAGAAAGGTTTTAACACCCATAAAGAAAGATTGACAGCAGAAGCACTGCATATATGGGCGAACAAGAACAGCCTGAACCGAAAAGATGGTATTCAACTGGCAACTACATGGCAAATTTCGTTTGACAAGTAAATTTGGAACCTATTTCTTGTTTAAACCTGTTTCTAATATCACATGCATCGTTATTATTTTGAAAGAATTCAATGAGCTTTTTAAACAATACAATTTATGTTTTGACATGCACATCGATCTTTCATTATCAAGTTTTCATCCTTGAACTTGAACGTTATTATTTATTCCTTCATATCAATCTCTTACACATACATACATACCTGCACACTCACACACATACGATTTGTTACTCAGTTAATTATTTCTATGTAGTTGAACTCTTCACATGATTTGTAGTTAACTGACTCATTTGATCCTATTTTACAAAAAATCAACATCCAAATATGATTGGTTTAATACAGTATAATCCCGATTGTTAAAAGCTATATATGTCTTTGATAATTTTGATTTTGATTATTACCCTGAAGAAGTCCAGACAAGTTAGCTGGACGAAACGTTGAAATTAGTTATATTTCAATCGTTGAGAATATTTCAAATATAATTTTCACATATATTATTATTATTATTATTATTATTATTATTATTATTATTATTATTATTATTATTATAATGAATAGAACAGATACAATATACTGAAGGAATTTGAAAAAGCTAACTAGTGAATGCAACTGTATGCCATTGAGATAAGTTTCTTTAATGGTAATGTCACATCGTGATATCTCCATTCATAGATCAGAATTAGCTGGCAAATCCTCTTTCAACTGAAAACTTGCATTTAACACATGTGATTTCATAAACTGATTCCATCTCTGCATTACACCGCCCATCACTCTCTTCCAACCACTTCTACTACTCTGGGATCTGTCTTAGAATTTTTATCTCAATGTACTAATGGCATGTAGTAACCTGAACTGATGTATACACATATACCAGGTTCTGTGTTGTATATAAGTGACTTATTGGTTGACCTACTCCGAATCCAGATAACATTGAGCTTTAGGACAATCAGTGGTGGTTAGGAATATGTAACACAGGTCCGGACCACTTAAATAGTGAGTCGTTGTGTAAGTTGACCATTTACAGCGAATAATATATATAGCATTACATATTTGGTGGTTCCACTATCACTTCTATCTATCTATATTAAATAAACAAAATTACGCTGAATGAACCTTGATATGAACTCAGTTAACTGACAGTGTTTAGTAGTTTGTTATAGCTGAGAGTATTTGGTGACTATGTATACTTCAACAATAAGAGTAATACTGTAAAAATGTAAGATATATCACTGAGATCGTTTATTGTCAGTATAGGGTTGTGGAATTTCATTAAATTCGCGAACCGATCAGAGTTAGGCAATCACTGGAGATTTGGAAGCACTGGATGACCGTTTATTTCTTAGTATGGGCTTCTCAGCATTGCACATCCACTAATCTGCAAAGAAGTCATACATTATTTATTGTGTAATAAGTGAGCTTGCATTGTTGCACTGATGTACCGGTGTGATTTGACAACTGGAATTGGTGCACATATGTGTCAGGTTCCAAGTTGCACTTCAGTGACGGGTTACCGTGAATATACAAAACAAAGTCGATTCGTCAAATATGTTTCTTTATAAAACAGCTATAGATAAACATGTATTTATGTACACATACTTAGAACAATGTGGTCATATTCTTCAGATATTGTATATTCTATTGCATTTAATTAATGTATTTCTATGAGCTTGAGATAGATAGAAAACAGTGTCCACTTTTACTAAAATTGGAAACTTGTATGATAGAAAGTTGTCCATTCATCATCACCATTCATTTTTTAATTAACTTAAGTAAACATTCTCTGACGGCTGTTTAAATTCAACTTAATTATCACAGATCATCAACCGATGTTTTTCAAATACCCAACGTTGTAACCATTGAATTGGCCAATAAAATATAATCCATATACCAATGTAAAAGATATGCCCATTTTAATCTATGAATAAATGGTGTTTCAAATCTGATTTCGCATAGATTTTGGAGGAAAAACAATTAAGGCAGCGTATTGATAGACTGTTATTTAAAACATGTTTTGCCCCCAAATGCCCTGGTATGGTCGAGAGTGGGGTCGACCCGTCCTCCCTCTCGAAATGCTCTCACATGGCCACGCGTATACAGCCTCTGCCAGGGAAGTCTTACTCATTGCCTTCTCGTGGCGGGGGTGTTGTTTACAAAAATGAGAGGACGAAAAGCGAATGTCCGGCGCTCTAACCGGATCCCAAACCAGTGGTCCACATGGGCTCCAGTGTCCTGCGGGAACAAATGGCGTATGAGCCAATTATTGGTCACCGGCTACCATGGGACTCCATCTCTTTACGATGCTCCACTGCCTTGTGGGTTGGACATTTATGGGACATCAATGGGAGTGGCCCCCTAAGAAACCCACCTGCTTCGGTTTGGGCACCCGGACAGTATCACAGCCCACACACACAAATATGGTGTGGCGCATATATATTTGGTTCCCTCTTGTACCAATATTTATGTGTTGAAATAATATTAATAATAATAAAACATGTTGTTTTGTTGCGCCATGCCGAATACCGTGGTTCGGTCGAGAATGAGGAAATTCCACTCTCGTTCGGCGTTGCGTTATTGCCCATACTACTACTTTCTCGCTTCCAAGGTGTTATTTGCGCAAACGTCAGTGCAAAAAACAAACGTTTAACACTAACCAGGTTGGTGGAGACGGAAAGTCCACTTAGGGTAGTTGGTAAATCGTGATTTCAGACCAGATTTAGGGATCTCTTGGGAACGAATGACACACCAACCTATTTTCGACACTGATTGCTATGAGACGCCATCCACTGACTTTGCCAGACTGCGTTGTGGATAGGAACTTCTGTTCATGGGCTTTGACAGTGATCCTTTAAGAAAATCACCGGTCCGGGTACTCGGTCAATATCCAAGCACAGACCATTATTATTTGTGTGGTGCATACCTAGTTTTGGTGCCCATTCGTGTTAGATTCTATTTGAATTAAATAAATTGATAGTTGAAGTGCACACACACAGGTGCAATCTGATATTTGATGCACCGCTGTATATTTATAAAAAGTCAGAAAGAAGGTCTTGAGTTTGAATCCCTTGGTAGTCGAGCTTTATTTGTAGTCAGATAATACTGAACATTAACAATGTGTTATATATTTCATTCAATGTTTTTATCCTCCTTTTGTAAGTATTGATTCAAGATGCCTAACAAAGGAATCTGTATATATGGTTCCAAGTAATAATTAATGACTTTAAAATGATATATTTCTTAAAGCTACAGGAAGGAAAGGAGGTATTTGATCTTGACCCGTTTTGTCGCGTGTCACCTAACATCTTCAGCTATTGATCACTACAATCGGTTGGACACTAGTCAGATTACCTGGATCTACTAATGTGGCTCAGACCATCAGTTATTGGTTTAAGAAATTGATATCTGCCTTTAGTTCATTTGCCACTAGCTTCACTCTTATGACGACCAATATTCTACATTGAGAGGTTATTTGGGATGCGTACTACATGTTGCAGTCACCGCGGTGGACGGAAATTCACAATCTTATCAATCTACTTATTATCCCTGTCTGGTATCCTGCGTCTCACGTCAGCATTCCTTACTCAGAAACCACACATCTGCATCATATTCAATTACCATCTAGGGTCTCTCCGACCGAAGCTGCTACCTTGACGCGGTGGTCGGGCTTGCCTATCGTGATGACCCAACCGAGCTATATTGGCCGGAACATATGTTCCTGTAGGGTTCTACCATGCCAGACAAGTCGATTGGAGAACGGTAATACTAAAAGCAGCAACTCAAGGTCTGAGAGCGAAGACTTACTGCTGACCGATTTCCTCCGAAAAGCTAGGCGCTCTGATGTAGTAATAGTGGCTGGTGACCCACTTGAGTAGGTAAACTAAGCGATAGGGAAAGAAACCTAGGTGGATCTTATTGTGTCTTGGCTCAAAGAACAGATAATGGTAACCGTCTGTTGCAGCTATGCTCAAATAACCGCCTCTTTCTTGCAAATACTAACTTTGAGCATAAGGAAAAACATCTTTTAACATGGCGACCACCTGATTCGTCCCAACGTTGGACTTAAATAGATCACATCGCTATCAGCCACCGGTGGAGGGGCTCGATAGAAGACTATCGCTCATTCTGGAGCACATGCTTAGATTCAGATCATGCTGTAGTACGAGCGCGTATCTGTCTGCGTCTTATTGGACGTTGGAAAGACGCTGCAAGGAAACCTCTGAGGGTCCTACCTAATGATAGTCAAGCTATATGTATATTTCAGGAACTAGTAAAACAGTTAGGCAGTCATGTACGTGATGCCCACCTCGATACAGCATGGAATGATGTCCGAAAAGCTGTGGAAACAGCATTGATATCTGCTAGTAAGGTAAACCACAAGGTTAGGGAGAAACACTGGATCTCAGCAGCATCTATCGCACTGACAAATGCTCGGAAACCCATTCCATCTGGCTCTGAACATAACGAGAAGCGGAGTCATCTTAATCGCAAGCTGACAAGAAGCCTACGCAATGATCGTGAACAATGGTGGGTAGCGAAAGCGAGACAGATGGAAAAGGCAGCGGCAATAGGTAATAGCAGACAATTGTTCAGACTTGTTAAGGAAACCGGTATTAAGAAACCGACCGTTAGCGAAACACTCAGAGAAAGATGGAAATATTATACATTCTCAATCCAGGAGATTGAATCGATGGGCAGAACACTTCAGGGATCAGTTCAACTGGCCTTCAGCCACACTTCGATTTCCCACGACATCCAGTCAACCTGAATGGCAAGTTAATTTAGGTCCTCCGACTCTTTACGAAGTTGAAAAAGCCATAGGAAATCTGAAGCGAGGGAGAGCAGCAGGCTTTGACAGGTTTACTCCTGAGATTTTTAAGGACGATGGTCCAATATTAGCAATGAGATTAACCGAGGTCTTAGGTAGAGTTCGGGAACTGGACGTAATCCCATCTGACTGGTCTCAATCACTGATTGTGCCAGTCTATAAGAAAGGACAAAAGTCCTCTTGTGACAATCATAGAGGAATCAGTTTGACTAATATAGTGTCTAAAATATGAGCTTCAATAATACTTCGACGCTTAACCAAAGCTCGTGAAGAACAGACTAGAGAAAATCAGGCTGGTTTTCGACCTGGACGTGGTTGTATAGATCAGATATTCACACTACGTCAGGTTCTAGAACACAGACACACATTCAGATGCCCCACAATGGTAGTATTTTTCGACCTTAAGGCCGCATTCGACTCTGTTGATCGTGAGGTTCTATGGCAGTGTTTGTCACTGAAAGGAGTACCAAAGAAGTACATTAACCTTATAAAGGCTCTCTACTCGAACACAACTGGTCAAGTGAGCGCTTATGGTGAACTGTTATCAGAATTGATTACCTCAAGTGGTGTTCGTCAGGGCTATCCACTCTCTCCTCTCTTGCTTAACTTTGTCGTTGACGTGCTTTTAGAGATGACACTTTCCTCATCTAAATTTCCAGGGGTTGAACTTCTACCAGGAGGTTCACTTGTTGACTTAGAATATGCCGATGACATTGTTTTATTTGGCGAAGACGGTGACAAAATGCAGAGTCTTCTGATCACTCTAAGCAACAATGCAAGCATGTTCGGGATGCGATTCTCCTCCTCGAAATGCAAAATGTTGCTTCAGGATTGGGTTACATTGACACCCGAACTAATGATAGGGAGTGAAGTAGTTGAGCGTGTCGATCGCTTCACTTATCTTGGAAGTCTCATCAGCCCTTGTGGTCTGGTGTGTGACGAAATCTCAGCACTGATACAGAAGACTCGACTAGCCTTCGCCAACGTGCGTCAGTTATGGCGTAGGCGAGATATCCGTCTATCAGTCAGCAGCAGTTCGCTTTGTCCTACTTTATGGCAGTGAAACATAGCCGGTAAGAATAGAGGATATTCGTAGGTTACTAGTATTTGATCATAGGTGTCTTTGAAACATTGCTCGTATATCATGAGACCATCGAGTAAGTAACACAGTTGTTAGGAAACGAGTACTGAGTAAGGATGGCAAATCGATTGATGAAGTGGTGAAAGTTGATCAGTCGCGATGGCTGGGACACGTGTTACGTATGCTCCACAACCGACTGCCTCGACGTGCGATGTTTTGTTGTATAGGAATGTTAGGGGCGACCAGACCAAAACATGTCACAAGTTCATGAAGTCACTGACAAGTGAACTGAGTCATGTCGGTAGGTGTAGACTACCTGGTTGGGGACCGCGAGATGATAGCAACCGATGGTTAGAGACCTTGAATGACATGGCTGAAAATCGTTTGCAATGGCACAGGTGCATCCACTCTTTGTGTTCTCCCAAACTCTAATCTTTTGATTTCTCCATGTCCCTTTCTTTTTCTCTTTCCAAATTTATTTCAATGGATTATGCTCCTTCAATAACATCTTCAAACCCTAATTTTTGTGATTTGAGCTTATAATTTTACTACATCTAGCACTACGGGATTTGAATCGATCACTGCATCTCCGTGCTAATGTAGTGTGGCAACTCGAACTGATGTACGTACCTACGGAGTCCTACGTTGTTACTGACTGACTGACTTCAATTACAAATTATGGCTAGCTAACTATGAAGTCTCGATCTCCTGCTACAGTTATGATCATTAGTTAAGATGGTTTTGTGAACTCATTCCACCACTTGTTTTTAAATACCTTCTACATGATGATAATAATAAATGAATATGTATATGCATGATGAAAACATTAAAAAGATACATTAGTTATTGCTCTGGAAGATTTATTACCAATGTAATATGAAATGATTCTGATGGTTTGGCATCTGTTTCGCTAGTTGACATATAATAAAGTATTTTTCTGAGATGAAGGGTCACTACAAATAAGCATGAGAAGGAAGGTATACTTAATAATGTGGAGTAGTGTCTTAATAGTTGAAGTGTTCATTCGGCGTTCTTAACTAAATTCCGAGTTGTAACCCTACTTTAACCTGAGTAACTGATTGATATCATTATTCTTGACACTTAGAGTACAGCTCATATCCAAGTATATGATGAAGGGGTACATTAATTAATCAACATCCTATGTACAGTGATACTTGGTTGGTGCTTTTAGTTTGATGGTTCTACTAGGGTTGTTCACAAAACTTAGGCGTGGATAATAATGAATGTCAATTCTGATTTTGTTCAGCATATACACATAAGGATGATTGTTTGTTTTTTAAAATAAAAATATCAATATATACAAGCATATTAAAATTGTTTCGTTTTCTTTAAAAATTATTATATATCGTAAAAAGAAAAATCGAGAAAATATAAAATGTCGAGTAGTGCTTTACGTGCAATAGTCGTTTAAATGTTCTGGAAATCTTACTCTTCTTCCAGAACGTGTCGTTTTAAGTTTATTTTCAAGCACATTCGGAGTGTCATCGCTAGTGTTGGTTGTTGGTTGAGGAATTATGAGTGTAGGAGTCGTGTTGTGCGATTGTACCGAAGAGAAATCGAGGTGAATAGGATTTCTTTCTAAATACGCTACTTCTAAGCGATCGACGCTGATGCTATCGTTTGTTCCGTTTTTATCGACTATATAGTACTTAGATTCACGTTGAAGTGCAGCCGATGTTTGCTACCCATCGATCGACGAAGGAGCGGGCCACTGTTTCAGCAGTGATGTCCTTGATAGGTACTGCTTCTGGCCATCGAGTGAAACGGTCTACGCAGGTTAAGAGGTAAGAGTATCCATTTGAATCTGGTAAAGGTCCTACCAAATCCAGATGAACATGGTCGAAAGGACCATCGGGAGTTTTAAATGAGCTTAAGGGACATTTATTGTGTCTGATGACCTAAGATTTTTGGCAGCTTACACAGGAGCGTGCCCACTCCCTCACGTCTTTATTCATACCAGGCCAGCAAAACCGTTCTGCTATAAGCTTGATGGTCGCACGAACACCTGGATGAGAAAGTTTGTGCAATGTGTTGAAGACATTGCGTCGATAATGTTTCGGCACGATTGGGCGATCCCTTCCTGTAGATGTGTCACAAAGTAAGGTTTCCTTACCTCTTCCCATCTGTTTGATGCGTAGTTTAAGGGTTGTAGACGACAACTCGTGCTGAAGATCAGTTTCTTCTTTTTGAAGCTGGGCGAGTTTACGAAGGTCGATCCCTTGGAAACTGTTCAAGGACGTTATTCAAATGGTTGTGGACGGAATAGAAGAAGCTTTCGCTTAACAGGCTTCCGTGTCTAGTAGCAGGGGATCACCAAATCCTCCAGGCAGGAACCTAGGTATTTTAACAATAAAAGAGGAAAAGAAATTGGTAAATCATAGTATGATAATGTCCTTGGTCCTTAAAAATAGGTCAAGTTGCCTCTTGAAGGACTCCTGAGAAGTCGCTTGGACTAGCTCGGCCGGCAGCGAATTCCAGCTTTTGACAACTCTTAAGGAGTAGAAGTTGTGTCTACATCCCGTCTTGCTATATTGAGTTTCCAGTTTCTGGGTGTTACCCCTTAGGTTAGTATTCGAACTAAGCTTGAGTAGGTGTTTAAGAGGATGTCCAGAAGTGGTAAGAATACTATAAGCCATTAATAAATCACCTCTAAGACGCCTATACTCTAATGGGTGAAGGTCTAGTGAATGGAGGCGTTCTTCGTAAGGCTTAGATTTGAGTCCGCGAACTGATTTCGTGGCTCGCCGTTGGATACGCTCCAAAGTGACTTTGATCTTTTGGAGTGAGGAGGGGGAGTACTATATTTCCGTACTCTAAATGGGAAATGATAAAACTATTGAGGATTGTATGGAAAGTTCTTCCGTCAAACTGGCCAAAAATGCGCTTCAATGTTACCAGTGCAAGGTTTGCTCGGAAGGCATTTTTGTCACAATTAGCGTAAGACTTTAAATCATGGGGCACTAGGACTCCTAAATCTTTTTCGACTTGGGATACTACTAGAGAGGAATTTCTTAAGTTATAACTGTAGTCTGCGACATGTCGCAGATGGACTACTTTACACTTTGAAGTGTTAAAGGTAAGTCCGTTATCATCTGCTCAACTTTGAATTCGAGTCAGATCCTCCTGAAGTGCCTGTATATCATCTTGGCTGAGTATCTCTCTCTCCAAAGTTTCACGTCATCGGCAAAAAGTAGTAAGTCTGACGTTACCTGTTGAGGAAGATCGTTTATGTAGATCAAGAAGAGGAGAGGCCCTAATACTGAGCCCTGGGGAACCCCACTAGGACATTCCATAGCCTGAGATAAAGTGAAATTAACCCTAACCTTAAAGTGTCGATATTCTAGGTATGAAGTAAGCCAATCGATTAGAGGTGATTTGATACCTAGTCGTTTGAGCTTATTGATAAGACACAGGTGGTTAACTTTATCAAAAGCTTTTGAGAAGTCAAGGTATATGATATCAACCTTTCCCTTGCGATCGAGGATGCTTGTTTATCTGTTCATCGCAGTCAGCAGGTTGGTTATACAAGAGTAACCCTTCCTGAAACCATGCTGTTGGGGTGAGAAGAAGTTTAAGGACAGTAGATAATCATTTAAACCATCGCATATCAGGGACTACATGAGTTTTGAAGGTAATGACAGAAGAGCCACAGGCCGATAACTTGAAGGTTCATTGCGTCGACCCCCTTTGAAAATTGGTGTGATGTGAGCCAACTTCCAATTTTCCGGAAGGTTAGCGGCGTCACCATTGTTGTTGGTCGGGCCGTTAAGACCTAGCAGTTGAGAAACTCCTGTTTTGGCTTGACGAAGAGAGGCTGCATAACGGAATAGGCTTCTAGGGTTCGAGGCCAATTTGTCCATAAGCTTTGTCTGATAATGAAGCCTGTCTTCTCTTATAGCCTTCGTGCATATGTTCCTGATATGTTTGAATTGCCTATACGCTCCGTCGTTGTCAGTTCGTTTGTATTCCGCCCAACAGTGCCTTTTACGGCTTAGCAGGCGAAGGGTACGGTTCTTGATTATTGTAGGTGGCTTCCAGCTTTTGGGAACCGTTTGAGGAACTGAATGGTTCGTAGCACATAAGAGCGTGTGCAGTAAGAAGTTCCAGTGACTGTTACATCCAAGTTTTGCTCGTTCTAGTTATTGAAGTACGGACTATCGATCTACTTGCAAATTACGAATCCTATCCGACATACTGTGTATGCGTCTCCAAATCTTTATGTCATCAGCGAATAATAGAACGGATGTTTTTGCTACAGTTGGTAATTTATTTAAATAAAGTAAAACGAGAAGGGGACTGAAGATTGTACCTTGGGGAACCCTACGTTTTACAGTTACCCACGAGGAGAGAGTCCCATTAACCCTTACCCTTTGTCTCCTGTCATGGAGAAAAATATTTGTCCAATCGACGACTGTATAATGGATTCCAAAACGTTCTAGTTTGAATTTAAGACCAGAATGGGAAACCTTATCAAAGGCTTTACTTAGATCTACAAAAATCACATCCACAGGAACCTTCCGATCTTTTGCCGCAGCCAAATCTTCTCGTGCAATGAGAAGATTTGTCAGGCAAGATAGGCCTTTCCGAAAACCATGTTGTTCCCTGGAGAAAAGTTTTTGCCCTTGAACATAGTTTATAACAGCTATCCGAATGATTTTCTCCATCAGTTTTATAACTGCACTAGTTAAGCTAACGGGTCTATAGTTACTAACTAAATCCCTACCCCCAGCCTTATACACCGGACTTATTATGGCGTCTTTCCAGTCTCTAGGACGTCTGGACTGTCTCAGAGACATGTCGAATAGTATCGCTAATGGTTCGGCAATTTCATCTGATATGGCTTTCATAATCCTAGGATGAAAATCATCAGGACCACTGGACTTATCAGGTTTGAGATCCTGGAGTAGCCTTAAAACAGTATCTTTCTCAATGACTGCAGGATCCATCAGCGAGCCGTCACGGTCGCGACGAATCATTGGTCGTTCCTCATGACCGATAGAAAACATTTTACTAAAGTATTCCGATAAAGCTTCAGCTTTTTCGGCATCATTCTCTGCTAAGATTAACGGATTTTCTCGTATCAAAAGTGATGGAATTCCATCATTTCTCTTAGTTCGCCTTTTTATATACGAGAATAACCGTTTCGGACTATATCTAGAATCCCTAACCAATTGTTTTTCGTATGAAGTTGAGACCTCGAAAAACGTCGTCTATGAATCTTTGGAATGTTTGAGCAGCGTTCCTTAGAACGAAAGGCATTCGCAAAAATTCATAGAGTCCGAAGGGAGTTATGATAGCTGTTTTCGGTATGTCGTCAGTAGCCATTGGGATTTCGTTATACGCTTTAACCAAGTCGATTTTCGAAAAGACAGTTGTACCTTTCAAGGTAGCTGTCAAATCGTGAATGTGAGGCAACGGGTATCGATCGGGAATGGTTTGCGCATTCAATCGCCGATAGTCACCAGTTGGACGCCAATCGTTGCTGTCCTTTTTAGGGACCGTGTGCAACGGAGATGCATATGGGCTATTTGACGGTCGTATGATTTCTAACTCTATCATGTGATCGAATTCGTGTTTCGCTAACCTTAGCTTTTCAGGAGCTAGTCGTCGTGCTTTAGAGAATACAGGTGTTCCTGTAATCGTGATGTGATATGTAACGTTGCTGGTTACACACGGTAGTTTCGGTTGAGTTTGTTGTATCCCAGAGTACTTTTCGAGTAGTGGTTGATAGAGTGAGTTTATCATATGCTTAACTGTGACTGGAGATAATCTGCAACCAGTAGAAGTTATGCAAACGGATAAATTAGTATTTCCGTCTACTAGCCTCCGTTTGCGCGTGTCGATGATGAGATTATGGTGTTGTAGAAGATCCATACCAATGATTGGCATAGAAACATTTACAACAACGAAAATCCAGTGAATGGGTTTGCGTAAACCCACGTTAAGGTAAACGTACATTTTGCCATACGTAGCGATCGGTTTTCAGTTTGCCGCCTGTAAGTTTAGAGTTGATTCGTGGAGCCGGTCGTTAGGATTTACTGGGAGAACTCTAACTTCTGCCCCAGTGTCGACGTGGTAGCGAACTCTCGTTGTCACATCTGTGACGTACGACAGACGGCTATGTTTGCCGGCTACGGTTGCCGTTAACGCGTGCCGGCTTGGAAGTTTCCCGAGTTATTTTTCGAGTCAGTCGTTTTCGTGTGGGAAAATTGCAGGGTTTTCGACAATTTCTGAAAGACTTTCCATACTGGTTATGATACCAACACCAGTCGGGGTTATCCGTCTCTCGTGGTCTAGAGACAGATCGTTTACGTGAAATGGTTCTAAGTGGGCTGTGTGAGCGATTACGGTCGGTACGAAAATTAAGATAACGCGTGAGTGTATGACATAACTCGGTTATGTCATTCTGAGTCGTTTGAGGCTTTTCTTTGACTAAGAATACCTCTGTAGTAGACGATTTCGTTATTTCTAAAATACGATCAGCAGATGCAGCTAGCTCGTCTAAAGCGTTGTTTTGAAACGAGACAAGCACAGTTTGCACCTGTTGAGGAAGTTTAGACAATAAAATTTGTTTAAGTAGGCCTTCGCCGAAAGTTCTTAAGCCTATCACTTCTCTCATTCGTTGCAACATGTCCGTCGCAGAACCGTGTTGCAGGTCGATGTTATTGAAAAGTTGATCTAACCTTCGTCGATCGGTTAGGTCTCCTCGTTTAAGAATCGAACGTTTCAGGATTTCGTAAGGTTCGGAAACATCACTAGTAAACATACTAAGTGTTACGTACCTGTTGAATTCGCGCGGTAGTGCCTTGACTACTGCGAGGAATTATGCACGTGTGTCGATCACGCCGTGCTCGTGGAAGTCGGCTTCTGCGAGGCAGTACCAGGCTTCGATATTGTCGGGCCAGAAAAGAATGAGTTGAAACGAAGGCGGAGACAAAGTCTTAAGCTTGAGTACTTTGGGTGTCTGTTCAGCCATGATGAAATATGAAGTACGATAATGAACGAGGGGAAAAATATATATATATCCAAGTAAAAACACGAAAAAATCACAATGTTTAAAAAAATAAGGTAATGATATATGAAAATCCCAAAAAGGAACAGACTCACAGTTGCAATTAGGTGTATCAGATCACGTCGGTCTCACCAATGAGGATGATACAGGTATTCAGTGTTTGTCAACGCTTTACCAGTAACACCTTCTAATATAATTTAGTCCAACCGAGAGAAATCAAAAGACAGAGTCGAAGAGATTGGAAGAGTGTATTTGACGATAAACAATATATCGGAATTCTCTGATCTAATCTGGCTAGCGATTGTGGTAGATGTTGAGCACAGCGTTACCACACGTGATCTGTTGCGGATGCATGACCGAGCGCCTTCAGCTAGATGAGTCCACTAAAACATATTGTCTGCATCCAATGTCGAAAACTTACCGAGCTATTTATTTTGGGGATTTAATTACCGCTACACACAATATACCGGTACGTCCGAAGTTTGCGTTACGATAACACGGTATCTATTTTATATTGTTTGAATATTGTTGAATTCCAGTTTATAACTCATAAATAGCTTTAAAACATATACTTAAAGCGTTATGGATCGACTGTCAAAAAACGGGCCCGGAAAAGCCCTAATACTTCAGATAATAACAATTCTGTTATTACCTATTCCCCATGCTCTGCTACTCTTTTTGATGCTGATAATGTTGGGAGTGGTCTTACACCACGCCTGCTGCTGGATGACTCTGTCTCTAATTTAATAATGAGTTAAACCCCAAAATCTAAAGGTATCGATAATATTAAGTGTGAATTAAACACTATTATTAAGCAACTACACGACATGCGTTCTAAAGTTGAGTCACTTGCTAGCTCTTTATCAAAGCATGATGATTTGAAACAAGGAATAAAGACACTATCACTCCTTAAGCTGCTTCTATCAAAAATATCGTTCCTACGGAACATGATGACATCATAAACTCAGAATCCGTTATCGACTTTATCGTTAATGAAGTTACCAAACAAATAGTTTCTTGTAATAACGTGATTGTCCATAATATACCTGACAGAATCCCCATTAAAACTAAGGAATTCGATATTGAAAGCATCTAACCTTCAAGACAGTCCGTGCCAATGCATTCGACTCAATAAAAAGCTTCAGAAATACTCGTGCCCGGTCTTGTTCAGATTCGACTCTAATATATTAGCTGAACAGTTGAAAGAATCCGAGCGGCTAATCTGCGAGCTTACGAAATTTAGAAGCGTTCGTATAGTCCCAGATAAGACCACCAATCAAAAGCTTACGCAGAAACTTACCTTGAACGAAAATAAAGGTGTTGAGATCATAACAAACCAAGATGCATCAGCTGCTGGATCCACTGATGCAGCTACCCTATCTCATGTTCTGCAGTACTCTGATATACCAACGAAGAGTGCTAATTTCCGTGTTATGTCTGTAGAGACATCTGATAGCCAATGTACATCTAATGCCCCCAAATGCCCTGGTACGGCCGAGTGGGGAGAGTCCGCTCTCCCTCTCGAAATGCTCTCACATGGCCACGCGTTTTTAGCCTCTGCCAGGGGAGTCCTACTCACTGCCTTCTCGTGGCGGTGGTGTTGTTTACGAAAATGAGAGGACGAAAAGTGAATGTCCGGCGCTTTAACCGGATTCCAAACCAATGGTGCACATAGGCTCCAGTATCCTGCGGGAATAAATGGCGTATGAACCAATTGTTGGTCACGGATTCCATGGGACTGCATCTGCATACGTTGCTCCATTGCCTTGTGGATCAGACCTTCAGGTCGAATGCTCGGGGAGTGGCCTCCTAAGAAAACCACCTGCTTCGGTTTGGGCACCCGGACAGTATCAGAGCCCTCACACATGTCGAATGGGATTTGTGTGGCGCATATGTATTTGGTGTCTCCTTGTACCAATATCTATGTGTTAAAGTAAATAAATGATAAAACTGTACATCTAATGACGTCACTAATCCGATATTACCCAGTTTACCATTAGAATCCCATAAGCAAGTACTTAGTTCTAATGCTACAACTCTTAGAAACACTGTCAAGATTAAAAAACCTATGTCACGTAAGAAGAATGTAAGTACAGAACCTTCTGGTTCTAGACTCAATATCAAAAATATTACGATGACCCCACCAAATAAAAATAAGACTGTACTTCCCGACACCATGATTTACCTTACGCATCGTAGGGGAGGTTATAAGGGCAGACTTGACTCAGTTGTCTCACAAGATGGCCACTGCAAATCCCTGGTCCCACTAGCAATACAGTTTGTTCAAGCGATAGCCCATACGATCAGTCAAACATAATAAACCACAGTCTATGCAAATCCAAACTACATAACATCAATAGGGAAGCTCTCTGTTTTTTTTTTACACTCCACACTCCCTTTTTAAACTTATTACTTATCAATGCACGTTCACTTCTGAACAAAATTTCAGCCTTCTTTTATACTTATCACTGAAACATGGTGCTCTCAAGCAGTATCTAATTCAGAATTAAATATCCAGAACAATCGACTCTATCGCTGCGACAGAGAAGCTAAGCGAGAAGGTGGTTTCATTATATATGCTTTGGATACCCTAACAACTAATAAATTTGAAGATAGTGTCCTGAATAGTTTACCAGAATCAGTCTGGATATCAGTCAACATCCTGAATCTGAATCATAGTCTACTCCTTGGATGTATATACAGAGCTCCTGATAGTTCGAATAATGGGAATGATCTTATTATCAATGCATTCATACATGCATCTTCTCTAAACTTTAATGCTAAGGTTATCACTGGGGATTTCAATTATCCTGGGATCAACTGGAGTACCGGTAGTTGTCAGTCATGTAATGATGAGTTCTCGGCAACCATTAACATGCACTGCTGGTTACAGTGGGTTCGTACCCCAACTAGAGGTGATAGTATACTCGATCTAATATTTAGCAGAGATGTTATCCCACTATTTGTGAAAGTATACGATGAATTTGAAAGCAGTGACCATAAGATAGTAGTTTGCGCTCTCCCTATCTATCTCTCTTATAACCCACCCATTCAAAAAAGCTGTCACTATAGAGACTATAAGTATGCTGACTGGGACCTCCTGCATTCATTGATTAAACTTTCAGACTATGATAACCTTTTTCATGCAATAGTCTCATGGATGCTATCGACGAATTCTATCTAATCATTAACTCTTGTTTAGATTCCAGTGTACCTCTTAAAACGTACCGGTTTAGTAAACCTTACGAATTATATATACCAGCTAAATATAGTAATAAACTAAAACGCCTACAGAAGTTATCTTAAGTCAAAGGACTTCACAGCAGTTGCACAAATAACAATAATTTTTAATCAAATTAAGGAGGAAGAAAGGTTAAAAGCCATTAGTGAGGAGCTGTTAGCTCTTAATACTAACTCAAAAGTACAAAACTTAACTCTGCTTTTCACTAAACGCGCTAAAGCAACTCGAAATGTTGATATACCGTGCATCCAACATAATAGCATTTTTATATACGACTCTAAAACCATGGCCAACCTTTTCAGTAGTATTTTTGCGAATAATGTAGAAATCATAAATGGCTCTGCTTCAAGAGTTGTGTGCGTGGCTAGCAACTCAATAAAATTTATCTCCTTCACATGCATGAAAATTAATAAGGCTATAAATACCCTTAGGCTTTCGAGAGGTCATGGAGTAGACGGGATCCTTTCTCTCCAAATATGGTGGTCCAGATATTCCACTTCTTCTTCTAAAGCTGTTTACTCTCTCTATGGAAACCGGTTCTTACCCTTACTGTTGGAAAACCGCGTACATCATACCACGTTACAAATCTGGAGATAAAACTGGCATGAACAATTACCGGCCAATAAATATTACTCCAGTTATTTCTAGGATTATGGAAAAAATTATAAGTGCTGAACTTTCTAACTATTTACTCAGAATGCTGAATGTCCGTTGTTCGGAAACAATCAGCAACATAGCCAGTAGAAGAAAATACACCTTCGTTCCGAGAAGTAAATAACAAGAGATGCATGAGATGGATAGAACATACACTACAGGAATCATGAAATTGCAGATATTGGAATAGTGAAGGTGGAAGGGAAACGGAAAATCCCATGAACATATTGCGTCGATAATCGAAAACATCCTTTTCTTGCTTGGCTTGATTCCTTTCTCAGCAATCGATACCAAATAGTTAAAATTAACTCTTCATTGTGTAACTCTGTCCCTGTTAGAAGTGGTGTAATACAAGGTAGTGTCTTAGGTCCTTTGCTCTTTATAGTGTTTATCAATGATATTTGTGAAAGTCTTTGTGTCGGTAAGCCCCTTCTATACGCAGATGATCTTAAAGTAGTGTATTCGTTTTCCCCACATGAGCTGAAAAATATGCGAAATTGTATTAGCATGGAGCTTAACAAGGTAGCACACCGGTGTTTAAAATGGCAACTGGAGCTTACTACGGCTAAATGTGGATGGATATACTTCGGCGATACATCGCTCAACCTAGACATTACCATAAATGGAGAAGTGTTATCTAGGTTACATACATTAGTAGACTTAAGACTTAGATATTCCCAAGACTTGTCGTTTACAGAACATATATTAAAACAAATCTCTAAGTCTCAATGTCTAATAGGTTACATAACTCGAAATCTTTGCAACACGGAGTCACGTATTCCAATGTACAAAGTTTGTGCTCGACCTATTTTAGAATATTGTACGTTTATTCTTAGCAGTACACGCATAAAGGATGAATTAAGGCTGGAAGGCAGCCATCGACTTAGAATACGCAGATGACATAGTCCTGTTTGGTGAAGACGCTGACAAAATGCAGAGTCTTCTGGTAGCACTGAGCAACAATGCCAGGATGTTTGGAATGCGCTTCTCTCCCTCGAAATGCAAGTTGTTGCTTCAGGACTGGTCTGCGTTAACACCTGAACTAAGGATAGGAAGTGAAGTAGTCGAACGCGTTGACAACTTCACTTATCTTGGAAGTCTGATCAGCCCTAGTGGGTTGATGAAATCTCAGCACGGATTCGAAAAGCTCGTTCGGCTTTTGCCAACTTACGTCACCTGTGGCGAAGACGAGATATCCGTCTATCAATAAAAGGACGAGTATACTGCGCGGCAGTCCGTTCTGTTTTACTTTACGGTAGCGAAACATGGCCATTAAGAGTAGAAGACACTCGTAAGCTACTAGTATTTGACCACAGATGCCTTAGAAATATTGCTGGCGTCTGCTGGGATAATCGGGTAAGTAATAGTGGGGTTAGACGCAGGGTATTAGGAAATGATGGTGTGTCAGTTGATGAGGTTATGAATCTTCATCGACTGAGATGGTTGGGCCACGTGTTACGTATGCCTGAACACCGATTACCGCGACGTGCAATGCTATCCGGTATTGGAAATGGTTGGAAGAAAGTTAGGGGCGGCCAAACCAAAACGTGGCATCAGTGCTTGAAGTTACTAACTTCTAGTCTGAGCCATGTTGGTAGATGCAGACTACTTGGTTGGGGTCCGCGTGACTATCGTAACCAATGGTTGGAGACTCTTGGTGACATGGCTCAGAATCGATCACAATGGCGTCGGTGTATACACTCCCTGTCTTCCCTTAAACTAAGAGATTGAAAGCGCTTCATATCTTTCTTTCTACTAACCAATTCTTTCTTCTTGTACTATATCTCTATATGCAATCTTTCTCTTATATATTACCACCTTTTACCTAACCACTGTTATGAATCCGGTGTTCATCTTGTTGTGCTGATGCGGTATGTCAACCTGGACCGATGCACATATGTGCCTGGTCCTACGTTGTATCTGACTGACTGACTGAATTAAGGCTGGAATCAGTACAGAGACGATTTACACTTCCTATTCTTGGAGCTGATTGTACCTTAACTTATAATTTTAGATGTAATAAACTTGGGCTAGACCCTTTATGGAGGAGGAGGAGGAGACTCAAACTAAATCTTATCTTTTTCTTCAAACTACTTCATAAACTATCGTTTACATCCGATCACGCGATTCAATTTGCAGAAACTTCTCATTATGACATCCGTAATTCCTTGGCACTAGTGAAACAAACTCATTCTAAATCATCTCTTTATATGAATTACTTCACCTGTAAATTTTCTAGACTATGGAATAACCTACCACAATCTGTCCGCACGATAAAATCACTCCCGTTATTTGTTCGCTGCATCGATGCATACTGCTCCTCTGAAAATGCATTGAATGGTCTAGCACCTGCAAGTGTATCTCATTCCACAAGTGATATTTTAGGAACTTTAAATGTTTAGCCCATCTTTATTAGTGAATCCCTTAAGTAAAACCACCCATTTGCTGTCAATATGTTAACATCGTCCCTAGCAAGTTTAACTAATTTGAATAGCATCAACAGTATATCGCTGTGTCACATGACACGCATCTAGGTAGACCTGATTCATATATTTTGGTAATCACTGCTTTGTTTTTCCCTGCTCTGTTTTCGTTTTAATTTCTCTAGTTGTAGATAATTATCATTATTTCGATCTGGCACACGAATCGACCTTAATTACACCGTTTATAAATCAACAGGCTGTCCATTTAATAAATATTAAAAATTCCCGGCTGATGCATTGGATCACTGTAATACAAGTACTACCTAAACAATTACTGAACTTGTATACTTAAAACGTTCTTCTATCACATGTTTGTTCTGTACATCAAATGTTCCTCTTTATATCAAATCGATCATGCCTGTAAACTGGAGTGAATTCTGTAATTATTATTTTCAGAATATAAATTATTAACTGAAAATTGAAATATGTGAAAGTTTTGTTGACTTGATGGTAGACTGCAAAGGCGGTCTGTATGCCACTCCGTTGTCTTGATAATTGAGGAGTCCGTTCAGCTTTCTTTCAATAAATCCAGATTTAGAACCCTACTTCATCCGGGTTAACCGAGTGGCATCACTAGCATTCGTAGTCTGTGCTCTTATGTAGTTAAGCCTACATTCGATTTAAAGATGGGGTAGGTCAGCCAAATTTGCTATCTACCTAGACTTGTGCTGGAGACAAAACGTATGAATGACTAAACCCACATAGGACATCAGCCCATGTTATCATTTGAAGTAGTGTATGGTTTTTCCTTTCAACCATGTATTGATTTTCACATGAACATTTTCTTCATTTACTCAATCTCTTAATTTTGTTTTGTTCATGTGAAAACGTTTCATGTACAACCGTTGCACAGCTGTACTGTGATTCGGCATATTTATTCTGAATGTAAGCATATGTCTAATAGAGTTCGTTAAACTGAAGTGACAAATAGTTTTTCACTTGAAGTACATTTTGCTGATGTCACCGAGTAATAAATCCTAATATTATGTCGCTCTAATCCTTAGCACTCAAACGATTCCATCGATCGAGTTTTAATGCGCGGTCTCTAGTTTCATTGGATTGGAACCACGAGATATTTTGATGAGTGCCATGTAATTGGAGGTAGTCAACAGGAATTGATGAACTGAGGTTTTATGCTAGTTATTTATTTATCTATTTAATGGCTCTATTCAATATTATATTTTGGTACAATATAGAATTCTCAGCACAGGGTATTTCAACAAGTTACTTACGTAAAGAAAAATCAGAAACAAAGACAAAAAAAAGGTTAAAAAAGACAACCGAAAACTGTACAGCTTTTCAAATTAGAGATATGTTAATAATGCTTACTTACTTACGCCTGTTACTCCCAATGGAGCATAGGACGCCGACCAGCATTCTCCAACCCACTCTGTCCTGGGACTCCTTTTCTAATTCCATCCAATTCTTGTTCATCTTTTTCATGTCTATTTCCATTTCTCGGCGTAATGTGTTCTTTGGTCTTCCTCTTTTCCTTTGGCCTTGAGGATTCCATGTGAGGGCTTGTCTTGTGACTAAGTTGGGTGCTTTTCTCAATGTGTCTCCTATCCACTTCCAGCGCTTCTTCCTGATTTCTTCCTCCGCTGGGATCTGGTTTGTTCTCTCCCACAGTACGTTGTTGCTAATACTGTCCGGTAAACGGATCTGAAGTATTTTGCGTAGACAACTGTTAATAAACACCTGTATCTTCTGGATGATGGCTTTCGTAGTTCTCCAGGTTTCCGCCCCATACAGTAGAACTGTCTTGACATTTGTATTGAAAATCCTGACCTTGGTGTTGGTTGACAGTTGCTTTGAGTTCCAGATGTTCCTCAGTTGTAAATATGCCGCTCTTGCTTTGCCGATCCGCGCCTTCACATCTGCATCAGATCCGCCCTCTTCATCAATGATGCTGCCCAAGTATGTACAGGTTTTTACATCTTCCAAATCTTCTCCGTCAATTGTGATTGGATCGATGCATGCTGTGTTGTATCGGAGAACCTTGCTCTACCCTTTGTGTATATTGAGACCTACTGCTGCTGAGGCTGCTGCTACACTGTTTGTCTTCTCCTGCATTTGTTGTTGCGTTTGGGATAGAAGGGCCAGATCATCTGCGAAGTCCAGATCGTCCAACTGCATCCTAGATGTCCATTGTATCCCGTGCTTCCCTTCAGATGTTGACGTCTTCATGATCCAGTCGATCACCAGGAGAAAGGGTGAGAGTAAGTAACCTTGCCTTACACCGGTCTTCACTTCGAACGACTTTGTCAACTGTCCTCCATGCACGATTTTGCAGTGTAATCCATCATATGAATTCTGTATGATATTGACTATCTTCTGAGGCATGCCGCAGTGTCGAAGAAGTTTCCATAGTGTTGTTCTGTCCACGCTGTCAAATGCCTTTTCGTAGTCAATGAAGTTGATGTAGAGTGATAAATTCCATTCAATTGATTGTTCCACAATGATCCGTAGAGTTACGATTTGGTTTGTACACGATCTATCCTTACGGAATCCTGCCTGTTGGTCACGAAGTTGGGCGTCTACGCAGTCCTTCATCCTGTTTAACAATACTCTGTTGAAGACTTTTCCCGATATTGAAAGAAGAGTGATGCCTTTGTAGTTATCACACTTGCTGAGATCGCCTTTCTTCGGTATTTTGATCAGAAGTCCTTCTTTCCAGTCTTTTGGTACTTGTTTCTCATCCCAAATCTTATTGAAGAGAATGTGGAGTATCCTTGCAGTTGCCGCTACGTCTGCTTGTAGTGCCTCTGCTGGAATGTTGTCCGGTCCTGCTGCTTTGCCACTCTTGATTTGTCTGATGGCCATGCTGATTTCTTCAATTGTTGGTGGGCCGACGTTGATTGGGAGGTCCGCGGGTGCTGCTTCGATATTGGGTGGGTTCAGTGGAGCTGGTCGATTCAAGAGTTCTTTGAAGTGTTCTACCCACCTGTTTTGTTGCTCTTCAATGTTGGTGATTACCTCTCCTTCCTTGCTTTTCACTGGTCGTTCTGGCTTGCGGCGATTTCCAGAGGGTTTCTTTGTTATGTCGTACAGTTGTGTCATGTTCCCTTCTCTTGCAGCCTTTTCCGCCGTCTTTGCTAGATCTTCCATATATTTACGTTTGTCGGTTCTAATGCTCTTCTTCACTTGTTTGTTTACTACTGTGTATTCAGCTTTTGCCTTGGCTTTTTCTGCTCTTGTTCGACTGGTATTGATTGCTGCCTTCTTGTTTCTCCTTTCTTGAATCTTATCCAGTGTATCAACAGTGATCCATTCCTTGTGATGATGCTTCTTGTGACCCAGGACCTCATGACATGTTGAAGTGATTGCCTCTTTGATCCCCTCCCAGTTGCTCTCCACAGTAGTTCCTTCTCCATTGAGTAGATCATGAAAGGCCTGGAACTTGTTGCTGAGGTCTATCTTGAATTTGCTGAGTTTGTTAGTATCCTGAAGAAAGGCCGTATTGAACGTTTGTGATATTGTCCGCCTCGTTGTCCAGTGCTTCTTGAGTTTCAATTTCGTCTTGGTGACCAGCAAGTGATGATCTGATGCTATATGAGCTTCTCTCTTGGTTCTCACGTCCTCTATAGTCCTGCTGAACGTTTTGTTGATGCAAATATGGTCGATTTGGTTTTGCGTGGTGTGATTCGGTGAAGTCCATGTGGTTTTGTGAATGCGCTTATGTGGGAATATGGTGCCGCCTATGACTAGTTTATTGAAGGAACACAGGTTTGCAAATCTCTCACCATTTTCGTTTCTTTCTCCCAGTCCATGTCGTCCCATGATGTCTACATATACAGTGTTGTCCGTCCCAACCTTGGCGTTGAAATCCCCCATCAGAATGGTCAGGTCCTTTGTTTGGCACTTCTCGACGATTGACTGCAGCCTATTGCAGAATTGATCTTTAACGTCTTCATTGTAGTCGTTGGTAGGCGCATAGCATTGGATGATATTCATTGTAATGCCCTCCTTTTTTGTTTTCAACGAGCCTTTGATGATCCTTGGTCCATGAGATTCTCATCTTGTAAGTGCATTTTGTGCTTGTTTGGACAGCATCAATTCAACTCCTTGTGTGTATGAGGCATTTTCTTCACCATGGCCGGAGTATAGCAGAAGCTCTCCTGAAGTTAGTCGTTGTTGTCCAACTTGCGTCCAATGTGTTTCACTGATCCCAAGTACCTCCAGGTTGTATCTTCCCATTTCTGCAGCAATTTGGAAGGCTCTCCCGGTGTCCCACATTGTACGAACATTCCATGTACCTAAATAAATGGTCGCTCTGGTTGTCAGAAGGGGCATCGTCCTTGTAACTTCCGAAGGAATTCGGCTTTCATCATGAGGCGTCATAGTTCTTCTAAATGAAGACCTGACTCCCAGGGCAGAGGTTAAAAGGTTTGAATAATTTTTTTCTGGTTAGCGTTTTTTAGCGAGTTAGTTTTCTACGGGATGGGGACGCTAACCTCATGCCCAACCCTCCTCTTTTATCCGGGCTTGGGACCGGCAGTAGCCCCGGAGGGACTTCAGGCGAAGTTATGTTAATAATGCAGGTTTTATTTATTTATTTATTTGAACACATAAATATTGGTACAAGAGAGCGCCAATATATATGCGCCACACAAAACAATGAGAATTCGAAGTGAAAGAAAAAAAACAGAACAATAACGAAGAGGTTGGTGTAAGGTAGTGTACTAATAATAATAGTAATAATGAGGGAACGGAAAGGTACAATCAGAAGAAATCAGTTAAGGGAGACGCAACCACTTTTTATGAAGAAAGTAAAAGAAGGTTACAGCAGGATCGCCACTGGCTTCTATTCTGAGCCATATCTGATAACGTCTCTAGCCACTGTGTAGCACCATCTCTCGGACTCCAACCAGGGAGTCGTAAAGGACCGACACAAGCCAGTCATTTGCAGCTTTCTTTCATACCACGACATCATGTCATGCACTGACCACCTCTCCGCTTCTTCCAACCAGTCCTAGAGTTGGCAAATAATGCACACAGTGGAATTCTCTGGGACGACATTCGTAAAACATGTCCAAGCCACCGAAGTCGGTGTTTCAAGATGGTGACATCAATTGCACTATCATTTCTGTGTCCGAACACACGATGCCGAACCTCTGCATTACTGACATGGTGTTGCCACTGGATGTCAGCAATCCTTCGGAGACAGTGATGATCGAATACAGAGAGTCTTCTAACGTCCTCAACTCGGAGAGGCCAGGTTTCACAAGCATAGAGCAAAACTGCTATCACCGACGCGTTGTAGATCCGACCTATTACAGCCAGACTAACATCACGAAGGCGACAAAGATGGCCCAGATTGGCATAAGCCACTCTGGCTTTCACTATACGTGCATTGATCTCATCACTCACACCCCCACCAGCACTTATGCAGCTACCCAGATACACGAACTTCTCGACTACGTCTATCTGCTCACCATCCAGGGTGAGTACTGGATTGGAATCCTGCCAGTCTTGTAGAAGTACTTTGCATTCCGAAGGTGCAAAGCACTTACCATACCTACGGACACTGATTGCCAACTGATTAAGTGCGGATTGCATGCCTTCGGCATTATCGCACAGTAAGACAATATCATCCGCATACTCAAGGTCGAGAAGTCTTTCTCCAGGCAACAGATGCACACCACCATTACTTACATCCATCAGAGCTGTTTCCAGAATGTCATCGATGGCAAAGTTGAAGAGGAATGGTGAGATTGGGCAACCCTGCCTAACCCCACTACTCGAATGGAACAATGGAGAGAGGTGGTTGTATGCCCTCACTCTGCCTGAGGTGTTTTTATATAGGGCTTTTAGGATGTTAATAAACTTCTCAGGCACACCCTTCTTCAATAGACAATCCCAGACAACAGTCCTGTCCAACGAATCGAAGGCAGCCCTGATGTCAAGAAACACTACGATTGTTGGCCTTTGATAAGTATGGCGGTGTTCTAACATTTGGCAGAGGGTGAAGATATGATCAATAGATCTTCGACCAAAACGAAACCCAGCCTGCTCCTCGCGAGTCAATCTTTCTCGGGTTTTGAACAACCTACGAAGTATGACGGAAGCCAATAGCTTGGACGCAATCGGAAGTAGACTTGTTCCCCGATACTTGTTACAGGAACGACGTGAACCCTTTTTAAAGATAGGGACAACTATCGACTCATTCCATGACGTTGGTACACTCTCTAGTTCCCAAACCTTTGTAAACAACGTCGTCAATTCCTTAGTCAGAAAGTCACCACCATCTTTAAAAAGAGCCGGAGGTGAGTCGTCTAGGCCATGTGATTTGTAGCGCTTCAAGAGTTGCAGTTTCTTGCGGACTTCCACCTCATTTGGTGGATCAGTCGTCACCGGCGATGGAGGGTAGGACAGTCTGACCGATGTTGCCGAAGCAGCAGGCCAGTTGAACTCGCCTTTGGAGAATTCTGCTCATCGTCCAAGACGTCGATGGATGTTTGTGTTTGGCATCCTGTTATCATCCTCGCAGATTGTTTCACTCACACCAAACTTCTTGCTGCCAGTGGCTCGGATGAGTTGGAAGAGCTTCCGGTAATTACCAGATACAGCTGCTGCTTCCAACTCATTAACACGCTTCGACCACCAGGCTTCTCGGTCCTTACGCCAGCTTTGCCCAATTTCCTTACGTAACATCCTTCGTTTGTGGTCAAACTCACGCCCGACCTGAGCATTCAAGTCTCCGGCTAGTACTACAATATCTGTCGAACGCACTTTCTGGAGAAGAACAGACAACTGGTGGTAGAATTCATCCTTCATTGCATCTGGGCTGCAATCTGTTGGGGCATAGACGGAGATGACGAAAAGACATCGTTTCTCACGTTGACTTCTTCTAACTTTGATGGAACCCACCAATCTAACAGCACATAGCCGACTGTTAATGGGGATCCAATCAATTAGTGCTGCCTCGGCTCTAGCGCTTAGTGCGACACCAACGCCAGCAAGACCAGACGAAGATGCCACAGGGTTCACGGATAAGCGCACGTAAAACAAGCTTTTCGAAGCGACAGATGGAGATCGAATTTGTAGTACTTTACCAGAGTCTTAAATACAGGTCTCGGATAGACAGCAGACATCGATATTAAGATTTCCAAAGACATAGCCAGCTCTATCTGTTGTCCAACCTGCATAAGTGTGCGAACGTTGAAGGCAGCCAGTTTGAATGGTGCACGTGGTTTCAGAAAAACTGCTTCAGTTCTCGTAATCGGTGGTAACATACAATTTTCAAACGGACAGTGACTCGAGAACGTTTAGATACAGTCGACTCCTCAGCAGTGCGCATCCACGACCTCGCCCCCTACGAGATTCGAACCCAGGATCTACTGGTTCATTTGAAAATGACCAAAGGAAGAAAAAGAATAATAAGAAATTGTCGTGTTATCCTAGGCCATACAATGACTTAAGGATTACAAAGCAAATTCAATGTTAAGACAACTTGTTTTTGTACACATAAGCACAAGGTATGTTTCGACAATGATATTAGAAGACGAAGATTATCAGAACTATGTGAATTTTCGTATGGCTAAGGCTTCAATAGACCTTAGTATACGCCTTTTTATACAGCACTACAAAAGGTGAATTTAGATCAATCTTGTGACCTGTTTCAATTATATGTTTAGCTATAGAGGATGATGGATGTTTATCCTCTGTTCTTATTGGGTCACTTGATTGTATTTGTTTCCGAAGCCATTTGGGTACATGTTCACTTACCCTAATGTTGAGATCACGATTACTCCTCCCCATGTATGTGTGACCACACACACATTTAAATTGGTAAACACAAGCAAGATATGTGTTATATTTAAAACAATTAGTCCCTTTGATAAATTTCGATAATGCAATGAGAAGACGTAGTTTATCAGAATTATGTGATATATTTGCGCAATACATTTCGAACAATCTGATCACACATATACTTGTTAAGAACATTTATATATGAAAAATTAAAAGGTCAACTAGACAGGTTAAGGATAAGTCATAACAAAGGAAAAATATTAAAGTACACAAAAACAAATGTGATTACCACTCTGGATAGTAAAACAGTACTACCAGGGTAGGTTAAGTGTAAGTACAAATTGTTTTTGAACACATAAAGGGGGTTTCAATTTCCGTATAGCCAAGGCTTCAATAAACCTTAGTATACGTCCTTGAAGGCTTTTGTACAAGACAACAAATGCTGATTTGATATCAACCTTATGACCCGTCTCAATCAAATGTTTCGCAATGGATGATGATGTCTGTCTATCCTGTGATCTTATTTCACCATTGGAATTCATTTGATTCTGCAACCATTTTGGTATATGTTCACCCACCCTTAATTGCAAATCACGATTGCTCCTCCCTACGTACGTGTTTCCACACATACATGTAAATTTATAGACACAATGGGATGTGACACAATCGTTTTCATACTGTTTGGGCGTGTTATAGAATCAAAACGTGTTAAGATAACAGAATGTGTTTATACGCAAGTGATGTGAGAAGAGATTTCATTCAACTAAATATTGACTTCGGTCTGTGTGTATTGAGAAAAACAGATCATTTTTTATATATGAAATGAATCAAAAATGCCACAGCCTGCATTAAATGAAGATAAATAAGATAAGTAAACAAAATAAAAGAGGAATGTGTATGTGTAATTGAAGGTGTGTGTTATTTTTAATGTTGCAGTCAATTGTTTAACATATTTAGATAAGATAACGGATTTGAATCATTTTGAATCAATTAGTTACTATGATATAGATATATCAAATTGCAAAAAGGAGATCACGTTTACTTATTAATTATTAGTTGCCAAGGGACAGCTAGTTGTATTCCATCTCTCCTATTAATATTGTTTGAATTAGCCCATATATGTAGGGCTTCGGCTGTTAGTCGTTCTTTGTAAGAATTAAATCCTTTTTGAATGATTCTCGTGCCTTTGAAATCAACTGTATGATACGGTTCAATCGAGTGTAATGCTATCTCTGATCTGTTCTCAAGCTTTTTTACATCAACTGAGGATTTGAGAATGTGCTTTAAGCACTGTTTGTGTTCCTTCACCCTCACATTCAGTTGCCTTGATGTTTCACCTACATACGTTGCATTACAGTCATTACATTTGATTTCATAAACACAAATCTGTTGATCATCCTTGTGTATTGGATCTTTGATTCTTACTAGTTTTGATCTTAGAGTATTGTTTATTCGAAAGAATACTCTTATATTTTGACGAGGTAAAACCCTTCTGAGATACCTTTTCGATATGAGATCACCACTGTGTTCATCCAATCTTGCTTAACTCTTTTTTTAAACATACCATTCCGTTCTTCATTCTTAATTATTCTTTTAATAAAACCTTTCGGATAATTATTCATTAATAGAGTGGATACAACTAAATTCATTTCCATTTTTATATCATTCAGTTCAGTGATAAGTTTTTTTCACTCTGGTGATCAAATTTTTGGCTACTGTCACTTTGGTCGAGTGTGGATGCGCAGACTTAAAATTTCCTTGAATATGTAGACCTTCGGAATATATTAATTTTTAAATAATCATTATTCTTCCTTTCAACCAGGCAGTCTAGAAAAGGTAATCTGCGTTCAGGCGATTCCAACTCTTTAGTAAACTTGATTTTGTCATCTAAGTTGTTGAACCGTTGGAATAGTTCGTGTAAACCATCTCGTTTTATAATGACAAAGGTATCATCTACGTATCTTATCCAAATTTTTGGTGGAATGGAACACATTGATAAGTTGGCCACAATTGGAGAGACAGGTGATCCCATAGTCACACCTTCTAATTGCCTGTACAGAACTCCTCGAAAAATGAAAATCGTTGAATGTAAGCAAAGCTCCAACGCTCTAATAATGTCCGAGGGGTGTAGATAACAACGCTGTTTAAGTTGAGTGTCAGAATCTAGCAAGTTATACACAATATCTAAAGCGTTTTCAACAGTAACATTAGTGAACAATGAGCAAACATTAAAACTTGCCATTATTTCATCCTCTTCGATTCGAATATTACTGACAATCTTTTTGAAATCATTAGAACTTTTTATTCCATATTTTATTACGCTTTCATATGGTTTAAGAATTTTAGCCAAGTATCTAGAAAGATTATAAGTTGGTGTATTAATGTAATCAATCAAAGGTCTTAGTGGTTTATCTGTTTTGTGTATTTTTGATAGGCCATAAAATCTACACGGGTTATTGCTTTTTGGATATAAAGAGAACCATAAAGATGATCGTAGTTTGAGCTTTTAATGCTGTAGCAATTTGGACGTTTCATCTTTCAACTAATTTAAAGTGGCTCTACATTTGCTCTTGATGATTTTTTCATACGGTCCATTGTGGAAATGTTCATTGACTTTTCTTTCATAATCAGAATTATTCATAGCAACAGTGATGTTTCCCTTTTCTGCTTTCATAATAACAATTTTTCTGTCTTTCCGTAACTGTTTTAGGGAAAACGTTTCTTCTTTAGAGATATTAGACGTATTAGGTTTTTGATTTAAAATTACAGCTGCGATTTTAAACCTTAATGAATTTGCTTGATCATCCGGAACATTATTTAAGGCAGGCTCGATCAATGGAATAATTTCAGAAGCCAAAATCCATGTTCTGTTCATATTGAAATTGAAACCTTTTTTAAGTATTGAAAGTTCATATTGATTTAACTGTCTATCCGATAGATTGATCACTATTTTGTTTATATCGAGTTCTTTGGATTTATTTTTTAATCTCATCATTGTTGGATTTCGACGAATGTTTAACCATTTTTTCAAATTTTCTTATTTCATGTCTTTTTGTGATTTGGTTATAAAAAGTTATTTCTATATTTCCAAAATTAATTAACAATTGTTTTTAATTCCGGTGGTTTTGGCAAGCCCATTTGACCACTGTATCATTTGTCTACTACTCATAGTAACTCAGACACTTCATTCATCATGTTAATTTCTGTGTGCATTTCAGACTCTTAATTCATTATGTTAATTTCGGTTTGTATGATCGAATGCATGTCTGTAAATTAACTCTTAAGCTATTCACCTATTGGTTGCAGTGTGCAGATAATCGATCATTTATCCACACCCGATTAACTCTCAAAAATATATATGGATTTTTAACACACAGACTTACTCACTCACTCACTCACTTTGTTTCATCGTGTGCTTGTTTGCTGTACGCTTGCGGATTTTTATCAATCATTAACAATAAATTCTCTCTACAACTGATGTTCAGGCTTCTGAATAATCTCGAGTAAATCCGTAATTCCACTAGGAGATTAAGCCAACCAAAAATACTCAGTTTACGTGGGTATTATTTATTGGAGTCAGATATTGAAGACATTAGCCTCAATATGGTATAATTAGTGATAAATCACTATCAATGTTTGTTATACGTGAACGTAGGGATTCCAAGTTTAAAGTGGATTTATGTATACGTTCTCTAAGGAATACTCTAGTAGCTGTAATAGCTGCTATTTGTGAACGAATAGAATTGTCTGGAAATTTAACTCTTAGAGTTTTTGGATAAACATGCTGATTTAAACAGTGTAGATTAAAAATTCGGTGGTTAATACCAATTGTACATTTTCTTTGATAATTTTATTCGATTACAAAATAATAAATAAGAACTTTCGTCTAAATTTGAATGAATAATTTCACAATATTTGGGCGCCGAGTTAATGTTAATCATTAAAGAGGAATAATATATATAGTTTCTTTGCGATTGCAGATACTTCTTGCTAAAATTGCCAACCATCACGAAACCTATACGTGGTCCACAAATGGATCCCAAAAATTACCACTGATTATTCTTATCGAAGTATGGCATAGCCTCACATCACAACGAAGCAGCATTTTAATGCTTCTTGGTTTACGACATTAACATAACTGAGATTTATTTGCAATGAGCAGAGCTCAATAAACATTCATTTAAAATATTTTCTACTACTGGCCAAATTGTTTGCAGAAAATATTTTAGCTGTAATTATGTTTCTCATCATTCTTATTTCCTCTCACGCTCGCTTTCTACGTTCGACTTTTTGTAGACATATCGAAAGTGGATTATGGCGGTAGGAAAAAGGAATGCCTGACGATTCGAGAAAGAATGTTAGAACCTCTTCATTCTTCTAGTTACATTCATCGATTAACGCTTGATTAAGTCAAATTGGCTTATTCGCCTTCTCCATTGAGCATCCTTTTGTTTCTCTTAGCTCCCTCTTCGTCTCTTTATTCACTGCGATTGTCTGATTGCCTGTTCAGATCAATGAGTGTACAAAATATATGTATTCAAACGTCCATCCCCATATTTGATTTATTTAACTCCGTTATTCAGCATTTTCAGTTAAATTGATAAAGATATGCGAGAATAATCAGGACGTATATTTCGACAGTAATCATTCAATAACGATGATTTGTCCTATCTAATAAGATTCAAATGAGGGTCAACAAACAGTAATCCATTGCTGACTACAATTCAAATAAATGAAATCCAACCTTCCTTCTTTGAATTTGTTTACTTACTTAATTTAGATTATTTTTTGTTTGATTGACACACTCACCAATTGATTTCACTTCGATTTCTCACTTTCCATAGATTAATTCGGTGGAAAATGATGCCGGTTTTTAATGATCATTTAGCTTCCTACTTTATTCTTATTTAAGTAGTATTCTGAGTTTGCTCAAAAGAAAGTATGGTGAAGTATGCAATTCCTTATTTTTATACTAAATTTAATAGTAAAATTGTTAGTTATTTTATTTATCATAGTAATTTCTAATTAATTATGAGATATATGATCAGAAAATGAATTGCATATTTGAATTTCACCTCGTTGTGAATGAGTATTGATTGATTAAATTCACTGCTTGGATTAATGGTAAAATTGAGAGATCGATTAATGTAGATCACAAAGATAGATGATCTATGTCAAATGACTGGAGGCCTACTCGAGTTAGATGAGGATGGTTTGATCAAAAGCTAACTTCAAATTCACACCTCGATGTGAACACGTAACGCGGATTACCCTTTCGACGTATCAAGTTATTATACCTGTTTTCAAGACCGTCAATCACAATAGACGTTATTACGGAAATATATATTAGTAAGAATGAGCAAAGAGAAGATAGTGAGACCACCACCTCATGGGTCACTCTATGGCATACGATTAACTGGTGAGCGTTGGTTGAACTTGAACTTGACGGGGATCGATGAACTGTTCTATATTCATTGACTCAACTGCCAGCTATGGATCAGTGACATTTCACTGGCCCTTCAAGACTACATCTCATTGATGAGCTCATTGCCATCAAGACTAATGACACTTAGACTTTCTAAGCATAACTCAAAAAGACTTATTAGTTAGTAAGTATCTTATTGTAGATAACAATACAATTCAGTGGTTTAAAACATTTACTAATTATTAGTGGAAATCACCTTGTTTGAAAGACGAATCATAAGAAAAATTAATTTTGTTTGAGATAGTGTAGCTCAAGCTGATGATTTTGATGGAGTTCTGTTCTCTGGTCTGAATGGTTTGGTCGTGGAGCTTTTGTCGTTCTTCTGAATGACATCATCAGCACAAACGTTATGTAGAAGTGAAGTTTGTCCCGATGGTGTCTCTGTATTTCGGTGTATTTTCAATTGCAAAACATTAATCGATCTTCACACTCAAACGAATGAATGTTTGCAGTGAAAATTAATGGATTTTAGAAAGAAAGCAGCTAACGGCTGAATAGGGACGTGGATGCGCACTGCCGAGGAGTCCTTTAACATAACGAAACGGCCGTCCAGTGCTAGGTTTTCAATGGTCGTCTAACATCAATCGGTTCATGATCTCAATCAGAAACTTAGCAATCTCCATAACCTCCAGACTGATAATTACTATGTGCTCACTAGTGACTATCTTCGTGAGAAAAGTTTCGGAGTTCTGGTGAGAAGCCGTTACTATCGGAGCTAATCCGTGTCGGATAGACACAGATATCTACCTCAGTACAATGGAAAATGGTCGCGCAATTTCCGTGGATTGGCTGAGGTTAAACATTAACACCGTTGAATGCCGGCCCAGTTGTTTAGTAGTTTAAGCGTTCGCGCACGAAACTAAAGGATATGGGTTCGATTCCTGGTAGTGGTACCATGGATGAGCACTGCTAAGCAGTCCCATAATGAGATGGAATGGTTGTCGGGTGCTTCCAGGTGTTCAATGGTGGTGTAACACCAATCGGTTCACCATCTCAATCAAAACCGTTATTTTCGTTCAAGGTACGTTTTCGCGTAAGTCTTTGGTTGGTGGTCCTATCTGAGATTATACGAACGTTTCTTAACATCGTAAGCGCACAGATTAGCCGTTCAGATCGAATATGAACAAGACTAGGTGTGTGTGTGTATGTTATTGTCAGTTACATTAACAAATTATTATACAAAATTGATTCCTTTGAATTCCTTTTTTGGAAAAGTTGCATTTTTTTGTAAATTGAGACACATCATTAGAAGGCGATATTTTTAATTCCAAATAAATTTATATTACTCCGGCTATACAAATTAGAGTATAGAGAATATCATATTATTTGGTTAATGAGAGATAATGAGGTGATAGTCGACAAAAAGTGATGATCTTTGATATTTTAGTAGACAACTTAGGTTATCAAAAATATGCCTGTTAATTAAACACTCAAATTATCTACATTGAGAGAACTTTCAATTAACGGTATACAAATATCAGATTATATACCTCAATATCTAAAAGAATATTGCATACCGATGAGTTCATCTACCATGATAAATAATAAACAATGATCATATCTTATTATGACATTCAATAGTCTTAATGATCACTTTGTATCATCTAATTAGAAAGAAACAAACAAACACTTGCAAAATGTATATAAACATGAGAATTTCTAGAAAAATTTATTAACGTTTTGAACAACAAGATGAGGTGAGTATTGAATGCTTAGCCAAGGTAAATGAGCTTTGGACATAAAATTTAATTTCGTTCAATGAAATATTGTTGTCTTGTTCATCTCAACCATTTCAGATATACCTTTTTATTTGACCAGTTGATACCACTCTTTTCAGTCGTGGTCTTATTTTCGACATTATGTGACTGTAAGGACATTTGTAAAGATCACTCAGTAGAGAAAAATGAAGAAGTAATCCTTCAAAGTGATTCATATAAATATGTAAGTCGTCAGTCATGTTTTAATACACATATTCAGTCACATTTTTATCACTATTCCCAAATTATTCGCGTCAATCAAACTCTCCCAGTTGATTATGGCAAGTTTAGAAAATTGGTTACTGACAAGGTGAGTTCACTACATTTTATGATGGAGGTACTAAACTATGTTTGTTCATTATCAGGATATTCGTTCAAATTCTTCGTTTAAAGTCTACGGTGTTGACGTCAGTTCATTCATCATACATACCTATGGTGAGAGAATCATTTTCTTTGAAGTAAAATTGTTATTGTGTTTTGTTTATTCACACGTCAATCCTTGGATCAAAGTTGTTCTATGTTCCTTAGTAAAACAGTTTTATACTATTTCTAACATTCAAAACTTCTGCTGATATCTTATTTTGTTTAATTTGTAAATCGTTTGATGCATTGCAGTAAACTAAATGCGATTCATGAAATTCATTTTAGTCTCCAGTTTGTTTCGTACCCTTCCATTCGTTCATTGTTGATCCTCAATCCAATTTCATGTTTTTGTTCAATAAACAGGTAAAATTGGTATTTTCGAAGAAGCGTACATAGGATCAACTGGACATTATGTAAATCTAAGACAACCAACTAGATCTGAGTTTTTGGAAGAGAGTGAGTTATTGTGTGTTCTCATTTATCACGTTTTGTTTGCATAAATTATTAAGTATTTAACTTGATTATTTTATGAGAGCTGACCAGTACACAGTGCTTATTCTTTTTTGCAATTTGATACCCTAAAATGTATTCACAACACGTTTTCATCACTGTCAAGTGATATTCTTAAATAAAACAGCGACCCACTTCAAAGTAAACACAAATCGATAGAGTGGAAATAATATGTTGAATGATGTGATAGTGGAAGTGGAAATCCTCTATTCTTCAGTCTGTTCAAACTACCATAAAACAGACATCTCATCAATACGACACATCTTGAAAGATTCAATGAATCAAACTGATCACAGATACAACATTAAGCAATGTTGTGCGAGAAACCAGTTTGCTTTGATGAGGCACATAAACTATCAAATTATTTTTGATTTCCTTCAAATCTTTTCTGTCATTTACATGGTTCTTATAAGTTTATTGTCTCTTAATCACTATCTGTAGACCATTGGATTTTCAACACTTTTCTGATCATCACGTTTGTGTGATCATGAGGTTCGAATTCATTTTCATCACCAAACATCAAATCCACGAAGAAACATGAACAGTCAGATAGTATAACATAAGTAATTTGAACCAGAACACCTAGACTATCAAAATGAAGTTCATTCATTTTGTTCAATTATCGGAATTAATGATCTTTGAGTAGCATATCTGTGTAATAAATAGTTTTGAACGGAGAGAACATTGTTCCATTGGAACGACAGAGTTTTCAAAAATGATTTTGCATATGTTTTGTCGTATAAATACTACAACATTTTTAGTTAGTCGAAAGCTTTTAAGATCAACGTTTCAGAAGTGAATTATTCTTCTCAGTTGGCTGGATTGAAACGTTTATCACATCGTTGAAATAATAACAAGGATCCTTGAAATTACCATTTAATTAAACCGGTGCAAAGTCATTCTGTGTTGAAATATGTTTATTAAAAGAAATGAACATTCATAACTCAGAAACACAAACACAAATTTCTCTTGCTTTTATTATTTCAGAGGAATATTTTGCTGTCAGATATTCTTATCATCAGGAAATTGATGGTGAAAGTATGTATCCATAAAATGACTGTTTGATCATATGTGAAATATTGACACTCACACCATCATTTATTGTATTTACTCAAACTATAGTTGAATTCTTTACAAAAACTGACAGAAGTATTAGAGTGTAGCCACTCTGGAAAATCAGGGTGAAACTATATAAGCAAATCCATTGATCGTTTGAACACATCGATTGAGACCTAAAAGACAGTTGACACAAGCATTAACATACTAGATTTTGATGAGTAACAAATAGATCAGTATGGATAAATTAAGTCATAATCTCATTTCAATTGTGGATAAACGAGTGCGGAGATACATTTTCATCAACAGACTTCAATGGCACTTGTTTAAATAATTGTTGGTATAAAACAGTCCATTTTTCGTCTTTAACAAACAATGATATATCTACGTGTTGAACAAACAATTCAAATACCAAGTGGTATTTCTATGCGAACACTAGACAGCTCATGTCATTTGTATTTAGGATCGATTGTTACGTGGATATTTAAGGGGAATATTGTAACATTGTAAATATCCCTTGAACTAATAGATCTAATTAAAAGCCTGATAAATAATTGTTTCAATATGAAAATGTCGGTGTAATAAAGCCTGGAAAACTAGTCATCTGACATTCATTTCGAAGAACGCATCCATGTTTCATCTAAACAGCGTTCAATAGATTATATTCATTACGAGTTCAAACGAAGTTTGTATTTGAGATAAAACTGTAAATATCCGCTGAATACTGATAACTTTGTCAGTAGGCACATGCAGATTCACGTATAACAATGACATGCTCATGATTTCTCCCTCAAAATTTAAAAATCGATCGTTCTCTATTTTCAGGTGTTACACCCAAGGTAACCACTGTGATACATTGGAATGGGAAGATATCTTTCTATTATGAGAACGTAAGTTGTACATTTGGATGCAAATATTGTTGTGTTTGCAATACTTCAGATTATTCAACTAGATCGTGCATAGCTATACTGTCGAATGCATCAGTATTCATTGAACACGATAGAAAGAAGTCGATATATTGTAATGTGCAAACAAACTACATGAAACTATCAACAGTCATTTGGTAACATACTTTATTATAGCCAGTCTTTAAACAATGAACAAGTTGAAGTGATGTGATATTTAAGGAAGCACTTCTGTCTTCACGCCGACTAAGGACAAAGAGGGCACGTCGGAGTACTGTACGAGAACAGTTGAATTCTATCAAGCTTTACATCATTTTCTGATAATCAGCTGCTTCAAAAGGTTATTGTTGAATATTCTACTTGATTTGTGGATAAATATCGATCTTTTCTCAGTGTGTAGATATTTCATTATCAATTTTTGATATTCCACACTAATTTCAATACAATATACGTTGGATAATTAGAGATGGATTGTGAGATGAATGAATTCATGTGTATTGAACTGAATTAGTTTTGATTGTTATTATTATTATTAGAAGCTTTATTCAACATTATACTTTTGGTACAACATAGAATTCTCAGCATAAAGTATTTCAACAACTTTCCTTTTCTTATACCTTGATCGATTGTGACGATAAATTTTGAATGATAGCCAGTTAGATGTTAGGCGTTTGGTTATCCACATTTGAATAATGTTCATTCGTTTTAATGCATATTGCTAGCCACCATGATGTCGCTGATTGTACCCCTTTGTATCTCGTATAGCAAAAAGTTGTAAACTTTTCATAAACGCGCCTGAATAGATTCTGCGCGCAATAGACATAATGATGTGCTAAAGCAAACAACAAAACAGATAACTTGATGAAATATCTAGATGGGAGGAACAGGTAGCCTAGATGATCAAGCAGGCTGCCAAGTTGTTTCGAGGTACTCAGGACACATTATGGGAATAATCCTCTTGGAAAAACAAGGTAGTGGATGGAAGTGAGCACATCAACACAATCCCACCACATGACAACAAATTCACATGCAGATACATTGCAGTTATTTACAATCACATTACTATCAACGGACGTAAATATTCATTTCACAATATATCGCTTCATCTCATGATAAAAGCTTGTTGATCTAACTTCACTGATGTTGAAAACTGAAGTGAGTCACAATATCTTTGTAGACTCGATAGAGCATAGTTCTCAGGGAGCTGAGGAGATCAGAATGCTTTCTGGGAGTGAGATCAGTTGTTTTTGTATAAGGTAATGTGAATGGTGACACATGATTTCAATGGTTAGATGTTTTTGAAGTATGTGTTTGTGTGTTGACAGATGTTAACTCAGACTTCCATCAATTTTTTTTAGATTCCTACACAAATTGATGGACAACAAGTTGAATCGACGTTTTTCAGTGAAGCACCTTGTGGAAAAGAAGGTAACTAGTGTTATATATATTTTGATTTACACTGAGCTACTTGTACAGTCATGTGTTTGCGCTATGTAACCTCCCATTTCTAAGCTATTATTAATTTATCAACACATAAATTTTCTGCAATCTATCATGGTGTTGAAACACACCTTTCTGACAGTCCATATTGAACATTTGTTTCGTGTGTAAAGTAAATTTGACGAAATATCATTGAAGTGTTGTTGAAAATTATGCGAAATAGGATCGAAATACTTTTTGTAAACTCACTGTTCAGAAGTAACTGGTTATTGAGAATTCAACGTCAATTAGCTGTTTGGACATCTTGATACATTATTTTAGTATCACATGTGATGGAGAGTCACAATCCAAACCCATCTTTAAGATATCTCATGTTTTTGATGAAGTCTTTAGAACAGTGGACAGATGAAATTTTCTGAATTGAAATCAAAGTATCTGTGTCATCAGTTCAACAAGCTTCATCCTTGTTAGTATCATGTAGCAGATTTGAATGAGTTTCACGATCCACGTCTGCTAACGCTTGCTTAACCTGATATACCGAGTAATATATCTAAGATGTGTAAATATCTTCATCGCGAAAGATCGGATGGATATTTGGAGATGTATTTCGTATATGTTTAACGATTGACTCATGCAGACAAGAATATATGAAGGATGATATTGGACAGACGATATATCTACTCATTTATTCACTCACCAACTAATCGACTGGTCAATATTTTTGCCTATAGTCATATCACTGCACAATGCAAAACGAAGTGTTTCTTATCATAGAGAAGTGATAAAATTTTCAATCTTCATGCAACACTGACACGATTGTATGTTTTTGAAAGTTGGAGCTGAGTTGCAAAGCAAGCAGTTAGTGCAGGTTATGAGGATAGATACTGTGTTTTATGAGTGAATATGTGAAATGCATCTAATATTTTGCCACGAGGTACATGGTGATCGGATGAAATGTATCACGGGTTCTCAAAGTTGACTACTTGTAAAACATTTTATAACGAGTTAAATGTATTTTTAAGGTGTTTAATTAACACCCTTGTAGAATAAATCAGAAATTTAATGGTATCGGTTTCTATACCTACTGGTAGAACGTTGACCACCTTCGGAACGAAAAGTGATGTAAAGCATATTTTGCGAGGATGCTGTTTGACTGCCATTGTACCCGTATTCAGAAATTAAACTGTTTTTTCCCATTTCGATCGCTCCTAAAAACGAGCAAACGACTTGGTTTACTTAAAATGGAAATCGAAATTTCAAGTGTCTTCTTCTGTATATTTTATCGCGTTAGATGCGAAATGGATTGAAAGAATGGTTCCTGGTGAGTGGATCAGAAGCGGAACATTGGTGGAGTATGAAGTTTCCGGGGGTATGCTAATCCTTATTTTATCGAAATTGACTGTTTTCACACTCAAACGCATCACTTGTGTTTCATTAAATTGTAGATTTCTCGTGTAAATTCAGCCAGTCATTAAATGATATCCAGACATGAGTCTCAACTGACGTTACACTACAAATCAGTTCGGTGTTGAATATTCAAAATGATGAAGGATGGATTTCGAACTACATAGAAGCCATCACTTTGATGAAATTAAGTTGAACGATATCTTACGAAACGATGGATTAGATGATATACGTTTTTACACTAGGTACACGAATACTGATTTTGAGTGAAGTAATAACTTTGAGAACAGAAGCTCAATTTCTTAAATCTCTGCATTATCCTACTCATCCGATTAATCAAAAGTATGGGCAAGTCATGTGTTCATATTTCAGTTTATCATAAGCAGTAGATGCGGTAGGTACAGTGTCACAAATACTGACAATTTTCATGGTTTAGAAGTGTTTCCTTTCTTCTGAGTATGTACAGTGAAATGTCAGTCACATTGAAAGTGTACTGAATTTCTCATTGTGCAATGTGATGATACATTCTCAGTGGATTGAACAGTTACTCAACTCCGAGATCATCATAATATCGTTGAGTTATGGTCACATGTTTTGTATTTCACTAATCGTTTGTTTGATCACTTGACATGCGATCGCCTTATTCTTTTTACTGAAGATTGTCCAAAACACAATTCAATTGAAGAATGTAAAGACGCAAAGACATCAAATACAACGTGTATTTGGTGTGAAAGAGCAAACAAGTGCATCACAAGCAACTATATGGATAGCCATGATTTCAAAGTAAATGGTTGTCAGAACAAAGTAAGTATTTGTTAGACTTCACTGGTTGTTTTCAATATTGTCATATTCTATATCGTAAATCTGTTTATTCGGAGGAATATTTTATTGCAACGAATGAGTAATGCTTTGTATACTTCACACAGTGCATAAATCAAAGCATTGTATAAGTTGGCGAAATTCAGTCAGATATGAGTACAACGTTTCGTTTACATGTGAACGTCCAACGATGAATAGAAGCGTTGTTTAACACTGAGGCCTAGAAACATGTTAATTTTTCTGCTCATAGAATGCGAAGTGTCGAATCGGCAACAGATATTCTAACTTACTATTCAGCGATGCCAATGTAAATTATGTAACTATTTGTAAAATTATTTTCTGTCATCAATACTGACAATAGTATATAATGAATGAAGAATAATTATTTGGAAATATTGCCACTGTTTCATTCTACAGAATAGCTTAAATATCAACGTAACGATTGAGCCATTACCTATCAAACAAGAAGAAACAACTTCACCGACTACTGAAGATGACTTAAGAAATGAATTAGGGATAACTACTCAAAACTCTGAAACTTGTTTGGTAATAATTTGATATTGAGTCATTGTTGTACTGTTTCGTTCTTTTCAGAGTACGACTATTGACATAATTGAAGATACACAAAAGACAAAGTCAAATAATTATGTTCACATCGTTATCCCAATAGTTGTTACTTCCATCATTGTATGTATTGGCTGTTTCATATGCATATGGCTTTACAGAAGAAATAAAAATTAATCCGTGATTCTCATAAACGTCCTATCATTTGTGCTCGTCATGCTGACTTTGTTATGTTCTCTTTTTATTTTATTAAAAAACACTTTGCAAATTGGTTAATCAATTCAATAAACTGGCAATTTTTTCATTGAATTACAAACAACTTTCATGATTGGCTACGTAATAAATGATGTTCTTTTATTAATAGAATATAAAATATGGTTTATAATATTTATGTGATTATTTTCATTCAATAAAAACTAATTAGTTTTACATGAGTTAACAATATTGCACTTGTAAAGTAACAGGGTCGTGCATGCGTGATTTCGTAACAATTTCAATCGACAAAGAATTCGTTGTGAATGTCCAGTTTGATGAAGTTTCACTACCAGGAAATATCATTTGAAATTGACGACTTTGATTGTTTGAGACTGTTTGAACTGTCGAAATAACGCATCAATAGCTAATTAAGCACGCCAAATGTTTCGTTATTTGAATATTACTGTTCAATGAAAGCATGATGACAGACTACTGTAAATTAGGTGTTAGGAATGCCGATTATGAAATAATTCTGGAGTTCCCTTGATATTCATGTAGGAATGAAGAAAGGTTTAGATTGGATGAGTTAGTAACAGTTTTGATGCAGCATTGCAAAATATGATGACAGTTTCTAGAAACAAATACACTGCAGTGTTTATGTCAATGATTGGCCATTGATTGAATTCAGTATTGACAACTTCACACATCGTCTCGTTACCCACTTTGATACTCAATATAGACACCCACTGGCCTCCACAAACAAATTCAATAAACCATATTAAGATGAACGCAAGAATGATAAATGTTTTTCCAGTGGCAAACTGCATCCTCGGAAATTTTGTCTACTTCGTGATGCTGATTTTTCAATTTTGTGAGAAACCTGGATAGACAAAGTTGATATGTTGACCTACTGTTCCTTTCGCTAATAATCATATCAAATCCTGTTATTAAACCTTAATAAGATTCGAGCCTCTGATGATCGTATTTCTTCTTCGACCACGATTTCGAAAGGTACTCTCTAAATATAAGAAACACCATATATCTCTATGGTTCTGTGCATAAGATTATTGTTGAAGCAGGCAGTATACATTTCATCATTTTATTCAAGGCTCTGTCTTATACGAGCACAATCTTTATTCGCTTTTAAATAAGATTCCGATGCTTTGATTAAATATTTCATGGCTACCTGTGTTAAGTGCTTTCAAACAATACATTTTGAATTTTTAACATTGAATTCCCGGTTTTTTGAAGCAAACGCACCACAGTTGAAATTGAAGACATGTCTAGTCACGTTCACTTTTCTTATGTATTTTGTGAACTACATTTTGAGGGTGTCAGCCTTCGGATTCTTCTGGATAAACGTTATTCAAATTTAACGATAATCACCACTCTTTGTTGTCTATTCACAACAACAACCTTCCATCCGTTTAGGCTGTTCTATATCCATATTTCATGAATTGATCTATAATGTAGTCAGTGATCTTGAAAGTGTTGACGATCGTCCAGACGATCTCAATATTTATGGTTCTCATAAAATATCTCATGACCAGTGAATTGCTACTTCCTTACGTCGTCTTCACGAGAAGCATTTGCTGTTAATTCAATAAAAGTGTTCATTTTATGTATCTGGTTTTGAATGTCCTGAATACTAGGCTGATGTTAGTGATTTTAGAGTAGATATGATGCGATAAGCTCCACTTACATTTTTACCATCTCCAAAAACTCCTATACAATTACGCACATGATGCGATCAGAGAAACAAGAAGCCTAGACAAACTACGCAAACTAGTTGTCCGGACGTTATTTTATTTAGCTCCAAACTTAAGAGACAGTAACATTTATTGTCTATTCTACAGATCATAAGTTTTCGTTTGATGTGTGATTCAATGCCATAGCACTTTCTGTTCCAAAGCTATTGTGATTTAAAACGTTATATTTTGTACTCTATTTTCTATTCTGATCCTCAATTTCGAACATAATTGCATTTCCGTAACTGTTTGTGCGTTGTAATCTGGTCAGTCATCCGTTTATTCACTTACCAGTTAACACTAATCTGAATTCAGGAATCAGATCAAAATTGAGAATAAATCGTGTAGCGTTCCAGTTGACTTGTCTTCTCCTACACGCATACTAGCCTCAAGGCTTAGACATTCAGCTTATCGCGTCAGAGACTTAATTTAGATTAGACAAGTTATCCTTTGCACAAAAGTGGGTGGACAGATTAAAAACGTGAAATTTCACTAGCACGTGCTCTTCATTATGGTTCGTTTTTTATTTCCAGTGTGCATATCAAACTACTCAGTTGTTACTGTTCGTATTCTTGCATTCCATAATTTCTGATGATCATACACACTCACACGCACAGATACGCACAGTGAATTTAAACAGAATAATACACAACAGACTGTTATAGACACACACGTAGCAGATGTAATTGTGTATGGATTAGTGGACAGTTCTTATCAACGGCTAGTGTTCTCTGACTATCAAATACTATTCAAAAGTTGTTATTCAATGACGAAATGAATATATTCGCAATCAATTCATTTTCATAGTCATGGTAAGATCATTTTTGCCCACAGATGACTGTCAATTGTGGAGAGAAGGTGTAAGCATAAGAGAAATGATTATCATGAGAAATGTATTGTTGAGTTATTTGTATACAATTCTTTGACATTTGCACCTTTAGATGAAGTAATTAGCATGTTGAATTCCAGTCTTTGCAAGACAGCTTTTCAAAGCACGTTTAGGAATACGAATCTCAACGTTAACATGATAGAACTACACTCGGCGGTGACTAGTTCCGAAACCAGTTCCAAAGTGTTACAAAGTCTACACAAAACAAAAAAAGACAATCCGACATCAGGACTGACTACTACTATCATTGAGCACAATATAAATGGACACCAACAAGACTTGGCCAGTCCACCAATCTATCAAGTCGTTTACACCTACAAACGATAGGCAACCATAACGTAATGCACAGACTAGGCTGAATACAAGGAATCAAGTTATTCCACGGTGAAACCCATAATTGCCTAATACACATTCTGTAAGTTGTCATAACACTCCTCCTCACCATATCATTTATATACCGCTAATTAATTACAAAGAGCTTATAAACATCTTAGCTTTGTGTCCAATCGATATGAACACTTCAATTCCTCTCGTACAAGAATAGAGATTTGTGGTCCACATAAACTCATAGTTCCTCCTGCTTTATTCCTTGTTGAAACCATATTTTGAGACGACCCGACACACGAACAAAACCAAAGTCTGTTAAAAACTAAATTACACAACATCGATACTGACTTTATAAGCTGTTTTACATAAAATCATTGCATTTTCAAACTTACCACATGCCATTTCACACTCATGAGATTTCAGTTACCCTGATGCAAATCAGAGTACTAACGGAGGTGATGATTAAAACTAGGAAACACGGGAGACCAACTTCTAGTTATGATGAGTCTGTTCACAAACAAACCACAATGCTGAATTTGACCAAGTATCTTGTAGAGATATCATATCACTCTCTGTACAATTTTGACGGGAGTGACCATGGGAAGGTTGTTGGTTCACTCTATTTACCTTTCTGACAGCATTCTCTCAAAAAATACTAGTCAATACAAAAACAGGAATCCAACAACCTGGGACCTCCTGAAGAACTTGGTGACAATAAGAAACTACTCTTGAGTGCATTAGTCTCATGGGTGCATTAGATATTTTTCATCAAGTCACAAGTTAGTGTTCTGATTCCTGTGCAGCCCTGTAATCACATGCAACTAATGCGTCCAACGTGTTACTTATAACGCTTCAATATCGTAATTCATGATAACATTTGTGGAAACGTTACTTCAAGTTGAATGCGTTTACAGCAGCTGCATAGTTAACTGCAAATTTTAATCAAATTGAAGAATCTCACAGGATTAAAAGACTTATTCGTGATTTGTCACCAATAGTGAGTAAGCCGAAAGTATAAGGTAGTATCTCTCCGAAACACTAATGGTGGAATATGTTCGAAACAATATCTTAATCGGACATCATATGTCATTTATTCCCCGATTCCTTTAGCGTTCATATGTAATTTGTCCCGTTCTCAATTTATATGTTCAACTTTCTTAATCCACTTGAATTTCGTAAGACAGTTACCTTGCCAATAACTCTATTATTGCATATTATGTTCACATGACGTCTTCCTCATTATTATTTATACTAAAATTACTACCATTGTTAGTATTATTACTGTGATTTATAATAACTACACTAACCGAATTAAATCCTCCCACAATGCATTTTATGCATACTGCTCATTTGATAACTACATTGATTATCGATTGGCTCCTTGAAACCAACACTACTCATAATGTTACATTTGATATTTTACTGAAGAACATAATTTAACTTGCATCAATTGAAGCGATTTATTCATTGATCTACCACGATCATTCGGCTTGTCAAAAGTAAAAATATGTAGTGTACAATTTAACTATAGTCAGTAGATGGATCTCATACATACAATTCGTGTTGAATATCTTCGTGAGGATACTGATTTGCTTATCCTTATAAACAGGTGATGACTGTTCGAGATGTTCTCAATTTAAAAACCTTTCAAGAACACAATCAAAGATGCACCATGTTAATTTTTTTCCTATTTCAAACTATATTCTGAAGAGAAGAGAGTAATTGGAAAACTTGAATTTATAACTATTAGGACATACAAAAGTGGTTCTTCTAAAATGAGAAAAACTCGCATGAATAAATTGAATGTATATAGCTCACTGAAATAAGCATCCTACATTGAATAAAAGTAGCTGGAAAAAGTTTTTTTTCTGAACAGAATCAACTCAAGAACTATTATTTGCATATAGCTTACAAACTAGTAATAGTTTAACGGACCCTATTATTAAAGAACACTCAACACTCCATCTCGTCCATACACAGTGTAATTTGCTCATCAAGAAACTATATTTAACTCACATAGAGAAAAATGTCTAACTTGTTCCCATTAATTCATTTAATTCCATAGTGATTCCAGATTAAAAAGTAGAGAAAATTCATTTGTAGAAGATATAAATGCATAAAAAAAGTGATTGATCAGTTTGCGAGATAATCTTTTCTCAAGTTACTTCCGTTCCGCGCACAAATGTTTAACACTAGCTGCTGAAATGAGGCGAATTTCTGGTCCAGAACTCATACATCGAAAATAATCAACAGTAAACTATAGAACGAAAATAAATATCATTGTTTGCACAATACACATGCAAACAATTACAAATATTAGCAAACATTATAATCAAAACAGCTTACTCCTAATTCACTTACTTTAGCATTGTCTTCAAATACAACTGCAGCTAACGCACAGAAGGAACTCGATGTAACTCAAGTACAATCAAATAACTGTCAGAATTCTCAGTACTTACACTTTCTTAGCCATATGATTGGAGACACTGAAACTAGTTTTCCTTATTGATGTAAAAACGCTAACCAGAGAAGATTATTCAGACCATTTAAACTCTGCACTGGGAGCCTTTAATCGCAAAAGTTCAGTGACATTAGAATACGCTTGTAAACTCGATTAAATCAAGACCTTAAAATGATGCTCACTGATATTGCAAATGCGTATCCACGTTTAATCAATCTTTAGCGTGACACTACGATGGTCCAGCGTGGTGGTCCTGATCGTACCAAAGTTCATGTAGTCCAACAATCACACAGTCCGCATAAATCTGCCCCATCGACACCTTGTCCAAATCAACAGGCAATCACAAATCTTCCTGCTCCATGCTAGCAATGCGTTGCACTTTGTTGGAAGCTGTTCATATAGACAACATCGGTGATGGAAATGTAAGGCTGTGGGTCATAAAGATGGGTTTTGTCAAAGCTAGTTATACATTTCTCTTCCGTTTTTCAACATGGAATGGGTCGTTGTTCTGTCATGAAAGCAACGCCTTGACTAAAACCAAGGGCTGAGCCTGTTTTCCACTCAAAAAGACCCGAGCTTTACGCAACATTAAAAAAAGTAGATGAAGAATTGAATTGCCTTCTGCAACAGGAAACTATTACTCCCGTTTCTTAGTCTCCTTTGGCAGAACCTATAGTTGTTATCAAAAAGGCAAACGGTACGGTACGTATATGTGCTGACGTTTTCACAAGTTTCAATGCAGCTCTTCAACAGCATCATTATCCTCTGCCCGTTCCCACAGATCTTTTTAATGTGCTGAATGGTGGAAGGTTTTTCGCAAAACTGGATATAGCTGATGCTTATTTGCAAGTGGAAGTAGATGAAGCATCAAGAGAGCTGCTTACTATCAATACTCATAATGGGTTGTTTCAGTATACCCGTCTGCCTTTTGGAGTCAAGACTGACCTGTATATCTTCCAGCAACCGATGAATACCATCCTATCAAGTATTTCGTGGTGTCGCGGTTTATCTCGATGACACATTAATTGTTGGAAAGACATTGGAACAGATAGAGAAACGCACGACATTGATACTACAATGCATTAGTGACAACGGGTTCCGGTTAAGCTCGGAGAAGTGCTAATTTTAATTGCACTCAGTAAAGTATTTGTAGTTCAATTTTGACGCTGACAGCCGCAGACCGGATCCTGGTAACATTCGAGCTATCACACTGATGCCCACCCCCACTGGTATATTGGCACTACGTACCTTTATGTTACTTGTTACCTACTATTCAGCGTTCGTTCCTTCGATGCATGATATTCGCGCTCTAATAAATCGTCTGCTGAAGAAGAACAACATTTGCAATTGCACTAAAGATTGTGGTTCGGTGTTTTATGAACTGAAGTCCGTAGTTAGCACGGAATTGTTGTTAACTCGCTACAATCCACCCATGCCGATCGTCGTAGCTGCAGATGCTTCACTTTATGGCCTAGGTGCTGTTATTTCACATCAGTTTGGAGACGCGTCAGTAAAGGCTAATACTCATGCATCCCGTTCACTAAACCCAGCAGAAAAGAAATACAGTCAGACAAAAAAGAGGATTTTGCACTTGTGTTGCATAATGTTATCTGAAAATCGCAATACAGGCATTGCCGGTGTCCGCAACAGACAAACTAAACGCCTTCAGGAACGACACATTCATCAAGATGACGATGAACTATGTCGCCGACAGTTGGTCGTCTAAGAAGCTTGATGGTGTTATGAAACAACTGTATCAGCGGCGGGATTCGCTATGCATTGTAAACGACTGCTCAATGTCTGGAGAATGAGTGATTGTGTTAGAGTCCATTCGCGACAAAGTGCTGAAACAGTTCCACCTCGGTTATTCGGGGGTTAGAGGAATGAAATTTGTTGCCAAAAGCTATGCGTACTGGCGCCTTATTTGACCAACATGTCACTGAGATGGTTGGAAAATGCATTCAGTGTCAGCAAGCGGCGAAGGTGAATGCCAAGGTCCTGCCAGTTTCATGGCCACAATTTGATCATCCTTGGTCTAGGATACACGCCGACGTTCCAGGCTCAATCGACGTAACTATGTATTAGGTTGTGATCGATGCTTTTTCAAACTGGCCAGAAACCAGTCTTGTGATGCCACTCACGAAAACTAAAACAATACAGCTCTTCAATGAAATTTTCTCCCAAAATGGCATACCAGATGTGATTGTATCTGAAAATGGGTCGCAATTTATCTCTAGCTAATTTCAAGCTTTCTGTCATCAAGCACTTACTTCGCCACCATACCACCCGCAGTCGAATGGGCGGGCGGAAAGGTTTGTAGATACGTTAAAAAGAGAATGAGTCAATTCCAAAGGGCAGGGGACACTATCTGACGCGTTACAAAATTTCTTGCTCGTTAATCGAACAACTTCAAATGAGACGGTACCGGAGCAAACGTTCACGGCGGAAGTCCTGATGAGCAGAAGATTCAAAACCATCCACAGCCAGATACATCCGAGTAATGCATCAACATCAGTACAGATAAAGTCTGAAAAGCAAGCCACGTATGAAGTGGGATGTACTGTGTTTGCCAGTGAATACAGATCAACCCATGGTCCGTGGACAGAAGCGAGAGTGGCTAGAAGTGTAGGCCGTGTCATGTACGTGGTAGAGCTAGGAAGATACAGGTGGACTTAACATCGGAACCAGCTTCACGAGCGGTTAGTCACAGACCACCTATCAGCAGGAGTAGATCTTCCGCTTGACATTCTACTTGATATCTCCAACTTATCGGCAGCTCCATCATGTGAAACATCTTAAAAACAAGCTGATCTCTGTTCCAAAACGTGGCCAACCAGAATTTTTTGTTTTTGCGTCAAAAGCGCTTTTGTCACCTATATGTCGTATCTCTCGCTTGAAGAATCTTAAATGCTATTAGTCCTTTGTGAGTTTTAGTATGCTATTTTGTAACTCCCCCAAGGACTGTTTTGTGCTGTATATATACGTTTTGATTTGTGTGCACTGTTATCGATCGTTTTCTGGTTTCTGCGGTGTATACTTCCTCATTCTCTTTAGTTAGCGCGGCAGTGTCCCAATAACATAACTAGCTTATTGGTTTTTGGTCACTGAGTCTTGTCGAAGTGAGAATTTGTGCATAGTGAATTGATTTTAACAGTCGAATTCATGTGTCCCCTACTAAGACTAAACGGCCATTCAGTGCTTCAAAGTTTTCAATCGTCGTCTAGCTGAGATCGTTTCATGGATTCAAACATTGTTGTATCCACTGATCTGACTTCAAGGGGATCGAATGAATGTTTGTTATCATCTATCCTCGTATATAATCATCGACTTAAATCGCGTTAGTCAATAACGGAACTAAAGAAATCAAATGACGAGAACGGACTTTTGAATACATATATTTTGTATGTGAAGCAAATGGGATAGAACAAAGCAAAACGACGTGCAGTGGAGATGGCGGGTAAGCCAGCTCCCCTTTAACCATGCGTTAATCAATATATATAATTACACAAAAGTAAGTTACAGACATATGACGAGTAATGGGATGAGAAGTGTACACACATATATGCGCTCATATAAAAGCAGTCAAGATTGATAAGTGAATAATTAACAATGTCAGAATGTGACTGAAGTAGGATGATTTGAATGGGCTATCCGAAAGCTGGAATAATGTATATGGGCTTAAAATAATAACCGACACTACAGTTGATCACAATTCAATAATTCGTGTCTTCAAATATAAATCTGTTTGGTGATGTATTTCACAGAGTTATCTCTGCGTTCCATCAAATGGAAGTGAACATTTTGGTTTGTGCTTTAAATAGATGAGATCTTCACAGATAGAATACTGTGATATTTTGCTATTCACTCATTTCAAAGTTTAATGTAATCAATAACATATTGAATGGTAGTTTTATTCCTGAATAATTTAATCATTGAAAAGGTACTGGCTTCATTTTAACATATGTGATTTAGATTCATATCAATTAATGGGAACCACAAGATTCTGTAACTTTCCTTTTCTTATAACTCTAAACTGAAATTCAACTGGTTCTAAGTGCCTGCAGACTTCAGTATTATAGAGATTCACGAAACGATGTGGAAGATTTTTTGGCAGACTTACAATGGCATGTATGATCAGAGTGCTTTAAAAAATTGGTGACTTGATCTACCATAAATTAACAGATAGTTTATTATAGCGTGAAAATGAACATGACGTTCAGCTCCAGTCACTTCTGGTAAACATATACTAAAATCAATCATCTGTTTGATAAGTTATGAATGACTAAATCTTGTTAGGCAGCTAAATCATGGGTTCTTTAATTTCATGCATAGAATGACTGATTACCGATTATCTAAATCATGTTTGTTTGAGGCCTTTATTTTAGTATCTCCACCAGTCTTGTTGTTACATGCTACAATGTTTAATCTTCAGTGATTGAAAGCGATGAGAGGAGCCTATAAACGCGTTGTGTTAGTCGACAATGAGTGAAAAGATGTATCTGTAATCTTGAAGGAACTAAAAGCGATTGAGAGATTAGAATCTATCTAAATTTTCAGCGGGAACTAGACCAGCAGGTATAATGAAAATTGACGGAGCTCTAAAGAATAAATATTAGTGTACAAATCTCACTCACACAAACGGTCTTATCAGCTCAGTAGTAGAAACACACATGTAACACGAATTTGTGTACTTTCAAACTACACACGATTCAAGTGAAATGAATGTTCTTGTTTATTGCCTCTCGTCACACCAAATAAATTCACTGCGCATATCTAGTTGGTTTCTGGTTGATGAATAATTTGAGTAAAAATCATATATTTGCTCAACCCATATATTTGCTCAACCAAAATCCACCCTCTCCTCCAATTATATGAGGTACATTTTAGAGTCAATTTGTTAAAAATCACATCTGACACGGTCAGTAATGAAACCCTGTATCAAAAACGCGAATGCACTGAGATCACAGAAGGTAAAATTTAAACAACGCGACTAAACTTGTCTGCTGAAAAAACACTTCCCACCACCAGGTTACATATAATCTCAGACAAACCAGCAGCCACACAAAAATCAATGATAATTTAACAATGATAGGATCCTTAATATATATGTAATAATTCGGCATCTCCTGTGAAACTACCCCTTGAAAATTCTTTACGTGTTTATATATTTCTTGATTCACCTATTATTCTGTCACAATTAACAATAATTCTTTTTTATTGTAATTACCTTGACCATACAACTTTTCTTACATATTACATTTACACAAAGTTATCATTATTATCACTACTAATATTATTATTATTATTATATCGTTAAAACCTTGGCACATTACTACAAATCATTCTGACCCTCATCAAATGACCTTGCTAAATTTAAAGTCACACCATCTTGAAAAATTTTTATAATAACAGGTGAAAACTTTCACATTTTCTACATATAACATTGTGAAATTCAATAATCCATGCCTTATTTTGGTCTGTGTAAACTATCACAATAATTATGGACTTATGGATTGTTGTGTCGGATGATGAGGTTATTGCAGAAACAATTATATGCGCAAATATTCTTTCTGTTTGAATATTCTATAAGTATTTTTATACTGTTAGTTTAAGCATGATAGACAACCATCAATTCCTCTATTTTATGATGTCATTCTCGTTTTAAATGTATTATGTATGTAAAACAGTGCTTTCAAATCAACAAACCATAATGAGATAGTAGAGATGGAAGTTATTTAAAAGTTGAATTCGTGAATCGTTGTAATCTAGACCCCCATTTGGAACCTGGAAGCACTGAACTGTCGCTTTGTTCAAGTATTGGAATCCTCACCATGTACTCACTAGTGACTGGCTCCAAGATGGATTTCGTTGAGTTCTAGTGAGAAGCCGTAACCAGTGTAGTTCAACCGTGTGTGCTGTACTGGTTGACAGTCGCGCAATATTGTAGATTAGGCGTTGGGCTCAGTGGTCTATAGGTTAAGCATTTGCACATGAGATCAAAAGTCCTGAGTTTGAATCCTGAAAGCAAGAATGCGGATGAGCGCTGCTAGTGAGTCCCATACTAGGACGAGACGGCCATCTGATTCTTCCAGGTTCTCAACAGTGGTCTAATATTCATCCATTCATGATCCGAATCAAAAGTATACCAATCTCCACAACATCACACTGATAACTTTGAAACTGACTAAACTATTTTTTATCCTACAATAATTAGTCATTACTTTGATTTCAGTTCATATTCTTGTTAGTTCATTCTTTTATTTTGCTGATTTTTTTTCTTCTCTTTTTTTATTTCTTCGTTCGTTCAAAATCAATTCATGTAAATAGGTTGTTCTATGAAAATTTAAATTTTTCTATAATTCAAACTTTCAGTTAAATGATATTAAACGAAATCATCATTTAAACATTCAATCAGTATGGATTCGTACAAATTATTCAATTCAAATTATCGATGCATTACACCATCATCGTCATCATAAACTAAACTATTGAGACAATAATTATATAGAGTACGCGCGTTTAAACTCCTTCAAAAAGTTAACTCTTCTAAGATTGCAGGTATGCCATACTGATGAATGTTAACTAGGAAGCGGTTCAGAATGATGGTTTCTTACTGGCTATATACTTCCGACACCTGCAAAGAGTAGTGCGGTATACCAGTCAGAGTATTTATTTTTACCATGAAACTTGAAGGTCTATGATTCAGAATTTTGTGGGGTCATCTATGCAAGCTGTTGACAAATCCAGTATTTCCTGGTTTTCACCCGACAAAGACCATAAAATTCAACAATCTTTGTGAAACACTTATCCTACTTATGAGTAGTTAGAAAGGTTGCATCAATAAACAGCAAACGGTAGAATGAGTTTTGAATGTTATCATGAATGGATCAATGTTAGAACATCATTGAAAACCTGGATTCCCTGATTGGCAGTTTCGTCTCAGAACGGGACCAATCAGTTGTACGCATCCATAATCTCACACTCGCTGCTCAAACCCGGAATCTTTGATCACACGATCAGATCGGAGAGACGTCACGGCACCACCAACTATTTACAGGAGGTTGGTCGCGCACCTAGTAGCTCAGTGATAACGTCTAGAAACACTGAGGTGGATTATTAGAATCGAATCCGTCAGGCAGCATCCGTTCTCCCAATTTCGTTCGTTCACCCTATCGACGAGTGCCAAATATCACGAGATCTTCGTCCAGGATTACCTATCGACTTACATCAACCACGACCTTACATCTCAAAATAGTACATGCTACATTTAAACATTTAAACCAATAACCACATTATAACTTGATCTGCAGGATTCAATCGGCTATAATAAGAATCTGGCATACATGACACTGATCACTACGCAGTGATCAATCAACTGTAAAAAGTTATACTTCCTCAAATTCCTATCTCCATCCTTCGTTTTAAGTAATTTGGTCTTTTACTGAAGATTACCCTAAAGAATTATCATCTTTTTTCGTAAAACATGCTTCTTCTCTTTTTCTTCTCTTTTTCGATCCAAGTTTTCAATGAAATCTCGAACTATTTATCTAAACTGTGATAAGGTTCACATTTAACATCAGCATGATAAATTGTAGAACGAAGTATTTGACGAACATAATTATTCTCAGTATTTTATAAAGACAACTACTTCACAAAAGTGTGCATTCTATAAAATTTTATGCACTCTTCTTAATTATCAAATTCATTTACTGAAATCTTTGATACGTTTAAACAAATCTCAACATGGGCTACTAGTTTTCATTTTAATAATGATATAATGACACTAGCTAATTTCAATATCATATACTTAATTATAGTAAAAAGTTCTCAGACTGCATTATTTAATATGGTAGAAAAATTCTCGTTTCACAATCATTTACCTTGTGAATATTGAATAAAAGTGTGTATATATCGTTGTACACAGAGATTTTCTGTCATCCATGTTCATTTGCAAATGTTAACAATCAATAATGGTTCTATGAAATAGCTTTTTCATCTTTGACTGTCCTTATCGTATCAGTTCTATGGTATTTGATTCATGTTCCTACATATAATGGAAATGAAGAAAAGTATGTAAACCACTGTCGTGGTGTAATATTTAGTTAGAAGATATTTCGTTTACTGATGAAGGATGCAGAGTAGAGTCACTAGAGAGAACAAAGAAAGAAAGGATGATCTGATGACCCAGTAAGCGAATAAACTGTACATACATTAAATAGACAACAATCAGCAATTACACAAGAAAGCCTAGATAGACAAACAAAGTAACAGTATTTGATGATTTATTGATAAGCGGGAAACGTTCTTCCTTTTCAATTGTAAGTTAATTTTGTAATATACAACAGTGGCATTGATATGGTATGTAATTATCTTGGCGATGAATGGTTTGTGGATGATTCGAATTTTACGGTATGTTGTTCAGTGAATTGATTCTATGTATGATAATAATAAACTCGTTGTTCACATTAAATAAGAAGGAAATATGCATAGAATAATTGTTGTTTGTGGAAACCATCCCACAGAGATGATCACCACTACACTACACAATGTGATTGTTACACATTGAACAGATCTACTCTCCAGTGGTTTTGTTGTTGCGTTTATATACACTAGGATTATCAATAAAATTTAATTCATTGTGTCAAATTCATCTCCACTCAGAGTAACTAGATTATGTCCGTTAGAAATGAAAGGTATTTGTAAAGCGATTATCTACATTTGTCATCAAACCAACTTCCAGTTGGCCCACTGTTTTAGTTACATTTACAAAATGGATGATTAAGTTTCGTAGCTGAACAACTATTTATTCGTCAAATTTTTACACAAATTCTGGTACGAATACAGACTAAGACAAATGGACATATGTGAGAAAGTGGCAGCTATTGATTCAATCCTTCATCTATAATCTGAGGTGAATAACTGTCTCACACTAGACACTGGTTGAACTTCACTGGTCACTGTATTTCACTAGAATTCCAAGAAATCCATCTCGAACCTGGTCACTAGTGATTATTATCAGCATGGAGATTTGTGGAAATAGTATTATTTTCGTAGGTGAATTTATAAAGTTAGATATTAACACCGTTGGATGCACGCCAAATGACTAGACGAGTTTAACGTTGGTGCACAATGCCTTGGATCCTGAGTTTAAGTCCCAGCTGCGGGTTCGTCGATGCGCTCTGCTGAGGTGTCCCATGCCGGAATGAAATGGCTTTCCAAGACTTCCAGGTTTTCAATGATGGTCAAGCTTATATGGATTCGTGCATTCAACTGTAAAAATATTCACATAATACAACACATTAGAACAGTTGATTGTAATCGTTTGTATTTTTATTGACGCTATTTCTTACGTTGCTTGCGTATTTATTTTGATCGCCTTCCCATTTTCACCGATTTTTCGATCTTAGGTTTGTATAAGGTTTTTCCAATTGGTCAGTAAATCAATTGTTTTTGACTGTGTTTGTTGACTGATGATCAATGCCACTAAACATTCTGTAAAATTAGTGCAGTCTTTGTTGAATGACTTCAACATTGTCTCAGTCGAACATGTATCCACAATTATGCTCGTACATTGTTGATATAGACGATCATAAATCTTCACCCTTGACCGTTTACTGATGTTTATATGCACGAAATTGAAATGGGTCTCCACTCTACCCGATTTGAAGATCTTTCGTGCTGGAGGGGTCTGCTATTTTAGCCACAATGTCTCGGGTTCAAACCCTGCCTCTCTCACTTCCTTTCCGGGCAGCAAAGCAGTTTTATACTGGTCCCTATAGAGCGTGCTCGAAGCATAGTATGTAAATTTGTGCTTAGTAATCATTCAAACAAATAGATTTCTTTATCGTTATTACGAATTTATTGCAAACCTCCAGACTAGAACTCTCCGTTCACCTTGTTTGTATATCGAGAAAGATGGTACTAAACAGATCGTCGGATATTGGAACATGCTATCAGCCAACGTATCGAGTTTGGTCAATACCACTGTTCGGGGTGCAGGACATATAGTGCCACGAGATAAACTTGCCGCAACGTTACACATTATTGGTCAGCTTATTAACTTTGAACCTTTTTAATATGTAGTGGATCGTACCAGTGAATTTGACCAGCTGTCTGTCTCCATACTTCTATTTTTGATTCTGATTATTCTGTCATAAAACACTACTGTCTATGCTCCTTACAAGTGTGGTATGTGTAGTTTGCGAAAAATTGGAACTTGTCTTGCTTTGTATTTTAATGTCTCAATCCCAAAATATTATACCGCTTCGGTTTTATCTATCCGTTTTATATCGTCAAAATCGAACTTCGCTACGTGACCGGATTATTCAGTTCTGTTTATCTATATTTCCTGATGTCTGTGGTTTTCACCTTACCATTATTACAGTAGGTTTTTGATCAACGTCGGTGCATGTCCATATTTTGGTCGGTAACTTATTGTTGGGGAACAATTACCTGAACTCAGATCATATCCGGTAATTGAGGTATCTCAATCTGTCTTTGCGCTCAGTCAGTCATGAATAATCGGTTGCTTGTCTGCACTTCACTAGTTAGCCAAGAAACATAGGAGGAGCATGGCATTTCACACTTCTAAGATATGTATGCGATAAGTCTTTAGTTGTTTCTAACGTTTGTTTACTTTTCGATAGCGAGTTGGTGAAGTCTACAACTAGAACATGTAGTAGTATTTTGGCGGAACTTCTGGTACGGACATTTTCGTTTTAAAGTCGCCAAAACACAACGAGGTGGATTGAAGTAGTCAATGAGACTGAAATGTTCTGATGACACTTCGTGGCGTCTGAGGGAAATGAAATTTTATTCATTAGAGTATGCGCGTCTTGGATGTGGCTATCGAGTGATATCACACTAGTTTTCAAAAGAGGTCGATTCAGAGAACCCTCAGGCTACCAACCGGTGGCTCTTCTCTCTATACCTTCGGAAATTATAGAGTTCATTATATGCGATGGTATAAACGATCATTTTTTATCCTTAAATTTCTTTTCACTTCAATAGCATGGTTCCAGGAAGAATCATTCTTTTATAAGCAACCTGCTGACTGCGGTCGACAGATGGACGACCATGCTGGATCGCAAAAGAAAGCTAGGCGCGTTCATCTTGACTTCTCAAAAGCTTTTGATAGAGTTGGTCATATATATCTTATCAATTAACTCAAGCGTTTGGGCATCAAATCATCATTATTTTATTGGAACACTTCATATCTGCAAAATCGACACTTTGAGGTCGGGGTTAATTTCACTTTCTTTCAGGCTATGCAATGACATAGTGGGGTCCTCTAGGGCTCAGTACTAGGACCTATTCAAACCTTGTGAAGAACGCTTCTAATCACTAAACCTTTACACATTAGAGTAAAAGCGTCTTAGAAGTGACCTTCTAATCGCTGACTGTATCCTTAACACTTTTGGACATCCCCTCAAACACCTATTGAGTTTAGATTCAACACAAACGTAAGGGGCAACACTCAGAAAGCGGAGACAAAATATAGCAGAACGAACTACAGACACAACTTCTTCTCCTTAAGAGTTGTCAAATGCTACATTTCCCTAACACAAACGACTTCACAGGAGTTATAAAAAAAGCGACTTGACCTAATCTTAAGCACAAAAAATAATATCTTACTATGATTTACCGATTTCTTTCTTTCCCTCCTTTATCGTTAACATACCTAGGTTCCTAACTAGAGGTATTTTTGATTCACTTTTAGTAGACACGGAAGCCCGTTATGCGAAAGCTTCTTCAATTCTGTCCACAACCACTTGATGCTTCTTGTCTTTAAATATACATGTGTGAATACCAGGTGTATTAGTGTACCCTCTACCGTTGGATAAGGGAACTAACTAAACAAATGCCTCTACTATTCTCGCCGCAATCAATTGAAACAACTACTACGATAATACAGTGAAACGTTTTGAGGCGGTCACGTAAAAACACAAGGTCATCCGGACGGTTGTTTGTTCTCCAAAGATAATGACTGCGAAAGAAACTGAGGATGAAGTAAGTATGGTTGCATCTGTCATCCAGATAAGCATTCGTCAGTAATTGTTTTTTACATTAAATGTTGAATTTTAGCTGGACCGAAAGCAACGCTGCGATTTGAAGTAAGCTAACGTTCTCCCGATTTCGAGGAAAATTTTGTTCAGTTTTGAGGAATTTCCGAGAAAACCCCAAAATAGGGAGAATGTATGTGTTTGTCTAGCTAAACTGAAGCTAAAAATGTCATTGTTGATTTTATTTATGAGTGTGAAATGTGAACTGGATGATTATAGTCTTGTTCATGCATCTAACTTGAAACGTGCGCATCACGTATTTTTCCTTATGACAATTACGACTGTAGTAACTCACATCGAATTCCACGATCTTTGCGAATTTCGTGTGTAGAAAACAAAGACTTGGTGTAGGCTTCAGTATTTTTTAATGGAAAGGACGGGGATTTGATAAATCACGTCACATATTCATACATCAGCTAGCTTTGTCTCCAGATCATGTTTCTAAAAATTGTAAATGCTATGCTGAGCGTAGAACCGTTTAGTTGTAACACACATGAGAAGCTTAGTACAATGGCACCAATAATCGCGTTACACAAGAATACAACGTACACTTGCAATGTTCGGATTTACTTTATCGATTGGATCTACACTTTTTGTACAAATACTGTGTTATGGCTTCCGTCTCTGTCGATTATCATATGACAAAATCGCCAGTCAGAATATCGATTTCTATGACCCTGATTCAACTATGAATCCTTATTGGTCCCTAATATAGTAAGTCCTTGCCTGACCCATCCTGTTCAATCCAAAACACATATATAATCCTTCACTGTATGAATTGTATATTTCAGACATACTTAGTTTTATACATGCCTCCAAATGCACTGGTACGGCCGAGAGTGGGGAGAATTCACTCTCTCTCTCTCTCTCGAAATGATCTCACATGACCACGCGTATATAGCCTCTGCCAGGGAAGTTCTACTCACTGCATTCTCGCACGAGTGTTGTTTACGAAATCGAGAGAATGAAAAGCTAATGTTCGGCGCTTTAACCGGGTTGGTGTTAAAATAAAATAAATAAATACATAAAATAATTTTATTTATCTGATACACAATTGTAATCTACAAAAAGAATTTTCTTCATTATGCATATTTTCAGATTGGGAAACAACTCATAACTGTACTCACGAATTATTATGTGGTGTTCATTCAACTGAAGTGATTAAACATTCCATTGAAAATCTATTCAACAAGTTTTTACTTTCGAAATCTGACAATTCAAGTATACTTACTTACGCCTGTTACTCCTTGTGAAGGAGCATAGGCCGCTCACCAGCATTCTCCATCCAACCCTGTCCTGGACAATCCTTTCTAGCTCCGTCCATTTGTAATTCATCGTTTTCATATCTGCTTCTATTATCCGACGCAATGTGTTCTTTGGCCTTCCTCTTTTTCTCTTCCCTTCAGGATTCCATGCTAGGGCTTGCCTCGTGATGCAGTTTGACGATTTGCGTAATGTATGTCCTATCCATTTCCACCATCTTTTCCTAATTTCTTCTTCAGCTGGAAGTTGGTTTGTTCTCTCCCACAGAAGGCTATTGCTTATGGTATCCGGCCAATGGATGTTGAGTATCTTGCGTAGACAGCTATTTATAAATACTTGTACTTTCTTGATTGTGGTTGTTTTAGTTCTCCAAGTTTCAGCTCCATACAGTAGAACTGCCTTGACGTTGGTATTGAAGATTCTCACTTTGATATTGGTTGAAAGTTGTTTTGAGTTCCATATGATCTTTAACTGTAGGAATGCTGTCCTTGCTTTGCCAATCCTTGCCTTTACGTCTGCATCTGAACCTCCTTGTTCATCGATGATGCTTCCTAGGTATGTGAAGAACTCTACATTTTCCAGAGTTTTTCCATCAAAAGTGATTGCATTGTAGTTTTCCGCTTCGAATTTGAGGACTTTGGTTTTCCCTTTGTGTATACTGAGGCCTACTGATGCAGAGACTGCTGCTACACTGGCTGTCTTCATCTGCATCTGTTCGTGTGTACGTGGTAGGAGGGCTAGGTCATCTGCGAAGTCCAAATCGTCTAATTGATTTCGAGCTGTCCATTGAATTCCGTGTTTTCCTTCAGATGTCGAGGTCTTCATAATCCAGTCGACCACCAGAAGAAAGAGGAAGGGAGAGAGTAAACAGCCTTGTCTGACTCTGGTCCTTACTTGGAATGCATCTGTCAGCTGTCCTCCATGCACGACTTTGCACTGTAGTCCGTCGTATGAGTTCCGGATAATGTTGACAATCTTAGGAACCCCGTAGTGTCGAAGAAGTTTCCATAATGTCCTCCTATCTACACTGTCGAATGCTTTTTCATAATCAATGAAGTTGATGTATAGTGATGAGTTCCACTCAACTGATTGTTCGACGATGATCCGTAGTGTTGCAATTTGGTCTGTGCATGATCGATCCTTACGGAATCCAGCTTGTTGATCTCGAAGTTGGGCGTCTATTGCATCTTTCACCCGGTTCAGCAACTCTCTGTTGAAGACCTTCCCTGGTATTGACAGCAGTGTAATGCCTCTATAGTTTTCACATTTGCTCAGATCTCCTTTCTTTGGAATCTTGACGAGGTGCCCTTCTTTCCAGTCCATCGGCACTTGTTCCTCCTCCCAAATCTTTTTGAATAGAAGGTAAAGCATGTTTGTAGTTGCTTCGATGTCTGACTTCAGTGCTTCAGCTGGTATGTTGTCCGGTACCACTGCTTTCCCGTTCTTGATTTGTCTGATGGCCATTCTGATTTCTTTCTTCGTTGGTGGGTTGACGTCTATGGGAAGATCTGTGTGTGCCGCTTCGATGTCCGGTGGATTCATCGGAGCCGGCCTATTCAGGAGTTCCTCGAAGTATTCTACCCATCTGTTCCGCTGTTGTTGAATTTCGGTGATTGGCTCGTCTTCTTTGTCTCTGACCGGTCTCTCTGGTTTACTGTATTTCCCTGCTAGTTTCTTCGTTGTATCGTGAAGCTGTTTCATATTTCCTTCTCTAGCAGCTTTTTCTGCCGTCGTTGCTAGTTCTTCCACGTATTTCTTCTTGTCGGCTCTAATGCTCCTCTTCACTTGTTTGTTTGCTTCTATGTATTCAGTTTGTGCTTGGACTTTTTCTGCTCGTGTTCGGCTGTTGTTTATTGCTGCCTTCTTGTTCTTCCTTTCTTTGATCTTGTCCAGTGTTTCTATAGAGATCCATTCCTTATGATGGTGTTTCTTTAGACCCAGAACCTCTTGACACGTTAAAGTTAATGCTTCCTTGATGCCTTTCTAGTTGTCCTCCATACTAGTTTCTTCTTCTTTCAGTAGATCTTGTAAGGCTTGGAACCTGTTGTTGAGAGCTATCTTGAATTCATTGAGTTTGTCAGTATCTCGAAGGAAGGCTGTATTGAACCTTTGTAGTGCTGTTTGTCCACTTGTCCAGTTATTTTTTAGCTTCAGTTTTAAATTGGCCACAACTGGGTGGTGATCTGAAGATACGTCAGCACCTCTCCTGGTTCTCACTTCTTCCATTGTCCTTCGGAATTTTTTGTTGATGCAAATATGATCTATTTGGTTCTCTGTAGGGTGGTCCGGTGAGATCCATGTAGCCTTGTGTATACGCTTGTGTGGAAATATTGTGCCTCCTATGACCAATTTGTTGAATGCACATAGATCTGCAAATCTCTCTCCATTTTCGTTTCTTTCTCCCAGTCCATGTCGTCCCATAATATCTTCATATCCAGTGTTGTCTATTCCGACTTTGGCATTTAGATCTCCCATCAGAATAGTTAAGTCCTTTCTTGGGCATTTCTCAATGACTGACTGCAGCCGCTCGTAGAACTGATCTTTAATGTCGTCGATGCTATCATTTGTGGGTGCATAACGTTGGATAATATTCATTAAGATCCCCTCCTTCTTTGTTTTGAATGTTGCTTTGATGATTCTGGATCCGTGAGATTCCCATCCTACAAGTGCATTTCGTGCTACTTTGGACAGCATAAGAGCGACTCCCTGAATGTGCGGAGCATTTTCCTTTTCGTGACCGGAGTATAGCAGCATCTCTCCCGTAGCTAGCCTTTTCTGTCCAGCTTGGGTGCAGTGGGTTTCGCTGATTCCCAGTACTGCTAAGTTGTATCTCCTCATTTCCATTGCTATTTGACTGGTCTTCCCGGTTTCCCACATTGTTCGAACGTTCCATGTACCTATAAAAATTTTTGCTCTGGTTGTTAGAAGGGGCATCGGCCTCATGGCTTCTGAAGGAACTCGGCTTTCACCATGAAGTGTCATAATTCTTCTAAATGAAGACCTTCTAACTCCCAGGGCAGAATTTAAATGGTTTGGATTATTTTTTCTGGTAAGCGTTTTTTTAGCGAGTCAGTTTTCTACGGGATGGGGATTCTTCCAAAAGGAGTATTTTACTTTTATGGAATTAAATCCATATAGACGATATTGCATTATACAAGTATGTTATTAAATAGAGATAGTTTTCGATTGTTTTAAAACATAATAGTTTATTCTTTTATTAGATCTAAATTACATTTCCGAACGTGTTTTAGTCATTTTGTCCAATAATGATCTGGATCATGTAAATTGGTCTCACATTCTTCAACTGATATCTGTTATGATTACATGTAATAGAGGAGGTGTATCCACTGTTAAATGTAAGTTTGTTTCATGTAATTTATGTATATATTTATATATTTGTATATGTCTGGAGCTTTAACCGAATTTCAAACCAATGGTGCACATTGGCTCCAGTATCCTGCGGGAACAATTGGCGTATGAACCAATTGTTGGTCACCGGCTTCCATGGGACTGCACTTCATTACGATGCTACACTGCCTTGTGGATCAGACTTTCAGGTCGAAGGCTCAGGGAGTGGCCTCGTAAGAAAACCACCTGTTTCGATTCAGGCACCCGGGCAGTATCACAGCCCTCACACATGTCGAATGAGATCTGTGTGGCGCATATGTATATGGTGCCTCCTTGTACCAATATCTATGTGTTAAAAATAATAAATAATAAAATTTGTATGTGCAAAATGGTGACTTAATTAATAAATTACAAACTATGATGTTTAATGTCTGAGTTATTGGAATATCCTATTTTCAACAATCATCAACAGGTTCATATACTTCTCTCCTTCTCTCTCTCTTTTTGCTTCGGTCTAAACAACTGAATGCTTGTATACACACAAAATATGATACAAATGCTAATATATAAGTTTGTAATTAGTTGTTAAGTAACGATTATCTAAATTATTTTATTTCACAAAAATATAAGGGGAAAGTGCTTTCTGATAAAAAGTAAATTTTATAGGATCTCAGAATAGAATTACATTGGTTTAAGTTTTGTCATACTACTTTAGAATAATGGGGATGGACTGAATAATATAAAGAGTGAAGGAGTTAAACTCGTAGTAATAGTAATATCAATGACACAAAGAAGGATCAAATATAGTGAATATCATTTTTATTAAAAGGATGAGAATCACGAACTAAAGTATTACGCGTCGTGGTAATCGGTGTTTAGGCGTACGTAATACGTAGCCCAACCATCTCAGTCGATGAAGATTCACAACCTCATCAACTGATTTGGCATCATTTCCTAATACCTTACATCTAACCTCACTATCACTTGTCCGGTGATCCTAGCAGTTAGGTGATCAAAAATGTTTATACAGAGTATAATTTTCGTTAAAGTTACAAATGATTGATCATGTTACGTATCAGACAATGCTCAAGCCTACAAGCTCCACATGTATATTTTTTCATTCTGCAAGTTATAGTAAGGCTTAGTGGTGGGGATTTGAATTCCACTGGGTGGATCATTTCCTTCAATATCTCACTTGCGCCTTGATGATGTGTGCCGACTAACACAAAGCCTGTGTTCATGACAAACTAAAGCAATAGAGATATGGATAAGTTTACCGAAAAATTTGTCGTAGAAGGAGACAGTTATACTTACTCATTCGCTAAGGTGCTCCGTCATCAATAATTGTGTCCAATGATATCTTAGGGCAGATCCCAAAACTTTATTAACCTTTGTAAACTTGAGTCACTTGTGACGTGGGTAAGATTTCCATCTCTCAATCGAAGAGCTAGCATACTTCTCAGGATTTCTTCTCGTGTTACTGTATGGCTGTGAAACGTAGTATTGTAAATGTGAAAATATTAGAAGCTACAGGTTTACGAACATATGCATATTCAAAGTATTGCTTTTGTATGGTTAAAAAGCTGAGGGAGCAATGTTTAGGCAAAGATAAGGAACTTGTAAAAGCCGACAAATCGGTTGACAAGGTTGCAAATCTTGATCAACTGAAGTGATTAAGATACTACCTGGTTGTCTTCAGTTCGATAACCTCAATCAATGGTTAGAGACGTTGAGTCACATAGCTCAGACTCGATCACAACGGTACAGATGCACTTAAGATGTTTTACTCTAGATCACGAATTTTAGTATCACTCCATATTTACTATAACATTTCGCCATTTTCCAACCATAGTCTTGATCTCCAATGTTTCTCATTATTATTATTCCTTTCCAGTTATGATTCATCAACTTCTATTGTCATTATTCAATTCAAATATGAATTATATCAACAATGATAATGTTGATTTAGATTGTTTACATTTATTAGATGATGTATTTATTCATAAAAGTCAATTGGATGTTTTAAAATCAAACAAACATGATAAACAATTACTTATAGGAGTTTTATTAATTGCACGTCAATTATGCTCAGAAGATAATCGATTAACTGGGATAAATTATAAACAATGGTGGATGGAAACGTTTTCTAATCCATTACTATCAACACATAATAATACACAGAATGTTCTTTCATCACGTTGTGCTGTAGTTTATTTTTGTGATTTACTCATTGGACTATTACCTTGGGAAACAGATCCAAAATTTCTACAAATTCAAGTCAACACTCGACCTAATTGGTTTAATCCTGTAAAACGTTCAATGAATAATAATCGAATCAAAATTCATACTGACAAAATTCGTGTAAAACCGACTGAAGTAATTATGTCATTCAATGAAGATGAGTTAATAATGCCGATTGATTTGGAATGTACAAATATGATAACTGATAATCATAATCATAATACCTACATAGAATCTTGTATAAATCGATGGAATGATTATTGTGAAATTGCACAAGGAAGGTTAGCTGAATTAAGGGTAAGATGGAATACTTCTTGGTTAGATGATACAATGATTATGTATGTTAATCACGTTAGCACTTATCCTTTCAAATGTACTAGACCTCTACTAGGTATTATGAGTTAAAATGGTTTAGCTAATAATAAACTGGAATATTTTATATATTGCATATGAGAACTGATCAATAACCGGACCTGGGCATTGTTGATTGTTGGGACAAACGAATTGTAATAATGATTGGTCTTGTTTTGTCATACTTCCAATTTCATTTTGGCAATTAAAATATTCCTATCCTATATTATGTTTTAATAAACTAAACCTCAGGATTTCAATGACAGTTTCGATTGGTTATTTGTTTGTCTTTATTTCAATCCTTATCAAATGCTTGTCAGTCAGTCAGCTACAACGTGGGACCAGGCGCATATATGCATTGGTCCATGTTGCTATACCGCGCAGTATACTTGTCCTTTAATTGATAGACGGCTATCTTGCCTTCGCCATAGGTGACGTAATTTGGCAAAAGCCAAACGAGCTTTTTGAATCCGTGCTGAGATTTCGTCCGACAGCAACCCATTAAGGATGATCAAAGCTGTAGTAAACAATCGTTGCACAGATTACACATCATTTGCTAATCAAGATTAAATTGTTTAGTTTTTAGTTCTGATAAAAGCTTATCGATCAAAGATGTTTATACAAAGTAGGTTCTTCGTTAAAGTTACAAATGATCGATCATGTTAAGTATCAGACAATGCTCAAGCCTACAAGCTCCACATGTGTATTTTTTCATTCCTTAGGTTTCGATGAGGCTTAGTGGTGCGGATTTGAATTCCACTGGGTGGATCATTTTCATCAATATCTCACTTACCCCTTCATAATTAGTGCCGACTAGCACAAAGCCTGTGTTCAGGGTTTCCTACCAAATGCCCTTAATCATTATCAGTAAATTTTGATGTGTATCTGTATATTATTGCATTGCGGTTTCGCCGACAGCGTATTTCGATTAATTGGGTATTATGACTTTCCATATTGATTAATCAAAACAGAGAACCTTTTTACTTTTTGTAAAGAACGTTCTTAATTCCAAGCATGTGTAGAGAATCTCATTCTACTCAAATCAAAACTCGACTTTCACTTGTAAGTTTACAGACTTTAACCACACCTTATCTACTTGAGTTTAGTTCGATTGTAGCTGCCACGTTTAAGTCTTGGTCTGATTTAACTATTGTTGAGATTTGACTGAACTATATTGGCTAGAATATTTATTCCTTTGTATCCTACCATTCCAGTCTGGTCGATTGGAATGTGATAATACTAGAAAAAGCTGCTTAACGTCCGAAGGTAAAATCGTACGGCTAACTATACTGGGGAGTGGTGGCAATAAAACAGTTTTCTCAGACGAACAGTGTCTACAGTGATGCTGTCTTCTTACAACTGGAGGAAAGTATTAGAGAAAATCAATACTCGAAATATCACACTTCACCTTGCCCCATGGATCTTTGTATTCGATCGTAAGACTTTGAAAGTCAGAGCTAACACATCAAGAACTACTCATAAAAAGCACTGTATAAATCATCTTAAGCGTTGCTTCTCAAGCACTGCGGTCACAACCCGAGGTAGCTAAGTCAGATAACTCAAACAGAAGTACTTTTCCACTGTATGAGCAGCCGAGAAGTGTCAACTGTCCCCCTGCACTTCTAACAGTACTTCTTGATTTCGTTTAAGCTCGTTGTAGTTGGTGTCTGTAGCTCTCGCATTATAAAAGCGTGACAAAGTTAAACAGATGTGTACTTGTTTACCTAGTTCACTCAGTCAGCTACGACGTAGAACTAGGGATATATATGCATTGGTTCAAGTTGCCATACCTCATTAGCACAACAAGGTGAACACCGAATTCATAAAAGCAGTAACTATAATGATAGTAAAAAGGCATTTCATATAAGGATATGAGTTTATTTAGTTTCGTAATATTTTGTTTTTTCACCAAGCATATACCAGTTATTGTCTCATCAATGAATCTTTTAGAAAACTGGTTATCTGTTTCAATCTTTGCATAGTGTTTCTCTTTTAAGAAGTAGAAATTTAATGGGAAATACTTATATGTTATTGTTCAGTTTATTAGTTCAGTACGACTAATACGACTTCAGTACTTCAACGTGTTAAACTCTCAATCTCCGAGTCAAAAGGCAGAAAAAAACAGAAGAGTTTGCTGAAGTAAGCGTGAAAACGTGCAGAAAAATAGGTGTATATATAGTTTTTGGTATGGATTGTAACATCATTGTAATCTAGCTAATCTGCGAGCCGGAAGTTTTTGCAATTTTTCTATCACAGCAACCCACGTCGATATTCCAGGAGACTCCATTGGACTGTGACTGAATGGAATCTCTTCAGCCCCCATAGAGCCTCTGGAGTCTTTGTCGCGCCTTCTAGGAGCTCTCCTAACAGTCACTAGATTTTCCATTTAGGGATCTACTACTCACATTAGATAGGTATTCCATTGATGGTTGCAGAGGCAATATGATTTGCTATCACCTACCTGTACATGCTATATTGAGTGTAGAACCATTTAGTTGTAACGCATAAGCTTAGTATAATGGCACCAATAATCGCGCTACACAAGAATACAACGTACACTTGCAATGTTCGGATTTACTTTATCGATTGGATCTACACTTTTTGTACAAATACTGTGTTATGGCTTCCGTCTCTGTCGATTATCATATGACAAAATCGCCAGTCAGAATATCGATTTCTATGACCCTGATTCAACTATGAATCCTTATTGGTCCCTAATATAGTAAGTCCTTGCCTGACCCATCCTGTTCAATCCAAAACACATATATAATCCTTCACTGTATGAATCGTATATTTCATATACAAGCGGACGAGATCGCATAACATCATAAACTGAGACCCAAGGTAATGGGTTCGAGTACTGCGTGCGAGACCGTGGATGCATACTTCCGAGAAGTCCTATACTACGACGAAACGTTTGCCCAGTGCTCAGTAGTGGCCTAACATTGATCGGTTGATGATCTCAATCAAAAATTGACACCCGATACAACCCTATACTGATGAAATGAAGAAATAATTACACAAGATCAAGCCAATAGTGGTTGCGAGTGTGGGAGATCGTGACTAATAAATTGGGAGTAAATTAGGAGTGGTAGATCGGATGATAGTAGCTAGTAGGTCAAATGAAGGCTTATGACAAGGAATATGAATATACACATAATCTAGTTACCTAATAATTGTCCAGTAAGAATATGCATAATAATATTACATAAATAATCTCTAGTATTTTCTATTCACTCATCCTTCGTTCGAATGTAATGGATTGCTTAAACTATAATAAGGGGTAGCTAAATCAAAATGTCTTACAAATTTATCAAATTGTTAAATTTTGGTCACAGCCGTTTAAAGAGATACAGACTTCCCAGTTTGAATGCTTGAGATTTCCATAATTGATGGTTATAAACTTTAGGTAACATGACTCGAAGTTAGTTACACTGTCACAGTGACCAGCTGTGGTCGTGCGGTGTATTTGTGGGTCAAACGGTGAAATGGTAACGTCTATGGACGATGTAGGTCCAAACTCCAAAAAAGTAGTAATATCCTGAGGTTTGGAAAGACTCCTTGTATTTGAATAACCAGTGCTTCTTATCGAATACCTCTAACTGCCTACCATCAAGTTAGATATTTGACAATATACAGTAACTGTAGTCTGTTGACCATATTTCAACTTGATCAGTAGAGTTTCATCAAAACTAAAGATCAAACAACCATAACATTATAAGTGACCACTTAATACAAAAGTTAAGTATTTTATTGTTTTATTGCTTTGTTGTTGGGGTTGGGTGACAACAGTCCACGTTGGCTTCGATCTACACTGATTCCAGCTTTATTAAATGCACCTGAAACAGAACATTTATCAGACGAGTTAAAATTTGCACGTGAACAATTATTACAGGGGATACGTTCAGCTGGTCTATCACATTTATTGAATCATACAAAAGAAAAAACCTCTACCACAAAGATGATTACAAAAACAACAACAACAACCAAGAGGAAGAAGAAACGGCCAACTTGTACTACACAACGATCTTCAACATCTAAACAATACAGAATGTCTAATAAAAGCGAATTCTACAATGAAACAAATAAAACTTGATAGCCGTACAATTAATACTTTAAACGAACTAGATAAAAAAGCTGAAGAGATTGAGAGAGGAAAAATAAGAATACAGTAACTGATAACTTTATTATTCTTATTATTTATTATCATCATCACAATAATAAATAGAACAGATTCAATAAATGAACAAAATTACGCTGAATGAACCTTGCAATGAGCTCAGTAAACTGACAATGTTTAGTAGTTTGTTATAACAGAGTATTTAGTGACTGTATACTTCAACAATAAGAGTAATACTGTAAAAGAAAGTAAGGTATGTCGATGAGATCGTTTATTGTCAGTATAGGGTTGTGGAGATTGTTGAATTCCATTAAATTCACGAACCAATCAGAGTTAGACAATCATTGGAAATTTGGAAGCACTGGATGACCGTTTTTTTCTTAGTATGGGGCTCCTCAGCAATGCACATCCACTAATCTTCAAAGAAGTCATACATTGAGATAATGGAAATTTGTAGCTTAGGTGGATGGTTTTCATTGTGTTTTGTTCTCTGAGCTGGATGGTTTGATCGTGGAGCTTTCATCGTCCTTCTGAACGACATCAGCACAAACTTCAGATAGAAGTGAAGTGTTCGAACTAATAAACGTCGAGGTTTACAGAACAAGCTGTGAAACGCATATGGAGAAATTCGAACAATTCCCTTCTATCTGAAGTTTGTGCTGATGATGTCGTTCACAAGCACGATGAAAGCTCCACGATCAAACCATCCAGCTCAGAGAACGAAATTTAATCGAAGTCATACATTATTTCATTGTGTAATAAGTGAGTATGTATTGTACTGATGTACCGGTGTGATATGACAACCCAGATTGGTGCACATATGTGTCAGGTTACAAGTTGCACTCAGTCAGTCAGTAACAACGTTGCACTTGAGTGACAGGTTACCGCGAATATACAAAACAAAGTCAATTTGTCAAATATTTTTCTTTATAAAAAATGCTATAGATAAATATATATTTATGTACACATACTTAGAACAATGTAGTCGTATTCTTCAGATATTGTATATGATTAATGTATTTCAATGAGTTTGAGATGGATAGAAAACAGTGTCCACTTCTATTCAAATTGGGAACTTGTATCATAGAAAGTTGTCCATTAATCATCACCATTCATTCTTCAACTGACTTAAGTAAACATTCTCTGACGGTTGTTTAAATTCAATTAAATTATCACAGATCATCAATCGACGTTTTTCAAATACCCAACGTTGTAACCATTGAATTGGCCAATAAAATATAATCCATATACCAATGTAAAAGATATATGCCCATTTTAATCTATGAATAAATGGTGTTTCAAATCTGATTTCGCATAGATTTTGGAGGAAAAACAATTAAGGAAGCGTATTGACAGACTGTTATTTAAAACATGTTGTTCTGTTGCGCCGTGCCAAATACCGTGGTTCGGTCGAGAATGAGGAAAGTCGACTCTCATTCGTCGATGCGTTTATAGTCCTACACACTACCTTTCCGCTTTCGAGGTGTCGTTTTCGGAAACAACAGGACAAAACGTGAACGTCCAACGTTTATCAGGTTGATGGAGATTGAGAGTCTACTTAGGGTAATTGGCAAATCCGGAAGGCAATGTTTATCCAGGTAGAGCTCAAGGATCCAACCTACTTTGGACACTGACTACTATGAGACGCGATCCCCTGACTTTGCCTCACTGCGTTATGGATAGGGAGTTCTGTTCAAGGGCTTTGGGAGTGATCCTCCAAGAAAACCAACGGTTCGGGTACTCGGCTAGTATCCTAGCACAGACCATTATCATTTGTGTGGTGCATATTTAGTTTTGGTGCCCATTCGTGTTAGATTCTATCTGAATTAAATAAATTGATAGTCGTTGTAGTGCGCGCACACGGGTCAAATCTGATATTTGATGCACCGCTGTACATTTATAAAAAATGTCAGAAACAAGATCTTGAGTTTGAATCCCTTGGTAGTCGAGCTTTATTTGTAGTCAAACAATACTGAACACTAACAATGTGTTATATTTCATTCAACGTTTTCAACCTCCTTTTGTATGTATTGCATCGAGATGCCTAACAAAGGAATCTGTATATATGGTTTTAAGTAAAAATTAATGACTTTAAAATGATATATTTTTTAACGCTACAGGAAGAAAGGAGGTAATTCATCTGGACCCGTTCTGCTGCATGTCACCTAACACCTTCAGCTATTGATCACTACAATCGGTTGGACACTATTCAGATTACCTGGATCTACTAATGTGGCTCAGACCATCAGTTATTGGTTTAGGAAATTGATGTCTCCTTGTAGTTCATCTGCCACTAGCTTCTATCCAACTCACTCTTACGACGACCAATATTCTACGCTGAGGAGTTATTGAGGATGTGTACCACATGTTGCAGTCACCTCAGTGGACGAAAATTCACAATCTTATCAATATACTTATTATCCCTGCTTGGTACCCTGCGTCTACCCTCAGCATCACTTACTCGAAAACCATACATCTGCATCATATTGAATTGCCATCTAGGGTCTTCAATTACAAATCATGGCTATGAAGTCTTCATCTCCTGATACAGTTATGATCATTAGTTAAGATGGTTTTGTGAACTCATTCCATCACTTGTTTTGAAAACATTATACATGATGATAATAATAAATGATATATATATATATATATATATATATATATATATATATATATATATATATATATATATATATATATATATATATATATATATATATATATATATATGCATGATGAAAACATTAAAAGGATACAATAGTTCTTGCTCTGGAAGATTTATTACCAATGTAATATGAAATGATTCTGATGGTTGGGCACCTGTTTCGCTAGTTGACATATAATAATGTGTTTTTCCGAGATGAAGGGTCACTAAAAATGAGAAGGAAATAAACTAGGTAAATTGAATTATGTGGAGTAGTGTCTTAATAGTTGAGGTGTTCGTTCGGCGTTCTTTCACTTAATCCTGAGTCGTAACCCTACTTCAACCTGAGTAACCGATTGATATCATTAGCCTTGACACTTAGAGTACAGCTCATATCCAAGTATATGATGAAGGGGTACATTATTTGATCAACATCCTATGTACAGTGATACTTGGTTGGTGCTTTTAGTTTGATTGTTCTACTCGGGTTGTTCACAAAACTTAAGCGTGGATAATAATGAATGTCAGTTCTGATTTTGTTCAGCATATACTAACTGAAAGTTGAAATATGTGAAAGTTTTGTTGACGATGGTAGACTGCAAAGATTTCGGTCTGTATGTCACTCCAGTGTTTAATGACTGTTATTCAAAAGAAGAGAATTTATGTTACAATATTTCTTGAAACCCTGTCCAAGCGTGACGGAACTTTTAAGCTGTGTTTTTGTACAGTTTATCCTACATTTCAAACAAAGATGGGTTACGTAAGCCGTTTCACTATCTACGTAAACTTGTACTGGAGACAAAGCGTATGAATGACTTAACTCACATAGGACATCAGCCCATGATCATTTGAAGTAGTGTATGGTTTTTTCTTTCAACCATGTATTGATTTTCACATGAACATTTTCTTCATTTACTCAATCTCTTAATTTTGTGTTCATGTGAAAACGTTTCATGTGCAACCGTTGCACAGCTGTACGGAGATTCGGCATATTTATTCTGAATGTAAGCATATGTCTAATAGAGTTCGTTAAACTGAAGTGACAAATAGTTTTTCACTTGGAGTACATTTCGCTGATGTCACCGAGTAATAAATCCTAATACTATGTCGCTCTAATCCTTAGCACTGAAAAGATATCATCGATCGAGTTCTAACGCGCGGTCTCTAGTTTAATTGGATTGGGACTACGAGACATTTTGATGAGTGCCATGTAATTGCAAGTAGTCAACAGGAATTAATGAGGTTAAGCTTTATATTAGTTTGGACTTGTTAGCTAGGTGTATCAAAACTGCACGCTATTTGGCAATTTAGATCAGGGTTCACGTTGTAACTTGTTCGATTTCATTTGACTATCACTAAGATCTAAACAGGCATGTGTTATTGATTACTCTTCTCTGACTAAATAACTTGATATCTCAGTCGCGCCCAGACACCAAGTGCGGTGTAAATGTCCCAATAATAGTGCTTTCAACTTGGACATAAATTGACGCACACTCGTTCCCCATAAAAAGCGTCTATTTCCATGGGATTGCAGATACAGGGAACGTCAGTTCTGACGATATAACTAGCAAAACGTGCTGAGGAGTGTTGACTAGCATGAAAACTGAGCTCTCCATTCCCTGCCGACTACCGCCAATCATCTAATTTGCAAACATAGTGCACCTGTTGCCAGGTAATTCAGACAAGTGACAACACATTGAACCAATCCATGATACTTAGATGGAATATATTCTTTCTCAGTAAAGTATAATTATCAAAATGAAGCATTAATTTATAGTCTGTTCCAGTTCATTTAATGGGTGAAATAACGATCACTGCTATTCATTAGCTTAATGTGACTAACAAATTTCTTCACATTTGTAATGATGTCGGTAATTGGTTTAGCTGAAGTCTTACTCATCTCTGTGAAGCCATACTATAAACAGCATAACTTGTGTGTTTTCTAGAACCTATTTATCAACTAACTTTTGCTAAGTTAAACTGAGATTGAAATAAAACTATTCAAAGCCTCTTATAATAAACAATCCTCAATATTTATCAGGTCTAATGTGATTCAATTCAACAGTTTTATACTGATAACAAGTTTTATATATAAACTGTTTTGTAGTTTATTTTGTAGAAGAAAAACTTACAATTTCTATCTAACATATCATACATTGCATTGTTGATGTTAGAAATCATTGAATTATAACGTACAGTATTCATATTCATTACAGGTCTCTATAAATTGAAAAGAAAATCCATTATATATGTGCATTAGTGATAAAATGACAAATATAATGTATGTAATATTTCCAAGCCTTATTCACAAATGTTCAACAACTAAAAAACACTTGAAAATCACGGTTGTTCTTTTGTCCTAAAACTCTTCTCACTACTATGTGTATCCAAAGCCTTTAGGTCTCGACATGAGAATAACACCCTTGAGCTGAATTCAAATCCAGTAGTCCATCCATAGTTCTGACTGATAGGCTGACTGGGTATGAACATGTCACGTGTCTAAGCATGTTCGCTCTCTCAAGGTCGGGCGTATGGAGTATAAGTTGGTGCATATATTTCACTATCTTAATGTACTAAAAATTATATATATTATCCAGTACTGTTTCATCATGTTTCTCATAAGGTTAACTCAAAAGAGTTCGATGGTAACTCCTACCTTGATGTGGTGGTCGACTTTGTCGAGCTATATTGGCCGGAATACTTGTTATTTTGAGCCCTACCAGCCCAGAAAGCTCAACTAGAGGGCAGTAAGACTAAAAGCCAGTTTAAGGTCAGAGAGAAGAATCGCAAGGAGACATGTAGACAGTAAAGTGTTTTACTAAAATAACCAAGATTCGTAGCGACGCTACCTTACCACAGCTGAATGAGGGAGATTAGTAAAGGTCGCTTCGAAAAGTATCATGCCATACCTTAACCTCACAGATTGTCATCTCTAACTGTAAGAGCTTTTAAAGTACGCAGCTAACACATAAAAAGCTTCGCACAAAATGGTTGTGACCGGCTTTAGGCAGTTGCTCCTTATAGATTTATTAACAGTTGTTCTTGAAGTTCTTCGGTCATCCTCTCAGGTCTTCATCACCACCCCTAACCCAATTTACTTCTGAGGTCTCTTAAGAAATGTTCCATTGTGTGGGCAACCGCGAAGTGACAACCGACCACACACTTCTCGTAGTTATCGATATTATCTTTAACTAAAATAAAAGGGAATCCATCACGTTTGATATTCCGTTCACAGTTTCGTTTGCTGTAGAAACCAGGAAGCCATACGTTATGAGTGAACGTATTAAGATCTAAAGTGATGTAACAGATATAGATAAAGTAATCATTTTGTGTTCCTGTCTCGTCTTATTCTGATAAGTTATACTACCTTGACTATTTTCCATAACTAAATGGGGTTTCAATCCCTTGACATTTTCAATCAGTTGGTTGATGACTCGTAGTGGTTTTCGTTGTTATGCTATCAGTTAGGGATTTTGTGTTCTGTGAGTCAGATGATTTAGTTATGCAGCTATCAGTGTGTTCCTAGACAACGAAATTCAAATAATTGACAATATGCAGTTTACTCTTGGTTACTTATTTGTAACTCTAGTTTTTATGAGTCATTCACTTACCATGTAGTACTTCTTTTCTATTGGATCCATTCCGTGCAATTGAATAGATTGTGTTTGCTTTAGAGTTAGTTCACTTTGAATAAATAAATCAGTCATTGACGTTTGCGAAATGAATTCACTCCATATTAATCCAGTGACGTTCATTGAGAACTCATTATTGTTTTCCTAATAAATGTTTTGTTTTTGAAAAAACGAAAAAATTATAAAATTTTCCCAAAGGAAGGTCTAATAATACATTGTCGTTTAAATGCTTTCAGTCTCATACTAAAATCTTTTAAACATTTCTTCTTTACGAATCTTGTATACACAAATTCCCGAAGGACATCAACAGGATACATGAATAGTAGTATAATAGAAAAAGTGTAACGCGTCAAATATTATTTTGTGTGACAGGTTTGCATGTATCACCTTGTACTGGCACACAACGACATTTCAATCTATCTTTCCGTTTGATTTTTCTAGGTTATTCATTACGTTCAACATCAAGACTGGTGGCTGAGTAACATGTCGTGCGTTTTTAGTGAAGGAAAACCACTTGAAACCATTTATAGTTTAGATCGAAAGACGCTAACATCAATTGATTGTTGCATATAACACTGACTAAACGTGTTTTTGTAAGTTAATCCTCAGGTGGAAAAAACGTGATCCTTCCAAGAAATTCAATGTAGTTCTTGAATGCACTAAACAAGCATTAGATACTTTATCGATTTGTGTTTTCCAATCGTATGAGTTGACATTCATAACTTTAATAAAACCAGGAATCTAATTAATTGACCGTCCATGTGTGGTGCATCCATATTGTGGCGGTAAATAAATCCCTAAAATAAATTACTCTGTATGTCTTCGACATTGGATGCTGGCCACATTGATTTTAATGTACTCGCTTAGCTGAAGGCACTAGGTTATGCATTCGCACCAGATCATGAGTGAGAATACCGTGTTCAACATCCCCTGCAATCGCTAGCCAGTTTATATCAGTTTATCCTCGATATATTGTTAGCTTATCAAATATTATCTTAGCACCTTCTCGCTTCTGACTTTCGATTTCACTTAGTGGGTATGATTCATAGTAGGTGTTACCGGTTAAAGCATTGTCAAACTCCTAATACCTGTGGCATATTGGATATCAATTGAAAACACTAACAACATGTAAACTGTACAGAAACGATTATACGAAACTGAGCAGCTGGCTTGAATTTTCCTATCTTAGGATAGTGTTTCAAATCAATAATGAATGAAAAGTTACATGAGGTCTGCTGATGTGTTAGTATAATGTTTGTATAAATTTACTAAAGCTATGCGCATTTTGTCTTATTCCTTAACACTAAATGCAATCGGTTTCGCCCATAGATACCACAGTACGTTTCGTATCGATACCGTTTCGCCAACATAAAGTAATACTGATTAGCCAACATAAGGAGCATGTATAAATGGGAGACACTCATTAATTATTCTGAAGGTGAGAATCTGAAAGCTTATTCGAATAAAAATCTGTCGCTAATCCATCCACAATGTTATAATTTACAGCTATGAAACGTGAGTGGTAAAAATGTAGGACATACAAAGTGTAATTATTCGTAAACGAGTATAATACAAACACCATCTGGATGTGAAACTGACAGGTGAAAAGTAGAGTCTCATGTAAGAAGGACGGGTCAGTTCATAAAGCAACTTTTCGTTAGCCCACCAATTTGATTCAACATATGAATCGATGACAAAGTTGTTAGAGCACTTGGTTTGAAAACAATAGGTTTCAGGTTCAAAATCAAAAACATCAGAATTATAAAAAATTTCGCCAGTATATTTTGAACGACTACTAAAACGCCGATGCACATGAAGCCCCTATTGGTTCACAAGTAAAAGAGAAAAATGGATAATATGAATTACTTACTCGCAAACCACATGTTATCGGAATAAAAAGACGCTTCCCGATTATTTTGATACTGGTAACATTAAATATATAGATCGAAATCTCAGTTGCCTTATAGTATAATTTCCCGACATCTTTTGATGGCCATGGAACGGGATTTTCATAGCTGAAGTAGTTTATTGATCCAGATAGGAAGTGGTCTTCAATACTAATAAATTCATTCCTAAAAGTTACATCCATTCCAGACCAGAAGTTGGAGTTGATTTGATTTTGATCATCAGCAGTATAAATCCAAACGAATGACTGACTTATTTCAGGGAAACAGGGACCCAGATTGACAGGAATATATTTGAAATCTATCCAAATATCTACACAACAAGGTTTGGAAATATTTATCAAACTTCTCACATTTCAGGTTACAAAGGATTATAATTGGTGCGAGGAAGTGGAAGACCACGGTGATTACATAGAAAACAAATGTCTTTGACCATACAAATGCCTTGAAAACCTTTTCTTCTGGATAGTGAAAAATTTCAGTCATCGCGCTCTTGAGCGAGTGGTTAGCGACTGCTTGTTTATTGACCAAAACAAATTAGAAAAAAAGCACGTCACTTCGTTAGCAAGCGCTTTCAAAATTTGGATAATTTAGTTAATTGAAATCACAACGTTAGAAACATTTCATAAATAGAGACCCAACACTGAAGTTTAAGTGACACCAGAATTCGAATATCATTACAATGAAAAAAATTTCAACAGGAACGGTAAAGTGAGCGTTCTTTTAGATCTTCCTCTGAAGTGTTGTGGATTTCTAAAATTTTCATGAGTATATTTCATGTATTGAACTTGAGAAACAACAATATCTGATATGTTTGGCTGGGGATGAACATTTCAAGTTGTCGCAGTTTATGTATCATTGAAATCAATAGTTCCGTAGATCTTAGAACTCAATTGTCACTTCATTCGCTTCACTTCAGGATTGTGAAAAATCTCAGTCATCCCGATTTTAAGCGACTGATCAAGAATCATTTTTAGTTGTGAAAGGAATTGAGGAGGATTTTGCTCAGCGGGTTTGTATATGTGTTAGTAGTGTACAATCGATGCTTCCAGGTAAGAACATGGGTAAATTAATGATAGAAGTAAACGAATGAGTAAATTATAGATAAGTACTGAACTTAGTCCATGAGAATATGTCATGTTTTCTCTCAAAAAAATCCCGATAGAACTCTTGGACCAGCTTGATCGACAGCTTATTCCAAGATTTGACTACTCATAAGGAGTAAAAGATGTTTCTGCGCTCCATTCTGCTGTATTGTGTTTCCAGTTTCCGGGTGTAACCCCTAATGTTCGTGTTCATATGAAGCCTAAGTAGCTATCAAGGGGGATATCCAGAACTGTTTGAAATACTGTAATCCATTAGGTTACCTCTAAGACGCGAGTACCCTGATGACGTCAACCTTTCCGTTGCGATCAGTGATGGTTGTCCATCGGTGCACCGCAGTCAGAGGTGACCCCTTCTGAAAGCGTGGTGTTAGGGTCAAGAGAAGTTTATGAGTAATTAATAGTCATGTAAACCGTCACATCTCAAGGACTCCATAACGTTTGTGGGTGTGGAACGAAATGCCACTCCTCGGTAGCTTGAAGGTTTACTAGTCGACTTACTTTGAAATTTGGTGTTTTATGCATGGGCTTGGTGAATGTGAAAACATCATGCTATTGGGTTTTGCCAATATTAGGGCTACATCCCTTAGTATGACAGAATGAACAACAAATGAGCACGTGAATTGCATTTGTTTAAGTGCTACCGTTTGAAATGTTCGAGAGTACTGTTCTGATGAAAGGTCGGTGGCGTTATTGCCGTTGCCGATCGGCCTATTAGGATCTAGTAGTTGAAAAAATCTGGTTTCGGCTTGTCGAAGAGAGGCTTTATGACGAAATACGGTTTTCTGATTAAAGACAAATTTATCGGTAGATTTATCTAGTACTGAAGCCTGTCTTCTCATATTGTTTTTATGCATTGGTTTTTTGCTTATTTGTAGAACTATCTATATGTAGAACTATGGTCTTCTATGATATTAGTACTGCTCCAATGATAGATCTAATCCTAAAATTGTAGATTTGTCATGATATAACTGCCCAGTCTATAAGATCTTACGTGGAAGTCACACCATCGACTACACGAACTCACTGTATCGTATCAACTACCATTACATGATGTAGAACAAGGTTAGGCTAGAGAAGGAACAATATATTTAGTATGAATAGAAGATATAAGGTAACATTCAGAAGGGCCACGCCTGCATGTCCGAGCCATGACATTCGATCAACTCCAATTCCTTCAATTGACTGTTCCCGTCTTTTCCATCACTAGGTATTTTTCCGCGTTAAATATTGAATATCTATTTTCCGATTAGTGTTGTGTTCAGCTTTGAAGATTCTGTGGTTATGGTCCTATGCCACTACACTACTCTCCCACCAGAATCAACGTGGTGTCGGTTCGATACCAAATTGGATGGGATCGTCGCGCGCCGTAGGTTACCAAGGATAATAAGGATCCTCTGGGTATTGATAAGCAGAAAGATAAATCAAAAAGGCGGCAGCATGTGATCGGAAAATACATGTAGTAATTTTAAAATATCTGCCTTCATGCTTAACACGCTTAAAATGAAAATTTGGGCAAGGATTATTTGAAGTATAAAAAAAAGGATTACAATATTATTAATAATAATACTAATAAAACGATGCGTGTTAATAACCGTTGGTTAATAACTTAACGTATAAGTGGGAAGTATATTGTGTTTAGAAATATTAAAAGCAATCAATATTGTAGAAATGTTAATATTGGTATTAGTTTAGGTTTAAATTATGAAATCGAATAACGATTATGCCGGTAACCTGACCATATTTGATTTCCAATTGCATCTGTATTAATAGGCTAACTGAAGAACAAAAGTATTACCGTGGAGAAGAATTCTAACTAGTGTTCCAGTTAGTTTGATGTGGTTTATTCAGTTACGAGGAGATTTTCTCAACCTCATTTTTACTTGACCGTGATAGAATTTAGTAACACTACTAATACCCATGAATTGTTATCAAAACAAAATTTAAATACGTTAGTGGTAATTATGTGAATTTTGGACAGATAGCTAAGAACAAGTTGTCAAACATGAGTCTATTCGTAAGAGACACGCTCTGGACTTAATGTTCTGCGTTGCCATACACTATTTATACATATTGATACCTGCCGGCTGATGGTGCATACAAGTTAGTTGCAAGTATGCAGTTTATCATAAGGCGGAATACGATTCAATTGAGATATGGTGATTACAAGTTACTGAAACCAGTTAAGCCTATGTGCCATATTACTAAGTGATGTGCTGTAAGATGTATTCGGCTAAAAACGTTTTTACAAAATGATTAACAGTGAGTGATGCTTATGTGATTACCAGGGAGAACATAAGCTGTAACCAAGGGGAGTACACTCCCAACTCATTTTTATGATAATGGCGTGAACCTTAGTCAGTGTTGGGGTAAATTCGACATTGATGTTTTAAGTTTGCAGGAGATTTGCTCGACTGCTTATACTGATTATTTGCATGGATGATTGTGTCGCTAATCCATGAATTGGACTGACAAGGTTTTGAGATATTTAGTGAATGAGTAACTTATAGAAACATACTGTAATCATCTGTAGTGAATGAAGATAAAAGAAAAGAAACACTAGTGATAATTATAGGTCAATCTGCTGACCGACTTTGTTAATAGTTTCAATAATATTATCAATCATATTACGTGATTGTCAAGTCATGACAATGCTTTATGACGATATCCTGAAACTATTATGTTTATCTAGTTATAGTGTTGATTGAGGATTATTCAGTGGAAAAATAGGTATTGTTGCTTTAGGTCATTTGAAATAATCAGAAATGTATAACGTTAAAGAATCCGAAACGCATAATTTAATAATAAATTTCAATTCAGAAATATTTGTTTGGTGTTAATTCTAGTAGGCTCCGGAGTATTGATTTTAAGCGTTTGCTTAGCCAACAGCTACCTGAGTATTGAGTTATTTTACTAGTGCAGTTGATAGTGCCTAAATTTGTAATCTTATCATCTAAACTATGTTCGCATTTTAAGCTGCTAATATGATAAACCAATGCATAAACCCAAATACGATTAAACTATGACTAAACTATGACAATTTGAAAATAATGAACATGACCAGTTAACTAATTTTAAAGTTAAGACTGCTTGTGAAACTCCAGGAATTAATATGATACGTTATAAACATTCTATAAGAAGTCACTGCATTTAGCCTAGGGACACTTAAAAATATATGGCATAAGCAACTGGAAAACATATACATGTTAAGTACAAAAAAATCATTCAGTAAAATAATTGAACTCGCCTGGGTTATTTTCGAAAATTAGATTATTCAGTGGATGACATATATAACGCCATTCGTGAGGAGTAGTAGTGATCCAAAAGTATCCAGAGTAAAGCATGCGGTATGGCAATTTATTCTGAGGTGCTTGATGCTGTTGACGTGTTTGCCACTCGTTCGGATCAGAACAATAGAATGAATCCAGATAATTGTGTGTTCGCCATTGAACGAGCCATGCCATTCGATCAACTCCAATTCCTTCAATTGACTGTTCCCGTCTTTTCCATCACTAGGTATTTTTCCGCGCTAAATATTGAATATCTATTTTCCGAGTAGTGTTGTGTTCAGCTTTGAAGATTCTGTGGTTATGGTCCAATGCCGCTACATAGCCTTATGACGAAATGCGTTTTTCTGTTTAAAGACAAATTTATCAATAGCTTTATCTAGTACTGAAGCCTGTCTTCTCATATTGTTTTTATGCATTGGTTGTTTGCTTATTTGAATTGCCTGTACTCACTGTTGTCACCACGTCGTTTGTATTCTGCCTAATGATGCCTTTCGTGGCTTATTAAACGAAGACTGCGAATCTCGATAACTGTCAATTGCTTCTTGTTTTTCGGGAACGTTTGCGAAAGAGACTGCTATATAGCACCAAGAAATCACGATGAGCGTCCTCATCAAGCTGAAATTGGACTTTCCAGCTCATCTGCTGTGGGTTGTCCTGTAAAGCAAACACAACCGACCGTTTGAAATTCTAACGCTTGTTGTTGATGAAAGGCTATGTCCAATTTTACTCAGGCCAGCCAAGATAGAGCGGTTTTTAATTAGGAATTCTTCGTTTGTAATTAAGCGGTTCAAGCGTGACGATGTGTGGCTATTTTTTCATTTGATTTCTTCAAATAACCCCAGATCTCCGACGAATTAGAAGCGCCGAGCTTCACTAGAGTTTAACCTTCAGTGTATGTAAGTTAAGCGAAGTCGACTTTATGAATTTCGAAGTCTCCTAAAATCAGAATACGAGTGCATTGAAGACAAATAACACAGGGTACGCCTTCCGGAATTCGACTTTCTTACTCGATGTCAACAGTGGGCTTTCTGTAGTAGACTCCAACTAGACTAGTCGTGGTGTTAGATAATCTTACTGAACACCGTACAAATTCATAAAGATTGATAAACTCTTCGGTGTATACTTGATGTGGCAGCCGCGATCCGAGAGGGGGATGTAGAGTTTGTTCTTAGTAGCCGGTGTCCAGGATACCCACCATTCTTGGCTTTTCATGTCACTTGTTAGGTCAATATTTTGTTGAATTTCAAAGACTATTTTTAGAATTTCCACTGTGGAATATCATATGCTGCACTGATGGGGACCGTGCTCTATGGGACACCTTGCACAATTATACTTCCTCGCGAAATAAAGTCTCACGAGATTCTTTAGAGTTGTTTCCGGAGAGATATGGTATATGGAGCAGCATTCACAAATACTTTTCTGATTTCAGCATATAACTGGCCAACAGAACATCGACATCAATAATGTTAGTGACTGTCACTCAAAGAAGTCTTGGATGATTTTGGTGCCTTTAATCCTTCCCATGTGTAAACCGTGTAACTGTAAGTGGCATAATTTATGGAATTTTCAGCTCCCTGCTCAACTTTCCCCAGGAGATCCGGCCAAATTTGTCTTTCAGACTGATAGGATGGTCGAAACTATCTTCAAGATTCATGACTTTTTGAGAGTCATCGCTAAAAGTTAGTATTCGGGTATGTTGAGTTTGGAGTGGTTTTTATTCGGCAGTTGATATATGCTTCAAATCCCTGTGCTCTTTTCTGACTGGTTGGACAAATTCAATGCGTATATTGCACGGTTGATTCACTGACTGATCTATCTACAAGATCTGTGTTCTTCTACTTTTTTGAAGGTGACACTCGGTTCTCCTTAACTTTATTATCGAGGCCAAGTTGCCTATAGAATTTTCGTAGTGCCTGTGCTGGGGAAAATAAGTTCGCTGGAAGAGTTTAGTACCGTCGATTTGATGATGTTACTGAGCTGCAGCTCATCTCCACTGGTGTCGATGCATGTTCCGTCGATACTAATGCTACACTGCCAGCCTTTGTTTGTTTATCCGTTTAGATACTGCTTTTTTCAAGTTAGCAGACAACGTTTTTCTCAGACCTGTCAAGACAATGACGATGTTGCTCAGCAGATCATCAACGTTTAGTTGACATGAGCAAAGTACCCACTTGTGGTCTGATAATTGGATTAACTGTAAGATCTGTGCATTTGTGAAATCCAACTTTACGTTTGTCACACAGTGTGCTGCAAGTGTTGACAAAACCGGGTAATGTCACCTGCATGAATTCTTCGTTACCTTGGTTACACGTGAATAGTTTGAAAGACCCTAGCAGTTGTTTACCACCGCAAAACAATAACAATACATTAACAATTGGTAAGACAAAAGGTTAGGATATATTAAAATCAGCCTTGATATGCAAAACAGGAAGCTGGGATAGAACGACAGACGACCATCGACATGGCTAAAACTCAATAAGAAAATTACGCTCACATTCCGCTATGAGTTCACAGCGCTTACCCATCCAAGTAAGTGTTGGGGGAAATTAGATGAAATTTGGGGGCGGCCAAATCCAAGCGTGGCATCAGTCCTTGAAGTCCCTATGTATGGCCCTAGCAGTGTCGGTAGATTCAAACTACTTGAGTGAGGTCTGCGTGGTTATAGAGACCAATGGTTGGAGTCTCTAGGTGATATGATGTCTGTATACGCTCTTTGTTTCCCCTTAAATCATGAGATTGAAATTACTTTATACGTTCATTTCTAAGAATCAATCCTTTCTCCCATTATCATGTCCTTATATGCAGTGTTTCTTTTATATATTTCTACCACTTATGTAACTGCTTCTACGAATTTGATGTTCATCTTTTTGTGCCAATGAGGTGTGGCTAACTGACCGATGCATATATGAGCCTGGTTCATCGTTGTTCAGTTATACAACTAAACTATTCATTTTGTAGCTGTAACCGAAACAGTGGGTCAATCAGAAGTTGGTTTTTTGACAAGTGTAGATAATCGGTTTACAAATGCTTTTCATTTCTTAGGAACATAATCTAGTTAATCTGTGTTGTGATGAATTAGACACAATGAAGCAAATTATATTGATAGTTCTTGTGTCTCTATACGCAACAACAAAAACACTGGTGACCTTATCTGTTCAATGTGTAACAAACACATTGTGTGTAGTGTATTGGTGATCATCTCTGTGGAATGGTTTTCAAAAACAACAATTATTCTATGCATATTGTTTTCCTATTTAATGTGAACGATGAGTTTATTATTATCATAAATAGAACTAATTCACTGAACGACATACCGTTAGGTTTAAATTGACCACTAACCATTCATCGCCAAAATAATGAAATGCCACTGTTGTATGTTACACCATAAACGTACAATTGAGAAGGAAGAATATTTTAAGCTTATCAATAAATCATCAAATACTGCTACTTTGTTTGTTTATCTAGGTTTCCTTGTGTGATTGCTAATTGTTGTCTATTACCATGCTTATTTAATGTAATATTAATAATAATAATTTATTCTCACATAACAGTTTGTTACACGAGGCATGCCAGTTTACAGGCAAGACCAAATTGATACAAATGATACAATATCCACTGTGTTAAATTACATAGCTGGTTTGATAATTTATAAGATATGAATATAGATGGTTTTAATCAGTACCACAGTTGGCGCGCTTTATGAAAGTCGCGTTGCAAATGTGCGACTGATGGTCAAGGATAAGTTCATTGAAGGTGGAAGCTTCTAGAATTCGCAAACGTATGTCCCTTTAGAATATCTAAGGATTTGAGGATGGTACAGGATAAAATCACCGTTCCATATCACAAGGGTACTGAAAGAAGGAGCACGTAAAAATAGGACGAGAGGCAGAGTAGCCAATATTCATGAAGGAATGTTTAAGGTATGATTACTCAGTCTACTTTTCTTTTATTAAGGTATTTGTAAAAAGAAAGAGCATTTTAATAGGTTAAAGAAAATAAGTGTTATCAAGGAGTGAGTGGACATACAACTGACAAATGGAGGCGATTCAGAAAGGAGCTGAGAGTATAAGATTATGTGTGGTTATAAAATAAAATATAGTGCTAGAAACAGTATTGTGATATACAATTGGCTATCTTCCTTTTTTATCGAAGCTATTAGAGCCCCTTTCGTTTTTTTGTAGTATTTTTTCAGGTATCATAGGGTCTTGAGTAGGCTTCGTATATTAGCAAATTTTCTAGTTTTGCTTGTAATAGGATTACTGTATGTACAGTTTATTCGCTTACTGGGTCATCAGATCACCCCTTCTTTCGTTATTCTCTCCAGTGACTCTACTCTGCATCCTTCATCAGTAAACGAAATATCTTCTAACTAAATATTACACCACGACAGTGGTTTACATACTTTTCTTCATTTCCATTATATGTAGGAACATGAATCAAATACCATAGAACTGATACGATAAGGACAGTCAAAGATGAAAAAGCTATTTCATAGAACCATTATTGATTGTTAACATTTGCAAATGAACATGGATGACAGAAAATCTCTGTGTACAACGATATATACACACTTTTATTCAATATTCACAAGGTAAATGATTGTGAAACGAGAATTTTTCTACCATATTAAATAATGCAGTCTGAGAACTTTTTACTATAATTAAGTATATGATATTGAAATTAGCTAGTGTCATTATATCATTATTAAAATGAAAACTAGTAGCCCATGTTGAGATTTGTTTAAACGTATCAAAGATTTCAGTAAATGAATTTGATAATTAAGAAGAGTGCATAAAATTTTATAGAATGCACACTTTTGTGAAGTAGTTGTCTTTATAAAATACTGAGAATAATTGTGTTCGTCAAATACTTCGTTCTACAATTTATCATACTGATGTCAAATGTGAACCTTATCACAGTTTAGATAAATAGTTCGAGATTTCATTGAAAACTTGGATCGAAAAAGAGAAGAAAAAGAGAAAAAGCATGATTTACGAATGAGAATGATAATTGTTTTGGATAATCTTCAGTAAAAGACTAAATTACTTAAAACGAAGGATGGAGGTTGGAGTTAGAGGAAGTATAACTTTTTACAGTTGATTGATCACTGCGTAGTGACCAGTGTCATGTATGCCAGATTCTTATTATAGCCGATTGAATCCTGCAGATCAAGTTATAATGTGTTTATTGGTCTAAATGTTTAAATGTAGCATGTACTATTTTGAGATGTAAGGTGGTGGTTGAAGTAAGTGGATAGGTAATCCTGGACGAAGATCTCGTGATATTTGGCACTCCTCGATAGGGTGAACGAACGATATTGGGGGAACGAATGCTGCCTGACGGATTCGATTCTAATAATCCACCTCAGTGTTTCTAGACGTTATCACTGAGCTTCTAGGTGCGCGACCAACCTCCTGTAAATATTTGGTGGTGCCGTGACGTCTCTCCGATCTAATCGTGTGATCGAAGATTCCGGGTTTGAGCAGCGAGTGTGAGATTATGGATGCGTACAACTGATTGGTCCCGTTCTGGGACGAAACTGCCAATCAGTGAATCCAGGTTTTCAATGATGTTCTAACATTGATCCATTTATGATAACATTCAAAACTCATTCTACCGTTTGTTGTTTATTGATGCAACCTTTCTAACTACTCATAAGTAGGATAAGTGTTTTACAAAGATTGTTGAATTTTATGGTTTTTGTCGGGTGAAAACCAGGAAATATTGGATTTGTCAACAGCTTGCATAAATGACCCCACAAAATTCTGAATCATAGACCTTCAAGTTTCATGGTAACAATAAATACTCTGACTGGTATACCACACTACTCTTTGCAGGTGTCGGAAGTATATAGCCAGTAAGAAACCATCGTTCTGAATCGCTTCCCAGTGAACATTCATCAGTATGGCATACCTGCAATCTTAGAAGAGTTAACTTTTTGAAGGAGTTTAAACGCGAGTATTCTATGTCATAATTGTCCTAATAGTTTAGTACATGATGATGATGCAATGCATATATAGTTTGAATTGATTAATTTACACGAATCCATACTGGTTGAATGTTTAAATGATGATTTCGTTTAATATCGTTTAGCTGAATGTTTGAGTTATAGAAAAATTTGAATTTTCATAGAACAACCTATTTACATGAATTGATTTTGAAGGAACGAAGAAATAAAAAAAGAGAAGAAAAAAATTAGCAAAATAAAAGAATGAACTAACAGGAATATGAACTGAAATCAAAGTAATGACTAATTATTGTAGGATAAAAAATAGTTTAGTCAGTTTCAAAGTTATCAGTGTGATGTTGTGGAGATTGGTATACTTTTGATTCGGATCAAGAATGGATGAATATTAGACCACTGTTGAGAACCTGGAAGAATCAGATGGCCGTCTCGTCCTAGTATGGGACTCACTAGCAGCGCTCATCAACAATCGTGCTCTCAGGATTCAAACTCAGGACTTTTGATCTCATGCACAAATGCTTAACCTATAGACCACTGAGCCGGCCAGCATCCGGTGGTGTTACTGTCTATGTTCGCCCAATCTACAATATTGCGCGACTGTCAACCAGTACAGCACACACGGTTGAACTACACTGGTCACGGGTTCTCACTAGGATCCGACGAAACCCATCTTGGAGTTAGTCACTAGTGGGTACATGATGAGGAGTCCATTACTAGAAGGAAACAACTGTCCAGTACTTCCAGATTTCCAATAGGGATCCAGGTTACATTGACTCACGAATTCAACTATTAAATAACTTCAATCTCTACTATCTCTCATTCTGGTTTGTTGATTTGAAAGCACTGTTCCACATATTTAATACATTTAAAACGAGAATGACATCATAAAATAGAAGAATTGATGGTTAGCTGTCATACCTAATCTAACAGTTTAAAATTACCTACAGAATATCCAAACACAATGAATATCTGAGCATACAATTGTTTCTGCAATAACTTCATCATCAGACACAACAATCCAGAAGCCCATAATTATTGTGATATTTTATAAAGACCAAATTAAGGCATTCAATAATGAATTTCACAATGTTATCTGTGAAGAACAATGAAGGTTCTCACCTGTTTTTTTAGAAGTAATTCAAGATGGTGTGATTTGTAAATTAGCAAGGTTACTAAATGAGGGTCAGAATGATTTGTAGCAAAGTACCAAGGTTTTAACGATATAATAATAATAATAATAATAATAATAATAATAATAATAGTAATAATAACAGCGGTGATAATAATGATAATGTTGTGTGAATACAATATGTAATAAAAGTGGTATGGTCAAGGTAATTACAATAAATAAGAATTATTGTTAAATGTGACAGAATAATGGGTGAATCAAGAAAGATGTAAACACGTAAAAAATTTTCAAGAGGTAGATCGACAGATGCCGAATTATTATACATATATTAAGGATCCTATCATCGTTAAACTATGGTTGAATTTTTGTGTGGCTGCTTGTTTGGCTGAGATTATATGTAACCTGGTGGTGGGAAGTGTTTTTTCAGCAAATCATTTTCGTCGAATTGTTTAAATGTTACCTTCTCTGACCTCACTGAAATCGAGTTTTTGACATAGGGATTCATTACTGACCGTGTCAAATGTGATTTTTCACAAAGCAACTCTAAAATTTACCTCATAAAATTGAAAGAGAGGGCGGATTTGGGTTGAGCAAATATATGGGTTTTACTGGAATTATTCATCAACCAGAAACCAACTAGATATGCTCAGTGAATTTATTTGGTGTGACGAGAGGCAATAAATAAGAACATCTAGTTCACTTAAATTTTGTGCAGTTTGAAAGTACCCACAATTGTGTTATGTGTGTGATTCTACTACTTAGCTAATTAGGCCGTTTGTGCGAGTGATATTTTTACACCGACAATTTTTATTACACCTGCTGGTCTGGTTCCCAATGGAAATCGACATAGATTCTAATCTCACGATCACTTTAAGTTTCTTCAAGATTAGAGGTACATCTTTTTAATCACTGTCAACTAACACAAAGCGTGCGTTTATAGGCTCCGCTCCACTGCTTTCAATCACTTAAGATTAAACTTTCCAAGAAATCCCCCACATCGTTTCGTGAATCTCCATAATATTGCAATATGCAGGCACTTAGAACTAGTTGAATTTCAGTTTAGAGTTATAAGAAAAGGAAAGTTACAGAATCTTGTGGTTTTGTTGAAATGATATGAATGTAAATCACATATGTTAAATGTAGTCAATACCTTTTTAACGATTAAACTTTTCAGGAATAAAACTACTATTCAATATGTTGTTGATTACATTGAACTTTTCAATGAGTGAATAGCAAAATATTCCAGTATTCAATCTGTGAAGATTCCATCTATTAAAGCACAAATCAAAATATGCACTTCCATTTGATGGAATACAAAGATAACTCTGTGAAATACATCACCAAGCAGATTGATATTTGAAAACACGAATTATTGAATTGCGATCCACTTTTGAATCTTGCATAAAACCTAAAAGTTATTTGCTCGATTCTGGTTGCTTCATCCTCATAATGCGGTTCAATCAAAAGATAATCCGGGTAATCCAGGTAACAACAGTAGTGATTACTGAAATAACAACTGGGAAATTTTCACGAAAGGTATCCACCAAATGTATAGGGAATTGACGTTTTATCATAAAAACAAGCAGGACAGCTTGATAGACTAAATTACATTATTCGCAGGAATTGAAATTTATTGAAAATTTATTTTTTGAATCAATTTTAACAGTTCCAATTTATCATTATGGAAATTTGTGGAGACTTTAGCATTCCAACCGTTGATTTAATGAGTCGATGAATTCTAGAACACCATTAAACACCTGGGAGCACTAGACGTCTGTCTCGTCTAAGTATTAGACTACTCGAAAATGCGCCTCATTGTCGAGTATGAATCAGTGACTCACACCAGTCAATGGTTGAAGTGTTGAGCAAGATCATAGGTTTATAGAAGTTAGACGTAAACAGTGGTGAATAGCAGCCCAGTTTTCTAGAATCTAGTTATTCGTGAGTGGGGCTGAGTGCGAGATCGTGGACGCCCAGTGCTGAGGACAAGAAAGTCATCCAGTTGCACACAAAATATTTTAATTTTTCCGTATTATGAACTCCTAATATTACTGCATTTCCACTTTGTAAATCATATTATTCTAAACATTTCTGATGCAAAATTTGTGTACTTGTTTCGGGATAATAATAAATACTACTACTGACTTGAAATTGTAAGCAGCTAGGGGGAACTCGCATCATCAATGAATTCAATGTTATTCTGCTATGATATTTGTTCTTTCTATATGCAAATTCTGACCTACACTACACTGCTGTCATTGTAAGTTCTGACTTGACAACTTAACTGTTTACATATCATTCACCCACGTTCATACATTACAGTTCAATTGATCAATCACTGTATTGTAACTAAACAAAAATCTCATATGGCTTCATGTAAGGCAAAGAGAGAAAAGGTGTAAATATAAGACAGAGATGAAAATTTTATGATTCAATAAAAACCCAAACTGTTCTCTCGAACACCTTAGTTCTCATTTACTTTTTTAATTAACCTGATCAATTTTCAAATAGGAATTATGACTGTTCACTACAACCGAATCAGTTGTTGAGTTATAAGAACATTTGAGCTATCGTTTCGTTGTTTCTGCACATCATCTCATGAATATTAGTCCATTAATTATATCAGAACAGTAAGCGGTAGTTTCAACTCATTATCCTATTTAGTTATCAGGACGCAGTAGCTAAGTGGAGGTGAACGGTACTGGATCCGAGTACCTGAGTGAACATCAAATATGGCATTCAGTTACATCCAGCTGGCAAGTATCAAATAAAAAAGCTTGTTTTCTGGATTCCGTTGCTAGCTCCTTGTTACGGGAGAACTTAAGACATTCGTGCCCCAACTAGAAGCGATAGTATACTCGATCTAAAATTTAGTAGAGATGTTATCCCACTATCTGTAAATTTTTATGTTGAATTTGAAAGCAGTGACCATAAGATAGTAGTTTGCGTTCTCTCAACTCCGCCTGTAGCTCTTATAGAGTTACTGCCGGTCCCAAGACCGGGTAAAGGAGGAGGGTTGGGCATGGGGTAAGCGTCCCCATCCCGTAGAAAACTAACTCGCTAAAAAAAGGCTTACCAGAAAAAATAATCCAAACCATTTAAATTCTGCCCTGGGAGTTAGAAGGTCTTCATTTAGAAGAATTATGACGCTTCATGGTGGAAGCCGAGTTCCTTCGGAAGCCATGAGGCCGATGCCCCTTCTAACAACCAGAGCAAAAATTTTTATAGGTACATGGAACGTTCGAACAATGTGGGAAACCGGGAAGACCAGTCAAATAGCAATGGAAATGAGAAAATACAACTTAGCAGTACTGGGAATCAGCGAAACCTACTGGACCCAAGCTGGAGAGAAAAGGCTAGCTACGGGAGAGATGCTGCTATACTCCGGTCACGAAAAGGAAAATGCTCCACACACTCACGGAGTCGCTCTTATGCTGTCCAAATTAGCACGAAATGCACTTATAGGATGGGAATTTCACGGATCCAGAATCATCAAAGCATCATTCAAAACAAAGAAGAAGGGGATCTTAAGGAATATTATCCAATGTTATGCACCCACAAATGATAGCAACGACGAGCGGCTGCAGTCAGTCATTGAGAAATGCCCAAGAAAGGACTTAACTATTCTGATGGGAGATCTAAATGCCAAAGTCGGAATAGACAACACTGGATATGAAGATATTATGGGACGACATGGACTGGGAGAAAGAAACGAAAATGGAGAGAGATTTGCAAATCTATGTGCATTCAACAAATTGGTCATAGGAGGCACAATATTTCCACACAAGCGTATACACAAGGCTACATGGATCTCACCGGACCACCCTACAGAGAACCAAATAGATCATATTTGCATCAACAAAAAAATCCGAAGGACAATGAAAGATGTGAGAACCAGGAGAGGTGCTGACGTAGCTTCAGATCATCACCCAGTTGTGGCCAATTTAAAACTGAAGCTAAAAAAAGCTGGACAAGTGGACAAACAGCACTACAAAGGTTCAATACAGCCTTCCTTCGAGATACTGACAAACTCAATGAATTCAAGATAGCTCTCAACAACAGGTTCCAAGGCTTACAAGATCTACTGAAAGAAGAAGAAACTAGTATGGAGGACAACTGGAAAGGCATCAAGGAAGCATTAACTTCAACGTGTCAAGAGGTTCTGGGTCTAAAGAAACACCATCATAAGGAATGGATCTCTATAGAAACACTGGACAAGATCAAAGAAAGGAAGAACAAGAAGGCAGCAATAAACAACAGCCGAACACGAGCAGAAAAAGTCCAAACACAAGCTGAATACATAGAAGCAAACAAACAAGTGAAGAAGAGCATTAGAGCCGACAAGAAGAAATACGTGGAAGAACTAGCAACGACGGCAGAAAAAGCTGCTAGAGAAGGAAATATGAAACAGCTTCACGATATAACGAAGAAACTATCAGGGAAATACAGTAAACCAGAGAGACCGGTCAGAGACAAAGAAGACGAGCCAATCACCGAAATTCAACAACAGCGGAACAGATGGGTAGAATACTTCGAGGAACTCCTGAATAGGCCGGCTCCGATGAATCCACCGGACATCGAAGCGGCACACACAGATCTTCCCATAGACGTCAACCCACCAACGAAGAAAGAAATCAGAATGGCCATCAGACAAATCAAGAACGGGAAAGCAGTGGTACCGGACAACATACCAGCTGAAGCACTGAAGTCAGACATCGAAGCAACTACAAACATGCTTTACCTTCTATTCAAAAAGATTTGGGAGGAGGAACAAGTGCCGATGGACTGGAAAGAAGGGCACCTCGTCAAGATTCCAAAGAAAGGAGATCTGAACAAATGTGAAAACTATAGAGGCATTACACTGCTGTCAATACCAGGGAAGGTCTTCAACGGAGTGTTGCTGAACCGAATGAAAGATGCAGTAGACGCCCAAATTCGAGATCAACAAGCGGGATTCCGTAAGGACCGGTCGTGCACAGACCAAATTTCGACATCACGGATGATCGTCGAACAATCAGTTGAGTGGAACTCATCACTATACATCAACTTCATTGATTATGAAAAAGCATTCGACAGTGTGGATAGTAGGACATTATGGAAACTTCTTCGACATTACGGAGTTCCTGAGAAGATTGTCAACATTATCCGGAACTCATACGACGGACTACAGTGCAAAGTCGTGCATGGAGGACAGCTGACAGATGCATTCCAAGTAAGGATCAGAGTCAGACAAGGCTGTTTACTCTCTCCCTTCCTCTTTCTTCTGGTGGTCGACTGGATTATAAAGACCTCGACATCTGAAGGAAAACACGGAATACAATGGACAGCTCGAAATCAATTAGACAATTTGGACTTCGCAGATGACCTAGCCCTTCTACCACGTACACACGAACAGATGCAGATGAAGACAGCCAGTGTAGCAGCAGTCTCTGCATCAGTAGGCCTTAGTATACACAAAGGGAAAACCAAAAATCTCAAATTCAAAGCGGAAAACAACAATCCAATCACTCTTGATGGCGAAACTCTAGAAAATATAGAGTTCTTCACATACCTAGGAAGCATCATCGATGAACAAGGAGGTTCAGATGCAGATGTAAAGGCAAGGATTGGCACAGCATGGAAAGCATTCCTACAGTTAAAGAACATATGGAACTCAAAACAACTTTCAGCAATAGCCTTCTGTGGGAGGGAAGAAACCAACTTCCAGCTGACGAAGAAATTAGGTAAAGACGATGGAAATGGATAGGACATGGATTACGCAAGTCGTCAAACTGCATCACGAAACAAGTCCTAACTTGGAATCCTGAAGGGAAGAGAAAAAGAGGAAGGCCAAAGAACACATTGCGTCGGATAATAGAAGCAGATATGAAAACGATGAATTACAACTGAACGGATCTAGAAAGGATTGTCCAGGACAGGGTTGGATGGAGAATGCTGGTGAGCGGCCTATGCTCCTTTACGAGGGGTAACAGGCCCATTCAAAAAACCTGTCAATATAGAGACTATAAGCATGCTGACAGGGACCTCCTGCATTCACTGAATAAACATTCAGACTGGGATAACTTTTTTTCATGTAATAGTCTGATGGATGCTATTGTCGAATCCTATCTGATTATTAACTCTTGTTTAGATTCCTGTGTACCTCTTTAAACGTACAGGTTTAGTAAACCTTACGAATTATATATACCAGCTAAATATCGTGATAAAATAAAATACGACTTTAAAACCATGGTCAACCTTTTCAGTAGTACATACGCGAATGGTGTAGAAAACATAAATGGCTCTGCTTCAAGAGTTATGTGCGTGGCTAGCAACTCAATAAAATTTATCTCCTTCACATGCATGAAAATTAATAAGGCTATAAATACCCTTAGGCTTTCGAGAGGTCATGGAGTAGACGGGATTTCATCCTTTCTCTACAAATATGGTGGTCCAGATATTTCACTTCTTCTTCTCAAGCTGTTTACTCTCTCTATGGAAACCGGTTCTTACCCTTACTGTTAGAAAACCGCGTTCATCATACCACGTTACAAATCTGGAGATAAGACTGACATGAACAATTACTGGGCGATAAATATTACTCGTTATTTCTAGGATTATGGAAAAAATTATAAGTGCTGAACTTTCCAACTATTTACTTGCTGGAAAACGTATCAGTGATACTCAGCATGACTTTTTTAACTTAGTATATTCTCTACGTAGTCAAGGATATCTAGTCCTAGTGCTAATTGTGGAGATTTCTAAAGCCTTTGACATGGTTAGCCACCAACATCTTATAGGTAAACTCGCATCTTATGGGGTTCAAAATCCTTTGCTTGCTAGGCTTGATTCCTTTCTCAGCAATCAATACCAAATAGTTAAAAGTAACTTTTCATTGTGTAACACTGTCCCTGTTAGAAGTGGTGTAATAAAAGGTAGTGTCTTAGTTCCTTTGCTCTTTTTAGTGTTTAACAACGATATTTGTGAAAGTCTTTGTGTCGGTAAGCCTCTTCTATAAGCAAATGATCTTAAAGTAGTGTATTCGTTTTCCCCACATGAGCTGAAAAATATGCAAAATTGTATTAGCATGGAGCTTAACAAGGTAGCACACCGGTGCTTAAAATGGCAACTGGAGCTTACTACGGCTAAATGTGGATGGATATACTTCGGCGATACATCGCTCAACCTAGACATTACCATAAATGAAGAAGTGTTATCTAGGTTACATACATTAGTAGACTTAGGACTTAGATATTTCCAAGACTTGTCGTTTACAGAACATATATTAAAACAGACCTCTAAGTCTCAAAGTCTAATAGGTTATTTAACTAAAAATCTTTACAACAATGAGTCACGTATTCTAATGTTCAAAGTTTGTGCTCGACCTCTTCTGGAATACTGCACGTTTATTCTCAGCAGTGTGTTCATAAATGATAAATTAAGGCTGGAATCAGTACAGAGACGATTTACACTTGGTATTCTTGGAGCTGAATGTACGTTAACTTATAATTCTAGATGTAATAAACTTGGGCTAGACCTTTCATGGAGGAGGAGGAGACTCAAACTAAATCTTATCTTTTCCTTCAAACTACTTCATAAACTATCGTTTACATCCGATCACGCGATTCAATATGCAGAAACTTCTCATTATGACATCCGTAATTCCTTAGCACTAGTGAAACAAATTCATTGTAAATCATCTCTTTATATGAATTACTTCACCTGTAAATTTTCTAGACTATGGAATAACCTACCTTAATCTATCCGCACGATAAAATCACCCTCATTATTTGTTCGCTGCATCGATGCATACTGTTCTTCTGAAAATGCATTGAATGTTCTAGCGCCTCTGAGTGTATCTCATTCCACTAGTGATATTTTAGTAACCTTAAATGTTTAGCCATCTTTATTAGTGAATCTTTTAAGTAAAGCCACCCATTTGCTGTCAATATGTTAACACCGTCCTTAGCAAGTTTAACTAATTTGAATAACACAAACAGTATATCACTGTGTCACATGACACATGCATTTAGGTAGACCTGATTCATATATTTTGGTAATCAGTGCTTTGTTTTTCCGTGCTCTGTTTTCGTTTTAATTTCTCTAGTTGTAGATAATTATCATTAATTCGATCTGGCACACGAATTGACCTTAATTACACCGTTCATAAATCAACAGGCTGTTCATTTAAAAAATGTTAAAAATTCCCGGATAATGCTTTCGATCGCTTTAATATATGTACTACTTAAACAACTACTGAACTAGTATACTTAAAACTTTCTTTTATAACATGTTTGTTTTCTGCAAGTTTAACGTTATTACTTATATCAAATTGCTCATGCCTGTTAACTGGAGTGAATTCTGTAATTGTTATTTTTCAGAATATAAATTAATTAAATTAATTTGTGAATCGCGAATAAACTTTGCGTCTAAACTGGAGTTTGGTCCACTTGTTAATTAGGGTTCATAATTTGCAAGTGGATCGATTGAATTATAGACTCTTCAATCACCGAAACGAGCAAAACTTGGACGTGTTATAAAGTTCTTTAATTTTTTAGGTTCCCGGAGGAAAACTCCCAAGTACCAAACCAAAGACAAAAGTAACCAATTTGTCGAAATAATAATCCTCATGTCATATTCACGTTTTGCTCGTTCCAGCTATTTAAGCACGAACTATCGATCTACTTGGAAATTACGAACTCAAATTAACAACAGAACCAAACACTAATTTAGATACCAAGCTTATTCGCAATTCACAAATAGTCGACCAAATGTCTTTAGATCTCCCGCAACACCCCTACCTATCTTTTTGTTTATAGTACATGTGATTTAAAGCAAGTGGGGCCTGCAGTTTTGCGTGGGAACACTGAAATTTCACACCACTGAAGCAATGTCATGAACGCGCACTGCTGGCAAAACAACCTTTCGGTGGTCCCAGGTTTTCAAAGGCCGTGCAGTCCGTAAATGGTTGGCAAAAGAACACACACACTTTTGAATTAACACTCTTGAACAAACATAGAGATCCCTTTGTGTCATAAAATAAAGAAGAAGGGACTTTTATAAGGAAAGATAGATAGTGGCTGTCATTGGAATCCGGGATGAGCGTTTTATCTTGTTTGGGACTCGTCAGTTGGATGAAACTGCATTTCAGAGTTCGTGATCACTCTAGGACTCGAACCGAGTACTGTTTGCTTCAAACGAAATATCGAAGCAGTTCTCACAGGATCCACATATACTGATAAAAGTGCTAAAAGCTAAACATTGAACATTTCATCATGGTAATTGTAAGAGTTCTCTGGGAATTGACTGAGATCATGTATCGATTGATGTTAGACCACTGTTGAACAATTGGAGGCAGTGGACAGCAGCTACGTCCTATTATCAGACCGCTGAGCAGTGCGCATCCACGATCCCACCCGCAGGAATCAAACTCACAGCCCTTAGTTTTAAGCGCGAGCTCTTAGCCTACTAAACTAATGGACCGGGATCCAGAGGAGTTCATGTATAGCCTCAACCAATCCACGAACATTTTGCGACCAATGGGATGAAGCGGTCGTTCAAATCTTCCGAATTTTCAATGGTTGTCCAACACCAAACGTTTCATGACCTCAACCGATAACTTATTAATCTCCAAAACCCTATACTGATAATTTAAGAGAATTTTTGAATAAACGTATTTAGACAATGATTAAAAATCAGATAATCATGATAGATCTGAATGAATTCTATAAACAGCCTGAAAGTCAAAATGTTTATTCGTGAATCAGGTATAGTACCTTTGTAATTGAATTCATCAGTCAGTTTAAACTGGACCACCATGGAAAACCTGCATGCACTGGCCGGCCGTTTTGGCCCATTGTGAGATACTTCAGCACTGTGCATCCACGATTCCTCCCCGCGTGATTCAACTGACAGGTCCAAGTTCATGACGTTAGTGGTGAATGTACACTCAGTAGTTTGTATCGCAAGCTGGCTTCAGTTCAACAGTCACTGAAAAACTATAAGCACTAGAATGTTATTTCATCTAAGTATGCAACTAGTCAGCATGGTGCAATCGTGATCCCAACAATGATCAACGCTGGTAAGGAACGACAACTGCGTAATACTGCCAATTAACTGAATGTAGGAATATAAACAACTAGATGTCAACTTATTGGCCATAAGATCGACTCCTATTGAAGTATCAGTTGTTTCAATCGTTAAACGTTCCATGCCACTACAAAGCATCAGTTCAATACTTATTACTTTTTATTGCCTATTTAACTAAAAGTCTTTTAATCATATGAGCTATAAATAAAAGACATTTAGACATAAAACCTAATCATGATATTCAACTGTTTCAGAGAACAGTTTAGTATTTTAACTATGCATTACTTCTACTTCTTGTTAATATCCACTTAGAAATTCATTTCTCATTACGAAGTCCTATACACATTTACAGTCGTTTGTAAAGACTGCAGAAACCGTTTCATGGGCAAGCTGATTTCAGCAGTAATTCACTAACTAACCGCATTTAACAATTCGAACTGTACTTCATAACATGAACATTCAAACTATACTCTGTTTATTGAGTTGTCCAATAGTGAAACTGTTTCTTCTCTACTTCTATGAAGTGAAATAACGATTTTCTTAATTACATATTTTGCATATTTATTCATTCTATACTTCATGTCTTTCTAACCCACAAATAGGTTATTGTTGAAATAAGTGAAATACAGATTGTTTATTTTGAGATGATGGAAATTTATAATTCAAGTGGATGACTTTGATGAAGTTTTATTCTCTGAGCTGGACGGTTTCGGCATCTATCACCACACTCTATCTCATTAATATAGTGATAAGGTGTTCTCTTTGCTCTATTTTGTACAGTGAGCCTAATATGAATCTACGTTAAAATAAGAATATCAATTTCTAATGATTTGTTTATATGACTGATAGTGAGCCACACACACACACACAGAACAGAGATGAGTGGAATTCGTTTACTTTCTTTTGGCTGAACCGCTCAGCTCAGATAACTTCATCAATTCAACCAGTTGTCTATTTATTTATTTCTCATAATCATGATTATGATTCGTTGTGTACTGTTTGTTTGAATCTTACACTTTGATGTTAAAGATTGCAAGTGATCAATCACTTATTGGGAAGATTAAAACAAACAATAGAACATGAACGTCAACTTCTGAAAATTGTCTGACAATCCATAGGTTATGTGATGATTAAAAGTAGTTCAATTATTATGCGAATCGACAGTCACTGAAATAACGAAATTTAGATGGAACACAACTAGGTAAGCACAGACTAACTTATTGCATCTGAAATTCAAAATCAGGTGGTCATTAAGTACAATGGAATCATTTTTTCTTAAAATTAGCGCGGGCCTTAAATTCGTTTGCATTTAGAAATACGATTTGTAGAATTGAGAATTCTGTCCGATTTACGTAACAAACATACATTTGTTGACCTCAGATGTTCACAGACATCAATGATTATACTTTGTTGCAATCTATGAACACACTTCATCTCAATAATTAAATGATATGGTATTCTCTTTGCTCCATTATGTACAGTGAGCGTAATATGAATCTTAGTTAAAATAACGATATCTTTTTTCAATAATTTGTGTTTATGACTGACAATAAGCCACACACCCATCCACACAGAACAGAGGTGAGTGAAATTCTTTGACTATCTTTTGGCTGAAAATTCATAGACAGTATTACTACAGGTATGAATAAAAACAGTGATCGTCTAACATTTAGCTTGAAATGAGTCTATTGTTCGTTTATTCACAGAATCATCTAGTTTTAACGTCCTCAGTTTGTCAATCTATAGATGGTCCATTGATTATTCTGATTCCCTGAAATACTACTAGTTATTACGTGCTGTGTGCATCAGCTTATGAGACTGTGATGAATCATCCTGATGATATGATCAACATCGCGTTTTATATAAACCACTGAGACGGCTAAATACATATCTACCCGATGTTCTAGATATGCACATTTGCCTGTTGACCTAATGTATATTTTCATTGAATAATAAATAATACTAGCACAAAGACGTCGTCCACTGCTTTCAGGTTCTTGATGGAAGTCTTGTCATCGAGTGACTCTTCCAAGAAAATCGGACTCCTACGAATCACCGTACTGTCCTATGTAGGCTTAATTATAATGTTATTATTTACAAACCTTCGATTCTCAGTAACAGAAAACCATATAATTTCATAGGTGATAATTATGAAAACATGATCAAGTGTATTCCATCTTTCACCTCTCCTCACTCAAAGGTATGTCATACAAATTGAAGGTTATGCCTAATGAGCAGATGAGTAGATGAGATTCCGCTTCTCATCTAACATGGTTTCTGACAACCCTGAATGTAATAATGGCAAGTGGAACAACGCCGGAATGTTAAGTAGTGTTACAATAACCATTCATAAGCACACTAATCATTACATTCAATTGAGGAGACAAATACGGACTAGAAGTGTTTGAACGGTTTATCATAACATACGTGTTGCGAATAGAACTTGATGGTTAATGACACAGTTTGTTATTTTATGACGGATTGTCGTGAACTACAGATTATTTACTTAAGGACTTGTATTTTTTAAATCACTTCATTTTTATGACTAGAATAAGTCATATTTGCGATCACTTCAGATAGATTTACATACACTAGATAAATTGGATAATGTAAGACGTGGATTGTTTGTGTCTGAAGATGTGAAACAAAATTAGTTCAGTGAATACATCAATGTTTGAATTCATGAGTCGATCTAAGCTAGACGACCATTTAAAACTTGAAAACACTGGACGGCTGTTTAGTCCTAGTATGAGGCTCATGAATTCAACTGGTAAAATCACTACGTTATGCACAAATCCTATTTATGATAATATATTAATGCCTATAAAACATTCAGAACCATTAATAACCTGATTACTGATAGACGGCTTTTTAATCAACAACTTGATTGACACATCTTTTACATCGAAATACCATCTCATGTCGGTATTGTTTCAAGCAAGACAGTGACAAAAGTTGTGTAAAGGTATTGTCCTTAAAAGTCAACGGTTTATAAAATAAATAGTTGAAAGCCAAACCGGTCACTTTAAAATTGTTTCTTCAAACTCGATAGATGAGAGTCATGATACTTCAGAAAAATAGTCATTTCACACTATTAGTGATGATCTGAGTGTTTAATATGGAGGCAGATGTTTAATCACAGAATGATATGTTCCTCAATGTTCGAACCCTTTATTACAACTCGCTAGATTGTCGCTCACTATTTGTGAATGTGTATATCAGTTGAGACTAATGCTGCTCTTTGTACAATTTGCCGTTATGCAAGCAACCCTACAAACACTGATTCGTTGTACATATGGATGATCTGCTGTAGTTTCGGCTTGGATACTGCCTGAATATTTTGAAATTAAACAAATGATTTGTGTCCACCAGTAAAGTAACAGATATTTATGCATAAGTGTGCTTGTACGTTGTCAATGTCAAAAGTGTTTGTGGCAAAATGTTCGTGCAAAACGGCTTGAACAGGCTGAAGGTAGCGTTCAGTGATGGGTGATTTGATACTGACAAACCAACAGATTACTAATGCATTTTAGTTGATAGTTTGTTCAGATTACGAAGGAACGTATTCAACACCAACCAGATGTGGAATGCCTGGGAGCAGAATGTTGAAAATATCTTATTGAAATGAACATGAATGTCAACGGGGAATATTTATAGTAGAAACAGGAATGAATGAACGAACGGTACAGTTTGTGAGGGTGAACTATTTATTTTATGGTTTTTATATTTTATGAGGACACTCTGTGAGTCTGCATTAAACAATAAATTGGTCTTCCACACCCGAGTTTACACTCACTATAGCGACAGTAAATGAATAACGCTAAATATTAGTCTACGTTACGTATTAACAGGGGGCTGCAACCTTGAGGTAGGAGAGAAGTTCACAGAACTCCTACTCAACCCAAGTAGACAGCGATCATCGGTAGATTGAAAATACTGATGATCTGTATGCTCATTGTGAAGAAATGAATGACCAGCTAAATTCATTGATATGCACCATTATTAACTGTACAGATGTGAAATAAAAAAGAACGTAATCCACCATCTCAAGGAACATACAAATTTCTCAGTAGTCGCAAACACTTTGTACAAAAGAGCACACAATACGTTTCAGTATGGTTTTCCATCCATTTTAAATCGAATTTACTCCTTTTCATAATTGTTGCTTATCTTTTAATCCTATGAGAGTCCTAAATCAGATTAAAATTTGCAGTTAACTGTGCAGCTGCTGAGAACTCATTCAACTTGAAGTGACGTTTCTTCAGGTGTTTTCATCAATCAAGGTATTAAAGCGGTATTAATAACACGTTAGACGCATTAGTTTCATGTGTTTACAGGGCTTCACAGGAACCAGAGCACTAACTTGTGACTAGATGAAAAACACATAATGTATCTACGAGACTAATGCACCCAAGAGGAGTGTTACGAAGTTCTTCAGAAGGTCTCAGATTGTTTGTTTGATGTTCTTATATTGACTAATATTTTGTGAGAGAATGCTATCGGAAAAATAAATAGAATTAACCAACAAACTTCCTGTGGTCACTACCTTCAAATTATTTGTGTACTTTTGGAGATAGTGAAATGATATTTCTACAAGTTACTTGGTCAAATTCAGTATTGTGTTTTCTCGTAGAATGAAATAATTAAAATATGTAGTGCGTGTCCAGTGTTGCTAAGTATTAATCATCACGTGACTGACCTCCATCCGTATTTTAGTGTGCACTAAAGTAGTCGAAATCTTACGTATTTTCCTTCCTACTGAAATTTAGAACAGAACTGCGTATAAATGCAAAAATAATCCGATCGCTTACAGTAGCGGTGAAGTGTGTGACACTGTATATATAGCTCAAAGGTGTAATATCAATGTTGTTGTTAGGTTCCACTCAGGCCGATTCAAATAAATTGTTGAGAACACTGTTTACACCTTATTTTCTGTGAAGTACCGCAGACAGTGTATTTGACACACAAGTGTGGATTTACCTTTTCTGAGATGGAGAGAGAGCGCCACAATATACAACTGGAAGTTTAAAACTGAGTAGAAACACCACGAGTTAGTGAAAAGCATGAGAGCTGGTCTGTATGACAATACTCTGGTTCTTACTGGCGAAACTTCATTTAGAAGTGAGTTTGAAATTACATGTAGTAAGTTTGAGAATACGGTAATGTTGTGTAAAATAGCTAGTAACGTCCCCATGGATGTTGTATGAATAAGCTTGTACTAGACTGTGGTTTAGTTCGAGTGTCGGATCGTCTCGAGCTGTCATCACAACGAGGAATAGAGAGGAAAGAACTATAGACTCTATTCCTGGACGAGAAAAATTGACGTCTTCATATCGATTTGATACAGATCTAATATATGTTTACGATACTTGCCATTGGGTGCATTTTGAGAGATGGTTTTACGACTGATAACAATTCATAATTATTCGCTGTGTTAAATAAATATGAATGTATCTTCGTGGTCAATATGTGAGCCTCGCCAGGGATTACATTTTTTCAACACTGAAATGTCCACTGCAACGATCAAATTTACGACATAAAGCAGGACTAGCGGCACTATCATTTAAGCAGGAAATATTATCGTGAATAGTGAATTATCCATCAAGCTTGGCAGAATACACCAGAAATCTGCGTTCCAGGACAGCATCTGAAAATGGTCTGATAGTTCAAAGTACATATCCTAAGTAGCGAAGTAGAGAGTTTGTACGATAAAGAAGACAGGAAATAAAAAAGAACTATAGTGAGGAGCATATACTAGTGAGAGTTATTGTGTTAGAGATTTTGTAGATAGTGAAGATGTATGTGGTACTCATATGTGGTCTAAAATCATTAAAATCAGCCTTATATCCAGGACATTCAAAACCAGATACATAAAATGAACAGTTTTATTTGAACTAACAGCAAATGCTTCTCATGCAGACGACGTAAGGAAGTAGCAAGTCACTGGTCATGAGATATTTTATGAGAAACATAAATATTGAGATCGTCTGGACGATCGTCAACACTTTCAAGATCACTGATTACACTATGGATCAATTCATGAAATATGGCTATAGAATAGCCTAAATGGATGCAAGGTAGTTGTATTTGAATAGACAACAAAGCGTGATGGTCATCGTTAAATTAGAATTACGTTTATCCTGAAAAATCCGAAGACTGACATCCTTAAAATGGAGTTCACAAAATACATTAGAAAAGTGAACGTGACTAGAAATGTCTTCAGTTTCAACTGTGGTGCGTTTGCTTCAAAAAACGGGAATTCAGTGTTAAAAATTGAAATTTAATCCTTTGAAAACACTTAACACAGGAAGCCATGAAATGTGTAATCGAAGCTCAGAAAATTGCTTTAAAGCTATTAAAGGCGACTGAAGATTCTTCCCATTTTAGACAAATCTTAGAATAAAATTATGAACTGTATACTGCCTGCTTCAACAATAAAATTATGGACCGAACCATAGAGGTATTTAATGGTTCTTATATGTGGAATTACCCTTCGAAATCGTGGTTAAAGAAGAAATACGATCATCAGAGGCTCCAATCTTATCAAGGTTTAATAACAGGAGTTGATATTATTTCATACAATTGGTTCATTTTATGAATTTAAATAAAGCAAGAACAAATATTGGTGCAGAATAGTATGAATTCATATTATTTCGAGGTTTCTCGTCAGCTGCTTACAAACCAAAAATGTGATAGAATTTTTACATTGAGATAGAGTGAGAACAATTGACATAGATGAGTGTAAATAACTGGGTTGCAATACTATCAATAGCTCGACATCTACTTGACACAAGGCACATCATCGAGATTCCGCTTGCTTTCAAAATTATCATTAGACAAAGGAGCACGACCACCCTCCGTTTCGCTGAAGCCATCATGATCAAAAAACTTAAACCTGACTTAGGCATTCAAAAAGAGACTTTAATTGACTTATCACTACCATGGTAACTCTTTTTTATTTTCTTATTTATTTATATATTTTCAAATATTTATACTACTCCCCTATTACATAATTCTTAAACCACATTATTATTCACACATTTCCGCCACCTGATCCTCTTAAATTATCTTAACTTTTCAAATTCTATTTAATTATTATTACGTAACCTATCTTATGAATATTCAATTCCATTATTACATCACCCAACCCGAATTAATTCCTTTTGACCTCTGACTTGTTCTAGCATATATATATATATATATATATATATATATATATATATATATATATATATATATATATATATAATTATTATTGTAACCCAGTTATTTCCACTCATCTATGTCAATTGTTTTCACTAAATCTAAATGTGAAAATTCTATCACAATTTTGGTTTGTAAGCAGCTGACGAGAAACCTCGAAATAATATGAATTCACATTATTCTGCACCAATATTTGTTCTTCCTTTATTTGATATCATTATTAGCGAAAGAAACAATAGGTCAACATATCAACTTTTTCTATCCAAGTTTCTCACAAAATTGAAAAATTAGCATCACGTAGAAAACAGGATTTCTGAGGATGCAGTTTGCCACTGGAAAAACATTTATTATTCCTGCATTAATCTTAATTTGGTTTATTGAATTTGTTTGTGAAGGCCAGTGGATGTCCATATTGAGTATCGAAGTGGGTAACGAGACGATGTGTGAAGTTATCAATACTGAGTTTAGTCAATGACCAATAATTGACATAAACACTGCAGTGTATTTGTTTCTAGAAACTGTCATCTTATTTTGTGGTGTTGAGGCAAAACTGTTACTAGTTCATTCAATCCAACTCGTTCGTCATTCCTACATGAATATCAAGGGAACTCCATAATTATTTCATAATCGGCATTCTTAACACCTAATTTACAGTAGTCTGTCATCATGCTTTCATTGAACAGTAATATTCAAATAACGAGAGATTTGAGGTGCTTAATTAACTATTGATGCAGTATTGCAACTGTTCAATTTCGAACAATTGACGTCGTAAATTTTGAATGATATTTTCCTGTAGTAAGACTTCATAAAACTAGATATTCACAATGAACTCTTTGTTGATCGCATTTGTTACAAAATCACATATACACGATATTGTTAATTTACAACTGTAGTTTTGTAGACTCATTTAAAAGTTGTAGTGACCTACTTTTATGACGAAAACACGATTGTTATAATGGAAACGATTATTTTTATAACTATTTGTGCCAGTGATTGTTTTTGTGTACCTGTTTGTGTAAGTGCACGAAACGTCACACCCTTCCATTGTTTTTTGACGCTGCATGAACTCTTGTACGCTCAGTAGTTCCGCTTGTACACTTTGGTTCTAACTCGGTATTGTTTTGATACCAAGTGATTGCCAAAAAGTGCTTCTTAATACAACTTTCAACTGCCTTTCGATATTTGGTCCACGTAGAGATCCAACCTGATAACTTATACCTAGTCTTCCTGTGGTTTTGAGCATAGTCACAGATCCTCACTACAAATTAATCAATTTTTTTGACGGAAAATAATCACTTAGTTACAGACAACCATATTTTATATTTTATTGACAAGATTACATCAGTTGCCACGCAAACAATCAAAAACGTGGTATGTAATTTCATGAAAAACTATCCAATTTATTGAAATGCTTAACAGGTGGAAAGTGTTTTTAATAAAATAAAAGGAGAAAATAACAAAGTCACCATGACGAACACAAATGATAGCATGTTTGTGGAAACCACGGGTCAATTTTTGTTTTTTCTGTAAAGCCTTATGCATATGAAACAGCCAATACATAAAATGATGGAAGTACCAACTAATGGTATTGCAATGTAAACATAATGACTTGACTTTGTCTTTTGTTTGTCTTCAGTCATTTCAATAGGCATATTCTGAAAAATACGAAACTACTATGATTACAAAATATTAAATTGTTACCAAATGAGTCTCAGTGTTTTGAGCAGTTATCTTTAATTCATTTTTCATGTCAGCTTCAGTAGTCCGTGAAGTTGTTTCTTCTTGTTTGAGGAGTGGTGATTCAGTCGACACGTTGATATTCGAGCTATTCTGAAGAAGAAAACAGTGGCAGTTATACTAAATATCAAATGGTTACCGGATGGTTTTCAGTGTTTTGAGTAGTTAAGTTCAATCCGCTTGCTGTGTCAGCTTCAGTAGTCCATAAAGTTGATTCTTCTTGTTTGATGAGTGGTGGTTCAGTCGACACGTTGATATTTGAGCTATTTTGAAGAATGTAACAATGGAATTATTGCTAAATAATTTTTCATTATTCACTATGTACTGTTGTACGTTTTGATAACAGAACAGAATTTAACAAATAGTTAAATAATTTACATTGCACAATGTGATTGCTGAATGGTAAGTTGGAATATCTGCTGCAGATTCGACACCACACATTCTATAAGCTGAAAAATTAACATGTTTCCAGGCACTAGTGTTAAACAACGCTTCTATCCGTCGTTGAATGTTCACATGTGAACGAAGCGTTATACTCATATCTGATCACATTTTGCCAACTTATACAATGCTTTGATTTCTGCACTGTGTGGAGTATACAAAGCAATACCCATTCGTCTAAATAAAAACATTCCTACGAGTAAACAGATTTACGATATAGTATATGGTAATGTTGAAAACAACCAGTGAAATCTACCAATTACTTACTTCATTCCAACAACCATTAACTTTGAAACCATGGCTATTCAAATCATTGCTTGTAATGCACTTATTTGCTCTTTCACACCAAAAACACGTTGTATTTGATGTATTTGCGTCATTACATGCTTCATTTGAATTGTGTTTTGGACAATCTTCAGTGAAAAGAATAAGGGGATTGCATGTTAAGTGATCAAATAAACGATTAGTGAAATACAAAACATGTGACCATAACTGAACGATGTTATGTTGATTTCGTAGTTGAGTGACTGTTCCATCCACTGAGAATGTATCATCACATTGCACAATGAGAAATTTAGTACACTTTCAATGTGATTCACATTTCACTGTACACATTCAGCAGAAAGGAAACACTTTCAAACCATGAAAATTGTCAGTATTTGTGACACTGTACCTACTGCATCTACTGTTTATGATGAACTGTAATCTGAACGCTTGTCTATACTTTCAGTTTATCGGATGAGTACAATGATGTAAAGACTTAGGAAATCAAGCTTCTGTTCTCTAAGTTATTTCCTTTTCATGAAGTGTATCTACGTTTAAAACACCTCCCACATATTCGAAATTCCATGTACCTGGTAAAAAAAAGCAAGGGAAACTTTCAAGTCCATGCACAGTCAATAAACTGACTTTTATCTCATTCATTGTTTCTTGATATTTTGCTTAAGTAAAGTCCATCAAAGCTTATATCATCTAATTCATCGTTTCGTAAGATTTCGTTCAATTAAATTTCATCAAAGTGATGGCTTCCATAATAGTTCAAAATCCGTCCCTCATCATTTTGAATATTCAACAGCAAATTGACTTGTAGTGTGACATCAGTTGAGACTCATGTCTGGATGTCATTTAATGACTGGCTGAATTTACATAAGAAATTTCCAATTTAATGAAATACGAGTGATGAGTTTGTGTGTGAAAATAGTCAACTCCTATATAATAAGGTTTAACATACCCCCGGAAACTTCATACTCGACCAACGTTCCACTTTCAATCCACTCATAAGGAACATCTCTATTAATCTTTTTCCCATCTAACGCGATTAAATATACAGAAGAAGACACTTGAAATTCCTCTTTGCATTTTAAATTTAACAAGTTGTTTGCTCGTTTAAAGAGCGATCAAATTGAAAAACTGTTTAATTGCTGATAGCCGATACAATGGCAGTCAAACAACATCCTCGCAAAATATGCTGTACATCACTTTTCGTTCCAAAGGTGACCAACCTTCTACCAGTAGGTGCACAAAACTTATATCATTAAATTTCTGATTTAGTTTACAGGGATGTTAATGAAAGAACTTTAAAAATTATTTTTACCTCATTATAAATTGCTTTACAAATGGACAACGTTGCGAACCCGCAATACGTTTCAACCAGTCATCACGTACCTCTTGACGAAATATTAAATGCATTTTTCCATACTCACTCATAAAACACTGCATTCATACTAATCACTTACAATGAAATCATTTCTTTGAACTCAACTTCATCTTTCAACAACATACAATCGTGTCAGTGTAGCATGAGTTTTGAACTATGAATAAAACAACAATTGGTTCTGTATGGTGAAAAGCACTTCGTTTTGCATTTGTAATGATATAATTATAGACGGAAAAATTGACCAGTCGATAAGTTGGTGAGTGAATAAATGAGTAGATATATCGTCTTTCCAATATCATCGTTCATATATTTTTGTCTGGATGGGCCAATCGTTAAACATATACCGAATACATCTCCAAAAATCCATCCGCTTTTTCGCGATGAAGATATTCACACATCTTAGTTATAATACTCAGTATATCAGGTTAAGTAAGCGTTGGCAGACATGGATTGTGAAATTCATTGAAATCTGCTACATGATACTAACAAGGATGAAGCTTGTTGAACTGACGGCACAGATAATTTGATTTCAATCCAGAAATTTTTATCTGTCCATTGTTTCAAGCAATTCATCATAAACAATAGATATTTTCAGGATGAGTTTTGACTGTGACTTTTTATTACATCCGATACTACAGTCTTGCATCAAGATGTCTAAACATTTTTTTCGTTGAATTTTCAAATAACAGCAACGCGAGTTAACGAAATGCATTCCGATTTAATTTTGCATAATTTTCCTTAACACTTCAATAACAGATCAATCAGTTTATTTTAGATACGTAACAAGCGATTGATGTAGACTGTAAGAAAGGTGTATTACATGACTATGATAGATTATAGCAAATATTGAAGTCGAGAAAATGATGATGGGGTACTAATAGATAGTAACATAAGGCATACAGATTATATTTCACGTACGTCAGTTTGAATTAGAATATAATAATATTTATTACCTCTTTCTCCACACTGAATTTTACCGTAAGCGAATATTGTTGAATGTACTTTATTAGTTTTCCTCGGAACCTGAAAAGAAGTAGTGTAAGTCTATGTAAAAATCTGTCAACATATAACGACCTATATCAAAACCAACTGATTACTGAAGTAATATTTCTTCATTCGCATTATCTTACACAAAAGCAACTAATCACACTAACAGTAAGCATTCTGATATCTTCAGTCCCCTGAGAACTATTCTCCATCTTGTCTACAAATATGTGGTTGATCACTTCATTTTTCAACTTCACTGAAGTTAGATTAACGATCTTTTGTCATGAGACGAAGCGATATATTGTGAAACGAATATCCACGTCCGTCGATAGTAATGTGATTGTGAATAACTGCAATGTATCTGAATGTGAATCTGTTGTCATGTGGTGGGATTGTGTTGATGTGCTCACTTCCATCTATTACACTTGTTTTTCCAAGATGGTTCTTCCCATAACGCGTCCTGAGTACCCTGAAACAATCAAAGCTGATTCAGTTCATCACATATGAATCCTTTTATCTCAAAATCTATCTCTACTTATCCAACATATATTGTATTAAAATTAGAGTGGAATATCAAAAATTGATAATCAAATATCCAACACTGGGAAACCATCGATATTTATCCACAAATCACGTAGAATATTCAACAACAACCTTTTGAAGCAGTCGATTATCAAAAGATGGTATATGTAAACTGTTTTTGTACAGTAATCTAACATGTTCTCTTTTTTCTTTAATAAGAGCGAAGACAGAAGTGCTTCCTTAGATATCACATCACTTCTTCTTGTTCATTGTTTAAAGACTGGCTAGAATAAAGTATGTTACCAAATGATTGTTGATAGTGTCATGTAGTTTGTTTGCACATCACAATAAGTTGACGTCTTTCTATCGTGTTCAATGAATATTGACGCATTTGACTGTATTGCCATGCATGATCTAGTTGAATAATCTGAGGTCCTCGAAACAAAACGATATTTAGATTCAAACTTACGTTCTCATAATAGAAAGATATCTTCCCATTCGAATGTATCACAGTGGTTATTTTGAATATAATACCTGAAAACAGAGGACGATCGATATTTAAATTTTGAGGGAGAAATCGTTTAGTGAGATGTCACGAACTTATGGTATTGAAGCTGATTTATCACTCAAAATACCTCCATAAATCGTATTACGAACGTTGAATTGGTTTCACTTCCTACTCAGAAATCCTATTACAAGCAAACCAGATAATTCGCTAATATCCGAAGCCTACTCAAGACCCTATAATAACTGCGGAGAAAATATTAAAAAAAACGAAAGTGGCTCTAATAGCTTTGATAATAAAAGGAAGACAGCCAATTGTATATCACAATACTGTTTCTAGCACTATATTTTATTTTGTAATCACACATAATCTTATACTCTCAGCTCTTTTCCGAATCGCCTCCATATGTCAGTTGTATGTCCACTCACACCTTGTTAACACTTATTTTCTTTAACCTATTAAAATGCTCTTTCTTTTTACAAATACCTTAATAAAAGAAAATTAGACTGAGTAATCATACCTTAAACATTCCTTCATGAATATTGCTCCCTCTTTCAACCCCCTTGAGATATGGAACTGGTGACTTCATCCTGCACCATCCTTAAAGCCTTGGATATTCCAGAGGGACATAAGGTTGCGATTACTAAAAGCTCATACCTTCAATGGACCTATCCTTGACCATCAGTCGCACATTCGCAACACAACTTTCATGAAGCGCGCCAACTGTGGTACTGATTAAAACCATCTACATTCATATCTTAGAAATTATCAACCCAGCTATGTAATTTATTACGGTGTATATTGTATCATTTGTATCAATTTGATCTTGCCTGTAAACTGGCATGCCTCATGTAACAAACTGTTATGTGAGAATAAATTATTATTATTATTATATCATTGTTAGATGTGACACTGTATGTGATTAATCACAAAATGATCTGATTGAAGCAGATATTTACCGTTGTATCTCGAATGATTTCAATACAAGTGACATGAGCGGTCAAGTTTTTGCGTACAAATAGCACTTAGTTTTTGAATTGTTTGTGCAACACGTAGGCATATCATTGTTTGTTAGAGATTATTATGGATTTCACGGAGTAGATACACTTCATTACTTCTGTCAGTTTTTTGAAATGAATTCGATTATGCAAACTGAACAAATAAAGTGTAAGTAAGTACAATGAATGATGGTGTAAGTGTAAATATTTCACATGTGATCAAACAATCATTCTATGGGTACATACTTTTAGCACCAACCGTTAGATTATAAGAACTTCTGACAGCTAAAAATTTCTCTAAAATAATTAAAGCAAAAGAAATTTGTGTTTACATATCTGCTTGATGATGTTCATTTGTTTCAATAAACTTGTTCAAACATAGAATAAAGTTGCACTGGTTTAATTTTATGAGTTTCAAGGATCTAACACAGAATGACTTTGACTTCAACTAAATGAGAGTTTGAAGGATCGTTATTATAATAACATCAACGTGATGTACGCTTCAACCCAAGAACCAGAGAAGAATATCTCACCTCTGAAAGGTTAGTTTTAACAGCTTTTGGCTAATTAAGAAACCGTTTACATATACCAGACAATACACATACAAAATCGTTTTCTGAAATTGTGTCAGTTTAATTGGACGGTGTTCTCTCAATCTGAAACTAATCATTACGCAGAAATTCTACTCCAAAGCCATTAATTCCAATAAGTGAAAATGAATGAACTTCAAAGTGAAGTTCTGAGTGTTCCAGTACAAATTACTCATGTTGAACTAGTTGACTGTTCATGTTTGTTCGTTAATTTGATGTTCGAAGATGAAAATGAGTTTGAACTTCATGGTCACGCAAACGTGATCATAGAAAAAGTGCTGAATATCCAGTGCTACACAGATAGTGACTAAAAGACATTAAACTTATAGTAACCACGTAAATGACAGAGACGATTTGAAGGACATCAAGTAAAATTTGATAGTTCATGTTCCTCATCAATGGAAACTAATTCCTAACACAACATTGCTCATTGTTCTACCTGTGATCAGTTCGATTCATTGAATCTATCAAGACGTATTGTGTTAATGAGATATCTGTTTTGTGGTAGTTTAGACCGACTGGAAAGTGGAGGATTCCAACTTCAGCTATTACATCATTGGACGTATTTTTCCCCCAATCTGTTTGTGTTCATTCTGAAGTGAGTAGCTGTTTTGTTCAAGGTTATTACTTGACAGTGGTGAAAACGTGTTATGAAGACATTTTAGGGTATCAAATTGCACAAACAAAATAATCACTGTGTACTGGTCAGCTCTCATGAAATAATCAAGTTTAATACTGAATTATTTAAGCTAATTAAACATGATAAATAAAGCACAAAACAAAATATCACTGAATAATTGAAGAACTCACCGTCAACCAAAAACTCAGATTCAGGTGATCGTTGGAAATCCACAAAACTTCCAATTGCTCCTATAACCATTTGATTGGCCAAATTAATTGTACCTGTGTTTATTCAATGAAAAAATGAAATTGGATTGATAATATGCAGTGAATGAATGAAAGACTATGAAGTTAACACGAGACTTAGATGAATTGTGTGAACCGCAATTAGTTCACTGTGAGGCGTTCTACTGTTTAGAACTGGAACATGGAAAGACATCAGTGGAAGTTTTAAATTTTCCAAAAAGCATTGAACAGATTTATTACAGAAAATAAAACAACTTTGAATTATGAAATGACGTGTGAATAAAGAAAACTCAGTAACAATTTTAATGTGTAGAAAATGATTCTCTTACCATAAGTTTGTAAAATGAATTTGCTCACTTCAACTCCGTATATTTGAAAGGGGAATTTTGTAACAATTTCCTTGAATGTATACAAGCAAATAGATTAGTACCTCTACTGCAAAACGTAGTGAACTCACCTTTTCAGTAACCAATTTCTCGAACTTTCCATCATCAACTGGAAGTGTCTGATTAAAGCGAATAATTTGAGAATAGTGATAGAATTGTGACTGAATATGTGTTCGGGATCATGACTGAATACTTACATATTTATATGTATTACTTTGAAAAATTACTTCTTCGTTTGTCCCTACTTCGGGATCTTCACAAATATCCTTACAGTCACAAAATGTCGAAAATAAGACGACGACTGAAAAGAGTGGTATCAACTGGTCAGATGAAAAGGCATATCTGGAAGGGTTCAGCAAACAAAACAAGGTTATCTAACTGAATGAAATTGAAATTCACATAAATCAGCCATTTCTCTTGGCAGGGCGTTCAATACACACCTCATTTTTTTCAAAGCGTTATTAAACGTTTACAGAAATTTTCGTGTTTATATATATTTTGCAAGTGTTTGTTTGTTTCTTTCTGTCTGGATGATTCGAAGTAATCATTAAGACAATTAAATGCCATAGAATTATATGATCATTATTTAGTAATTAACGTGGTACATGAACTCATTGGTATGGAATATTCTTTTAGCTATTGAGGTATGTAATCTGATATTTGTACACTGTTAATTAAAATCTCCCAACCCTGATAATGAAAAATATTTGGCTTCCAGCGTTCAAAATCTGTACGTCTAATTACAAAACATATTTCTGTTGACCTCAGTTGTCTGTAGAAATATCACGGATCATACTTTGTTGTTGTCTGACACCACATTCTATCTTACTAATCAATTATTATGGTATTCGCCATTCTATTTTCTTTATAGTGAGTGTAATATGAATCTTATTTAGAGTAAGAAAACATAGCTTTCTAATAATAAGTTGTTAATGTAACTGACAATCACGTGCACACGCACACAAAAGAAATATGAGTGAAATTCTCATTTAACTAAAGATCACTACGTTTCTTAGGAAGAAACAAGAACAAATCTTTTGGCCCGCAATTCATTCAAGGTGTTACTACAGCTAAGAATAAACACTGTGACCACTGACCATCTAATTGAAAATGCATTTGGTGGTCGTTTCTTCATAGAATCTTTCGAACTTCAACACTTCATTTTATCAATCTATGTATGGCCCAATACTTGTTCCGATTCTTTGAGATTCGACTGCCGAAAACAATCTCGCCAAAACTGTTGACCAAAATAATCAAGTTATACCACTTAAAATGTGATCTGGAAGTTGGAGGATGTTCTTTCACGAGAATAATGATGCGTCATTTCAAAAGTCGAGATTCTTCGGAAGTCACGAGACCGATTCTTCTTCTAACAACCAAAGCAACAACTAATTGATGTAAAACCTTATACTACAACATACTACAATGTCAATCTGTGTTGTTCACAGACGAATTATATTAGATTCATCAATCCTTTAACATTTCTTGGTTTCAATTAGCTTTGCCGCAGGTTTATAAATGTCTTTTGGCTATCTACATTAGCTTTGTCATAAATAACTACAATGTAAATCTTCATATTCCTAGATGTTGTTTGTCAATTGTTACACACAACATTAACCTACTCGCTAACCAACTTATAAATGCATTATATTATATCATCTATGCCATTTAAATTTAACCATCATTTGGATCACCTTCATGTATTTGTGTTTATGAATTGCTCAATCAAATTAGTTGCCTAAAAAGAACAAACATAGTTTAGATAAGAAAGTCATCAAAGTTAGGTACTATCATACAGCACTAGTATAATAACTAATGTACCAGGTAGTTGTTGGCAAAACAAATATTTAGAATCAAAACTCCGTAGCCTACTATTGAAATAAACACTTTGTAAACGAATATTTTTAAATTGAGATTGATAATGTAGTCAGGCAGTTCGGATTCGTTAACGCTACAAACCTCTGCGGTCTCAGAATCAACTCAAACAATAATATCTGTTTTGTAGCGGCTTATGCTCAATCAGTACCATGTTTAGTTACATAATATTGTCTCAGGATTTTGAAACAAAGCATTGTCATGACCCTAAAACTGAATACGTTTCCAGCCATAATCATAGACATGAGTTAGGGGTTTACTCATCATAGTTACAACTTATATTCTCCTTGAGAATCAAATGAACATCACTCAACATGAAACGTCTTGTAAGGACTTATTTGGCCGAAGACATCTTGCAGCACCACATCACCTATAATTGTGGCACATAGGCATAGTTGATTTCAACAACTTTAATCATTATATCTCAATTGAATCGTTGTCCGTCTCATGCTTAACTGCATACTTGTAACTCGCTTGTATGCACCATCAGCCGGTAGGCATAAATATAAAAAAATATTCTATGACAGATCAGAATATTGTGCCTAGAGCATATCGCATACGAATGCAGTCATTTTTAACGAATCGCTCATAGTTATCTGTCCGAAATTCACATAATTATCAATGTTCATGCACTAAAAATCTTGTGATAAACATTCATATGTATTCCTAGTATTACTAAATACCAACTGGAACACTAGTTGAAATCCTTCCTCACGGTTATACTCTTGTGCTTGCAGTTAGCTTACTCATACAGATGCAATTAGAAATCAACTCATATGTACAGTTTACTGGCATAAATGCTATTTGAATTCATGAGTTAGACTAAAAGTAGTACAAATATTAACATTTCTACAACATTTATTGTTTTTATTCTTTCTAAACACAAAATGTTTGAACTAGCTATAAATTAGGCTATTAGTCAATGGCTATTACTACGCATCGTACGGCGATTCATTGAAATAAAACTACACGAGATCATTCTTGATTATTATAGTCCCAGTTTGTTCAACTCCTATATAACATTTATGTAGGATTCTTCTTTTTGCGTGCGAGTGATAAAACCGGAAATTTTAGAATTACCACATGTATTTCTCGATCAGTTGCTGCCTCTTTCCTTTTTATTTATCTCTCAAGCCATCAATGACCAAAGAGTTCTTCTTATTGTTATGGTAACCCCCGATGCGCGACAATCACACTCAATTCAGTGTCGAACCAACGTCACATTGATTCTGGTGGCTGTGTAGTGTAGTAGCATTGAGCTCTAAATACAAAATCCTCAAGGCTTAACACGAGACAACCGGGAAATTGATATCCACCATTTAGCTTGGTGAAAGAGACAACTAAGGATATCGTGGGAAAATTAATTCAATTCAATCAGACGGCATGGCTCAGAATTACTGACTTTCCTCTTTTATGAATATTAAATATATTGTTGTATTTGCAGTTTGAACCTGTTCTCCATCATATATTGAATATGATTACGATAGTACGAGTCAATGTGGACAATGAAGTAGATTCAACCTAAAATTTTGTAGGTTGGGCAGTTATGTCATGACAAGGTTACAATCTCAGAATTAGGTCTATCAATAGAGTGGTAATAATAACGAAATAGACCATAATTCTTCATAATCACTCTATGAGGAAAGCACGTTCATGACCAAATATTTTTCAACCACGATCTTTGAAACAACATATGCCTGCTTATGAGATAGCTATTTGTTAATTGAGCAACAGGAAAAGCTTCCTTGCACAAAAATAATTGCAAACACTGATGACTACTTACTTGAAAAAGCGTAAAACACTGAAGTGCAAAGAAAAATGCGGGCCGATTTTCGAGGAACGTTCGCTCTCGTTTGTCGATGTGTTCATAGCTCATACCCATGCAAGTAAGTGTTAGAGGCGGCCAAACCAATACGTCCCATCAGTGCTTGGAGTCATTCACTTCTGGTCTGAGCCATGTTTGTAGAGGCGGATTACTTGGTTGGGGTTCACATGACAATTGTATCCAATGGTTGAGGACTGGATTATATGGTCGAGAATCAATCACAATGACAAATGTGTATTCATTATTTGTCTTCCTTTAAACTGTGTGAATAGAGTTGTTTTATATTTTGCTTTCTACGAACTAAGTTGTTCTTCCTGTATTGTATTTTTCTATATATTACTACTATTGACGTAACTGCTTCTAAGAGTTTCGTGTTAATCTTGTTGTATTAATGAGGTGTGACAACTTGGACCGATACATATATGTGCCCGTTCCTACGTTGCAGCTGATTGACTAACTGACTGAGACAGGAGAAATAATTTTAGCTAGGTATGCCAAAAAAATAAAACTAGGCGTTGGCAACATAGTGAATAGAGTGGAGATGTTTCATCTCATTAAAGCTGACTGATTGACTTATCGCTTTTACCAAAGGAGTTCTACTCACTACATTCACGATTCCAAAGTATCATTTACGGAAATAAAAACGACAAAACGCGAGCATCGGGCACTGATCAGGTTGTTGGAGACGGAGAGTTCACCTAGAGTGGTTGGCAAATCCTGATTCCAAACCGATGGTTATCGAAGTAGGGCTCAAGGATCCCCAAGAACGAGTGACACACCAACCTACTTTGGTCACTGACAACTATGAGAAGCCATTTCCTGACCTTGCCTCACTGCATTGTGTATAAAAATTTCTACTCAAGGGCTTCGGAACGATCCTCTAAAAAACCCACCGGTTTGGCTACTCGGCCAGTGTTAAAGTTGGACTGAAGAGATTTGACTTACTGAAACGCATATTGAATATTAATAATTTCAATGTGTTTTCTGGATGTGTTTGTTTTACTCATCTTCTAAACTCGTATACATCAGTATTTTCGGACATTTTGATTTCTCTTTGTTTTTAGTCTTTTATTTCGAAATTTTGCTCCAGGAACCTGCAAATATGAGGGAATGTTTTCAGTTTCGATGACAATTGCTAGAACGATATTCGGATCGACTATTAGTACATTGTGAATACAAATTTTCACTTACTTTGGAGCTTTGTTCTATTTTTAATTTGGGTTCGTAAATTGTAAACAATTCAATATACGGAAGCGAACAAAAACTTGGACTGAACAGCCAGTATCCCAGCACAAACCAGTATTATTTGTGTGTCGTATATCTACTTTAGCTATGCAATCATGTTAGATTCTATTCGAATTATATAAATTGATAGTAGTTGAAGTGCGCAATCGTGCAGCGACGCCTTTATGGTCCAAAGCAAAGAATTCTTACTCACTAAATTCCTGCTCCCGATGCGTTATAGTGTGAATTTGTTCAAGTTTGCATAAATCAACATCGAAGATCTGATCTCGCTGTATCAATGCGTGGCCCGATGTACCCAATGTTGATCTGGCGAGGATACGTGACCAAACACCTCTAACCATAACATGTACAGTGAAGTGAAAACGAAGTGATAATGGAGGTAAAAGACGCTACAAAACTATTTATTACAATGATCCATCAACCGCAGCAACTTGAAATGTTCATCGTCAGCCACACCTGATATTATTATTATTAATGGCTTCATTCAATATTTTATTTCGGTACAGTATAGAATTCTCAGCACAAGGTATTTCAACAAGTTCCTTCTCTAAAACATGCAACAAAAAAAGAAGAAAAGAAGGCTAAAATATCTGAAACTGTACAGTTTTCCAAATTAGAGACATGTTTAAGAATCCAGGTTATTGACTATGTCAACTCTAACAATCTGATCGTCACAGAATATATTTGCTTAGTGGGGTATTGTAGAACTTTGATACCTTTAATTGAGTACATGGATCTTAGTGCATCAACATCACGTTCTATCAGAAGATATATAAGGCGAAAGATACGAATGAAGGGGATGGTTAGTATCTGATAAGATACAGTCCACCATGAGTTAGCATGACTTAAGATGTCTTTCTCCAACCATCTTATCTATGACATCGAAAGATTCGCCACACACTTTGCTAACTGCCTTCAGCACTCTCTGCAAAACAGCAAAGTATTTTCTGGAAAGCTCGGGAAAGAACAATGGAGAACAGTAAAGAATAACAGGTAATATGCAGGAGCTGAAAAATTGTAAGAGTAAATGACGAGTTATTCTAAAAGCATGTAGTCTCTTTATGTAGTAAGTCAGAAGGAAGACTTTCTTTGATAACAGTAAAACGTGCGAAGACCGAGAGAGGTCAGAGAAGAAGATTATACCAAGATAATTGACCTTCGACACTGTGTTTATCGAAGAGCCTCCAACGGCACAAGCATTATAGGATCCCGAAGTGGTGTTAAGATGCCGTTCATGACTTATGCTAAAGTTGGCAGCTTGAAATTGGTATAGAATCGAAGTCAGAAGTATAATCCAGAAAAGCGCATCGAATATACTTCTTACCTTTTCAAAGATGAACACTATATTGTGGTGCAGAACAGCAACAAAATCGGTGACAGTAGAGCGACAAATATCAAAACAGAATTTAGTTTAACAAGTGATTACATCAGTAGTGTTTTCCGGTGAGTTATCTGTTGATAATTCCCAGTTAATCGTACAAAACATGTTTTTCAGGTTTCGGATATTTTTTCTGAGTGATTCCTAAATTTGACTTTCTTGGTTTGATGCAAGAGTGTAACTTTTCCATGCTTTCCACAAACTTTCGGTAGAACACGAATTATACAGTGATCCAAGATAGAAAATGGAGCACGTTTAAGAGTCACATATATCCCCACATCATTAATGAAAACGAATTCTAAATGAGCATCCAAAGCGAATAGAAAACTCTTCTACATTTTGACACCTTGAAATACTCAGAAGCAGATCGATACCAGTTCACGTTTACAAACGTAGCTACACCGCCACACCTCTTTTTATTGTTTGATCGATCCTGATGATAGATTTTCAAATCAAGTGATAATACTACGCACTTGTCCTGTAAATCATTTAAGGAAGATTTCTGAATTCTGATAACAACACAATAACGTTACATATTTTGACTTAGTAGGAATTGTAGATAGTCTATTTTGTTAAAAAGTGATCGGCAACTAGAAGCTTTGGAAATCGACATACGAATAATGTTTATTTTCTTTAATGCATGCGATGTCTTTTCTTGTACATTTTGTGACGTAAGCAACGAAAGGTCGTAGGCTTTGCATAAGCGCACCTGTATAGTTTTCGCGATTAATAGGTATAATGAGATGTTAACACAAAATCAAAATCAAATAACCTGTTGAAATAATTAGATGCCAGAAACAGGTAGCCCAACTATTCAAGCAGGCTACAGATATTCTTGTTAGTCAAGTTCAAGTTTTATATTGCTGATGATCAAATCAGCTCATACTTGTGGACGTAAATTGGAACAAATTTAAAAGTGAATTTATTGATGTTGAAGATAAACACTTCGGGAAACTAAATTATAAGGCAGTTGAAATTTCGATAGATATATATAATGCTACTGGTCTCAAGATAACGGGGAAGTGTTTTCAAATCCCGATGACTTGTGGTTTTCGTGTAAGTTATTCTTGATATACATTTTTTCTCATTTATTTGAGAATTGAGAAGGTTTTTATGTGTATCGATGACTTAGAAAACGTTTAAAATATACGAAATCTTGTAAAATCTTGATGTATCTGATTTTGAACCATTGTACGACATTATCTTGTGGAAACAGGTTACCGCCAACGTATTCGTTCGCGAGTATTCTATCTGACTATACGATCGTAAATTCAATACTTTAATTATCATCATTTGACAAAAAAGCATTATACAGACTTATATCTTTGTTCAGAGTGAACTGAACTTGGTTAGTAAGGATAGACAGATAATACGTATCGCATTTATTACAAATTATTTTATATCATAAACAGTTTGCTTGATTTTTCCGACTAAATATCTGTCTCAATACTCATTGTGATGATTGATACCTGGTTCCAGATAAAACAGAATTGAAGTGCCTGAATTCCCGTTAATCTATCAGCTCTAACGTGATTACACAAACCACATAGGTAAGTAAAGGAAATTTACTCACCAATGGCGATTTTCGTCGTGTCGTCTTCCGAATAAACTAACGTTCGTTTTGTGTCCTTTTGCTCGATTAAATTAAGTTATACATTTCCCGCGATATACCAAAACCATTGTGCAAATAAAATGACCAAAATGAGTAAAGTGGTTTAATTATAAAACCAAATTATGAAGTATATTAACGACAGATATACATGGTTCTTCTCCTAAACCAGACACGGATATGCATGCAGAGAGAATCCTTGAGGCGTATGATGGACATCTCAACATACAGTGCTCCGCTTGACCTTGAGATAGCAAGCGAGCCTAGAAAAGTGACATGTTTATACTTGCCCAGTCTTTTAGTTAGAACTGTGCATGGACCACTGGAATTCAATTCAAGGGTGATATTCTTGCGTCGAGAACTAAGGCTTTGGATATGCGTAGTGGTGAGAAGAGTTCTAAAACGATACAATTGTGATTTTCAAGTGTTTGATGTATTACATAGTTTGTGTCGGTCATTTTATCACTAATGCATGAATATAATGGAGTTTTTTTAATTCATAGAGACCTGTAATGAATATAAGGACCATTCGTTATAATTCAATAATTTTTAACATAAACAATACAATTTATGAGTAAGCCTTCAATCTAACAAATGCCGAAATCACTACAAATGTGATAAATTTCGTTCGTCACATCAGACTACTGAATAGAGGAGATCGCTATTTTACTTGCCAATGGATGCACCATGGTTACAGATAGGGTGATTGAAAGGTAGTCAGCAGGAAACGTTGAGCCTAGTTTTCATGCTAGTCAAAATTCCTCAGCACGTTTTGTTAGTAATATCGGTGGAACTGATGTCTCCTGATGGATTCGGACCTGAGTTAGCCAGCTTCATATTCCGACATTGCAAATAAATCTCAGTTGGGATACTATTGTAAACCAAGAAGCACTAGAAAGCTATTTCGTTCTGATATGGGGCTTCTCACCAATACGCGCTCATAACCACACCAGGGATTAAACTTATGAGCTACAGGTCTCGTGGAGAACGCTTAAACCGTTGAAGCCCCTGCAGTAATACACCTATCGAAGTCCGAGATGTAATCAAATACGTTTTCAGCATCTGAAATCAATAACCATGACTTCGATTTCGTGATGTTTGGCAATTTTAGTAACGAGTATCTGCAATCGCAAAGAAACGAACGCTTTCTATGGGGACAAATTTACGTCAATCTATGTCAAAGTTAAAAACGCTATAATTAGGACATTTACATCGTGCTTGGTGTCTGGGTACGACTTAGATGTCAACAAGTTATTTCATCAGAGAAGAGAATTCAATAAGACATAGTGATCATCGAATGCAATCGAACAAGTGAAAACGTGCGTCCTGGTCTAAATCGCTAGATAGCATAACATAAATTATTTTCTCGTTAATAACAGTTATGTAACACTGTAAAGGAATACAGATTGAAATCGTTGCAGTCTATCACTGGGTCAAAAATACTGTCACATATTTCAGCTTTCGGTTGATATACACTGAAAAAAATCAGAATTGACATTCAGTATTATCCACTTTGACGTTTTGTGAAAAGCACCAACTAAGTATTATTGTAGATTGGATGCTGACTAAATAATGTACACTTGATCAAGATATTAAATGCAAAACGTTAATCGCAAGGAAACTGAAGCTTTCCATGAGTACCGAATGTGCTTCAATCTATGTTCAAGGTAGCGTGCACTGTTTTTATACACCTAGCTAACAAGTCCCAACTAATATAAAGCCTAGATTCATCAATTCCTGTTGACTGCTTCTAATTACATGACACTCATAGAAATGCCTCGCAAAGTCAATTCACTTGAACTAGAGACCGCGCATTAGAATTTGATCGATGATATCCTTTGAGTGCTAAGGATTAGAGCCACACAAGATTAGGTTTTGTTACTCGCTGACATCAGCGAAATGTATTCCTAACAAAAACATATACGTCACTTCAGTTTAACGAACTCTATTAGGCATATGCGTACATTCAGATCACAGTTATGTAACGATTAAACATGGAACGTTTTCACATGAACAACAAAAAATTAAGAGATTGAGTAAAAGTATTAAATTATCATGTGTATATTAATACATGGCTGAAAGGAATGACCATACACCACTTCTAATGATAATCATGGACTGATGTCTTATGTTGATTAAATCATCCATAAGCTTTATCTCCAACACAGGTCCAGGTAGATAGTAAATTTGGCCTACCTTCCCGATCTTTATCTCGAATGTAGGCTTAACTACATAAGAGCACAGACTACGAGTGCTAGTGATACCACTCGTTCACCCAAAATGAAGTACGGTTCCAAATCTGAATTTGGTGAAAGAAAGCTGATCAGACTCCTTAATTATCAACGCACTACTCCACATAAATCAGTATACCCGGTTTATCTCCTTCTCATGCTTATTTGTAGTGACCCTTCATCTCGGAAAAACACATTATTATATGTCAACTAGCGAAACAGATGACAATTCATCATATTCATTTCACATTACATTGGTAATAAATCTTCCAGAGCAAGAACTGTCGTATCCTTTTGATGTTATCATCATGCATATATATATTCATTTATTGTTATCATCATGTAGAATGTTTTCAAAACAAGTGATGGAATGAGTTAACAAAACCATCCTAACTAATGATCATAACTGTATCAGGAGATAAAGACTTCTTAGTTAGCTAGCCATAATTTGCCATTGAAGACCCTAGATGATGATTCAATATGACGCAGGTGTATGGTTTCCGAGTAAGTGATGCTGAGGTTAGACTTAGGGTACCAAGCGAGGATAATGAGTAGTATTATAAGATTGTGAATTTTCGTCCGCTAAGGTGACTGCAACATGTGGTACGCATCTCCGATAACCCCTCAACATAGAATATTGGTAGTCGTAAGAGTGCGTTGGAGAGAAACTAGTAGGAGATAAACTAAAAGGAGACACCGATTTCTTAAACCAATAACTAGTGGTTTGAGCTATATTAGTAGATCCAGTTAATCTGATTGTAGTGATCAATAGCTGAAGATGTTAGGTGACATGCAGCAGAACGGGTCCAGATGCATCCCCTCCTTATCTTCCCATAACTCTTGAGTTCTCAAGTTTATTGTTTCCTTTTTCTATTACCTCCACATGCAGTACTATTTTACTACCATTTATACAAATGCTAATTATACAACTTGATTACACATCTCAATAACTTGATCTCGCTTCATCGTTATGATGTAGCAATAAGTTTTCTTGTTCCATCAAACAAGCCTTTATATCAACTTTCGCTTTGACTTTCTTTCTATTCATCCTAACATAACACTTTACAGTGCATCTACCTTATTTGTCGCATTTTGAACTGTGTTTCTCATATTTATATTCCCACTAAACGCTCCCTAACTCTCATTCTTCCTACGTAGATGTGAAGTATGTAAACCTTCTCTGATTATTAAATGTATTACATGTTGTAAGTGTTTGCCGACTTCAAATAAAGCTCGACTACCAAGGGATTCAAACTTAAGATCTTGTTTCTGACATTTTTTATAAGTGTACAGCGGTGCATCGAATATCAGATTGGACCCGTGTGTGCGCACTGCAAAGACTATTAATTTATTTAATTTGTATAGAATCTAACACGAATGGGCACCAAAGCTAGATATGCACCACACAAATAATAATGATCTGTGCTAGGATACTAGCCGAGTACCCGAACCGTTGGTTTTCTTGGAGGATCAATCCCAAAGCACTTGAACAGAACTCCCTATCCACAACGCGGTGAGGCAAATTCAGGGGATCGCGTCTCATAGTAGTCAGTGTCCAAAGTAGGTTGGATCCTTGAGCTCTACCTGGATAAACATTGCCTTCCGGATTTGCCAATTACCCTAAGTAGACTCTCAATCTCCATCAACCTGATAAACGTTGGACGTTCACGTTTTGTCCTGTTGTTTCCGAAAACGACACCTCGAAAGCGGAAAAGTAGTGTGTAGGACTATAAACGCATCGACGAATGAGAGTCGACTTTCCTCATTCTCGACCGAACCACGGTATTTGGCACGGCGCAACAGAACAACATGTTTTAAATAACAGTCTGTCAATACGCTTCCTTAATTACGTTTTTCCTCCAAAACCTATGCGAAGTCAGATTTGAAACACCATTTATTCATAGATTAAAATTGTCATATATCTTTTACATTGGTATATGGATTATATTTTATTGGCCAATTCAATGGTTACAACGCTGGGTATTTGAAAAACGTCGATTGATGATCTATGATAATTTAATTGAATTTAAACAACCGTCAGAGAATGTTTACTTAAGTCAGTTGAAGAATGAATGGTGATGATTAATGGACAACTTTCTATGATACAAGTTTCCAATTTAAGTAGAAGTGGACACTGTTTTCCATCCATCTCAAACTCAATAAATAAATATATATTTATCTATAGCATATTTTATAAAGAAAAATATTTGACGAATTGACTTTGTTTTGTATATTCGCGGTAACCTGTCATTCAAGTGCAACTTGTAACCTGACACATATGTGCACCAACTCAAGTTGTCATATCACACCGGTGAATCAATACATCAATACATACTCACTTATTACACAATGGAATAATGTATAACTTCGACGGAATTTCGTTCTCTGAGCTGGATGGTTTGATCGTGGAGCTTTCATCGTGCTTGTGAACGACATCATCAGCACAAACTTCAGATAGAAGGGAAGTGTTCAAATTTCTCCACGCGCGTTTCTATTATACTACTATCCATATATCCTGATGATATCCTTCGAGAATTAGGTCAAACACGAATCGTGAATAAGAAAAGTTCAACAGATTTTAGTATGAGGCTGAAAGCATTTCAACTATAACGTATTATTAGATCTTCCTCTGGAAAATTTTATCATTGTTTCAAAAATTAAACAATAATGAGTTCTCACTGAACGTGACTGGATTACTATGGAGTGAGCTCGTTGCTTAAACAATGAATAATTTATTTATTTATTTATTCAAGGTAAATTAACTATAAAGCAAATACAATGAAATAAATTTCACGTAATGGATTCAACAGGAAAAAAATACTACATTGAAAGTGAATGACTAGCAAGAACTATAGTTACAGATAAGTGACCAAGAGTAAACTTCAGATTGTCAATTATTTGAATTTCGTTGTCCAGGAAGACACTGAAAGCCGCATGACTGAAACATCGGACTCACAGAACACAACAAATTCCTAACTGGAAGCATAACAACGAAAACTACTGCCCGTCGTCAACCATGTGATTGAAAATGTACTATAATAGAAAAAGTGTAACGTGTCAAATGTTATTTTCTGTGTCGGGTTTTGCTATATCACCAACCTATTCAAACGGAAGTAGGTGAAATCGAAATGCACAGGTTTACATTTCTGTGGTTACACGTTACAAGGGTAGATTTTGATATAAATTGAAGCAATTGACTTTTCTGCACGATACCATTTTGAACATCATATATAGAGATGGGCTAATAATATGTCGAAATAGTTGGGCAGTGTTGACAAATTTATTTTTCTCAATCGCGCTTAATTTTTATGTGACGCCTTGCACTGTCGTAAAACATTTCAGGTTCAAAGTAAGACACATCAAGACTTTACAAGATTTTGTCATTCATTTTGTATATTTTAAACAAATACTAAAAGACCGAGTTATATGAAACTCCTCTTGATTTTCAAATAAATGAGAAAAAATGTATATCAAGAATAACTTACACGAAAACCACAAGTCATCGGGATTTGAAAACACTTCCCCGTTATCTTGAGACCAGTAGCATTATATATATCTATCGAAATTTCAACTGCCTTATAATTTAGTTTCCCGAAGTGTTTATCTTCAACATCAATAAATTCACTTTTAAATTTGTTCCAATTTACGTCCACAAGTATGAGCTGATTTGATCATCAGCAATATAAATCTTGAACTTGACTAACAAGAATATCTGTAGCCTGCTTGAATAGTTGGGCTACCTGTTTCTGGCATCTAATTATTTCAACAGGTTATTTGATTTTGATTTTGTGTTAACATCTCATTATACCTATTAATCGCGAAAACTATACAGGTGCGCTTATGCAAAGCCTACGACCTTTCGTTGCTTACGTCACAAAATGTACAAGAAAAGACATCGCATGCATTAAAGAAAATAAACATTATTCGTATGTCGATTTCCAAAGCTTCTAGTTGCCGATCACTTTTTAACAAAATAGACTATCTACAATTCCTACTAAGTCAAAATATGTAACGTTATTGTGTTGTTATCAGAATTCAGAAATCTTCCTTAAATGATTTACAGGACAAGTGCGTAGTATTATCACTTGATTTGAAAATCTATCATCAGGATCGATCAAACAATAAAAAGAGGTGTGGCGGTGTAGCTACGTTTGTAAACGTGAACTGGTATCGATCTGCTTCTGAGTATTTCAAGGTGTCAAAATGTAGAAGAGTTTTCTATTCGCTTTGGATGCTCATTTAGAATTCGTTTTCATTAATGATGTGGGGATATATGTGACTCTTAAACGTGCTCCATTTTCTATCTTGGATCACTGTATAATTCGTGTTCTACCGAAAGTTTGTGGAAAGCATGGAAAAGTTACACTCTTGCATCAAACCAAGAAAGTCAAATTTAGGAATCACTCAGAAAAAATATCCGAAACCTGAAAAACATGTTTTGTACGATTAACTGGGAATTATCAACAGATAACTCACCGGAAAACACTACTGATGTAATCACTTGTTAAACTAAATTCTGTTTTGATATTTGTCGCTCTACTGTCACCGATTTTGTTGCTGTTCTGCACCACAATATAGTGTTCATCTTTGAAAAGGTAAGAAGTATATTCGATGCGCTTTTCTGGATTATACTTCTGACTTCGATTCTATACCAATTTCAAGCTGCCAACTTTAGCATAAGTCATGAACGGCATCTTAACACCACTTCGGGATCCTATAATGCTTGTGCCGTTGGAGGCTCTTCGATAAACACAGTGTCGAAGGTCAATTATCTTGGTATAATCTTCTTCTCTGACCTCTCTCGGTCTTCGCACGTTTTACTGTTATCAAAGAAAGTCTTCCTTCTGACTTACTACATAAAGAGACTACATGCTTTTAGAATAACTCGTCATTTACTCTTACAATTTTTCAGCTCCTGCATATTACCTGTTATTCTTTACTGTTCTCCATTGTTCTTTCCCGAGCTTTCCAGAAAATACTTTGCTGTTTTGCAGAGAGTGCTGAAGGCAGTTAGCAAAGTGTGTGGCGAATCTTTCGATGTCATAGATAAGATGGTTGGAGAAAGACATCTTAAGTCATGCTAACTCATGGTGGACTGTATCTTATCAGATACTAACCATCCCCTTCATTCGTATCTTTCGCCTTATATATCTTCTGATAGAACGTGATGTTGATGCACTAAGATCCATGTACTCAATTAAAGGTATCAAAGTTCTACAATACCCCACTTAGCAAATATATTCTGTGACGATCAGATTGTTAGAGTTGACATAGTCAATAACCTGGATTCTTAAACATGTCTCTAATTTGGAAAACTGTACAGTTTCAGATATTTTAGCCTTCTTTTCTTCTTTTTTTGTTGCATGTTTTAGAGAAGGAACTTGTTGAAATACCTTGTGCTGAGAATTCTATACTGTACCGAAATAAAATATTGAATGAAGCCATTAATAATAATAATATCAGGTGTGGCTGACGATGAACATTTCAAGTTGCTGCGGTTGATGGATCATTGTAATAAATAGTTTTGTAGCGTCTTTTACCTCCATTATCACTTCGTTTTCACTTCACTGTACATGTTATGGTTAGAGGTGTTTGGTCACGTATCCTCGCCAGATCAACATTGGGTACATCGGGCCACGCATTGATACAGCGAGATCAGATCTTCGATGTTGATTTATGCAAACTTGAACAAATTCACACTATAACGCATCGGGAGCAGGAATTTAGTGAGTAAGAATTCTTTGCTTTGGACCATAAAGGCGTCGCTGCACGATTGCGCACTTCAACTACTATCAATTTATATAATTCGAATAGAATCTAACATGATTGCATAGCTAAAGTAGATATACGACACACAAATAATACTGGTTTGTGCTGGGATACTGGCTGTTCAGTCCAAGTTTTTGTTCGCTTCCGTATATTGAATTGTTTACAATTTACGAACCCAAATTAAAAATAGAACAAAGCTCCAAAGTAAGTGAAAATTTGTATTCACAATGTACTAATAGTCGATCCGAATATCGTTCTAGCAATTGTCATCGAAACTGAAAACATTCCCTCATATTTGCAGGTTCCTGGAGCAAAATTTCGAAATAAAAGACTAAAAACAAAGAGAAATCAAAATGTCCGAAAATACTGATGTATACGAGTTTAGAAGATGAGTAAAACAAACACATCCAGAAAACACATTGAAATTATTAATATTCAATATGCGTTTCAGTAAGTCAAATCTCTTCAGTCCAACTTTAACACTGGCCGAGTAGCCAAACCGGTGGGTTTTTTAGAGGATCGTTCCGAAGCCCTTGAGTAGAAATTTTTATACACAATGCAGTGAGGCAAGGTCAGGAAATGGCTTCTCATAGTTGTCAGTGACCAAAGTAGGTTGGTGTGTCACTCGTTCTTGGGGATCCTTGAGCCCTACTTCGATAACCATCGGTTTGGAATCAGGATTTGCCAACCACTCTAGGTGAACTCTCCGTCTCCAACAACCTGATCAGTGCCCGATGCTCGCGTTTTGTCGTTTTTATTTCCGTAAATGATACTTTGGAATCGTGAATGTAGTGAGTAGAACTCCTTTGGTAAAAGCGATAAGTCAATCAGTCAGCTTTAATGAGATGAAACATCTCCACTCTATTCACTATGTTGCCAACGCCTAGTTTTATTTTTTTGGCATACCTAGCTAAAATTATTTCTCCTGTCTCAGTCAGTTAGTCAATCAGCTGCAACGTAGGACCGGGCACATATATGTATCGGTCCAAGTTGTCACACCTCATTAATACAACAAGATTAACACGAAACTCTTAGAAGCAGTTACGTCAATAGTAGTAATATATAGAAAAATACAATACAGGAAGAACAACTTAGTTCGTAGAAAGCAAAATATAAAACAACTCTATTCACACAGTTTAAAGGAAGACAAATAATGAATACACATTTGTCATTGTGATTGATTCTCGACCATATAATCCAGTCCTCAACCATTGGATACAATTGTCATGTGAACCCCAACCAAGTAATCCGCCTCTACAAACATGGCTCAGACCAGAAGTGAATGACTCCAAGCACTGATGGGACGTATTGGTTTGGCCGCCTCTAACACTTACTTGCATGGGTATGAGCTATGAACACATCGACAAACGAGAGCGAACGTTCCTCGAAAATCGGCCCGCATTTTTCTTTGCACTTCAGTGTTTTACGCTTTTTCAAGTAAGTAGTCATCAGTGTTTGCAATTATTTTTGTGCAAGGGAGCTTTTCCTGTTGCTCAATTAACAAATAGCTATCTCATAAGCAGGCATATGTTGTTTCAAAGATCGTGGTTGAAAAATATTTGGTCATGAACGTGCTTTCCTCATAGAGTGATTATGAAGAATTATGGTCTATTTCGTTATTATTACCACTCTATTGATAGACCTAATTCTGAGATTGTAACCTTGTCATGACATAACTGCCCAACCTACAAAATTTTAGGTTGAATCTACTTCATTGTCCACATTGACTCGTACTATCGTAATCATATTCAATATATGATGGAGAACAGGTTCAAACTGCAAATACAACAATATATTTAATATTCATAAAAGAGGAAAGTCAGTAATTCTGAGCCATGCCGTCTGATTGAATTGAATTAATTTTCCCACGATATCCTTAGTTGTCTCTTTCACCAAGCTAAATGGTGGATATCAATTTCCCGGTTGTCTCGTGTTAAGCCTTGAGGATTTTGTGTTTAGAGCTCAATGCTACTACACTACACAGCCACCAGAATCAATGTGACGTTGGTTCGACACTGAATTGAGTGTGATTGTCGCGCATCGGGGGTTACCATAACAATAAGAAGAACTCTTTGGTCATTGATGGCTTGAGAGATAAATAAAAAGGAAAGAGGCAGCAACTGATCGAGAAATACATGTGGTAATTCTAAAATTTCCGGTTTTATCACTCGCACGTAAAAAGAAGAATCCTACATAAATGTTATATAGGAGTTGAACAAACTGGGACTATAATAATCAAGAATGATCTCGTGTAGTTTTATTTCAATGAATCACCGTACGATGCGTAGTAATAGCCATTGACTAATAGCCTAATTTATAGCTAGTTCAAACATTTTGTGTTTAGAAAGAATAAAAACAATAAATGTTGTAGAAATGTTAATATTTGTACTACTTTTAGTCTAACTCATGAATTCAAATAGCATTTATGCCAGTAAACTGTACATATGAGTTGATTTCTAATTGCATCTGTAAGAGTAAGCTAACTGCAAGCACAAGAGTATAACCGTGAGGAAGGATTTCAACTAGTGTTCCAGTTGGTATTTAGTAATACTAGCGTGGACAGAACAACACTATGGAAACTTCTTTGACACTACGGCGTGCCTCAGAATATAGTCAATATCATACGGAGTTCATATAATGGATTAAACTGCAAATTCGTGCACGGAAGACATTCGACAAACTCGTCTGAAATAAAGACCGGTGTTAGGCAAGGTTGCTTACTCTCACCCTTTCTCTTTCTCCTGGTGATCGACTGGAACATGAAGACGTCAACATCTGAAGGGAAGCATGGGATACAATGGACATCTTTGATGCAATTGGATGATCTTGACTTCGCAGATGATCTGGCCATTCTATCCAAAACGCAACAACAAATGCAGGAGAAGACGAACAGTGTAGCAGCAGCCTCAGCAGCAGTAGGTCTCAATATACACAAATGGAATAGCGACGTTCTTTGATACAACACAGCATGCACCAATCTAATCACAATTGACGGAGAAAATTTGGAAGATGTAAAAACCTTTACATATTTGGGCAGCTTCATTGATGAACAGGGTGAATCTGATGCAGATGTGAAGGCGCGGATCGGCAAGGCAAGAGCAGCATATTTACAACTGAGGAACATCTTGAACTCAAAGCAAATGTCAACCAACACCAAAGTCAGGATTTTCAATATAAATGTCAAGGCAGTTCTACTGTATGAGGCGGAAACCTGGAGAACTATGAAAGCCATCCAGAAGATACAGGTGTTTAATGATAGTTGTCTACGCAAAATACTTCAGATCCGTTGGCCAGACATCACACTATCAGCAACAACCTACTGTGAGAGAGAACAAACCAGATCCCAGTGGAGGAAGAAATCAGGAAGAAGCGCTGGAAGTGGATAGGACACACATTGAGGAAAGCACCCAACGGCGTCGCAAGACAAGCCCTCACATGGAATCCTCAAGACCAAAGGAAAAGAGGAAGACCAAAGAACACATTACGTCGACAAATGGAAATAGACACGAAAAAGATTAACAAGAATTGTATGGAACTAGAAAAGAAGGCCCAGGACAGAGTGGGTTGGAGAATGCTGGTCGGCGGCCTATGCTCCATTGGGAGTAACAACCGTAAGTAAGTAATACTAGTAATACATACGATTGTTAATCAGAAGATTTTTAGTGCATGAACATTGATAATTATGTGAATTTCTGACAGATAACTAAGAGCGATTCGTTAAACATGACTGCATTCGTATGCGACATGCTCTAGGCACAATGTTCTGATCTGTCATAGAATATTTATTTATATTTATACCTACCGGCTGATGGTGCATACAAGCGAGTTACAAGTATGCAGTTTAGCATGAGACGGACAACGATTCAATTGAGATATAATGATTAAAGTTGTTGAAATCAACTATGCCTATGTGCCACAATTATAGGTGATGTGGTGCTGCAAGATGTCTTCGGCTAAATAAGTCTATTAATGTTACATATTGGAATCGTATTTACTCAATAATCTCATGTTGAGATTTGAGTGTTGTTGTTAGGATTCAATGCTATTACACTACTCTACCATCAGAATCATCCGGATGTTGATTTGTTACCGAATTGTATAGAATTGTTTCGTACCGGTGGTTATCTCGATCAATAAGAATCCTTTGGGTATTCATAAGTTAAATGATAAATTAATAAGAGAGCGACAGTAATTTATCAGGGAATACATATTGTAATTTAAAAATGTTTGGTTTGGTGCTTAACATGAAAACCCAGATGAACATTATTTATACATCAATTTGTTATGCCCCGATAACAATAATGAGTGGTAAGCTTTTCAGATCCAGTTATTGACCAATACTAAACGTATATTTTTATAGTATCATTGTTAAATAACTAAACTATTCATATTCACGTCTCTTTTTATCATAAGCTTAATTTTAACCTATGAACTGTCATTATACGATTTTCCATTCTTGAATCATTCCCTGTCTATTAGTCACTGTCTCCATCATTCACAGCCACATCTGGCTAATTCTTGTACAAATGTTGTTTCATATTTTATTGGTACGTTGTGGTCTGTTTGATTGGTATATAAACTCAGTATGTTTTAAATATAATGATTCATATTGCAGAGGCTCGGACTGGTGTTTTGAACTTAACTGGATGGGCTAGGCGGAAAGCAGGACCAATCAGAGCTCTAGGCTGCTCGCACGCGTTTTACGTGTCCTTGATCCGATCGATAAGTTACTGCCCTCTAATCGGCGGTTTCAAGTTATAACACAAGTAAGACGGGATTACAACAAAGAAAAACGATTAAGTATAGGAATCTTTTAACAAGTCACACAGGCCACACGCGGAGCCTTTGACCTAAAAGTCTGATCTACAAGGTAGTGGAGCATCTTAAGGAGTCCCATGGTAGTCGATGACCAAAGATTGGTTCATACGTCATTTGTTACTTCAGCATACTGGATTCTATGTGTACCATTGGTTTTGAATCAAGGTTTCCAAACTCCCCTATAATGACTCACTGTGTCCACGGGCACGGTTTAAGCGCCGCACATTCTCATTTTGTTCTCTCCCTTTCGTAAACAAAACCCTTGTGACGAGAACGAAGTAAGTAGGACTTCCCTGGCAGAGGCTTTATACGCGTGGCCATGTGAGAGCATTTCGAGAGGGAGAGCGGTCTTTCGCCACTCTCGGCCGTACCAGGGCATTTACTGTTTCAATACATCTGTTAAGTTTGATACGGCTTGCTTAGTTATATGGAGATATTTTCGACCGCGTCATTACTTAATAATTCTACTAATATATACGAATGAATATGAAAAATTCTTTAACGTGAACATGGTGATAATTGTATACATTTAAGACAGATAGGTAAATGCAATTCATTAAACATGAGTGTATTCATGAGAGACATGCTCCAGACTCAATTTTATGATTACCTATTAACTATTTATGCATATTAACACCTACCACATGATGTTGCCTATAGGTTAGTTGCAAGTATGAAGTTTATTATAAGACGGGAAACTGTTTAATGAGGATAAACTGATTATAAATTGTTGACAACAACTAAGCTTATGCGCCACAATTATAGATGATGTAATCTATTCTTTACTTTTCTAGTGCACAAGAACACTAGTGGGAACAATCGAATATATTTAACACAAAATAACTGGACTTCTTACTAATATCTAACAGTCATAAAGTAAATGCTTAATTTGCAAAATGTCCATCAAATGCCTCACAATGATTTGGACTTCATCGTTCTTGCATTTTCATACAAACTGTTGAGAAGCCGTGACCAGTACAGCTAACCTGTGTTGAATAGAAACAGGTGTTGGTCACTCAACTTCGTAAATTGGTTGAAATTAGACATTAACACCATTAGATGCCGGCTCAGTGGTTCAGTAGGTTAAGCATTTGTGCGCAAAACGGCCCTGGGTTCGAGTCACGCGAACGGTGTCGTGGGTACGATGTGTACTGCTGAGGAGTCTCAGAATAGGACGGAACGGCCGTCCAGTGCTTCCAGGTTTCCAGTGGTGGTTTGTCATCAATCGGTTCATGATCTCAATTAAAAATTACATTCTGTTTCGATTCTTTACGGTTTGATCCTCTTATCTCTCTGCTGCCAGACATTCTGTTCACGACTAACATCATATACTACTTATGTCAATATAAATAGCATAAACCACACATTCAGTTCTTGTTAATATTCATTACTCATTACCAAGTCGTATACGCGTTTACAGTAGTTTATAAAAACGGAAGAAACCGTTTCATGAGCAAACTGATTTCAGAACTAAATCACTAATCAACCACATTTAACAATTTGAACTGTACTGCATAACATAAACATTCAAACTATACACTGTTTAATGATTTCTAATGAAATTAACTGATTGTCCCATAGAGAAACTGTTTCTTCTCTACTTCTATGAAGTGAAATAACGATCTTCTCAACCAAATATTTTGCTTATTTATTCATTCTATACTTCATTTCGTTCCAATCCACAGTGATCTTTTGCTTGAATTAAGGAAATTATAGATTGTTCATTTTAAGATGATGGAGAAGATTCGTAGCTTAAATGTATGATTTTATAGAGTTTTGTTCTTTGAACTGCCAAAATCATCTAGCTCATAGAACAAAACTCCATCAACAGGATTGTTCATTTCTATATTCTACATTAAACTTACATAGTTGACTGTAGTCATTCATGAATGCAAACAGTCATCTGATCAACTTTATAATCGTTTGTTTCATATTGTTCGTTTGAATCTTCCATCCTTAGTGTTCTACACTATAAGTGTTCAGTCTCTTATTAGGAAAATCAAAACAACCTCTTAAAATGAACTGATGGTCCATAGGTCATGTGATCATTAGAAGTTGTGGAGATATTTTTTGCAACTCAGAATCCAAGAACAATGCAATTTCGACCAAATACAATCAAATGAGCACAAATGAATTTATTATATTCAGAATACAAAATTAGGCAATCAACACATACAATGGAATCATTTATTCATACAAACAGCACAGCCCAATAAATTGTTTGCATTCACGTATACGATTTATAGAATTATAGGAATTCTGTTCAATTCATCAGATTGAATATAACACAACACCAAGTTCTATCATTGCTGTTACATCAGTTATATTCTCAAAGTGAATAATCTATGCGTTTAATTAACAAACTTATTTCTGTTGACCTCAGTCATTCACAGACATATCATTGATTACACTTTGTTGTCGACTATCACCGCATTTCATCTCATTAATCAAATAATATGGTATTGTGTATAGTGACTGTAATATGAATATAAATCTTAGTTGGAATTTTTACAAAAATGTCGCATCCTAATAGTGTGTTTATGTCAATGAAAATAAGCCACACATACACACACAGAACAGGAATGAGTGACATTCTCACTCCACGAGAGAATGCCACTTTTCTAGAAAGAAATTCATAGACAAATAAATCTTCTAGCCGTCAATCCATAAATGGTATTACTTCAACTAAGAATAAACACTGTGACCGTTAACCATCTAATTTCAAATGGGTTCGGTGATCGTATTCTCATGGAATCATTTAGAATTCATGTCCTGTGTTTATCAATCTATGGATGACCCAATAATGATTCCGATTCTTTGAGATTTGACTAGTTATTACGTGTTGTGTACATTGGTTTATGAGATTGTGATGAATCATCTTGATGATATAATCCATATCACATTCTGTATATTGTCTTATAGTTATCAGCGAGACAGATAAACTCAACGTTACCCGATGCTATTGAAAAACGAATTTCACTGTTGGAAAAATGTATGTCTTCATTGAATATCGATTACGCTTGGATATTATCGTCTAGTACATGCGATCAAATTTTACATGAGGTTTAATACACTTCTTTATATCATTTGATACAAAAATTATTCTTTATTTGGCTACAGCATTGAGGTGGATTACTCCACAATGATGCATTCTGGTTACAGAAAACGTTAGTTCCCATGGAGCTGTATTGATTAGATAATCCATATACATTCTTATTGTATTTAATTCTATTGCATTTAATGTTAACGAATAAGGCGAATTGCTCAAAGCTTTAGTGAATTTATAAGAACATTACACTAACACATCAGCAGACCTCATGTAACTTTTCAAACAAATGAATTGATCTCCACTTCGAATAACTTCATTCTTTATTGATTTGAAACGTTATCCTAAAATTGGAAAACTGAAGCCAGCTGCTCAATTAATCAAAGATAGACTGATCAAGACTGGCTAGCGATTGCAGGGGATGTTGAACACGGTATTCTCACTCATGATCTGGTGCGGATGCATAACCGAGTGCCTTCAGCTAAGCGAGTACATTAAAATCAATGTGGCCAGCATCCAATGTCGAAGACATACAGAGTAATTTATTTTAGGGATTTATTTACCGCCACAATATGGATGCACCACACATGGACGGTCAATTAATTAGATTCCTGGTTTTATCAAAGTTATGAATGTCAACTCATACGATTGGAAAACACAAATCGATAAAGTATCTGATGCTCGTTTAGTGCATTCAAGAACTATATCGAATTTTTCGGAAGGATCACGTTTTTTCCTCCTGAGGATAATTTTCCAAAAACACGTTTAGTCAGTGTTATATGCAACAATCAATTGATGTTAGCGTCTTTCGACCTAAATTATAAATGGTTTCAAGTGGTTTTTCTTCACTAAATACGCACAACATGTTACGCAACCACTAGTCTTGATGTTGAATGTAATGAATAACCTAGAAAAATCAAACGGAAAGATAGATCGAAATGTCGTTGTCGATGCTTTGAATTTCGTTGTCCCGGAACACACTGAAAGCTGCATGACTAAACCATCTGACTCAGAGAATACAACAAAATTCCTGACTGGAAGCATAACAACAAAAACTACTGCCAGTCATCAACCATCTGATTGAAAATGTTAGGAGACTAAAAATCCACCTACTTATGGAAAATAGTCAAGGTAGTTTAACTTATCAGAGTAAGGAGAGACAGGATCACAAAGTGATTACTTCATTTATATCCGTTACATCACATTAGATCTTAATAAACTCACTCTTAATGTATAGTTTCCTGGTTTCTACGGCGAAGGAAACTGTGAACGGAATATCTAGCGTGATGGATTTCTTTTTATTTTAGTTAAAGATAATATCGATAACTGTGAGAAGTGTGTAGTCGGTTGTCGCTTCCAGGTTGCCCAAAAAATGGAAGGACATTTCTTAAGAGACCTCAGAATTAAACGAGGTTAGGGGTGGTTATGAAAACCTGGGAGCATGACCAAAGAACCTAAGAAACAACTGATAATAAAAATAATAAATTTATAAGGAGCAACTGCTCAAAGCCGGTCACAGCCATTTTATGACCGTCCAGTTCTCTCAGGTTTTCCATACTGTTCTAACTCCAATTATCCATGATCTCAACTAATAAAGTTTAACATTAAATTGAATAAAAGAATAATCTCTATTTTCCGTTTCATTATCATTTTTTTTCTAATTATTGGGATGATCCATAAAACTTCTCGCAAAAGACAAGAAAGTCTCAGGAAAACACTATGAAGCATTCATACAATCAGCGTTCACTTGAAGTTTAGCCGGAAACATCAAGAAAGTAAAAAGTCACATGTAGAGTTTCTGATTGGATGAATACTTATACGGCTACTGCGTTTAGTAGGATTCCAGAATTTTCGGTGAACCGAAGGACATCTAAAATACTATAAAAACCCTATATTTTCTGCCCGAAAACCAACCTTTGGAGTAAAGTGCTTCTCACATATTTTGAGCCTTTTCTCTTGTGTTCAAGTCGCTGTATAGTTCTAGCTTGGGGGTTACGTGAATAGTTTAGGAACTGAATATAGCGTTCAATAAACAAAACTTATGATTAATACAGTGATCCTTTTCATTTGAAAGAACAAACAAACTGTGGTTTTAATGTATTGATAATTTGCTAACGAATAATTTCAGTTTTGTATAGGAATATAATTGGAAATGCATATTGTGGCAATATATTCTTTTTTTAATTATTTCATATTATAATTATTAGTAATAATAATAATAAACCATAGTAATAAGTGATTAACTCCGCCTATAGCTCTTCTAGAGTTTCTGCGTATACCATCAGCAACAGCCTTCTCTGAGAGAGAACAAACCACCTTCCAACTGAAGAGGAAATTAGGAAAAGATGATGGAAATGGGTAGGACATACATTATGAAAATCATTAAACTGCATCACAAGGCAAGCTCTAACTTGGAATCCTGAAAGGAAGCGGAAAATAGGAAGATCAAAGAATACATTATGTTGGAAGATAGAATCAGATATGAAAAGGATGAATAACAACTGGAACAATCTGGAAAGGATTCCGAAGACAGGGTTAAATGGAGAATGTTGATGAACGGCCTATTTTGCTCCACGAGGAGTAACAGGCGTAAGTAAGTAATAAGTGATTGATGTCAAACAATTCAATTCATAAAAGATAATAAAGAAATAAGAAACAATCAAAATAATGTAATCGACTAGAGACAAACAAAAAAAATTACAATTATATTTGTAAAATAATAAAAGAAGAATAGAAAATAAACAAATTGTCAATATATCATTGTTGTTATTATTATCGATAAGAATAAAGATGAAGAGGAAGAGGTAACAGCAACGGCGGTGGCAGAGGCGGCGGTGGCTGCTGCTGCTGCAGCGGTGATGATACAATACAGACAAACAGATATAGTTAATTGTTTTGTATTAAAGAAATTTTCACTCATTTCTAATGAATATTTGTATATTGTGAATGACTAGCATTATGATTATGATGATTATTTATACCATTGGCTCGTGTTTTCTCCCAATTGATTGCATAATTGTTACTACTCCCACTACTACTACTACTATTAGTAGTAGTAGTAGTTGTTGTTGTTGTGTTACTATTTCGATGATTTAAACCTGACGTTGAAGAGGTTATTGAATTAGGTGTTGTATATTGTATTGTACGAGTAGTATATAATGTTGTTGGTGTATAATTATGCGTTAATAATGTACTTGATGATATATTATTTAATTGATTATGAGAATGATTAGGATGATGCTGGTGGTGATGATGTTGAAAATATTGATTTGTATTTAAGGTATTTAATTTATTATTTCTATTTGACATCGTTGTATAACGTGTATTATTTATCATGTTCATAGGTGTTGTATTAGTTTGACTGATGATTCCACTATTTGATTTTAAATGATTACCAGAAACAGCAGTATTATTAGTATGATGATTATTAGTGTTTATAATGTTACCACTACCAGATGATGTTGCTGGAATAGCACCAATTCGTTGTAAATGACAATTTAAACATAATAAACGTTGTATAATACGTCCAGATGTTCTAAGATCTGGTTCATTAAAAGGATAACACCGATTATCCGCTTCATCACCTAAATTACGTTTACAATCCTAAATAAATAAATAAATAAAATATTTACTGTAAACATCAACTTTGAAACACATTTATATCTAACTGACAATTTCTAAACAGAACACAGAGATTGTCATTGGATTCTATTCCCTATTATACAATGATGTAAACCAGTATTAAGTTGAATCACTTAGGATATATCTAAGCTTCATTCATAGAAATCATAAGTTCTATGTTGAATGGATGTACATGATACTTATAGAAACAGAAAATCAATAAAATACAACCATCATTTTTAAATTATTCCTTTAATCCTATTCTACACAGTTATCCTTTCAATGTTCTTAATCACAAAAACAGTCAGTCAGTCAGTCAGTAACAACGTAGAACTTCGTACGTACGTACATAATTTCGAGTTGCCACACCACTTTGGCACAGAGATGCAGTTGTCGATTCAAATCCCGTAGTGGTAGAGGCGGTAAGAGTATAAGCAGTAGTCGGAAAGATTAGGGTTTGAAGATGATTAGGCAAGCTTTTATTAAACATCATACATAATAAGAGTATAGAATTTATTTTGTCATTCGTTCATTGAATAAGAGATCATTGAATATTGAATTGTAACTTTTATTAAAAAGTCTTATTTCAAGTTCTAACCTTTACAACGTTTGTTTGTCTTTTTTCATCCAACATTGTTGCCTATGAAACATTAGACATGTTCATTATAAAAGACAGTTGTGTATATCTCTAGTCATCCTTGAATTATTCTGTAACTCTACTGAAATCCTCTGAATAACTATTAAGTTTGTTTTACATTGTTCATACTCACTTCATCTCCACTAATTTGTGTATTGTTTTATACTACTTATTTATGTTCAGTAAGTAGTTGTTTTCGCCGACATTTTTAAACTTACGTTGTAAAAGCCCAGTTCCTTCGGCATTCACGAGACTGATGCCCTTTCTAACAGTCAGAGAAAAAAATTTTATAGGTACACGGAACGTCCGAACAATGTGGGAGGCCAGGAAGACCAGTTAAATACCAACGGAAATGAGGAGATACAACTTGGCAGTACTGGGAATCAGCGAAACCCATTGGACCCAAGCTAGACAACAAAGGCTAAATACGAGAGAGATGCTACTATACTCAGGCCACGAGGAGGAAAATGCTCCACATATTCAGGAAGTTGCTCCAATGCTGTCCAAGGAAGCACAAAATGCACTTGTAGGATGGGAATCTCATGGATCCAGAATCATCAAAGCATCATTCAAAACAAAACAGGAGATCACAATGAATATGATAGCACTGACGACATTAAAGATCGGTTCTACGGTAGGCTGCGATCAATCATAGAGAAGTGCCCGAAAAACGACTTCATCATTCTCATTGCAGATCTAAACGCCTATTTCGGAATAGACAACACCGGATATGAAGATATCGTGGAACGACATGCACTGGGAGCGAGAAACGAAAGTAGTGAAAGATTCGCAAATCTATGTGCATTCAACAAATTGGTCATAGGCGACACAATATTTCTACACAAACGTATACACAAAGCTAAATGGATCTCGCCGGACCACACCACAGAGAACCAAAAAGATTATATTTGAATCAATAATAAATCCCAAAGGACTATGGAAGATGTGAGAATCAGGAAAGGAGCTAACACGGCTTCAGATCCCCACCTAGTTGTGACCAATTTAAAACTGAATCTTAAGAAGCACTGGACAACTGGACAATCAGCACTGCAAAGGTTCAATACAGCCTTCCTTCGAGATACTGACAAACTCAATAAATTCAAGATAGCTCCCAACAACAGGTTCCAAGCCTTACAAGATCGACTGAAGGAAGAAGAAACTAGTATGGAGGACAACTGGAAAGGCATCAAGGAAGCATTAACTTCAACGTGCCAGGAGGTTCTGGTTCTAAAGAAATACCATCATAAGGAATGGATCTCTATAGAAACACTGGACAAGATCAAAGAAAGGAAGAACAAGAAGACAGCAATAAACAACAGCCGAACACGAGCAGAAAAAGTCCAAACACAAGCTGAATACATAGAAGCAAACAAACAAGTGAAGAAGAGCATTAGAGCCGACAAGAAGAAATACGTGGAAGAACTAGCAACGACGGCAGAAAAAGCTACTAGAGAAAGAAATATGAAACAGCTTCACGTTACAACGAAGAAACTATCAGGGAAATACAGTAAACCAGAGAGACCGGTCAAAGACAAACAAGGCAAGCCAATCGCCGAAATTCAACAACAGCGGAACAGATGGGTAGAATACTTCGAGGAACTCCTGAATAGGCCGGCTCTAATGAATCTACTGGACATCAAAGCAGCACACACAGATCTTCCTATAGATGTCAACCCACCAACGAAGGAAGAAATCAGAATGGCCGTCCGACAAATCAAGAACGGGAAAGCAGCGGGTCCAGACAACATACCAGCTGAAGCACTGAAGTCAGACATCGAAGCAACTACAAACATGCTTTACCTTCTATTCAAAAAGATTTGGGAGGAGGAACAAGTGCCGATGGACTGGAGAGAGGAACACCTCATCAAGATTTCAAAGAAAGGAGATCTGAGCAAATGTGAAAATTACAGAGGCATTACACTACTGTCAGTACCATGGAAAGTCCTTAATAGAGTTTTGCTGGACCAGATGAAAGATGCAGTAGACGCCCAACTTTGAGATCAACAACTTGGATTTTGTAAGGATCGGTCATGCACAGACCAAATTGTAACACTACGGATCATCTTCGAACAATCAGTTGAGTAGAACTCGTCACTATACACCAACTTCATTGATTGTGAAAAGGCATTTGACAGTGTGGATAGGAGAATGTTATGGAAACTTCTTTGAGACTACGGAGTTCCTGAGAAGATTGCCAAAATTATCCGGAACTCATACGACGGACTACAGTGCAAAGTCGTGCATGGAGGACAGCTGACAGATGCCTTCCAAGTAAGGACCAAAGTAAGACAAGCCTGTTTACTCTCTCCCTTCCTCTTTCTCCTGATGGTCGACCGAATTATGAAGACCTCGACATCTGAAGGAAAACACGGAATACAATGGACAGCTTGAAATCAATTAGACGATTTGGACTTCGCAGATGACCTAGCCCTCCTATCGCATACACACGAACAGATGCAGACAAAGACAGCCAGTGTAGCAGTAGTCTCTGCATCAGTAGGCCTCAGCATACACAAAGGAAAAACCAAGGTCCTCAAATTCAAAGCGGAAAACAAAAATCCAATCACTCTTGATGGCGAAACTCTGGAAGACGTAAAATCCTTCACATATCTAGGAAGCATCATCGATGAACAAGGAGGCTCAGATGCAGACGTAAAGACAAGGATTGGCAAAGCAAGGGTCGCATTTCTACAATTGAAGAACATATGGAACTCAAAACAACTTTCAACCAATATCGAAGTGAGAATCTTTAATACGGACATCAAGGCAGCTATACCGTACGGAGCTGAAACTTGGAGAACTACCACAACTATCATTAAGAAGGTACAAGTGTTTATAAATAGATGTCTTCGCAAGATACTCAACAACCATTTACCGGATACCATCAACAGCCTATTGTGGGAGAGAGCAAACAAGCCTCCAGCTGAATGGGAAATTAGGAAAAGATGATGGAGATCGATAGGATATACATTACGGAAGTCACCAAACTGCATCATGAGACAAGCCCTACTTAGGATCCTTAAGGGAAATGGGAAGGAGGAAGGTCAAAGAACACATTACTTCGGGAATCAGAAGCAGATATCAAAAGAACGAATAGTAACTTGAAACAACTGGAAAGGATTGTTCAGGACAGGGTTGGATGGAGAATGCTGGAGAGAGTCCTATGCTCCTCCATAAGAGGTAAAAGAAGTAAGCCAGTAAGCGGGGTCGGAAGTAGTGATTAAAAAACCTTGGATATTTTTTTCGTGTTAGCTGACACTCCGTGAAGCTCGAATACGGGTTACCCGACGCATTCTACTGAAATATATTACAACTGCACCATTCAGATCTCCTCGACCCAAGTGAAACTGAATTGCTCTTTGAAGGCATAAAAGATTCTTAAACTGTCTGACAACTAGAGTTTCTACAAACTTGTGTGTGTGGTAACGAAAACCATGAAAAGTGAAATTTATTAGTTAGGATTCATATTATCCTGTTATTATTATAAACGGGTGGGATTGATCAGGAATTATTCTATTTAGGTCTACTTAGCAGATTTTTTTCTTGATAGAACTTCCAAAATTCATACCCGCTAAACAAGCTAATAGCTATCTGAACCCAGTAGCTCAATGGAAAACACGTTAGTGTTTGAAACGATAAGTACCTAGTTCATATCTCAATATGAACATTAACTCTCAAAAGTAAAACAAATTGCGTGTTGTGGATTTGCCTGCTAACCAGACTTTCTAAGGATTCAGACTATTTTTGAAACACGACTGGAAACGAGAGCCGAGGACAGGGTTAGTTAGAGATTCCTGGTTGGTGCCTCATATTTTACTAGGGATAACCAGTATAAATAAGTAACGTAATAATCGAATTAACAATCAAAATCTATCAATCAATCAAATCAAAGTGAAAATAAAGTTATAGTTTCGAACATAGAACCCGTTATACCTGAAAAAGTTTGAGTACGCTTCATTTACAAATATTTTTTTCTATTTTTCCAAATGTCAAGTCTTCACTTTTTAATGGAAACATTTACAACCCAACAAATTCGGTATAATCCAAAGTGTGGAGATGGACCTGTCAAGCTTATTTTGTAAATAGCTTTCAATGTTATTTGTATTTACTTTGTCAACCTTCTACTGTATGTATATTTAACATTAAATGACTGTAACTGTTGTTTTAGTAAATGACCTTGAACACACTTTCCGTTGTACTACTTCATTGCGCGACATACCGCTGCTAGCTAACAAATGCAATGCTTCTCGCACACTCATCGTTCTATTTCCATTTGTGATTGAGATATCCGAAGTCTAAATCGAATTCTATCTTCATTTATAGACTGTAACCGAAATATATCACATTCAACGTTGGATTATATCATTAGAGAGTTCACCTACTTGTTCAGAATCAACAAACATTTATAATTGTGGATTTACTTTACTGGACCTAATCCTAACACGCGACGTCTGATCAATTTTAGTAACGTCCCCAATTTTTATTGTATTTGTGACAATTAATTATATATATTAATATTACTATTGATTTTAATAACTTTGTTTATATTTTTTTGTGTTCATATCTGTTTGGTCCACCACAATTATTTGGTGAGCCTTGAATTCATTATAGACGTTTACTGTTTATATATATATTCATTTTTTTATTACTTGGCACGCTAGTTTATTTATATTTGTTTTCGCCATCATGAATTCTCCTGGTAAACTCATTGATATAGATAGTCCTCTGATCAACTCCTTGAACGCTTCACAATTAGAAGATAATGCCTTAACCTCGATCAACGCAATTTCAGACTTAAGACTACCAACGTTCGGCGTTAATAATCCAAGAATCTGGTTTGCACAAATCGAAGCTTTGTTCATGGCTAGAGGTATAAAATCTCAGGCAACAAAGTATGCTTATGTAGTTGGGGCACTCCCTATCGAGATTGCTGCGGAAGTCGGAGGTTTAATTGATCACGTGCCAGAAGCTGAACCTTATGATAAATTGAAGACAGCCGTAATCCAACGCACCTCGGTTTCAGACGAGAGAAGACTGCAGCAATTGCTAACTTCTTGCGAATTGGGGGACAAGAGACCCTCGCAATTACTCCGACATATGAAACACTTAGCAGGGTCATATAAGGTAGACGATGCATTGCTTAAACAGATGTGGTTTCAACGTTTACCACAGAACCTCACCCAAATTCTCAGCATATCAGGAACTTCCGTCAATCTCGACGATCTAGCTGATATGGCTGACAAAATGATGGAGATTTATCCCGACAGCCAACGTTTGAATGTACTACAGACCTCTAGTGGAGACACGATTAGCCCATCTAACAGCATCCAACAACAAATAACACAGTTAACACAACAGCTAGCAGCACTGCAAGCGACTATTTCTACCATCCATTCTCGACCTGCCAGATCTAGGTCCAGAAAGAGATCAGTATCCAGACCTCGTCTTAGGTCACCCAAACGGACATCAGATACTTGCTGGTATCACGTGACTTTCGGGGAGAAGGCACGCCGTTGCACTAAACCATGCAACTTTAAAATAAGCAACCCAAAGGACCAGGGAAACGAGACGGCCAGACAGTGATGGCGGCGCCTGTTTCTGGCCACTACCCGAGCCGTCTATTTCACGTCAGGGATCGGATTTCGGGCTCAGATTTTGTGGTCGATACAGGAGCCGAAATTAGCATAGTCCCATTACACCTTTCTCAACGACGGCACTCGCAAAGTACTAAATTGTCTCTAGTCGCTGCTAATAACACAGTCATTAAAACTTATGGTGAACAATCACTCATCTTAGATTTTGGTCTCCGTAGACGTTTCACATGGGTTTTCATCGTAGCTGAAATTAAACAACCCATTCTCGGGGCCGACTTTCTTGTTGCTTACAGCCTATTGGTAGACATGGGGAAAAAGAAACTTATTGACAAGAACACAAGTTTGCAGGTCAGTGGCACTCCTGCCTCGAATTACGAAATTCATGGCGTTCGAATGTTAAAACCTGAAAACAAAATTTTCACTGATATCCTGTCGAAGTACGAAAGCATGACCAGAACTGATTACCAAAACGAATGCTCCACACATCATGTTCAACACAATATCTCTACTACAGGACCACCCATTCGTGCCAGGGCGCGAAGACTCCCTCCAAACAAGTTGCAGTTCGCTAAGAGAGAATTCGAACACATGATGCAGCTTGGGATAATCAGACAATCTAACAGTCCTTGGGCATCGCCGTTGCATATGGTTCCCAAGAAAGATCAAGACTGGCGCCCATGTGGAGATTATCGCCGACTAAATAACCAGACTATCCCAGACAGGTATCCAATCCCTCATTTACATGATTTTTCTTTAAATTTACATGGAAAACAGATTTTTTCAAAGTTAGATCTAGTCCGAGCATACCATCAAATACCGATGGCGTCTGAAGATATCGAAAAAACAGCTGTAATTACACCTTTTGGCTTGTTTGAATTTTTGAGGATGCCTTTCGGACTAAAAAACGCCGCTCAAACCTTTCAGAGATATATGGATGAAGTAACTAGAGGTTTGGAATTTGTATTTGTCTATATCGACGACGTTTTAATCGCTAGTTCTTCCACTGAAGAACATGTCCAGCATTTACACACGCTTTTTGAACGTTTCAAAAGTTATGGTGTTGTAATCAACCCTTCGAAGTGCATATTTGGAGCCTCATCTCTGGAATTCCTAGGACACCATATTGATTCCCAAGGAATTAAACCGCTTGAAGAAAAAGTCAAAGCCATCTCCAGCTACCCAGAACCAACCTCAGTAAAATCACTACGTCGTTTTCTGGGAACATGCACTTTTTATCGTCGATTTCTACAAAATTGTGCCGATGTACTACAGCCATTGACAGATTTACTGAAAAATGATAAATCAGGTACCAAGAAAGAAAAAAACCAAATATTTAAGTTACCTTCTGATGCTAAAGTTGCATTCGAAAAAGCTAAATCCATGATTGCTAATGCTACCATGCTTCAACATCTAAATACTGACCCCACAACACAGTTGATCCTATGCACAGATGCTTCACAAAAAGCCGTCGGGGCGGTATTACAACAGCGAGTAAACAACTCGATTACCCCAATCGCCTTTTTCTCCAAGAGATTATCACCAACACAAGAACGTTATAGCACTTTTGGACGCGAACTCTTGGCTATGTATTTAGCGGTAAAACATTTCAGTTTTCTGTTACAGGGTCGCGATTTCATCATGATGACGGATCATAAACTCCTTTGCCATTCTTTTGGCACATCGTATGACAAACACTCGCCACGAGAAGCAAGACAATTGGATTACATCTCCCAATTCACTACAGACATCCGGTTTATCAAAGGTCACTCAAACATTGTCGCTGATGCACTATCTAGGAGGGATATCAATATGATGGTACGCAATCATGACATCAGCCTTGAAACTTTGGCAAAACTTCAAGTAGACGATGCAGAGTTGAAAGTCTGCAAAGAAAAGTCTAGCTTAAACCTCAAACCTGTACCAATTCCTCTTTCAGATGCATTCATCATGTGTGACACCTCAACAGGCAACAATCGTCCGTTTGTCCCACATGCCTGCAGACGAAAAATATTTCAGCACTTACACGGTCTTTCACATCCAGGCATCAGAGCAACAACAAGGCTCATCACTGAACGTTTTGTGTGGCCGAAAATCAACTCGGACGTTAAGCGTTGGACACGTAGCTGCCTCCAGTGTCAACGCAGCAAAATACAAAAACATACTATCAGCCCGATCGGCGAATTTCCTATTCCCGACAAACGTTTTCAACATATTCATTTGGATTTAGTTGGGCCACTGCCCCCGTCCAATTCCTTTACCCACATTCTCACCGCAGTAGACAGATTTACAAGATGGGCCATAGCCTGCCCTATAAAAGACACTTCCGCAGAAACGATAGCTGGCGTTTTCCTTGAGCGTTGGATAGCGAATTACGGAGTACCTTCTATCGTCACTACAGACCGTGGTCCCCAGTTTCAGTCTATCTTGTTTCAGGAATTTACAAAACTTCTGGGCGTGAACCACATAAAAACAACAGCTTACCACCCAGCAGCTAATGGCATGGTTGAAAGATTTCATCGCCAATTAAAAAGCTCGCTGATGGCCCAAGATGATACAACCAAATGGAGTGACGCATTACCACTTGTACTCCTCGGTATTCGTTCAACCATAAAGGAAGACATTGGATGTACAGCCGCCGAGTTAGTCTATGGTACAACTCTAACGTTACCTGGTCAACTAGTCAACTATGAACATACAACGCCAGGAGAGACTACTCACTTCGCAAGTCGCCTATTACAAACTATGCAGAATATTAAAGTAATACCCCCTCGTGAACACAACAATCGAGTCCAACTTGATAAAAACCTTGAAACGTGCAAATTTGTCTTTGTCCGAGTAGATACGGTTAAAAAACCATTGAAACAACCATATAAAGGTCCATATAAAGTAATTAAGCGCACACAAAAATACTTCATCATCAACAGAGATGGCAACAAGCAGACTATTTCTATAGACAGAATAAAACCCGCTTTCTGTGAAGCTACTCAAGTCAAGGAAGACAACGCTGTTGATAATCAACCCCTCCTACCAGCGACTGAAAAACCAGTGGAGGATAAAAAACTTAATACTAAGCCCCCTTGTTTAACACGCTCCGGTAGACCTATAAACAAACCCAAGCGTTATGTCCATTTCGTCGATTAAAAAAAAAAGCACAGCAGACACCTATCTATGTCACACACTACTAATTTCACCCAAAAATTTTTTTCCCTTTTTCACAGTGTACATAATCACATTTTTCCACAATTACTCGTTTTGTCAGTTTTTTTTTAAAAAAATTTTTTTTTGTTTTGTTTTTGTCACACTAATAAACGAGTAAACTCTGTTTAGTTATTCATTTATCGTACACAAACATAAACAGTTCAATTTTTTTGGGTCTTTAGCATTTTTGCACATTATTATTATCATTGTCAGCCAACCAAGGCATTGAATGGCAGTGTTTTCATTTTTTGTGTGTGTGTGTGCTCATTATACTATGCTACAGCTCTACTACACGACATACTCATCTCCACATTTTTGTTGGTTATAACTGTAAATATTATTTTTGTATACATGTATATATCACACCCTTACATTTTTTCTATTATAACCAGTGTTACCTCCGGACACTCTGGGGGGAGCTATGTGGAGATGGACCTGTCAAGCTTATTTTGTAAATAGCTTTCAATGTTATTTGTATTTACTTTGTCAACCTTCTACTGTATGTATATTTAACATTAAATGACTGTAACTGTTGTTTTAGTAAATGACCTTGAACACACTTTCCGTTGTACTACTTCATTGCGCGACATACCGCTGCTAGCTAACAAATACAATGCTTCTCGCACACTCATCGTTCTATTTCCATTTGTGATTGAGATATCCGAAGTCTAAATCGAATTCTATCTTCATTTATAGACTGTAACCGAAATATATCACATTCAACGTTGGATTATATCATTAGAGAGTTCACCTACTTGTTCAGAATCAACAAACATTTATAATTGTGGATTTACTTTACTGGACCTAATCCTAACACGCGACGTCTGATCAATTTTAGTAACGTCCCCAATTTTTATTGTATTTGTGACAATTAATTATATATATTAATATTACTATTGATTTTAATAACTTTGTTTATATTTTTTTGTGTTCATATCTGTTTGGTCCACCACAAAAGTTATGTAGGGAAAAGTTTATATTATCTATGAACCTATGGAAATATCATTTCACGCCGTAATCAAATGACAATATATGAGAAAGGGTGAAACTATAATCTACGGACGAACCACACAGGTATAAAATAACAGGTCACGGATTTTTGGCGCGAAATTCATTCATCTATTTGGCTAAACAGATTCATGGCATTATAGCTGATATCAGTTCGTGATGATAACCCTAAATCAAATTCCTAACCTTAATCATCAAACGAAAATCATAATTCTAATTCCTCATACAAGCTGATAACCCTCATTTGGTCCAAGTTATTAGAAAGGCACTCTGAAGGTCACTCAACGGTCGTCCATAAATTATAGTCTAACAATCATACTACTTATTATTTGGTTAGTAGTATAAAACTTTAGATCAATAAATTTGATGCATTCAATTCAGAAATGAATATAAACTACTTACAATACAACGATAACAATCAATATGAAACTCTTTACCAAGTGCCACAACCCGTTTCACTTCATTTGAACCCTAAATTTAAGTAAAATAGAGAAGGAAAAGTAAAAAAGACAATAAATACATGAAAGGAAATGACGAAAAACGCTGATAATATGTTCATTTAATATTTTATGATTTACCTACTAGTGTGTGTACAGCTTACTAAACATGATAATTTTTGGTCGGTGATATATGATGATGTTCTCCGAGTAGTACATCTGTTTCAATCGACACATTGTCAATTCTTACTCTTCATAAAACAGTGAACAATACTTCTGAGAGAAAAATTTCTCCGTGAATAAATGTTAAAATAAATTTTAAAACTATTTTATTCAATCAGTGGTGGATAGAAACTTCGTAGAGAGTTCTAGATAAGTGATGGATCATATATCATATTATAACTGAGAAATCGCTTATTTTCAGAGACAGTCCAATGACATTAAAGATACTCATAAGCCCTATAGATATCAATGCTCATGTAAACAAACAAATCTTGAAAATGAATTTTCTTTTCATACTTTCATTCACTAAAGATTTATTCATCTGTAAAGATATTGGCATTCTTGACGTTTCTCCAGTACTGGAGTTTCAATATTTTCGCAGTCTAATTGACGCCTATAATTGAATCCATGGATTGAAATATCAGTAAAATCATAGTGTTGTTTAAAGGTCATACCATATATATATATATATATATATATATATATATATATATATATATATATATATATATATATATATATATATATATATATATATATATATATATATGTATATTGCTGAGAACGCTAATCACTTCACAGCTTCTACCTACATGATCAATCTCTATAAACTTGAATACATTTAGCTGACAAGTTTCAAATAGAACGACTTGACTGTTCACAAGTCCACAAGTGTTGAAAGAGAACATGAAATATAACTAAAATGGTTAGATGATTTCTTAACCCATCAGCTAATCGTCGTCAGAAAACTTAGTCTCATTTAATTTTTCCTATTATAAGCTATTCACTGTAGGATCTTGAAAGTTGGATACAGATATCAATAAAGAAAGAATATACCATAACCGATCAGAAGGCATTAATTTAAATAGAAGATTTCATCTTGACAAAGCATAAAATAAAGAACAGACCAATGAATATCTAAATATGTAACTAAAACCTTTACATACCATAAATAGTTATAAGCAATATAGAACCTACCATATATGTGCTTATCGATCAAGTTACCACAATAGTATGAATTTAAGGAAGATAATCGTTATATTATGCCGAAAATTTATTAAAACTGATCAAAGTGGACTTTATATTAATTACAAATCAGTACAGAGAATAATACTCAAACTAGTTGATATTCGAATTCTATAAGATTGAAATCGCCACAGAAGACAACGTTATCATAAAACAACAGACGTATATCTATCTTTCTAAACTCTATTATAGTATTCTATAGCATCCTATTGCCTAATTTTATTGTCATGTTTCTTGGGGACGTTAGATCCCTAGAACTCACTAGGAAAAGGACCTAATTTTATTTAGAAAATTTGAATTTCTTTGTGTTCGCGCCAAAGGCGCTCTTGTCACTTTCATGTCGTATTTCCCACTGGGAAATATCTTAAATGCTATTAGTCTGTTGTGTCTTTTAGTATGCTATTTGGTAATTCTCCCCGATGACGGTTTTGTACTGTATATATACGTTTTGAATTGTGTTTGTTGTTATTGCTCGTTTCTGTCAGTTTTGCAGAAAATATTTCCCTATTCCAAGCTAGGACTTCTCCCCCTAGTTAGCGGGGCTGGGACGCATCAATAGCTTGCTTACTGGTCTTTGGTCACCGAGTCCTGTTTCTCGTTCGCAAATTAAGTGAACTCGTGATAACTTCAACCCTAGCAATGTTACATCACAATAAAAGTTGTCTTAAAATTAATAATTTGAAGAAGAAAAAAAGTAAGCAAACTGAGAAACTCTATGCTTTTATGCACATTCATTTTCAAACGAAATCTCGATGTGCATTTATAAATTCACTTAGCTTTTATCAACTGAGGTCACTTGTGATGTCAATAAAACATCCATCAGCCAGTCAAAGTACAAATATTTCACATAGTAATTAGTTATGTTCTACTCTATTACTATGAAACATGACCTTTTAAAACAGGATAATCATAGATTATCGATATATGATCAGAGATACCTTCGAAATATTATACCTATATGCTGAAATAGTTGAATGAGCAATGTTGTGGTAAACCATAACAAAATTAGCCAAATATGAAAAGTCCATTAATGGAAAAGTGAGTCTTCATTAACTGAAGGGACTGAAACATGTTTTGTATATATCTCAACCACTACCTATCCGGCCGAGCGATGTCAACTGAAGTGGAAATAAGTGGGAAGAAAGCTGGAGTCTGCCAAACCATTATGATATCAGTTCATGTTGTTATTGATATCTTCATTGAATTTTATAGTTTGATCCAGACTAATTAGTTGTATTCTGCATGATTATTATAACAAATGTTTAAAGACTTTAGATAACATGCATGAGAATCAGTCCCAAGAATACAGATTCATTCACTTTTTTTATCTTTTTGAATATCTGGACTTTTGAAATTATCTTATATTTTTAATTCAGAAAATTCATTCTTTCTTGCTTAAATTAATTTTTTGTGAATAATCTTTCCTACTACCATTATTACCACTAACTCCGCCTGGAGACCCTATGGGGTTGAGCATGGGGTTAGCCACTCCATCCCGTAGAAAACGATTTCGCTAAAAATACGCTAACCAGAAAAAATAATCCAAACCATTTAAACTCTGTCCTGGAAGTTAGAAGCTCTTCATTTATAAGAGTTATGATGAATCATGGTGAAAGTCAAGTTCCTTCGGATGTCACGAGGCTGATGCCTCTTCTGACAATCAGAGCAGCTATTTAATTTCATGGAATGCTCGTACAATGTGGGAGAGCAGAAGATGCTACGGATTAATACTACTACTACTACATTGACTACTCTTACATTTGCGTTGATCATTAAAACATGTTTCACTAATAGGATTACAAAACTTGAGCTAATATATGTATAAGGTTCCAGATTGCTAGTAAGTGACCGATTTAATTAATTACCATTGTAAGTCAAAATTTTGTTTTCTAAATAATTATCAAACTTACCTCATCTGGCATAATGACTAATCCACAAACAGCGCATAATGGTCCATTAATTAAATGATAATCCGGTAAACAATAAATTAAATTATTTGAATCAATAGTAAATGGTATTCCATCTAAACATTTAGTACAAATACAACATCGAAAACATCCTGGATGATATGTTTTCCCAACAGCTAGAAGTATCTATTAACAACAACAACAACAACAACAACAACAAAGAACAAATACATTGAAATGGTGACATTTCTTTTGATATAAGAATCATAATTCATGGTGTAGTATTAGTTGTTATGTTAAGCCTATATACCATATTCTAACCTTTGTACAGGCCAATCTATTCAATCTACTTTAGTCACATTTTAACCTTGGTAATTATTCACATATCAACTTTGACTGTTTTTATATAAGCGTGTATGTGTGTGCTCTTTTTATCCTATTCATCACACGTGTCGTTTCACTCTCATCATCACTACCTTCGCTACATTCCGATCAACGATTGTACAAAATATATGTATTGGGAAATCCATTCTCCTGTTTGACTTGTTTAATTCCGTTATTCACTAATGTGATCAAAGTCGATAATTATATACGAAGAAAGACGATATGTATATCTCATTAGCAATCAGAAACGATCAAACTGGAGTCAGATCCCTGGTCATTAAAATAATTTCAATACAAATTAATACTGACTAAAGAAGAAACATGAAAGATCAAGATGAGAAGAGAAAACAACATTTGAAAGTGATGAATAAGAATTCAGGTGGTAATATTCAACTTATTGTTTCGTATAAAATTACAGAATTCTTTTGTAAAAATGTGAAAAACTATAAATTGAATACTCCATTTGCAAATCCTTTATCAATTGTCTTAAGCTCAATCGTTCCTTCATTACTATTATGATTACTCTCGGTTTATATTTCCGTTCTTTTCAATTTGACCTATTCAACCTTCTACTGTCAGGCATTTCACTTGTGATTAGTGTTACATACTACTTATGTTTGTTCATATAAGTAGCATACACTACGACAGTACACATTTATTACATAACATGAAATTCAAATACAATACATTTCAAAATTCCCTGTAAACCAATGAGTTTAATATTGTCTAAGAGTTAAACCCATCATTTTTCAAACACTGTAATGAACTCTAATTTGTAGCGTCTATTAACGACAAGGGTGTGTCATAAATATATTGATGAAGACTTCTAACTTGAGAGTTGAACCTTCACTAATTAATAATTAATGTCAGAAGGAGTTTTATGGACATTTTAGTAAGTTCAATAGTTGAAATCATGAGTCAATGAAAGCTAGACCACCATAGAACACCTAGAGGCACTGAAAGGTCGTTTCGTCCTAATACGGGATTCCTCAACAGTGCATATCCACGATTCCGCCCCACGCGAGATTCGAACCCAGGACCTATCAGCCTCGCACGCGAGTGCTTAACCATTAGACCACTGACCCGGTATTCAACGGTTTTAATGTCTAACTTCAACCAATCCACGAAATTGCTCCACCGTACACCATTGTCTTCAGTGAGCTGACATCTCACAACAGATCTGGTTGAACCCCACTGGTCACAGCTTCTCATTAGAACTACAGGAAATGCGAATAATCACACTTCACACTTTAAGTTTTATTCGAATAGTCAAACTGATGAGATCAGTTGTACAAAACAGGTTAATCTCAATGTAAAACAAACTCCATATTTGTTTATCTAAATGAGGTCTAATAACTGATTTAAGGAAATACGGTAAATGTTTACAATAAAACTATATGGCAAGTTGAGTAACAAACCATTAAAATCTAGAAAACTCTATAGCAGCTCACATTTTATTTGTTTGATTATTTAACAGACAGAGTCATTCGTACAATAACAACTTATCTTATACCATTGTACCTTTATTACTGTTGCACTTGTATGAATATGTATACTTGAGCATTACTTTGCTTACTGCCTACGTATATATTAATTGTGCCAGCCTTACTATCAGTCGCATAATTGTTTCGACGATTCATTCATTTAATTATTCATATACATATACATTTTATTCATGTTCATTGACTCGCTCATTTGACTCACTTGCTTGCCTGTTTGCTTTTTGGCACTACTCTTTGATACTTGCTTAATGTACCTGTAAGTTTAGTTATATGTACGTGGTGTAATAAAATAAACTTAATCAACACTTCGTATTCGCCTTCTGATTAATAAATCGCTGGGGCGTTATCTATTGATGATTATCAGAACGAACTGTATACCAAGTTTAAGCATTATATTGAATACCGATCAACAAAACTCTTCCTAATTCATTCCGTATAACATTTAATAATTTATAAAAGGTGTCATTACCATAGTGATAAAGTAATATTAATAAAAAATAAACAACACTTTATCATAATAATCAATATTTTTATGTATCATAAATTCTTGGTGCTTCAAGTAATCGATAAACAAACAGAATAATCACACAAAAATATCAAACCTATTAAGTAAATAATTTTGGCAGTCATTTTAATTTACTTAGTGGTCAGACAATTTATTCGGTTCCATGAGATCTAAGCTAAATACTAGAAGTGACCATTGTTTAGACTGATTTATACTTTACTTTTACTTACGTCTGTTACTCCTAATGGAACATGAACCGCCGACCAACATTATCTAACCCACTCTATCCTACGCCTTTCTTTACAGTTCTGTCCAATTGTTGTTCACTCTTCTCATGTCTGTCTGTCGCCATTTCTCCGCATAATGTGTTCTTCGGTCTTCCACTCATCCTTTGGCCTTCAGCATTCCATATGAGAGCTTGACTTGTGACGTAGTTGGGTGCTTTCCTCAATGTTTGTCCTATCCACTTCCAGCGCTTCTTCTTAATTTATTCCTCCGCTGAGATCTGGTTTGTTCTTTCCAATAGTAGGTTGTTACTGATAGTGTCTGGCCAACGGATCCGAAGTATTTCGCGTAGACAACTGTTAATAAACACTTGTACATTCTGGATGATGGCTTTTGTAGTTCTACAGGTTCCCCCCACATACAGTAGAACTGTCTTGATATTTTTTTTGAAAATTCTGACTTTGGTGTTGACTGACAGAGAATTGTTTTGAGTTCCAGATGTTCTTCAACCGTAGATATGCTGCTCTTGCTTTGCCTATCTGCGCCTTCACAACTGCATCGGATCCACCGTGTTCAACAGTGATGCTGCCCAAATATGTAAATGTTTTTATATCTTACAAATCTCCGCCAATTGTGATTGGATTGGTGCATGCCGTATTGTATCGGAGAACCTTGCTTTTCCCTTAATGTATGTTGATTCATACTGCTGCTGAGGCTACTACTACACTGAGTGTATTCTCCTGCATTTTTGCTGCATGTACGATAGAAGAGCCAGATCATCTGTGAAGTCTAGATCATTCAGCTGTCCACTGTATCCTGTGCTCCCCCTCCTCACATGTTGAGGTCTTCATGACCTAGTCGATCACCAGGAGAAAGAGAAAAGATGAGAGTAAGCAACCTTGTCTGACACCGGCCTTAACTTTGAACGAGTTTGTCAATTGTCTTCCGTGCACGATTTTACAGTTGAATCCATCATAAGAACTCCGTATGATATTAACTATCTTCCCAGACACGCCGTAGTGTCGAAGAAGCCTTCATAGTGCTGTCTTGTCCACGCTGTCAAATGCTTTCTCATAGTCAATCAAGTTGATGTAGAGCGATGAATCCCATTCAATTGATTGTTCCACAATGATCCGTAGAGTTGCGATTTGGTCTGTACACACTCGGGTCTTAATGATTTCCCTTTATATATTAGGTACATCAAAAAACATTCAATCTAATTACTTTAATGCTATGAATCAGACTAGTTCTAAACAAATTGGATCAAATATTTTTTGACCTACCCACTAATAAAGTGAAATTATCAATACTTGGGTAGACAAGTAGATGGATAAATATCAACAAACCCATTAGAGAATAGTTAAACTTACAGTCTCAGCAATAATATGTCCACATGCGAAACATTTCTCCACTGTTTGTTGGAACCCACAATACTGAAAATAATAATAATAATTAGATAAAAACTGAAATATTAACACTACAGACAATGAATCTGTGTTCAGTCTATAACTCTTGTGAAAATTGAATAGAGAATAATTAACACAGTGTTGTATAAATGAATATATTTACAGTTTTCACCTAAGTAAACTTGAGTCTTTAATTAAATATCCACTTAGCATTCAGTAAAAACAAACAAACCAGCTTCCAGATGAAATAAAGAAAAGAAGGTCGAAGTGTATAGGACATACATTACGGAAATCATCAAACTGAATCACGTGGCAAGCGCTAACTTAGAATCGTGAGAAGGAAACGGAAATAGGAAGAGGAAGGAACATACTGAGTCAAAATTTGGAAACAGATATGAAAACGACAAATATTAATTGAAAAGGACTGGAAAGGAATTCCCAGGATAGGGTTGAATGGAGAATGCTGGTGAGCGGCCTATGCTTTTCCACGAGGAGTAACAGGCGTACGTAAGTAAGTGTACATTTTACTTTGAAACGTTAAAACATGCATTTTACATCTCATTTACTCAGATAAAATTAAAAAAATAAAACTACCAAACAGCATGTATTTCTACACACAACTAATCGATTCCAATTAAGTGTTGCTCGCATCTGCTGGGATCACCAAGTAAGTAATAGTAAGGTTAGAAGTAGGGTATTAGGGAATGATGGTAAATTGACTGATAGTGTTGTGAATTATCACCGACTGAAATGGTTGGGCCACGTGTTACGTATGACTGAACATCAATTATCAAGACGCGCAACGCTGACTAGTGTAGGAGATGACTGGAAGAAAGTTAGGGCTGGCTAAACCAAAACGTGGCATCAGTGCTTCAAGTCACTAACTTCTAATCTTATCCATGCTGGTAGATGCAAACTAATTGGTTGGGGTCTGGGTGACTAGCGTAACCAATGGTTGGAGACTTTGGGTGGCATAGCTCAGACTAGACCACCATTGAATAAACTACTTCTATGAATCCGGTAGTTATCTTGCTGTGCTAATGAGGTGTGTACTAATTATAATATCAAGTTCAATGTTATATTTTAATTTGAATTACAATATTTTCAAATAGTGATTAGATAGTTTTTCTGTCAGTGCCTTTGTTTTTTCATGATAAAAATATAATGTACATCATAATTGAAAGGGTTTATATCTTTATGTTGTTTTATATCTAAAACTACATACAAGTAATCAATATGTATTGATATAGAGTCATCTCTAGAGAATTGCCACGATAATGTCTGTTGCATGAGAAAAAAAAACAGTGTTAGGTGTAGTAAATACTGAATTCGACTTTCAGTATGAATATCGATCCTGAAGTGCGTAGATAAATCTAAATGATAAGTCTTAAAAATGAAACAAAACGAGTACTCTGGATTCTACTTCTAATCACAATCCAAATATTACGCAAGTATCATTACAAGAAAACTCTGCCGGGAGCCTCCCTCAGGTTACTTCCGGTCCCAAGCACGAATAAACGAGGAGAGTTGAGCATGGGGTTAGCGACCCAATCCCGTCGAAAACTAATTCCCTAAAAATACGCTAACGAGAAAAAATAATTCAAACCGTTTAAACTCTGTCCTGGGAGTTAGAAGCTCTTCATTTATAAGAGTTATGATGCATCATGGTGAAAGCCAAGTTCCTTCGGAGGTCATGAGTCTGATGTCCCTTCCGACAACCAGAGCGACCATTAAATTAGGTATATGGAATTCACGTACAATGTAGGAGAATGGGAGAGTCTTCCAAACTGCTGCAATTGGAGAGATACAAGCTAGAGGTGCTTGCAATCAGTGAAATACATTTGACGCAGGTTGGACAACAACGACTAGCTTCAGGGGAGCTTCTGTTATACTCCGGCCATATAGAAGAAAATGTTTCACATACACAAGGAGTCGCACTTATGCTATCATTACAAAAAAAATTTTGTGTATATCGATTTCGATTATAAATGTATGTATATGTCATTGCATAGTAAAAGTAAATTATGCTATCGAATTAATAAGATTTCAGACTGCGGCTATTGGATTTCAATGAGATATTGAAAACACATTGAGAGTTAGCTTGTAAAATATTTGAAGCTTTGTTAGAACTGAGTAAAGTTTATCTATTTTTTGTTAAGCGTGTTTCCGCTCAGGCGGAAAATATGATAAGATTAAGGAATAGCAATGAACTTGAAGGATTCTTGGGGTAAGTGTGGGAAATTTATGAACTCTTCAAAGGAAAAAAAGCACAAAATAAATATATTTGAATTACACAACATATTGATAAGATTTTTGAGTTAGTTTTGGATTAATCTCAAAGTTTTCAATGTGGGACTATACCTGATGGATGAGGCAAATAGATTTAAGATAGAACTGCTAAATGTTTCACACAAAATCTATTCAAGCATAAGGTTACAAACCATTCTTACATCATGGATGTTGCCAGTTCATGATCTGTCCCTTACTTTTATCCCTATCCGTCTAATATAAGAAATAATTAACATAAAAAGATTCATATCAAAAGGAGATTTTGTGGATATTATAGTAATTTCAATGGTTAAGATCATGAGTCAGTTGAAACTAGACTACCATGGAGATCGTGGATACACACTGCTGAGGAGTCCCATAATAGGACGAAACGGTTGTCCAGTGCTTCCAGATTTTCCATGGTGGTCTAGCTTCAAATGACTCATGATCTTAACCCCTGAAATAAAATGATTCATCATAAATTCTTTTCACAATTTAGTGTTACTTTCTGATTGGCTGAAACAATGTTCAAGGTTAGGTGTACAGTTTAATTTTACCGTTTGTATATATGATATATATATATATGCACATAAGTTTGAAAATGTTTTTAAATCTTACCAGATAATCTTCTTCACAATAGATTTTATCTTGATCTTTGTAAAATACTTTCCCGCGTAAAGTTCTCTCTAAATCAATCAATTAAAACATAACAGATAAATGAATATTAAAATCCAATAGCATTAGAAATAATAAACAATTGACAATTGATACAGGTTCAATGTTTCTATTCCCTTTCCATTAAAAAAATCAATTATAAGTGATAAGAAAATCTGTAGCTATTGGAGGAATCTATGGTTCTATTGTACGGAGCTGCAACATGGAAAACTACTACAACTAACATCAACAAGTTACAAGTATTTATAAATAGTTTTCTACTCAAGATACTCAACATCCATTTGCCGGATACCATCAGCAACAGCCTTCTGTGGGAGAGAACAAACCAGTTTCCAGCTGAAGAGAAAATTTGGAAAATATGATGGAAATGGATAAAATATTCATTATGGAAATTATCAAACTGCATCATGAGACAAGCGCTAACTTGAAATCCTAAAGGGAAATGGGAAAGAGGAAGGCCAAAGAACACATTATGTCGGGAAACGGAGTCAAATATGAAAAGGATGAATAACAAGTGGAAAGGATGTCCGAAGACAGGAATGGATGTTCCTCCATAAGGAGTAACAGGCGTAAATTAGTAAAGTTAGTCAATATTTACTCATTTAATCGAGATTTACATCTTTACATAGAGTGTAAACATGAAAAAATCAATCGCTATATTGGAATTCATCAATTTAATATATATTGAACAGCTATTTAGAAAGGAGATGTTTTGACCGAGTTCCTTACCGAAAAGTAATTCTAAGATTGATTAATTATTTCAGTAACAGTTTAGATTAACTTGTAGTTAATTCCAAGAAATAAATCTTAATCACTTATAGTTTATATACATAAATCTTTAACAGATCGACCTAATATAGCTACTTGGTCACCGATTGTATAAAATTGATAAATTGTGTCTAGTAGTGAAATCCAAAATAAACATTTCATGTCTTTCCAATGTTTTTGTTCAAATTTAGGCTCAAAGGCAGTACCTTTTGTTTCCAATTCTAGTACATTATCCACCTGACCATTTAGTTCAGATACTTACTAACTTGTTCAGTAAGGCTAAATAAGCTTCCTAGATTCCACTGCTGATGGAATTATTAAAACCAAACCACGTTACTTAGTTTCTTGTTAATTATCTCTTCAAGGATAACCTCATCGTCATATTTCCGTAATAACGATTGCCGCCACCTGATTGGTTAATAATGTTTATAATTTTTTATTTTACTATGTGCCCCAATGTCATTGGTTATGACTATGAATAAAGAGTTGTGTCCTTTTTTTGAAATTGAATTCTGTACAATATATAAAGTTATCCTGAGTGTCCAGCCTTCCCTATTAGAGTATGAATTACTAACATTGAAATTTGTCCGTGTTCGTTTCAGCTCATTAGAAGAAGCCTCAATTGTTCGAAAATCGAATTTACTATGGGCCAACCGAAGCCGAAGTACTTTAACTATTCATTTTATGATTTAACAGTATTTCCATATTGGAATAAAATGTCTGTCTAATGCTCTATAGTTTTTAATGGTACTCCAATTATGATTATTCTAATGGCAAATACAGCTTACAGATTCTTCTATTTATTTATTTATTTATTTGAAGAACAGACATTATACAAAGGGGGCACTAGATATATATGCGCCAAACAAATCTCATTTGATTTGTGTGAGGGCTGTGATACTGTCCGGGTGTCCGAATCGAAACAGGTGGTTTTCTTGGGGGGGCACATCTGGAGCCTTTGACATGAAGGTCTGATACACAAGGCAGTGAAGCAACGTAAGGAGATGCAGTCTCATGGTAGCCGGTGACCAACGATTGGTTCATACGCCGTTTGTTCCTTCAGGATACTGGAGTCCATGTGCATGATTGGTTTGGAATCAGGGTTTTCCAACTCCCCTAGGTGGATTCTCGGTTTCCACTAACGTGGTTAAAGCGCCGGACATTCGCTTTTCATCCTCTCAATTCTGTGAACAACACCTTTGCCACGAGAAGGCAGTGAGTAGGACTTCCTTGACATAGGATTTACACGCGTGGCCAACATTAAAATGTAAATGACATTTATTACTTATATCATGTAAATAATTAAATTATCAATATTCATTCATATTCCAATAACAATTAAATCATGATAATTTCATAGGATCAAATGAACTAAAAGTATTCAACAGTGCCATCATAAGACATCTCCTTAACACAGGATATGAAGTCGAGATTACTGAAATCCTTCAAGGTGATGAACAAACAAACTCCAGCCTTTGGAAATTTACCGAAGCAATAGCAATCAAACATCTAAAACCAGATCTATGTATACAAAAAGAGACAGTAATAAATGTTTCTTTGCCCTGGTAACATTGACCCCTTTATTTATTTATTTATTACGTCATTAATTATTCCAACTCTTTCTGAAGTTTAAATTACATCATACATAACTGACTAACTGATTTCTTTATTACCATTCATCAGTCTTCAGTTGTCTCATTACATCTTATGTTTGTTAACTCTATGAGTTCTAATCACTGTGTCAATGTTCTGGAACTTTCTCTCCCAAACTTTACTTATTTGAAACAAACAATTTCTAATGGCCTTATTAAACTCTATTGAAATCTTGGCTACATCATGATACACAAACATTCATCATTAGTCATCCACTTATGTATATGTAATGTCAATATTCTGTAATCAGTTGATAAGAACTTAACGAAATATAAAATGAATCCATTTTTTTATTTTATAGGAGTCGTCATGTTTGTTCTATTTAACATGATTATTTCATTTGATCTTTGAATACATTTCAAATATGTGCTTATTGATTTCGTTTTGTTTTTGCTTTTTTTTTACCTACACAATTCTGTATCATTTCTACCTATACTCTAATTCATATTATGTATGTCATTACATACATGGATACACAATATATACGTATACTCAAATAATACAGCATTAGCAACAACAACAACAATAATAATAAAATATTGACTTTTTATATAATCGTACAAAAATTGTTCTCATTAATAGATGTTAATTATCAATCATCATGTTACAATATATTTCGTACAATAACAAGCTTTCTAGCAACACAAAATGATAAATACCATTAAATGGCATAAATAAGTAAAGATACTACTAATGTAATGAACAAGAATACGAGTGATACAATCGAATGTATTACAGAGCATCTCATTAAAATCTGAGAAGTATATAGTAAATAGCTGATTTGCAAAATATAAATTCATCGTTGCAAATTTGACTGTTCCTTTTGCAAATATCAATCGATTGTCTCAGATTTCATTATTTATGTATTTTCATACCAATTGTGTTCCGTTTCCGTTCTTTCCTTATCGATCTTCTGCTGAAATACATTCTATGCTTTACCACCGTTATATACTACTTAAATGGATAAAAGTAACCCACACCACACTATGAGTCAGTCAGCTAGGACCTGATGCACATTTGTTGTGTTACTGTTATATCCTAGCGAAGATTAATTTACGAGTAAATTTTGAGAACTATTAGTGAACTGATAGTATCTATACATTCTTATGGTATGACTGTCCAGTAACTAGATTGTGTATATCCATATTCATTTTATTATAAACTTCATTGTGACCTATAGATTATTATTATTATTATACGATTTACTGTTCTTTAGTTATGTCCAGTTTATTAATTACTGTTTCCCATGTTCACAGCCACGTTTTGGCTTTCTTTTGCATAACTGTTACTTCCTATCTCGTGGTGCGATACTGTCTGTTATAGAAACCAAGTGTGTCTGAAATAAAGGATTCGTATAGCGGGAGCTGTTATTGGTGTCCTGGACTCAACTTGGACGAACTAGGTGAGTAAAGGACCAATAAGGACGCTAGCCTGATCAGACCGGTTGAACATCATTGGTTTGGTACAGCACAAGAGTGGATAAGGCGTATTTCTACTGTTGAATTAATTATGTGATAACTAGCTTCATTTAAAGTCACAACAATTACCATACTAAGACTGCAGAGAAATTTCACCCGATACCAATCTACCAGACCCTTAGAAATTATTCTTGATATTGATAACTTCCTATCACATTATTCTCGTAATGGAAACGCTTGCGACGATTCCTAAATTTGGAGGTAATTTCCATCCGTGAATAACATTCTTGATCATGGTCGCTGCCTCGATGTAGTGGTCGAGCATAACTTTTGTGATGATCCAATATATTGGCTGAAATATTTGTTCGTTCATATTCTATTTTCCGAACCAAGTAAGTTATATGTCATCACATCAGTCGGTTATTGTTGATTGATAGACTAAATCTAGCTAGAAAATCATTTAAAACCAGGTAGCAATTGACAGTTGTTTTGTCCCAATTTGTAGGACTATTTAATTCTGAATTCACATGATTGACCACACTGAATGGTAACCAATGTTATTCAAGTCTCTAAAGGTGGACAAATTTTAATCAACCACATGACAATATGACTACTAATCTAAATGACTTAATATAATATGTTGTAATTTTTTGCTGTTATATGATTGGAGTCAATCAGTTTGAATAGCTTGATGATAACTTCATTGAATAGTAAGACTGAATGATGCTTGTTCGAATCTCAAAAGAGAGTATCGATTCTTTCAGAATTTCATTAGATTTGTTCTTTTAAAGACATTCAATAAAACAAAAATTTCATGTCAATTAAGGTCTCCTGCCGATCGCTTTCAATCTCGCTTGATACTAAAAGATTGAACTTTAATAATTATTTGTTAGTTACTAAGTAGTATCTATACTTACATTAATTCAAAATAGAAATCTTCACTTGTTTTGTATTTACATCGAGTCGGTGATCAATGTTATGTGTGTCAAGTCCTTATTTAGTGCAGATCGAGTGCTATCAACCCAGTGATCAATCAATCGTGATTACATCTCAGTCCTACAGGAGGCTGGTCGCGGCCCAGATAGCTCAGTGATAACGTCTCTGATTGTGAAGCTGGGTGACACGGGGACGAATCCGCCAGGGAGCACTAGTTCCCTCAAGATTACAAGTACACCTTGCTGACCAGTGTCAAGTAGCACGAAACCCGGGTCCAAAGTTTCCTGTCGACTACGTTCAACCACCATCTAATCTCAATATATAGTGCCCGCAATGTCAAGTCACCTAGACCGGTGGACACATTTCAATATGGTCAGTAGCATTGGATCTGCACTAAATAAGGACTTGACACACATGACATTGATCACCACCCAGTGATCAATCAATTGTGATACTGTTAAGCTGATACACGACGGAAAACATTATTATTTCTTAAATGCTTGATGACACACATTGAGAAAAGCACCCAACTGCGTCACAAGGAATCCTCATGGCCAAAGGAAAAGAGGAAAACCAAAGAGCATATTACATCGATAAAGGGAGACAGATATGAGAAAAATTAAGAAAAATTGGATAGAACTAGAAAAGAAGGTGTAGAACAGAGTGGGTTGGACAATGCCGGTCGGCGGCCTATGCTCCATTGGAAGTAACAGGCGTAAGTAAGTATTTGATAATTCATATAACTTCATCTCTTTCTTTTTAAGACTATCTTGAATGAACAACAAACAGGTTTTCCATAATGGTCCACATTCAATTGACTCATGATCTCAACTATTAAAATGACTATAATACCTACAGAAACCCTTTTTGACATAAAACATAAATTTCTCATTGCATACAAATAAACAATATCTGTCAGACTAGTTGGTAGACTAAAGTCTGTCGATGTATAAATGTTATCATTAAGACATATGATTGAAAAATATATCATAATCTTAAATTTTGGAGAGTTAATTTATGATTAAGACCTCATATTGTGGTGTGTGCTACTGATGTCGACACATATAAGTAGTATATATGATCAATAGAAAGTGAAATACATAGCAGCAGAAGGTTAAAAAGATAGAAGAAAAGAGAACGAGTACAAAGAATGATTAATGTGGAAACGAAAAAACAATGAAATCTGAGATGATTGATTGACATTTTATAAATGAAGTATTTACTGTACAGTTCTCAGATTTGACTAAGATGTTCTGTAATTTGTGTGTTCAAATACATTCGATTGTCCCTACTTGTGATCTCGTTCATTACAGGATTAACTAAAGCTTATCAGTTAGACATGGTGTAAATTATTACAGAAAAAATTGTTAGTAAATGATTTAAGTTTCGAATAATCCCAGTAGAAAATGAGTTGTCTTAAAAAAAGCCACGAAATCTTGTTAACATAACGAATAAGGTTCTGGGCTCGGATCCAGCGAACATGATGGTAAATACGCATTGTTAAGAAGTCTCATACCAGAACGAAACAGCCGTGGAGCATAGGCCGCCAACGACCTTTCTCCGACCCACTCTGTCCTACACCTCCCTTTCTAGTTCTATCCTATTTTTATTCGTTCTTCTCATGTCTGTCTCCCATTATCGATGTAATGTGTTCTTCAGTCTTCCACCCATCCTTTGACCTTGAGGATTCCATGTGAGAGCTTGTCTTATGACGTAGTTGGGTGCTTTCCTCAATGTGTCCTATCCACTTCCACTTCTTCCTCCACTGGAATCCAATTTCTTCTCTTCCACTGTAGATTATTGCTAATAGTGTCTGATCAATGGATTCGAAGTATTTTGCATACACTACTGTTCATAAACACTTATATCTTCTGAATGATGGCTTTCATAGTTCTCCATGTTTCCATTCCATACAGTAGAACTATCTTGATATTTATGAGTTTATAATTGATTGACAATGGTCTAGCTTTAATCAACTCATAAACTTAACTATTATATCATAGATAATGATAATATATATATATATATATATATATATATATATATATATATATATATATATATATATATATATATATATATATTTGAAGAATCATTTTAACACTTACTACAACAACAGCATACAAAACATGAATTATGATATAAATATCCCATTGCATAACATGTATCAATTAAATTAATAATTCTTAGACCACATTCAGCACAATTACTAAATATTCTTGAATTACATCCTAATATAGATGATGAAGTTGTATAATTTCCATTTGATTCATTACCATTTATATAATCATTATTTCTTGATGTATTAACACCTATATTACTATTATTATTTGTATTATTATTTAAAATTGTATTAGTATTCATTGAATTTGTTATTAAAGATGAATTATTTCTTGGAGAAGATAAAGTTCCAATTGAATTACTTGATGAAATTATTCGACTGAAATGTTCATTCTTCTTCTTCTGATTATTATTATGATTATGATTACTAATAGGAATTTGATATGATGATAACATTCAGTAATATAGTTGTGTGTATTTTTTTTATTCTTCTATATAATATAAAATGAATTATTCCACAATATTATCATATATATTTATATAGAGAAATATAATATATTAAAAAAAATATTAACTTTTAATGATAATATAATAGTGTAATATAAATTATTTATATTCATATAAGTAGTATATAATGATCGTCAAGAATAGAAGATATTTCAATAGAAGATTAAAAAGGAAATTGATGTTTACAAATATCCCTCCAAAATTTATTTACATCATTTAAATATTGAATAGAAATGTTTCTTCATTTAAACAATCATTACATCTACATATATATATATATATGTATATGCACATAGATAATAAATAGTGAACAACCCCCTTGGCACACATTCAAACATTTTGAACCAATCAATTTAATGCGTTCAATTGACATACATAATATATAACTTAATTCTTATTGGTTAAAAATATTTTCTAATGTGTTATAGATTGAATGATTGTTGTTGTGTATTTTTTTTTAAAAATAAAAAATCAATATTCCAATAAAAATCGATAAAATGAAATTTATCATATATGCACATATTATAAGATTTTAATTAAATTTTGTAATTATTATTCATTAAAAATCTATTAAATTATGATATTAATAAAGAAGAATAAGAAGAGGACGAAGAAGAAGAAGAAGAAGAAGAAGAAGAAGAGGAAGAAGGAAAAGAAGAAGAACAAGAAGATGACGAAGACGAAGAAGAAGAAGAAGAAGAAAACAAAGACGAAGAAGAAGAAGAAGAAGAAGAAGAACAAAAACAAAAGGAAGAAGAAGAGGAAGAAGTAGAAGAAGGTATTTATAAAATTACAAAGAATGTTTCACCTAAGAATCTGGTTCAAAGTTTTTTCGAAGTTATCGAAAATACTGAATATAAATAAAGAGTCCCAAAATAGAATGAAATGGCTATCTTATACTTCCAAATTTTCCATGATGGCCTAGCTTTTCAATTGACTTAATTGAATTCAACTATTGCAGTAATTGGTTCTCTGATTACTTACTTACTTACTTACTTACTTACGCCTGTTACTCCTCGTGAAGGAGCATAGGCCGCTCACCAGCATTCTCCATCCAAACCCTGTCCTGGGCAATCCTTTCCAGCTCCTTCCAGTTCCTATTCATCTTTTTCATATCTGCTTGTATTATCCGACGCAATGTGTTCTTTGGCCTTCCTCTTTTTCGCTTCCCTTCAGGATTCGAAGTTAGGGCTTGTATCGTGATGCAGTTTGACGATTTGCGTAATGTATGTCCTATCCATTTCCATCGTCTTTTCCTAATTTCCTCTTCAACTAGAAGCTGGTTTGTTCTCTCCCACAGAAGGCTGTTGCTGATGGTATCCGGTAAATGGTTGTTGAGTATCTTGCGAAGACAGCTATTTATAAATACTTGTACTTTCTTGATTGTGGTTGTTTTAGTTCTCCAAGTTTCAGCTCCATACAGTAGAACTGCCTTGACGTTGGTATTAAAGATTCTCACTTTGATATTGGTTGAAAGTTGTTTTGAGTTCCATATGTTCTTCAATTGTAGAAATGCAACATTTGCTTTGCCAATGCTTGCCTTTACGTCTGCATCTGAGCCTTCTTGTTCATCGATGATGCTTCCTACATATGTGAAGGATTTTACGTCTTCCAGAGTTTCGCCATCAAGAGTGATTGGATTGTTGCTCTCCGCTTTGAATTTAAGGACCTTAGTTTTCCCTTTGTGTATACTGAGGCCTATTGGTGCACAGACTGCTGCCACACTGGCTGTCTTTGTCTGCATCTGTTCGTGTGAACGTGATAGGAGGGCTAGGTCATCTGCGAAGTCCAAATCGTCTAATTGATTTCGGGCTGTCCATTGTATTCCGTGTTTTCCTTCAGATGTCGAGGTCTTCATAATCCAGTCGAGCACCAGAAGAAAGAGGAAGGGAGAGGGTCAACAGCCTTGTCTGACTCCGGTCCTTACTTGGAATGCATCTGTCAGCTGTCCTCCATGCACGACTTTGCACTGTAGTCCGTCATATGAGTTCCGGATAATGTTGACAATCTTCTCAGGAACTCCGTAGTAACGAAGAAGTTTCCATAATGTCCTCCTATCTACACTGTCGAATGCTTTTTCATAATCAATGAAGTTGATGTATAATGACGAGTTCCACTCAACTGATTGTTCGACGATGATCCGTAGTGTTGCAATTTGGTCTGTGCATGATCGATCCTTACGGAATCCAGCTTGTTGATCTCGAAGTTGGGCGTCTATTGCATCTTTCACCCGGTTCAGCAACTCTCTGTTGAAGACCTTCCCTGGTATTGACAGCAGTGTAATGCCTCTATAGTTTTCACATTTGCTCAGATCTCCTTTCTTTGGAATCTTGACGAGGTGCCCTTCTTTCCAGTCCATCGGCACTTGTTCCTCCTCCCAAATCTTTTTGAATAGAAGGTAAAGCATGCTTGTAGTTGCTTCGATGTCTGACTTCAGTGCTTCAGCTGGTATGTTGTCCGGTACCACTGCTTTCCCGTTCTTGATTTGTCTGACGGCCATTCTGACTTCTTCCTTCGTTGGTGGGTCGACGTCTATGGGAAGATCAGTGTTTGCCGCTTCGATGTCCGGTGGATTCATTGGAGCCGGCCTATTCAGGAATCCCTCGGAGTATTCTACCCATCTGTTCCGCTGTTGTTGAATTTCGGTGATTGGCTTGTCTTCTTTGTCTCTGACCGGTCTCTCTGGTTTACTGTATTTCCCTGCTAGTTTCTTCGTTGTATCGTGAAGCTGTTTCATATTTCCTTCCCTAGCATCTTTTTCCGCCGTCGTTGCTAGTTCTTCCACGTATTTCTTCTTGTCGGCTCTAATGCTCCTCTTCACTTGAATTTAACTATTGAAGTAATTGGTTCTCTGATTAATTATGTATTAAATAGGTAATCGATTCATAATACAGGTCTATTATACATTAAACTAAAGATGTAATTTAAACATTGTTAACGTTGATTAGATTACCTATGTAGTAGTATATAGTTAACCAGTGAACAATCTGCTTATTGATATTCGATAATTTTGAGGTTTGATTATAATTCCTTGAAAAACTTTGAACAAGATTATTATTTATTTGAGCACATAGATATTGGTACAAGAAGGTACCAAATACATATGCGCCACAGAAATCTCATTTGATATGTGTGAGGGCTGTGATACTGCCTGGGTGTTCAAATCGAAGTAGGTGGTTTTCTTAGGGGGCCACACCCGGAGCCTTTGACCTAAAGGTCTGACCCACAAGGTAGTGGAGCAACGTTAAGAGATGCAGTTCCATGCTAATCGGTGACCAACAATAGGTTCATATACCATTTGTTCCCTTAGGATCCTGGAGCTCATGTGCATCACTGGTATAGACTCAGGGTTTTTCAACTCCCTTATGTGGTTCCTCCACACCTATAAACCCAGTGAAATTCCCGATATGCGCTTTTTGTCCTCTCAATTTCGTAAACAACAGTAATGTCGCCAGAAGGCAATGAGTAGGATTTAACTGACAGTGGTTGTATACGCGTGGGCACGTGAGAGCTTTTGGAGAGAGAGAGAGAGTTAACTCTCCTCACCCTCGGTCGTACAAGGGCATTTGGGGTAGGGCGATTAACAGTCGAAACATTGGATTTACGTCAGATTTTACAAATGCATTCTATCACCTTAAATCAGCACCTAAACACTGTGAAACTATTCGATCATCTCTAGGATAAAAGTTCTTATACATTCTATTGGATTAGAATTCATTTAATTAAGTACAAAATACAGAACATAATTATGAATCTTTATTATAATTATATATGTTTTAGTTAATTTTGATCAACCTAAACTTTTGAAATTCTTAACTCTCATAGAATCATACCCTATGATACCCTAAAACCTTCAGATGTTATTCACTGTTGTGTTGTCAATATACTTTACTAAGATCAGTTCTTTATGAATATAGGCAGAGAAAAATCTTTTCGTCACTAGAAAGTTCAAGGAATGTATCAATTTAGCATTAATAAGGAACGATAAGCTAAAAACAGATATGCTAAAAAGCATTGAGTCCTTTATGCGTCTATAAAGATGCTTCCATTTAATCTTTTATGAAAGCATCATTATTGTAGAATATTTATCTTGTTAAATGATCTAAAAGTATTCTCAGACCAATGATGATGAAATATAGTACGTCATTTCATTCTGTGTTTCTTGGTTTAGTGTTACATGTGTATAATAAATGAAGGTAACCTTATACTTTAACAATGAATATTCAAAAACTTCTCCAACTACTTTGATTTGAACATGAAAACAGTACTTTATGCACAAATCTATACGTGGTTACTGATAAATGTAACATTCCACACAACATGATTTTCTTTTATTCTCAGCTTTACATACTTCAAGCCCTAAACTAACTAAGCCTAACTTGACTAATTTGTTTCATCGAAGAGTAAAATTTTAAAACTATACAAAATGATGTCATCGTTAGTGATGTAACTACCCTACTTTGTATATTTGTTTCAATTATTGCAAACTACTAACTATTGAATTTAGTAGTATAATATCAGGGGGTAGTTATAAGAGATCAAGTATTATATTCAGATATTAAATGAAAATAGATTAACAATGCTTTATTCGATTAGATAATGATTTTGTGTGATTTAGAGCTAGATAAAAACTCAGAACATTCTCTCAATTTGCCGTTCCACCTTAGCACAGAGAAATAAAGTTGTCAGGCCAAATTCTAGAATAGTAGATTTAGTAACATTATCAGTAGGAATAAGGAAGATTAGACATTGAAGATATGACCCGAAAAGGAGATATAAATTAGAGAAATGAAAATGTTGTGGGTAATTTGGAATCATTGGATTTAGGGGAAGACAAAGCATGGATATACTAGCCCATTTAAAACGATTTTGAACCGTATCACTCAAAGTCCTTAAACATTAGTTACGACAGCTACACGGACCTCAGCCAGATAGTCAGCACATATTAACATAGCTCAGTCCATTTATCAGTGACGTCATAGAATAATGCGATGTTTTGTTTTAGCCGCCACTAGCTTTCTTCCAGCCTATTCCTACACCTCAAAACACCACTCGTCGAGGTAGGCGAGGGAATGACATTCGTAAAAAAATGTCCCAACCATTTCAGTTCATAAAGATTTATTACATCATTAATCAATTTACCATCTTTACCTAGTACTGTATTCCTAACCCAGGGAATGCTTAATTCACGGTCCAAAAATACACGACCAGTTCATCATATACACCTATGACCGAATACCAGTAACCTACGACTATCCTAAAATCCTAATGGCCGTATTGCACATCCATAGAGTAGAATGGAGTGAACTGATGCGCAATAAAATCATCCTTTGGCTAAAGGACAAATACATCACCTACGTCTACAGTGACTCACAATAAAAAGAGTCAATCGAGCCTCATGTATCCTTGCCCAGATTTCATTAGACACCAAACAATCAAGACAAGTAAAGCGGACTATACGTTCAACTATTTCACTCCCTATCATCAATTCAGGCAATGATGCGAGCCGACCCTGAAGAAACATTCTGTATTTGGAGGTAGAAACAATATCACAAACATCCTTGCATTGTCACTTAAAGTGGTCAGAAGACTATGAGTTTTGTCAGCGTCTTCACCAAACTTTATTATATCATCTGCGTATACAAAGTTAACAAGTGAATCTTCTGAGAGAAGATCAATCTCTTAAAAGTCAGACGATGAAGGTGTTGTCTCTTAAAGCATGTCTATGACATATTTGAATAAGAATGAGTAAAGCGGAAAACCCTGACGAAAACCATTTGAAGTAAACAATTCCGATGACAGTTCAACATAAGCACTGACTCGAACATTACTGTTCGAGTAAGGAGTCTGGACAAGAGTAATGTATTTTTTTGTTGTGCTTTTCAATGACAAATACTGTCAAAGAGCCTCAAGACCAGCGGAAAAAAACGCCACCACAAGGTCGAGGGATACAACTATAGTTGGACGTCGAAAATTATGTCAATGTCCTAGAATCTGCCGAAAGGTGAACATTTAGTTTATATATCCACGCTCACGTCTGAAACCAGCCTGGTTTTATCAGGTTCGCCTTTAGTAAACTCTAGTTAGACGTTGAACTGTTATAAAGGCGACTATTTAGGACACCATATTAGTCGAACTGATTCCTCTGCGATTTTCACAAGAGGAGTTTTATCCTTTCTTACAGACTGAGGCGATCAGCGATCAGGACTGGTCAAATGGGACTACATCCAGTTCCCAGATTTTAGTTGGGATTTAATCCAATCTAACTGTTGGAACTGGGCCACCATCCTTGAAAATCTCAGGGGCCAGTATATTAGACCCTGGTGCTTTTCCTGGCTTTATATTACTTTCAGGCTTTTCAACCACATTAAGTATTGCAGGACTTACATCAAACTGCCATACAGGTTGCCTGAAGATAGTGGGCAACTGAAATGTGACTGAATGCCAACTGAACTGCCCCCTTAAATGTTCTGACTATCAATCCAATCTTCTGGATTGAAAGTGACTCATAGTCGCATGGTGTTCATCCATAGTAGGCATTCCCAACCCAGTTAAGAATCGAACCCAGGATCTTTCATTCTCACGGCTGATTTCTAAACATTAGAACAATCAGGTAGGTTTGCAACTGTATCATTCCAACTTTGACGAAATTTCGATTTAGTGAGGTGAATATTCAATCTCACTGGTAATAACAGTTTCATTTTAGTTATGCATGAGTTCTGACATGAAATTTATCGACATAGATCATTACAAAATAGTTGTACAAGATCCTAATTTTTCTATGACCTACCAACTGTACAGCTTTCTAGACCAAATGTGATCAGCACCAAATAAGACAAAGGAAGAATGGTACTAATTACTAACTCAGTAACTTAAATACCACATTAGTAACATCTCCGACTACATCAATTTAAATGATGAGTGTTCGAGTCTCACAGGAAACATCAACCTTCAAAATCCGAAATATACCTTAACAATAAATACACAACCAGTGAATGGTTTAGATTCAAAGATTTAAACCAAACACCATTACATAATGTATCTTTCACTAAACAAAATCCCACTAGTTTAATGTGACAATCGGGAATGTAACGATCTATATCATTCATACTTTATGAATGTTAATAGTCAAACTTTTTTCTACCAAATCAAATTTTAGACGAAAAAAAAACAACAACAGAATTTCATACGAGAAACCGATACTTAGTAATAAACGAGATGACCACATGAGATTCAATGCGCTATGTAAACATAAATTACCAAATATGTGCGATTACCCACGCATACATAAACGTAGATATGTACATATACATGTGGTATACAAATCGATCATCACTTGTATGCGCCCACTCAGTACATTCATAGAATAAATGTGAATTTGATGATACAATTGATTTGTGTAGATTTTTTTTTCTAGAATGTAACTTTTCTAATTTCATCTTCTTCATAAATTCATTCATTCATTTACCAGACATAATAGATTATTCATTAGATGAGTCAATAAAGTATTATATCAATAGTTGATATCATGAATCAATTAAAGCTAGACCACTATGGAAAACCTGGAAGCACTGGAAGACCGTTTCGTCCGATTGTCGGACTCCTCAGCAGTGCATATCCACGATCCTGCCTCACAAGATTCGAACACACGACCTACCAGACTCTTGTGTGAGCTCTTAACCACTAGACCAATGAGCCAACCGTCATCCAACGGTGTTAATGTCTAACTTCAACTAATCCACGAAATTAAGTGACACATCCAATATTGTCATCAGCGAGTTACTATCTAACAACAGACTTAGTTGAACTCCACTGGTTACTACTTCTCACGAGAACTCCAGGATATAGCTCTTGAAGCTAGTCACTAGTGAGCATATGTTGATCAATATTAGGAGGGGTTTTGTAGATATTATAATAATTTCAATAGTCGAGATCATGAATCGAATAAAGCTAGACCACCATGAAAAATCTGGAAGCACTAGATGACCTTTTTCCTCCTATTGTGGGACTCCTCAGCAGTGCGAATCCGCGATCCCGCCTCACGAGATTTGAACTCAGGACCTATCAAGATTGTCAATTACTTACGTAATCACGTATGAACAAATTCTAGTATGTGGTAATAAGATAATTGAAAGTATTCGAATTATTATACTGACTGTGAATTCCTGAAATAGTGTTATTTTACAGAAAATAGAACTACATGAGCACCAATGAATGTATTATATTCGGAATTTGTAATGAGCGAGTACTCAAGAACAAAAGAATCATTAGTTCTGTTATGCTCCAATAAGCATAATGAATGGTAACTTTTGGGATTCATTTATGGATCAATACTATACGTATATATTTATCGTATAATTGTTAAACAACTAAACTATTCATATTCATGTCTCTCTTCTTATGGGCCTTATTTTGGCCTATGAACCATTAATATACGATTTACTATTCTTCAATTATGCCCAGTTTATTAACCACTACCTCCCGCATTCACAGCCACTTTTGGCTAAATTATGTACAAATATTGTTCCTATTTTATGGTACGTTGTCTGTCTGGTTGGTATATAAACCCAGTATGTTTGAAATACTTGATTCATATCACGAAGAATATGATTGGTATTCTGGATTCAACAGGCTAGGGTAATCAGGAATAAGGACCGATAAGGACTCTAAACTTTTCTCATGGGTTTTAAGCATCCTTGGTCCTATTGATAATTCAGTGATCTCTAATTGGCGGTATCATTACGTATACATTAACAGGTCACACAGGCTACAAGTTCATATAAATACTACAGATAATTATTTCAGTATGTTATTTGCTTATCCCATTACTTGTTTCTTTTCTCAATTATTTTTTTTAGTAATAACGAATACGACTTTATTCTACCTGTTATGGAAACCCAGAATATTCCTCAAAAAAAAATCCGAAAAGGGATCTGAAAACGCTGAGAAACATCTTATCCAATTAGCATTCAATAGAAGTTTTACCAGAAACATCTAGAAAGTGAAAAGCTATATGTCACATTTCTGATTGGATGGTTACTATATACTGTTACTATGTTTGGTAACATTCCCGAATTTCCCAGAAGTCCAAGGCCATCTAAAATGTTATAAATACCCTAGATTTTCTGTACATAAACTAACCTTGCAGTAAAGCGTTCTTTCTATATTTCGCACCTTTTCTATCGTATTGAGCAATGACTAGAATTGGAATTTAAGAAACATGTTTCATTCATCTACTAGATGCATTTATATCTGAGGCCTGAATTCAGTACTTATCGTTTCAAGTTACAACACGTCATCCAAACAACATTTCCATCGATACTAATTATTTAAAAAGAAGGATACGTTTTTTAAGTAGGCTGGTCAGATAGTAGTTAAACTAACATGAATAAACTCAAGGTCCGACGGAGAACAAACTTGTACTATTATCCGCAATAGGGTGTAATAAGAGTAAGATGTTAAACGCAAATAATCAAAACTTCCAGAGATAGCTCATTTCAACAACAAAAGAGCGACAAGAAAACATCCACCTTAAAAATACATCACAATTGTTGTCTATTGATAAATTTTGAAAAGAATGGTGTTAATACACTAAAAGCTAATTACAAAGAGGTTGTCTATGACCAATTTCAAATAGCTGTATTTTAAACATTGCTGTTACATTTCCAAGTTGAGAAACCACTATTCACCCAATCTCATTTTCAGATCGCTTGAAATAAAAAATGGCAACCAGGATATGATGAGTGCTCAAACAACTCCAGCAGTACTCGATTTCATTTGAATATATTTCTGTATCAAGATGGAAAGTTTTTGCAAAACCTTGAAGATATGATGATAGAGATAGGACCTTGTCTACTAATACATCATATATCTTAATATGTAACACATTGGAGATAGTAAACCATAGTTATCAAATCAAGTAATGATAATGCTTTGCCTTCTCACTGGATAATGATTTCAGTTGTGTATGAAAGTACATTCTTGACGATTAGATTATATCACAAAATTATGAATTTTCACTCATAACTGTTATATCCAAGCAAAGACCAAGTTATGGGTAACTTCTGAGAACTATCAATAGACTAATACTATACATATATTCTTATTGTATAACTATTGTATAACTATTGTATAACTATTCAGTAACTAGATTATGTTTATCCATATTCCTCTTATTCTAAACTTTATTTTGACCTATAGACTATTATTATTAGATTTAACAGCCTATTAATTGCAGTCTCCCTTAGTCACAGCCACTTTGTCGCTTGATCTCCTATTAATGTTATTTCCTATTTTATCGTATGATGTAGTCCGGTTGACTTGCATACAAACCAATTATGTTTGATTCATACAGTGGAAGCTGGTTTTGGTTATATGGACTGAACAGGAAGAACTAGTCAGAAAAAAGATCAATAAGGACGTTAGGCCGCTCATATCAGTCAAACGTCATTGGTTTGGCATAGTATTAAGATTGTATAAGTCGTATTCGGTTTAACGAATAAGTCGCGTGACGTTCAACGGGCAAAAGTCAAAACAATAACTTTATTTAGAACTGTTCAAAATTGATTCCAGTTCTTAAAAAAAAATAATGAAAATCAAATTCTCTAAATTCACATGGTGTTTTTTTACTTGTATCGTCTCATTGTAATTTAGAACTGGGATTGATCAGTCTCTTGTTGGCATATGTGCATGCTGTGCGGATTGCCTCGATATTGCCTTAAGTCACAAGTTTTTTAAGCAAAGATGGATAGTAAAATTTAAAAAGGATTCGAACCCGAAGTGAACATCAACTTTGGGATGCAGGTATATTCAGCTGATGAGTTCCAAAAAGAACGAAATGCGCGTCATGAATTTCATTACTAACCAATATCTATCTTTGCTCAAATTCTTCTCTGTTGATACATTTTCTCTTTCTATCCTATTGATTGATTAACTTCCACTACTGACAGTATAACTTGAAATTGAGATTCTTCACTGAATGACTGGTTCAATTTTATAGAACCTATTCAACTGCCTAACGCCAGTCAATAGTTATTCACTTAATGAAACAGTATTGTATAATAATTGAGCTACTGGCTACGACAGAACCCTTATCTTCATACGAGCTTATGTATGTTCAAATTTATGAAGCTCTTCAATAAACCTATTTCGTTTTATTTTATTTATTTATTTGAACACATAAAATTTGGTACAAGGGGGCACTGGATACATATGCGCCACAAAAATCTCACTTGAGTTGTGTGAGGGCTGTGATACTGTCCGGGTGCCCAGACCGAAGCAGATCGTCTTCTTAGGGGGCCACACTCCGAGCCTTTAGCCTAGAGGTTTAAACCCACAAGGCAGTGGAGCATTGTGAGGAGATTCGGTCCCATGGTAGTCGATGACCAACGATTCATTCATACTCTGTTTGTTCCTTCAGGATACTGGAGTCCATGTGCACGATTGGTTTGGAATAAGGGTTTTCCAACTCCCCTAGGTGGACTCTCTATGTCCACCAACCCGGTTAAAGAGCCTGACATTCGCTTTTCGTCCTCTCATTTCCGTAAACAACACCCATGCCACGAGAATGAAGTGTGGAACTTCCCTGGTAGACAGATAGACAGACATATAGTACTTCTTTTAGTCCGTAATTAAAAATGGCATTGTATTTTATAAGCATAAATATATTTCTTAGAAACATATCTTCAATATTACTTCCATTTGTAATATTGGCCGCCTCACACACACACACACATAAAGTAATGATAATAACAAAAACAAAACAAAAAAGAGAACGAAAACCGAAAATGAGAAGAACCAAGGCAACAAAAGCATTAATTACACTACTATTATTTTTGTCAATAGTGATCATAGCTGTAAAATATCTGTATGGAATAATAGGTGGAAATAAATACAAGGCAACTAACTCCATGAGTTATTATTAATGTTTTATTTCTGTCTATATCTATGAGAAAATGTATGCATGTATGTTTTGTGTCCCTTTACTCGTTCACGTGTGCACCCGTATACTTACGTATGTAGATCTATTATGTTTATACATATGAACAAGGTTTTTTAATAAAAAAAAAGATCTGAATCTTCATTAGTCGATCAAACGTTTGCTGATATTTTAACCATAAGGATTATCTATATATTCATAATGAAACGATAAGACTACAAGGTAGAAAGATATGCAATGGCTTATCATAAGGCTATGCCACTGATGTTAGTATAGTTTTTTTTTAATCATTAGCAATAACTAATGTTTACTACTGATTGTGACATAGTAACTAAATTGTGAGCTTAGCAATAAAATTGATTAAATAAAGGCAATAATAAGTGGGAGGGATGGATAGAGGGTTAAAGAAGCACATTAATAAAATAGGCGTACTACTCAAATAGAATGAGTGTGTGTGAAAAAAAGGGAACTTTCTTGAAATAAACAGAACAACAGACTATACAAACACCTGATATCTGTATGGATTATGTATATGTGTATGTATACATGTTTCTTATAGTACTGAAATGAAGGATGGTATGACGACAAACCGGAAATTAACATATACAAATATATATATTCTACATCTAATAAGGTTATCCGTCAATATATAAAGATATCGAATAAATCCTATTCGGAAGACAAATGACTGAGCTTACTAGTTGTAATTCAATTAAAATTGATAAGCATATTGTTGATTTCTATTACTATTATGATTATTAGTAGTATTGATAATATCCATAGTGGAATTCATCAAATGATTGTTTTGTACAGGAAAATTTGTTAATTTGCATGAAGTGAAATGTTTATCTGGACTACTATTATAACTGATACTGCGATTATTAATTGTAGAAGGTTTAGTAATAGAATCTTCTCGATTACACTTTTGACAATGTTGTTCAGATGGTAACCAAACAGCCATATTTGATGAAGATAATGAATGATGATATGCATTTAAAGGCATAAAAGATCCACCTGTACAAGGAGTAGTTTGCTGATCATATGTACTTTCTATACCGATCCCTGTGTCTGGTGATGAATTAGTTAATTCAGTACGTGTTGGGATATTCAGAAAAATATCCCAAAAACAATTATCCGGTTAAGTCTAATGCTACCCTTGAACGTTAAATGGTGTCATTTTCCTATTGGACGTTTCCCTACTAATCAATATTTATTTCGCGTGTCATTTCCCCATTGGTCAATACTATTTCACGTGTTATCTTTCTGTTGGTCAATATTTATAGTAATCCTAACTGTATAAATATGCATTTGTTTGTAAATCATTATTCGGCTTCTGACCCCATAAACAATTTTTCATCTACGGTTCGTGTTCTGATATATTGGAGATTGGGAACAGTATTGGGGTCGAACTGGGATATCTGAAGCTAGTCGATCGGTAGAAATTAGAGTAGTCACCTCGCGATACACAATAATTTGGCGACGGAGATTCAGCAAAGAATTTGGTGATTAACCATGGATCCAGCCAAACTAGAAAAATTGTTCGAACAGCAGTTGAAGCTGATGGAGATGATTGCTCACACGCACATATCTTCTCGAGTTCCAACTACACCGACAATTCCTGAATCAGTTGATGGTATTACCAGTGGTATTTCAGAATTCCTTTATGATCCTGATGCCAACATTACATTTGATACCTGGTTCAGACGCTATGAAGACCTTTTCAAAGTTGACTTTGCTGACAGAGATGATGCGTGGAAGGTGCGTCTCCTGCTTCGTAAACTTGGTCCATCCGAGCTGGATAAGTATTGCAACTTTATTCTACCGCAGAACCCACGTGACCGTTCGTTCGACGCCACTATTCAGTCCCTTAGCCAACTTTTTGGTGATCATCACTCACTCTTCAGTACTCGATATCGCTGCTTAAAACTGATCATGAATGAGTCCGATGACTTCCTGACCCACGTCGGCGTTGTTAACCGTGAGTGCGAACGATTCAAGCTCAGATCCCTCACTGAAGACCAATTCAAGTCCCTAATACTCATATGCAGTCTTCAGTCACCCAAATTCTCCGACATCAGAACTCGTTTGCTTAACCGCCTTGAACAAGATCCAACACTGACACTTAATGCGATCATAGACGAGTACCAGCGCATCATCAATCTGCAGCGTGACACCACTTTGGTTCAATCTGGTGGCCAGGGTGGTTCCGAAGTTCATGCTGTTCAGCACCAAAGAAAATCTTCGAGATCGACGACCTCGAGTCTTTCGAATGCCAGCGCTGTTTCTGTCTCTAATCGCTCTAAACCGGCTCAGAAGAAGCCCCCCTCTCCATGTTGGCACTGTGGAGCCTGGCATTATGTGCAGTTTTGTCCATTCAAACAGCATGTGTGCGATCGCTGTCAGAAAGTTGGTCACAAAAGCGGCTTTTGCAAATCCAACCGATCCAATAACCGTCGAAATGCACAGACGCAGCGTCGTTTTCACAAAAAGCCGATCACCTCATCAAGGAGTTTAGCAGCAGTCTTCCATACTCATGCCGCGACTCGACGCAAATTTCTGACCCTCTCAATCAATGGTCAGCCAGTTCGTTTGCAGTTGGACACTGCATCAGATATCACCATTCTGTCGAAAAAGACTTGGCGAACCTTGGGTCAACCTCCCATCAAACCATCCTCTCAGACAGCCGTCAGTGCCTGTGGGGGTCATCTCCGCCTTCATGGTGAACTTTGTTGCTGCATTTCATTCAGAGGTACAACCTTCAATAGGACATGCTACATCACCAATTCTCCGCTCAACCTTTTAGGTTTAGATTGGTTCGAAGAACTTGGTCTCGCTGATCTTCCTATTAACGCTATCTGCAATCAAGTTCAAACTACTGCATCGACACAACAGCATGCTGAAGACCTTCGAAAACGATTTATTGAACTATTTCAGCCTGGTCTCGGACTTTGTACCACAACTGAAGCTGTTTTAAGACTGCAGCCAGAAGCTACGCCAGTTTTTCGCCCAAAGCGTCCAGTCCCATACGCATCTTTACCTCTGGTTGACGCTGAACTTCAACGTTTAGAAACTGAGGGTGTTCTGGTACCTGTTTCTTATTCATCTTGGGCTGCACCAATTGTGGTTGTAAAAAAATCTAATGGTTCCATACGCATCTGTGCAGACTTTTCCACAGGACTCAACGCGGCTCTACAACAGCATCACTATCCGCTGCCGATCCCAGATGACTTATTTACTATTTTAAATGGTGGTACCTATTTCGCTAAGCTGGATCTGGCAGATGCTTACCTTCAAATTCCAGTCGCTCTAGAATTCAGAGAGTTGTTGACAATCAACACTCACCGAGGACTTTTTCAGTATACCCGGTTACCCTTTGGTATCAAAACTGCTCCGGCGATCTTCCAGCAGATCATGGACACTATTCTAGCAGATGTTCCTGGTGTTGTTACGTACCTTGACGATGTCCTCATTGTCGGCGCAACTGCTGATGAATTGAATACCAGAACTCACTTAGTTCTGCAACGCCTCCAGGATAATGGTTTTCGCCTTCGCCCAGAAAAATGCCATTTCTTCTTACGTTTCGTTAAGTACCTGGGGTTTATCTTTGATGCTTCCGGACGACATCCTGATCCTCAAAATACTTACGCAATCCAACAAATGCCTGCTCCCACTGATGTCTCCTCACTGCGATCATTTTTGGGAATGATTAGCTACTATTCAGCATTTCTTCCATCACTGCATGACGTACGATATCCACTGAATCGTCTGCTAGAAAAGAATGCTACTTGGAATTGGTCAACGCAATGTGAGTCAGCCTTTTCAAAACTTAAAGCCATGTTAAGTTCCAATCTTCTGCTAACCCACTACAATCCGAAACTACCCATTGTGGTTGCTGCTGACGCTTCAACACATGGACTGGGTGCCGTACTCTCACATGTCTTTCCCGATGGGTCAGAGAAAGCGGTGATGCATGCTTCGAGAACACTAACACCTGCTGAAAAACGCTACGGTCAGATAGAGAAGGAAGCGTTAGCCCTAATTTTTGCTGTCCGGCGATTCCACAAATTCATTTACGGACGCCGTTTCACCTTGCTCACAGACCACAAGCCCTTGTTATCAATCTTTGGATCAAAGAAAGGCATTCCTGCCCATTCTGCTAATCGTCTTCAACGTTGGGCGTTGGCGTTATTGGGGTACGACTTCGACATCCAGTATCGACGTTCGGAAGATTTTGGTCAAGCGGATGCACTGTCCAGACTTATCAGTAACCATTCTACTACTGATGAGGACACACTCATAGCCATAGTATCAACCGAAGAGGATTCCGGTGCTACAGTATTAGCGAATGCCATTCGAGCAATGCCTGTTACCGCTGAAGATGTTCGGGAAGCTACCAGAGAGGACCCGATTATCCAAAAAGCGATCACCTATGTTCAGAGTAGATGGCCAGTTAAGCAGCTGAGTGGTGATATGCAACAGCTAGCGAATCGTCGCAGTGCTCTCTGTATTGTTAACGATTGTCTGATGTTCGGTGATCGCGTAGTAATTCCAACAACCCTACGTTCCAAGATCCTACACCAATTCCACTCTGGACACCCAGGGATAAACCGTATGAAATCCATCGCTCGCAGTTATGCATATTGGCCGAATATGGACAAGCAGATTGTCGACTTCGTCAAAAGATGCTCGCATTGTCAAAAAGCTGCGAAAAATCCTCCTAAGTTGCCTCCAGTACCCTGGCCAAAGTCAGAAAAACCCTGGTCGCGAGTGCATATTGACTTCATCGGACCCCTAGATGGTACCACATATCTGATACTGGTTGACTCCTACTCCAAATGGCCGGAGATATTGCCAATTGCGCCACCATCTACAACTCGAACTATCAAACTCCTTAATCGGATCTTCGCTCAGCATGGTCTTCCAGAAACAATAGTAACAGACAATGGTTCGCAATTCACATCTAGCCAATTCCGAGAATTTTGCCTGCAAAACTCGATAAACCATGTCCGTTCTCCGCCATATCACCCGCAATCTAATGGACAAGCTGAAAGGTTCGTTGATACGTTTAAGCGAGCTATGCTTAAATCACGAGGGGAGGGGACCACAGAAGATATCATAGAACGATTCCTAGTTGCGTACCGGACGACCCCGCATGACTTATTGCCAAACTCCAAATCCCCTGCTGAGATGCTTATGGGGCGAAAGCTACGGACAGTTCATTGTGCGATGAAACCTAAGCAAGTGGCGCAACAAAAACCCCAGATGAAGAATACTCGAATTCCCTACGAAGTTGGTACAAAAGTGTACGCGCGAGACTATAGACACGGATGTGATAGATGGGTAGAGGGTGAAATCACAAAGAAACACGGGAACGTCATGTATGATGTCAAAGTGAACCAAGAAATCTGGACCAGGCACCACAATCAAGTCAGGCCAAGGGAAGCGAAGGAGAAAGAAGCAAGTACAAAAAGCGTTCCACTCGACCTGCTGTTAGACACGTTTCAACTTCCGCCAATACCTCCAACAGAGACGACTAAGTCATCTACTCAAGTAGAACATCCTTCTGGTTCTGTGTGGTTGCCTCGGAGGTCGGATCGCAAAAGAAGACACCCAAAGAAACTTCAAGTAAATCCTCGATTACGTCGCTATTAACTTTTCCAAGGGGAGGTGTTGGGATATTCAGAAAAATATCCCAAAAACAATTATCCGGTTAAGTCTAATGCTACCCTTGAACGTTAAATGGTGTCATTTTCCTATTGGACGTTTCCCTACTAATCAATATTTATTTCGCGTGTCATTTCCCCATTGGTCAATACTATTTCACGTGTTATCTTTCTGTTGGTCAATATTTATAGTAATCCTAACTGTATAAATATGCATTTGTTTGTAAATCATTATTCGGCTTCTGACCCCATAAACAATTTTTCATCTACGGTTCGTGTTCTGATATATTGGAGATTGGGAACAGTATTGGGGTCGAACTGGGATATCTGAAGCTAGTCGATCGGTAGAAATTAGAGTAGTCACCTCGCGATACACAATAGTACGTTTAAGTTTAGGCGACTGTAATAACAACATAGTGGATAATGGTGAAGGAATTGTTGAATGATTATGATGTATACCGAAATCTAAATTTGTAGTTGAAGTCACATGTTTATACGATGGTCGTGCAGTGATTTGTTTCCTGTCAATAGATGGAGATATTATAGTGGACTGATACAGTCGAGATGTGTGATTCGTTGTTACTGGTGACGGGTATAACAGTGGCATAGGTGGTGGTGGTTGTATTGATGAGGAGGAATTCTGTGCAGATTGATGACGAAAACTTGCTGTCATAGAAGGTTGATCTTGTGATGTGAAATAATGACTTACATTGTTATTATTTTTACTAATAGTAGTTGTAGTAGTAGCACTAGTGATCGTTGAATAAGGAATAACATTTGATGAAATACTCATGGATGGAATAATTTGTATACAATTAACTGCAGTAGTCATTTTGTCATTGAACATATTACTAATCGACTGGAAGGTAGTACTACTTTTACTGATATTCGTAGTAGTGGAAACACTGGTTTTATTGTTGTTATTATTATTATTGACAGAAAACGAGGAAGTCCAAACATTTCCCAAAGAGTTATTACTTTCATGCATTGAACGACTGATAGACGGATGAATGTGAGATGAGGATAAACTAAGATGACGTTTACTGTGATGATTTGATGAAGACAAATTATATCCATAATCATATGTTGAATTATTTAATACATCTGTATTCATATTATTATTATGATTACTACAAGTAGTCATGTATTGTTGTTGCTGTTGTTGTTTCAATGGTGTTGATATTGAATAATATTCTTCCTTTGGTTCATCATAAATACATTCTTCTATTTTATTATCATTTCTATCATATATACAATTTTGTTTAGATGATGATATATTCAATGCTGATGTCGTAAACAATGGCTTCGATGAACGATTCATCATAGTAGAACAAGATGTTGTTGTTAATCCAGGTCGATATGAACAATAAGATGAAAACATACCAGAATATGATGGTTGTTGAACAGATTGGCTAACTAAATATGTACATGAAATAGCATTATGATTATTATTATTCAATTTCGTAATATTTTGAGTTGGATAATATCCAGTTGTTATCGCTGTATTCGCTTGTAACAATGATGGTACAGTGAAATTAACACGTCCACGTTCATATGTTGTTGTAAAATGAGGGAAACTTTCATTAATAGGATAATTACAAGAAGTGGAAGAATATAACAAAGGAGTAAGTGCCATTGAATTACCATTTCGACAAGTACTATTATTATTATTATTATTATTAATAGTAGTAGTAATTGGAGTAAAAGTATGTGACAAGACTTGTGGTTTACTATCTACAATTTGACTAGGTTTAATTATGTGATCATTTATAGTTGATGATAATGATTGAATGGATTGATGATATGATTTCGTTGTAATCGGGGTTTCAGTAAATGAATAATTACCATAACTCACATCATATAGATTGAAATTACTTGACTTATTATTGTTATTATTATTAGTAGTAGTAATAGTAGTAGTAGTGGTGGTAGTAGTAGTAGTAGTAGTAGTAGTAGTAGTAGTAGTATGACAATTATTTTGTTGATTAGTTGTATTAGTTAATTGAGTAATCCCATTTCTTTCATCCTCATCTATTTGATGATTATGATGATAATGATAATCATGACATGGTTTAGGACGAATCAATAAAACTGGTGCTTTACTAGTAATTTTCACTGGAAAATTACTTAATTGATAATAATTATCCTCTAAATTTTTATAATATTTTTTATTATTATCTATTGTATTATTAGTTTCTATGGTATGTTCATTGATTATTGATTGATTATTGATTATTTTATTAGATATATATTGATTAGTCATATTAGTATTAGTCATTAATTTATTTAAACGTGGAGATATTGGCGCTGATGAATTATTATTCAAATATGTATTTCTTTCTTTATAATGATGACGATGATGATGTTGATTATGATGTATTAAAGAAGATAATGAATGAGATTGCATTGGAAAATGTCCATTACGTACATAAAAATAAATATCTTCAATTTCATCGCATAATGCATTCATTTCATCAACTTCACTAGCAAATAATGATGATGATAAACTAGATTGAGTATATAAATTAGTATTGATTAAACAATTAGCGGAATGATAAGAATCATTAATATCGATTGATGATGTATGCATGGAATTATAATTACTACTATTATGATAATTAGTAGTAGTTGTAGTGGTAGTAGAGACAGTATTATTACTATTATTAATTAATGTTAAATAATTTAATATTTTCGGTTGAATTTCATTCAACTGATACGGATCATTTGGTATATCATTAGATTCTTCGTGCATAGTTAAAGAAGCAATTGCAGCTATACTTGAGATAGCCGATTGAATAGCAATAGTATTGAAACGATTAGTAATTGGTCCAAGTGTTCTAGTCAATGGAATATATGATGGTCCAGTATTTGATGAATGTGTAATATCTTCTAAATGTTTTAAAATATATGTTAAACCTTGAACAGGATGGCATGCAGCTAGAAAGTGTGATACTCTAAATGCATGTATTTCAAGTTGTTGTTGATATGCTTGACATGTTTGTGAATCTGCAACTAAGAAATTATGATGTAATAACATATCAGTGGTAACTACAAAAAATCGACTTTTAACTGTTTCATTTGATGATTCATTCTGATAAACGGATTTAGTGCAATCGGATAAAGGTTCTAGAAATATAAGGTCCCCATGATGACATGAGAATATCTGTAACAATGAATGCATATTGATATAGTCTGGATTTGATATTAAAGAGTGATTTGTACATTTTCCCATGAAAAACCATTCACTTGAACGTAATCCAACTACAGGACGTGTAATTAAAGGGAGTCGATAAGTGCTCAGTAACGATAAGATACTATGAACTCCATTATCGAAAATGCTGTAATCTGTCTCATTGCCCGATAATTTAATTTGACTAGAATTTTTATTATGATTACCGTAATTATTATTTACGCCAACTGTTGATGTTGTTTTCACGGGACTGCACATTATCGATTTCGAAGCTAAAGATAAGTAAACTAAACGAGGACCAGAACTGAACCAATTCAATGCATCTTGGGAAGGTAAATTTGTAATTGACGAAGCTAAAGCGGCTAATGCTTTACCACCAACAACTGCACATTGAAGCATAGAAACTGGTTTTGAACGATGACGCGCAGAAAGCCGATAAGAAATTTGATCTTCTTTGTGTACAAGACGACACAGTCGACAATCAATTAGTTGTAATACAGTTCCAGGTCGAAGAATACCAATATTATCTGCATCTAATGTTATAGTGGAACGATCATCCTTTTTAAGTAGTTCAGTTGAACTCATGGTAAGTGACTGAGTATTAGTTGCGAATAAACACTGAGTATCCTTTCTTAATAGAATAAATTTTGGTTTGGCTCGCCAAACCGCTTTACAACTTGACCAGACAGGAACTTCTGGACAGATTTGAGGTCCATTATCGGATGGTCCAATAACATTTCTTCGTACTAATTCGAACCAAGATGGACAACAAGAAGTAAGAACAACAGAATGTGAACAAGATGGTTTAATTTGATTAAAGTTTGGTAAACTCTGGTTGTAAGCACTCTTATTATTAGATGTATTATTTACAGTATGTTGAGAAGCATGATTCAATCGTGATTTTTCACTATTTGAAACAACAGAATTTGGCAATAACCATTCAGCTTGAACTAATGTTATACCAGGAACAATTTTCATAGCTAAAGCACGTTCATTTTTAAGTACACAACGACATCCTGGTTTACGACATTCAATTTGAACAAGACGTGATGGTTTATCAACTGGATAATTTGATGAACCAATACAACTTTCTTGTTGAACAAGATCTTGAATTGTAAAACGCATTGAATCCATAAATTGATTATAATTTATATTATCATTATTTATATGATTGTTTTCTCCATTCATATCAACATTATTACGAGTAATCCATTTGAAATGTGGTTCAGAATCATAAATATCTACAGCACAACTCATGAGATATGATGTTATAATAAAAACATTATACCATTATAATATCTATCCATATTTCTATATGGGTATCATCTTATTTTATAGAATATTGAAATTTATGTTATCATTTTAATAAGAATTAAATACATAATGAATATTGAATCTTCATTAGAAGGTAAGTAAATAAGAAAGAATTAAAAATAATTTCATATCAATAAAAAAAATAAGAAAAATTAGTTTATATTTAATGAAAACGATGTTTTAGAACCAATCAAAATGAAGGTCATTATCATAGGGAATTTTTGTATCAGCTGATTTTGCTGATTTCTCATTGGTTATTTATTGACATAGATTCATAATCAACCAATGAAAATAGAGTATTATTATTATTGTTATTATTCATGTCATTCGAGTAGTAACGTATGCGCATACAAACACAAACAGACATACACATATATAGATGTACACACATACATTATATTTATAGGCACACACATACATTATATGGTATTCAGCTTAGATTTCTTTGTTTAATTTATGGATACCTTATGGTTATTTTAGAATGTTCACCAGGGTAAAGTTTAGTTTTTTTGACAGTCAACGTAAAGTTGCTTATTTTATGCAATATTAATGAGGAATAGAAACAAACTAGTGAATGCATATACTATTGAATTGGAAAGAAACAAACTAGATATATATTAATGTGTAAATTATAGCATGACAATATTTCTATTAACAATAGGGTTTAGCTCTAGTTAATTCAAACGACTAAACCTGGAAAACTACGAAATCCATCATTCAAAAGATACAAGTGTTTATTATAACAGTAGTGTATGCAAAATACTTCGAATCCGTTGGACAGAAAATATCATCATCAATCTACTATGGGAGAGAATAAACCAGATTGTAGCGAAGAAAGAAATCAGGAAGATGCATTGGAAGTGGATAGGATACTTATTGAGAAAGGCACACAATTGTGTTACAAGGTAAGCCCTCACATGAAATCCTCAAGGCCAAAGAATGAGTGGAAGACCGAAGAAGACATTATACCGGGAAATGGAGATAGACATGAGAAGAATGAACAACAATTGGATAGAACTGTAAAGGAAGGCGTAGGACAGAGTAGGTTGGAGAATGTTGGTCGGCGGTCTATGTTCCATTGGGAGTAACACGTGTAAGTAAGTAAGTAATTAATTCAAACGACTAAGTGATGTGAAGAGAGAAACAAGAAGTTCTGACAAACTATGGAAGCTATTTTTCGGGGTATTATTTGATTTCATTCAGGGCTTGTAAAACATTAACATTTATTTTTGTACCTAGTCTATTCCATAGATCATAAGCTTTCATTTGATATATCATTCACTGTCACAGCCTTTTCTATTCCAAAGTTATGGCAATTTAAACATAATCTTTTGTACTAGACATTTTACGCTAAACTCCATTTTTGGACATAATTGTATTTTCCCAATTGTTTGTGCGTTGTGGTCTGTTTAATCATCTATTTATTCATGTATCATTTTACACTTATCTGAAATCGGAAACCAGATCGGAATTAAGAATAAGTCGGGTGGTGTTCCAGTTGACTTAACTTCGTTCAATCGCATGCTTGTCAGCCAATTAGTTGATAGAATTGTTTTCATCTCTTTACTCCAAGCAGTTGATGTCACTTCGAATTCACGCATACTAGCCTCAAGGTTGAGCCCATAAGCCTGTTGCGTCAAGGTCTTAATGTAGACTTAGACAAGTTATCCTCTGCATAGAAGTGGGTAGATGGATCAAGGATGTAACACTAAATCACTTGTCATACCACTAGTTCATACGCCAAAGTCGTTGAAAATAACTTAAAAATAGAATTTGTGTATTGTTGATAAATATCAAAAAGAATCAAACATGAATTAATTATAAATTACATGAGACTGACATTAAACATTTAGTTTAAAGTTTTACTGTCTCTTTATTGTTTTACTTCACATTAAAGCGATCAGGATATTGAAAATCTGAAATATAATTTGTTTCCAAGTTCTTTAAGTTCTACTAACTTCAAAGAACCAAGATGTAAAGACATTACGTTATTTAACCCAACGGAGATAAGAAAGATATGTAATGACTATAAAAACAATACAACACATAGAAAAATAAAACAGTTCCAGAACATAAGTGATGATGACGATGTATTTAAGGGATCAATCATTGTCGTCTATTCTCATCACAGACTGAATAAACATTCTTGATAAATATGAAAAGAAAGGGGATCAGTATTGATAGTCTCATCGAGTGAATAGTCTCAGAACTGATGTCATTCATGTGCATTTATTTTGAACTGTTTGTTTTCAGAATGTTAATTTCGAGCTTTTGTACACTTTACTATGTACACTGAAAATCCATGAATCCAGAAAATATGTCAATCTTGCTGAAGATGTTGGTTATTTGCAGAAAACCATTTTCCTACTTCTAAAAACTTGCTAATCATCATCAAGATGAATTTATTTTCATGCGTGAAAAGAACCACAATTTATCTTAACTCTATCCAGTTGTCTTTCTTTCTATAATAGAGCCCGAAATAAACATTTGTGTCTATTTAATATGACCAGTAATTGACAGATAAAATTCAAATTCATTTGGTCTACTTACATTTTTGTTGTAACTGATGTCATTTTGTAGGGAATTTGTATAGTTTATATTTAGACTTTAACCCATAAACTGATATCAGCTAGTTAGTTAGTTAGTCACAAACAACGTAGAATCTAGCATACATGTATATCGATTTAAGTTGCCAAACCACATTATTAAGGCGAAATCAAACTGTCAAGACAAATGATAGAGTAGGGAAAATAGTAATAATATCAGTGTTATTAGACAAAATTGATTATAAACAATGTGATTCGTGAAGAAGGATAAACTTCATGGAATAAAAAAGTATGAAGTAATTTCAAAACCAAACATTTAAGGGCAGATAATAATTTCATATATTTGCTACATTACGATGATGACATGGACGCTAACTGGGTTGTTCACATATACCTGAAACGTCCAGTTCAACCGCGAGCGAATTCATGAACCGATGTCAAATTTCGGGTTGGCTACGTCCAAATCTTTCATCCTAATTATCCTTGCATCAGAAAACATGAACAATCATGACAAATCGTAGACGGGTATACTTAATACATTTCACAACTACCCTCAATTGATAAAGATTTACTACCTCAATAAATGGACTGATAATAGCTGGTAGAGAAACATCTAATATCTAGGGAACACTGCAAATAGTTATTACTTCGTAGCTCAAAATTGTTGAGAATTATAAATAAAAAAACTCTACGCACACAAACTCATGAGATCAAACTGACAACTTTCATATTTCATATAAAACACAATACTATCCAGCTGTTTATTCAGATTTCAAGAGTAAACGGTACTGACCTGCCCTCTACACATGATTACGGGCATCTTATAGTTCTAATCATAGAAATAAGGTTTGATTCACAAATAACAGATTGTTGTAAATTACAACCATGTCGTTATGCAATCCTCATGAAATTCGAACTCAATGATTTATCATAGAGTTCTACAACAAAATCTCACAAACGTATTTGGTGATGGAGTATCTTGACAGGATAAGGATCATTTTATTAATTTTATACAATAATAGTTTCGCCAGCTAGATCATTTATAGTTCACTTGTAAACTTGGTATATCTATTCATTTAAAATTTCGATCATCCCTCCAGCTCCAACTTCGATGTCTACTAGCAACTACCATCAACACCATTGTCACTAGTTAAGGTAAACGATGATTTGGAATTCTTAAGAAAAATTATTCAGATTACTTTAGTCATTAATACCAGAATTTATTTGAACCAACTCACAATTTCTACATAATCACATCACCAAAACTCACGTTTGGATGATGAGCTTAGTTTTATAAGTTGCTTAAGATTTGTTCAAGTCATCTATATCCAGAGACGAAAATTATCATGGAAGCTTTGAATTTAACTCACATGATTATTTGAAATCGTACAATTCAAGATCATATTGGACTAGACGTCTAATAATAGAAAGTTCACTCGTTAGTAATCCCCATCATTATATTCACATGTAAATATTGGTTAATATCGTATACAGAGGGGTTTTTGTGGAGATTTTAGTAATTTCAATAGTTGAAATCATGATTCAGTTGAAGCTAGACCACTATGGAAAACCCCGAAGCACTGGATGACTGTTTCACCCTAGTATGGGACCCCTCGCCAGTGCGCATCCACGATCCCGCACCACGCGGGGCTCGAACCCAGGACCTACTGGCTACGCGCGCGAGCACTTAACCACTAGACCACTGAGCCGGCATCCAACGGTGTTAATGTCTAACTTCAACCAATCCACGAAGTTGCGCCACCGTTCACCATTGTCTTCAGTGATCTCGCGAGATCCAAACATAGAACCTGTCAGTCTCGCGCGCGAGCGCTTAACCACGAGACCACTGAGCCAGCCGGCATCCAGTGGTGTTAATGTTTAATTTCAACCAATCCACGAAGTTGAGTGACACATCCACCATTGTCTTCAGTGAGTTACTATCTCACAACAGACTCCGTTGAACTTCCACAATAGGCTTCCCATGGTGGTCTAGCTTCAGTTGACTCATGATCTCAACCATTGAAATTACTATAATATCCGCAAAACCCTTATGAAATAAAAATTATTTTTAAGGAAAAATGTAAGTATATAATTCACTTGTTTCTATAACATAATAGAATGGCGCCATTTTCAAATTATTGTTTGCCTATAACCGTAATAATCGTTATTTTCACTAAAAAAAATTCCCCAGTTTATTCAATTTACTATTTCCGATTTATCGATTTTTCTACTATTGGCATTAACAACATTGGTAATAATATTTTTATTATGTATTATTAGCCTGATTCTAATATCAGTTGGATTCCATAATCAAAGCCATAGTAACATGGCAGGGGGTGAAGACAAGTGCATACACTTTCTTTGTATATTATTATTATTATTTTTTTTTTTTATTATTATTAATGGCTTTATTCAATATTATATTTTTGGTACAATATAGAATTCTCAGCACAGGGTATTTCAACAAGTTACTTACTGAAAAAAAAAACGAACAAATAGGCAGTAGAAAATACAAAAAGAAATTTTTTTTAAAAAAAAAAAACTTTTTTTTTAAAAGAAATTTTAAAAAAAGACCAAAAAAACTGTGCAAAACTTTTTAAAATTAAAGACATGTTAAGAATGTAAATTATTAACTAGGTTATTTCTAACAACCTGTTCGTCACATAGTATATTTGCTAGGTAAGGAATTATAGAACTTTTATACTTTTCCTTACGTGCATGGATTTTAATGTAATTACGTCTCGTTCTACCAGAAGATATACAAGGAGAAAGATAAGAGTGAAGGGGATGGCTAGTATCTGATAAAATAACACCTGCCAGGAGTTTGCATGATTTTAAATGTCTATCCACAACCATATTAATTATGGCCTCGAAAGATTCACCACACATCTTGCTAACTGCCTTCAGCACTCTTCGCAATACAGTAAAGTCTTTTCTCAGAAGCCCGGGAAAGAATAATGGAGAACAGTAAAGAATAATAGGTAAAATGCAAGAATTGACAAATTGTATATATGGAAATAGAGAGAGAGAGAGGGAGAGTGAATTCAGTACATATTTGGGTATGCAATGTAAATTTTCCAGATCATTTATATGTTGTCCATACATTGAAAAGATTTTCTTGATTATGAATTTTGAAATGAATTAATCTGAGTAGTTGATTTGCTTCGTTTAGGCACATGTTTCATTTAAAATGATAATTTTGTTATGGAACCAAGGTTCACCATACAGTTGTTTATGTTTTCTTCCATATGTGATTTTGAGATCGTGATTAGTTTCGTCTTTAGGTTGTTTCTTCACTGTTCTCTGTATTTTTTGCATAATATTTCGATGGCTATTGTCAAAATTTTCAAATGCACTGATGTGAGTATCCTTTGGAGCTTCCTCTTTTGGTCCTCTATAAGGTGTTGATATTTGTGGATCCTGTGGTGTGCATTATTTATCATTAGGAGTACCATTTTTCCTCCACTTTGTTCAGCTAATTGCCATCCCATTAGGTAGTTGATCATAGGTCTGTATCTTACACTTGTTGGTAGAACATGTTGATGAAGACACTCGTGGAGAAAATACAGTTGTTCTTGAGTGGAAGCTTGCCTTTTTGTATACAATGAAAACTCGAAAAATACTTTGATCATAATGTCAAAGTTTTTACTTAATTACTTACGCTCTTACTTCGCCGATCCTCGCCTTCACATCTCCATCAGATCCACCGTGTTCAAAAATGATGCTGTCCCGATATGTAAAGGTTTTTACATCTTCCAAAGCTCCTCCATCAAATGTGATTCCTGTGCACGCTGTATTATATTGGAGAATCTTGTTTTTCCTTTTATGTATATTGAGACCAACTGCTGTTGGGGCTGCTGCTACACTGGTTGTCTTCTCCTTCATTTGTTTTTGAGTATGCGTTAGTAGAGCCAGATCATCTGTGAAGTCTAGATAGTCCAGCTGCATCCTAGACGTCCGTTGAAGTTTTTAGTCTAATTTAAACAAAAGAATTTCATTATCCTTTAGTACAGTTGAATGGTACCTAGTAATGGAGTCAAAAATCCATGTTACGTCCTGTATGGGACCCATTCATTTGGATGCACCTGTATATCCCAGTGTTGATGTTCAGATTGAGATTTGAATCTAGTACACTTCAGTTCAAACATCAATGTGTTAACCACTAAGTTACTGAGTTTAGATAGCTATTAAATTGTTCAACGAGTATGAAGTTATGCATGCAATAGTTTCCATTTCCCCATTGTTGACAAGAATCACTGAATTTAAACAGTCTACAACTTTGAGTATACTTGTGGTGTATGCTATTTGTGTTGACAGATATAAGTAGTATGTAACACCAATTCCTACAGCTAAACACAAGAAGCCAGATGACTTATTTTCTTCCATGTCGGTTAAATGTTGAACGTACTCGTCTAGTTGATGTGTATAACGGTTCCATTTCTAAGGAATAAGACACACCATTGGCTTAACTTTGTGAGGGACATATATATATATATATATATATATATATATATATATATATATATATATATATATATATATATATATATAAACTGGTCAATTACAGTCTTAAACATTAATGCGAAGATTAGAACAACCAGTACAAAAATGAACAAAACTTCACTCTATTGCAGAAGCTATGAGCTACCTGGACACAGTAGCTGAGTGGATAACTCGATGGCACCTGAAACAAGCAGTACTATGTTCGAGTCCCGAGGTGCACGTCAATCCTAGGATGCAAGGGCATACAGTTGACGAGTCCTAAATAGGACGCAATGAGCATCGTGTTTTTCTATTCTACCCAATAGTTAATGTCACTCATCTTCAGTTTCGAATGTTTTCTACCATTTCAAATGTTACAAATACTTATTCCATCCATCAGGTGTAACATACATAAATCCCGACCTATCAAACTCTGTTTTCTATAAAGAATGGATAAGAGAGAAATATACCAAACACTGTAGTATCCCCATATAGATTTTTCAATATTAAATATTTCAATAAATTGTCTCTCATAATCTATCATATCCAAATATACAATCATCATTCTGTTATAATGAGCCAATCTGAAATGGCCAAATAAGGTCACTTGATAACAATCAGATATGACCTGTAGGACATATACAAATCATTAGCTAAGAAATGGACATCATATATCACATCATCGCTATTCAAACGAATCGATAACATGTAAGTTAAGTGATAGTCACAGAACCTGATGTTTGTCTCATAGAAGATGATAATTGAACATAGATGACGATTATTAAACTCAGATATTGATTGATTTTATTGAAAAAAAATTAGTGACCTAAACGTTTGAATAGGTTACTAATCACCATTTGATGAGAATGCATCATGGGCACTCATTAATGGCCTTCATTATATGGTCGTACAAACAGGAACCAGTTCGATAACAAGCAGTATATCTAGTAGTTAATTAACTGTAAATATCTCTTAACCTTACAACAGGTCAGTCACAAACTAATTCACCTTGCTAATAATGACTCAAACAGTGAATTTGGTTGGTATAGGATCGAATACTTCAGGGAGCAACGATTACATCAAGATGACAGGTGTACTGTGTTGACAGGTGTCAACTGACATGTAGTGGAAGAATACCAAACTATCTCTCATAAAAGTTTCTATAGGCCAAGAAACGACAAGAAATGTCTTATACAATCAGTGTTAGACAGAATTTCCCCAGAAACGTCTAGACTATTCCCAATCAAGTGTCGCGATTTAACTTATATACTTAACTATGCTGCTACTATATTTATTATGATTCTAAAAAATTATAGAAGCGAAAGATCGTGTGTAATTCTATCGATACCCTCGTTTTTCTCTACATAAACTAATGTTGAAGTAAAACTTTTGCTCACAATTCTCTCCTTCTTTCTATTGTTCTAGTTGACGTGTATAAATAATTTAGGTTATCGAAAGCGGGAAGACAGTTTAGGCGTATCAATAGCACGGTTTGTTAGCGTGAAACCTAGATCTAGAATAACTTTTATATTACTTGTAACCAACTAATATTACATGAAAAAATAAATCCTTATAAAAAGGTTCATAAACCATCTCGATTACTCATTTATCGGTTACAAATGGTTCACAAGTCAACTAGATCAAGGTTAACTTCATTTAATGCACAAGGATAGATATTTTGCGTAATATATATAATTGAGATAAAGAGCATTGTAAAGAATACTCGATTTTATTTGAAGTACATCGATATTGTTAGTAATCGGATCCAAGATGCGCGCCACTTCGTCCTATTTGGGACTCGTCAGTTGGATGTACTTGCATCCTATAGTGGATGTTCACTCTGGGACTCGAATCCAGTACCGTTCGCTCCAAACACCACCGAGTCCTCCATTAGCTACTGAGTCCTATAAGTATAGTATCAAGAGTGGGATTCGAACTCATGCCCACAGAGTGGACTGCGACCGAAACTCAGCGCACCGAATCGCTCAGCCATCCTGACCAACTTCGATTCACGGCTCTCTGAGCTAAAATCATGTGTAGTGACATTGATCTTGTGCCTCATCGACCTTCATATCTCATAGTAAGTACAATAACAGATTTAGACTATTGAAAAACCACCCAACAACTCATATTGTTTTTTACAAAAATATTGTGTATGTTTTGCCAACCAATGATAGTTCATTATGAAAATTAACTTTCGCATTGTACAGCTTTCCTGAATTACTTTTTGGCAATGGGGAAGTTGGAAATAGTCAAATTTCGTGATTTTACATCACATACCGATCTTAGTTAGGTAACTGTTAAAAACCGGGAAACACTGAGCAGTTATTTTGTGTGCCGGCAACAACCAGCCTATCACATATTGAACTAAGAATTATCAGGCCTTGGGAAGAGGATATCAAGTAATTGCTAACACAGTACATGTAATGACTGTTTACAACGTCATTCTCATTATTAATTACTCCAGTCATCATATTCATATTTTCAAGCATCCCATTCTGATTTCTCAATCTTGTATTCTTACTTACGTAAAAGAATGAATCTCATTAGATTGGTTTTATTCAAACAACCATTGATTAAAGACAATGATGAAAGCCACTCAATCATCTTTTTTTCTCAAAATCAGAGTAATAATCCATGTAGATCACTTTTCCAATACTGGATAAATCTGTAGTTTTATTAGTTGCGATCATGAGTTAATTGAAGCCACCATGGGAAACCTGGAAGCACAAGGCGGCTATTCCGTTCTGTTGTGGAACTCCTCAGCAGTGCACATCCACGATGTCTCCCGTGGAGGTCGAACTCAGGAATCATTGGACAGCCGTTTCGTCTTATCGTGAGACTCTTCAGCAATACGTATCCACGATCCGAACCCGAAACCTACCAGTTTTGTGCGCGAACGCTTAACATCTAGACTAGTGATCCGGCATTCAACGGTGTCAATGTCTAACTCTAACTAATCCACGAAATTCAGTGACACATCCACCATTGTCTTCAGTGAATTACTATCTTTAGTTCTTAATTTTCTTTCTTTTATCATTCACTTTAGTCAATATCAGTTTGTCAATCATAACTTTAATTAAATAATAATGATACACAAACTGTGAAAATATTCAAGAAATGCGCCAATCATTTTAAAAACGAAACTAATCATTGATGAAAGACCTGTCTATTAATGTTTATTAGTGATTATGTATAAGACGGATACAAATGTAAATTACTACTGATATAAACGTATGTAGGATTTATGATGTAATTAAATTGAGTTGATTGAATGAAAAGTAATGGATGTTAGATCTAGGAAAATATGAAACTATCTTAACTCAAATTGACTTGATGTTGTTTTACTTGTATCTTCCCATTAACGGTTTGAACTACAATTGATTAGTCTCGTGTTGGTATACGTGCATCCTGTGCGGATTGCCTCGATACAGCCTTACGTCACAAGCTTTTTAAGCAAAGATTGATAGTGGTTAGCAATGGAATACAGTTTGACGCGCGTTTCGTCCTATTCGGTACTCATCAGCTGGATGTACCTGCATCTTAGAATTGATGTGACATACGAAATACGGTGATAATATAGGTAAATGCCCACTCTAAACGTGACACGTGATACCTCGTTATCTTGGATGTTTCTGAGAAGCTTTTGCGTACTGCTGGTTGTATAAAGCATTTCCAGGCGTTTTCTGCTCTTCCAGGGACTTTGACGAGGGACATTCTTGGACACCTACCAACACGTGTTGAATGAAGTTATCACAACACAATATAAATAGTAATAGACGAGATTATACGTAAACAATTTTATTTCACTGAGTAAAATATATCAGATAGTTTTAAAACTCAAGATAAATAATGGGTTCCATTACTTTTAATTCTGAGCCATGTCACCTATATTCTCTTACCATTGGTTACTGTTATTTCATGGATCTCGAACAGGTATTCTACATCGATCTACATGACTTAGTTCAAAAGTCATTGGCTTCATGGATTGACGCTACATTTTGATTCAAACTCTCCTAACTTTCTTCTAACGTGTTCCCATACCCATGAATAACGAGCTTCGAGGCAGACAGTGGCTAGGTATGTGTGATATATGTTCGAAACACTTTAGTCAATGAAAACTCGCTACCACGTCATCTGATTTGTCATTTTCAACAATACGAACATTGTTCCTTGGTTACAACTTGAATTTAAGCTAAAGAAAAAAACTTCGTATTATTGCATAATTGATGCTGTGAATTACTTCTTTTCGATTCACCTTTGTTTTCTGTTGTTGTTTTGATTAAGATCACTAATTAAAATTTACAAATGTTATAGAAAATGCTCCTTATTCATATTTTTATCTATTTCACCACAAAATGTAGTCAGACCATTAGTTAACTAATCAAAACATGTAACGAAATATATATCGATGTTTGGATCTTTCCATTGATGGTTAGGACTAAAATCGATTGGTCTCTTATTGGCATATGTGCATCCTATGTGGACTGCCTTGATATTACTATCAAGTTACAATCATTTTAAGTAGAGATGGAAGGTGTATAACAATAGAACCTAAGACGCATTTTTCATTTTATTTGGGACTTGTCAGCACGACGCACTTACATCCTAGAATTATTCTTCACTCCGGGAATTGAACCTAGTACCGTTTGCTGCAGTCACCATCGAGTTATCCACTTACCTACTCATTTCAGATAACCAATGCCTTGTCCAGTTTAGAGGAATTCATTATATCAACGCTTGAATATAAACACATCAAAATGACGAGTCCCAAATAGGACGAAACATGTGTCCTGAATTTCACTGTAGGCTATTATCCATCTCTGCTTGAAATGAAGCTAAACAGTTTGTTTGAACTGTTTTAAAATAATTCTGTCAATAAATCCTATCACACAAATCATTATCTATAGACATTCAAAAATATGTCTCATGTGAAAAAAGTCGCATTTCGTCAAATTAACTTGTGAAACGATACTAACAGCTTATTGGTTTGATTAAAGGTTTACTCTGATATGATGTTATCAATGTTTAGACTTTCTAATGATGAGCTGAACAGAACAATTTATTATTTACCCTGATATTGTACACTTATAGTGAACGAGAATGCAAGTACGGACAATCGAATTGTATTATAGAACATCTCAATAACATCTGAGAACTATACAATAAATACTTCATTAACAAAATGTCGATCAATCATCTCAAACTTCATTGTTCTTTCGTTTCCACATCAATCATTCTCTGTTCTCATTCTCTTCTCTTTGATCTTCTTAACTTTCCGCCATCAGTCATTCCACATTCAACTGACGATGCATACTACTTATATCTGTTGACATTAGTAGTGTGCATCATACACTTACATGAATTTACAATGATCATTCTATTATCATATGATTATATTGAATATAATCAAATGTAACCTCGTTTAATACACAACTAATCATCAGATATATCAGTGAATAATTAAAGAAAAACATAATCTGTTTGTTTCACTAAACACAATGGATTACATAAACTAAGAAGAAGAAGAGGGAGAGCAGGAAGAATATCGGGTGTGGTTGATTAAAAAGGAATGAGAAAACAGGTCAAATAAACTTTTGTCATTTAATATTCATTTAATATTTACAAACTCCCTAATGAGTTATTTGAAGAGTTTAAACAAATTACAGTATTGATCATTTAACAAGAATGTAGTAACGCCCTGGATATTGTTTATTGGTTGCGAATCACTTCTTTTTATTTTAATAATATAAGGAAAATAAGGAATTATTTTAATGAACTCAAATTCACTTAAGATGTGGTTTCATTATGGTTTGTGGAGATTATTAAGTTTTTGATTGAGATCATGAATAATCGATTGATGTTAGATCATCATTGAAAAGCTGGAAGCACTATACGGCCGTTTTGTCCGATTGTGAGACTCCTTAACAGTGTGTATCCACGATCCAGCTTGTGGGATTCGAACCCAGGGTCTTCGATCTCGCATGTGAATGCATAACCTCTGAACCAACTCTGACAATGAAGTTAGATTTGTTAATGTATTTTTCTGGTTAGTGAGGATCAGGTCTACATTTTCAAGATTTATGACTGAGTTATTATATCTTTAAGCACACAGATTATTTATGTAATAAAATCTTGTTGAATTTTTGATTTTACATCACAGATTGATCTTAATTAAGCACCCTTTTAAAACCGGAAAGCATTGGACAACTGACTTGTTCTTGTAAAGTGTTATGCAGCAGTTTACATCCATGATTTTAAAGGGAATCGAAAACATACACTTTTGAATCTATTAGCCAGTATACTGTAATGTACTTGTTTGACTTCAGTGAAATCATGATACCACTCAGTTATCTTTCAATGTTATTGGTAAACAACATCATCACACTTGACATGAATGAACTCTATTAGTTACGGCTATTCACTTGAACTTATGAAGTTATCTCTTATTGAAGGATTCGATACTATGAAGAGAAAGTTTTCCAGTGCTTATTGATTTTTCAGTATATGTTTAACATAGATCAGTTCGAGATCTAAACTTTGAAATCTTATCTATGTGATCCATATTAGTATATGTATGTTGTTGTTTTCTTGATTTACTGACACAACAACTTGTCAAGGATGTGAAATAGATTCATTAAGTAACAACAATAAACATATTAATGCATATTTGTATAGGTAAAATCACGAACTGCACTTAGTTAAACTACTATTAAAAACCTGAAAACACCGGACTACCATTTCGGTCCTGTATGTGATCTTGTAGTGGACTAGTGTGAGGACGGTCCACGGGTGAACTCGAGGAAGCTCTAAGAAGCTCAGAAAGAGCCGAAGATATTCCATCCAATCTCCTTTTGGAAGAATATTCTAGAAGTCCTACGTGTAGCTTCCCGATTTGACATTGCTAATAACCCCTTGTATGCGGATTGGAGAACTGTAATGATGATTTCGTTTTTACTAAAAACTAAAAATGCATGACAGTTCTGTACTATAATGGACACTGTCTGGAATAACATTCCTTTCACTTGTCTTCTGTCTTCTCACTGCATTCTAGTGCTCAAGTTATACGTGGTATATATAAGCTCTAGGTATAACAATTAGCTTCGAGATAACTTCTTATGGTTCATAAATCAATCACCTAGATAATCGTTAATAAATACATTGAAACAGTGTATAAATCCAGAAGGCAACACAGAGCCAACTACAGTTTATTATTTATTAGCACAGATGATTAAGCCACAAGCACATCAAACGAATTCCAGCAGAAAAGCTAATGCGCGCGATCTAGAGAATACAAAGACGAATTAAAAATAGAACACTCTAATAAAGAATTGAATCAATTAATAAGATCCAAGCATGCATATATATATGGGAAAGAGAATGATTTATCGAGCGATTTAAGTAGCTAACGTTTAAGCTAGACAGAGGGTGTGTTCGCAAGCCGTCATATATATAGTCAATGATACATGTTCATACAGACATAATAATAATAATAATACAATCATATGGACTAATTATCACCGAAAAACACTGTCTATTAAGTGAGTTAATTAAAGAGTCAGACAAAATCAATTTTCAATAAACTCAAGTGTAGGAGAAGTACTATAATCTCTCAATAGTTCACACCCACGATCATGCACCTAGGACATGAACCCACGACCTTCATTCTCGAGTAGGGATGCCTGACCTCTGAACCACTAGGCTAACATCCACTGGTGTAGATGTCTAGCTTCATTCATTTCATGATGTCGCACAACCCTCATCTGTTAACTTTAGTGCCAACTGGGTAAGCCAGAGGTTAAGCTTACACACGAGAGAACGAGGGTGATGAGCTCGAGTCCTTAGTGTGTGGTCGCAGATGTACACTGCTAAAAGTCCCCCACTAGGACAAAATGACTATCAAGTGCCTCCAGGTTCTCAATGGTGATCTAACTAAAATCAATTCGTAATTTAAACTGTGAAAATCGTACTATCTGCACAGATCCTCTTAAACTAAGAAATATATTTATATACAAACGAAATTGGTTTCTTATCTGTTACATAATTCTTTTTGATAAATAAACATACCGATTATTTTCAAAGTTCTACCCATATCTCATCAATCCGAACGTACATGTAAATCCATTAATTTACCTACATTTCTAGGTTCTACATTTCCTTCTGTAATTCTCTCTCTCTCACTCCCCCCCCCACACTAACACACTCACACACATACATTTTATATACAAAGTGATTATTTTGCAATTTGAAATTCTCTGAATAGTTACTGTAACTTCTAAAATACATATATAACTTGACCTAGAAGTATTTAAATTATCCATCTATTACGCTTAATCTACCCTTTAACGAAAGAATAGGTTACATCTAGTATCTATACATGATAGAATATTATTGATTTTCTGTTCGTTGTTATTGTTGTTGTTGTTGTTTATATCATCACTATTCATAATTTACATCTCTATCCAACGAACTAAAGTTTTCAATTGCATCTTTTACAATTCATAGGATAGAAAAAATGAGGATTGTTCTTTAGAATACCCTTTATTATTATTAATATTATTCGTATTAGTGGTAGTAGTAGTAGTAGCAATAGTAGTAGTTGCTATTGTAGCAATAGTAACAGTAGTATGGTAGTAGTAGTAGTAGTCGTAGTAGTATTAATGATAACCTATACAATTATATAATGATAACGCCCCGATATGATTGATTACATGAATAAATATTAAATAGCGGATGAAATTTTCAATGTTACCGCTGTTATCATTGTTACTATCATAAACTAAAAATAGAGATCAAATCATGACCTTGTTTTTCGATAATAATTAAATCAAGTAAAATTTAAGAAGAATTTCAATTTTCATTATACAAATATATATATGTAGAGAGTCTGCCAGATACTGGTTCAGTGGTCTATAGGTTAGATGCTCGCACACACGACTAACAGGTGGATCCTAGGTTAGAATCTCGCGAGGCGGGATTGTGGATGCGCACTGTTGAGGAGTCTCACAGTAGGACAAAATGATCATCCAGTGCTTTGATATTTTTCATGATGGTCTAGCTTCAATCGACTTATGATCTCAACTATGAAAAATTACTATAATATCCACAAATACCCCTTCTAATTTTAATTCCTCACATTAATCTATAAACCTCATTTGACCCTGGTAAGTAGGTAAGTTTTCTTAAAATATTCTTTCTAGTCTATTATCTTTCAAACAATGAAATGGTTAACTAAAGCAAAGTAAAAATTCTCTATGGCTGACATGATAAAATGTTTCTATGATAAATCTCACTGAATAGAATTCAGACAGAATATTTAAAGGTTAATAATAATGTATGAAATTGAGACAGAGTCAGTAGTATATGTCAGTCAGCCAGTCAGTAACAACGTAGAACTTCGTACGTACATACATCAGTTCGAGTTGCCATACCACATTAGCACAGAGGTGTGGTTGTCGACTCAAATCCCGTAGTGGTAGAGGTAGTAAAAGTACAAACAGTAATCGTAAAGATTAGCGTTTGACGATGTTATTCAAAGAGAATAATCCAGTGAAATGAATTTTGAAAGAGAAAAAAGAAAGGGATATGAAAAATTCAGAAGATTAGAATTTGGGAGAAGACAAAGAGTGGATGCATCTGCGTCATTGCAAAAGATTTTGAGCCATGTCATTCAATATGTGTATAGTAAGCTATAATATACTTCAATCATATCAGATGAATATAATGAGAAGAAATCGACCTGAAAGATAGATTCGAGATTTTAAAAATACTTCCTCTCTCTCCCTCCCTCTCTCTCCATGTGTGTGTGCTTATTTGTTTACATTTGGCTATGAATATAGAACTGCTTAGCTAGTGTTTATCTTAGTTTATTAAGAAATATGTAGATTCTCTTAATTATTTTGAACAACTTTTGTCGGTTATGTCAACAAACTACTAGTGTTCCTATGTATCTGTACAAATATTCATGTACACATACAAAAAAAACATATACAAATGATGATCTTTTTAAATTGAACATACTTACTCACTTACTTACTTACTTACTTACTTACTTACTTACTTACTCACTTACTTACTTACTTACTTACTCACTCACTTACTTACTTACTTACTTACTTACTCACTCACTTACTTACTTACTTACTTACTTACTTACTTACTTATTTACTTACTTACTTACTTACTTACTTACTTGCTTACTTACTTACTTACTAACTAACTAACTAACTTACTTACTTACTTACTTACTTGCTTACTTACTTACTTACTAACTAACTAACTAACTTACTTACTTACTTACTTACTTACTTACTTACTTACTTACTTACTTGCTTACTTACTTACTTACTTACTTACTTATTTACTTACTTATTTATTTACTTACTTACTTACTTATTTACTTACTTATTTACTTACTTACTTACTTACTTATTTATTTACTTACTTACGTCTCTTGCTCCTCGTGGAGGTGCATAGGCCTCCTACCAGCACCTTCCATATAATCAAGAAATTGAATATATCTAACATTAAAATGTTTCATGTTACTTTTATTTGCCTTACACATCATTTTTTCCTGATGCTGAATTACAGATGTGTTGCACCGTTATGTCAAAGGATACAAGTTGGCCAATTAGATATAATAGTGTTTGTTGAAAGGGGATTAGAAATCTGATTTGGAATAAATCTTCATTGATCCATGTTATAATAACACTACGAGATGAAATAGATCAATCTTCAACATAGTTGGTTTTCCTTTAAAAAGTTTGCTAATAAGTTAAGTTATGAAAGAAAGAAATAGTAAATAAAACCAATCCAATTGATACTTTCATAATACGATTTCAGACAACAGATTAAAATTCAACCGCGCAATACTTGTAAATACTAAAATAAGTATTCACATACACCTCTGGATCATTTATGATCATCTAAAAAAAAACTATCTGATCAACTAAATTGTCAATTAACCCCATCGTTATAAAATGTGAAGTCAGTCAATCATAATCAATCTACACTAGTGGAATCCTTAAAGTCTGTCAATGGAATATACCTGTATTCTATCCATATAACGATTTTTCTTTTCATTCCAGAACCAAATCCATTATTTTACTTACTTTACTTACACCTGTTACTCCTCAAGGAGGAGCATCGGTCGCTTACCAGCACTCTCTATTTAACCCTGTCCTGAGTAATCTTTTTCAGCTCTTTCCAGTTGTTATTCATTCTTTTACATATCGGTTTCTATTTCCAAACGTAATGAAATCCATTATCCATTATTATCTCCAACTTATTGAAATCAACCATCATTCAATAAGCCTATAGAGTAATTCCGTATAATCAATTCAACATCAAATTGTAACAATCAGAAATATCCCCATCGCAACCATAATAATTCAATACAAATAATACCAAAATATTTAATGTTGTCATGAGTAATATTGTAGTTTTTCTTCCTTTAATTTCTGTCATCAAATAACTTGTAGTTGTCAAGATTTCACATCCAACATTACCATAACCACATACCTTGACTCACATACATACACACATATACACGCATACATAGTAACGAGTAAACCACTATTAATGTTTATACAAAGATTTTGTTTCATGTTATCAAATCAAGATTCTGTGTTGAATAGAAACATCGAGAGTAAAAGAAATCAGTCAAAAAGGAAACAGTAAAAAAAGAACTGGACATTTTTTGATATTATGTAGAGGAATTTAGGAAAAGGTGATGGAAATGGATAGGATATATGTTACGGAAATCATCAAACTGCATTACGAGGTAAGCGCTAACTTGGAATCCTGAAGGGAAGCGGAAAAGAGGAAGGTCAAAGAATACATTACGTTGGGATATGGAAACAGATATCAAAAGGATAAATAACAACTGGAAAGTGCTGGAAAGGATTGTCCAAGACAGGGTGAGCGGCCTATACGCCTTCACGAGGAGTAACAAGCATAAGTAAGTATGTAAGTAAGTACTAACTTGTATTGTTATTTATTCATAGATAAATGTGTAAACATAAAAAACAAGCTTTCAAAATGATCAGGTTAATAAAATATTCTTAATTGAGGTCATGAATTGATTGATGTCATACTACCATTGAAAACCTAGATCTGCCACCTTCCACAGAAAATATTTTTGTGAAATATGTGGATGATCTCACGGTATGTATGCGGATCTCTACCTATTAACATCCCTTAGAAATGAATGAGTTTTTGTCTCGCATTGATTGTTAGCCTGTTGTTAATGATCTCTTACTAAATGTCAAGCTATTAACTTTAGCATGAGACGTGAACGGCATCTAAACACAATTTTAAGATCTCATAATGCTTGTGCGAATGGAGACTCTTTGATAAACGCTGTGTCGAAGGTCAATTATCTTGGTGTTACCTTTTCCTCTGATCTCTCTTGGTCTTCCCACGTTTTATTGTTATCGAAGAAGGTTTTACGTCTGACTTACTACATAAAGAGATTGCATGCTCTTGGGATTACTCGTCATTCACTCTTACTATTTGTCGATTCTTGCATATAACCTGTTATTCTTTACTGTTCTCCATTGTTCTTTTCCGAGATTTTCAGAAAATACTTTGCTGTATTGTATAGAGTACTGAAGGCAGTTAGCAAAGTGTGTGGTGAATCTTTCGAGGTCATAGATAAGATGGTTGGAGATAGACATCTAAAGTCATGCAAACTCATGGCAGGTGGTATCTTATTAGATACTAACCATCCCCTTCATTCGTATCTTCCGCCTTATATATCTTCTGGTAGAACGTGCTGTCGATACACTGAAATACATGTACTCAAGCAAAGGTATCAAAGTTCTATAATACTTTACCGAGAAAATATACTGTGTGACGAACAGGTTGTTAGAGTTAACCTAGTCAATAACCTGTATTCTTAGATATGTCTCTAATTTGAAAAGTTATACAAATTCGTCATTTTTTCACCTTATTTTGTTGTTTTTGGTAAAAGAAACTTATTGAAATACTTTGTGCTGAGAATTCTATATTGTACCAAAACATGATACTAAATAAAGCCATTAATAATAATAATAAGTACTGGATGCCTGTTTCGTCCTTTTGTGGGACTCTTCAGTATCGTGATACAATATTCAATAAAATCAAAATCCTAACATTATAATTGATGGTCCTAGGAATTATTTTTTGCAAAAATTGGGTACGAATAGACTAGTCAGCAGTTGTTAAAGCATTTTTAAAGTATAATGATGTTTGCAATTAATTCACTATATTCACCGTGGTATTTCTTGTATTGATGATATCAGCTCTATACGACAATTGATATCATTGATGAATGTTAACCAGCTAAGTAAGTGAGGTTTATAAATAGGATGAAATTCTGTAATCGTTAATTACATAATCAAACTGTGATTGAGTAATAGTTCCTAGATAGTGATAAAAATTATATTTTCTTTGTTAAGCTTCACATAGTCACATTCAACTGTAGTTCATATCAAAAGTAAACACTGTTACAAGTTTATTGCCGATTCGGGATTTACTATGCATTTACCGATTTATAACCATGACACTGTACATTTCTCGGATCTCTTAGACTTTAACCAGAAAACTCAAACTTCCCAATTATACGGACTAGATTGGGTTCAAGCCTAATGTGTAGTAACAATTCCTTTAGGATAAGTTGTCAATAACGACAAGATGACAAAATTTGGGCCTAAAGTTTCATCCGGGATTACCTTCAATCGTTTAAAATCAATACTTTTTCATACACATCTCATATTCATAGTTATTGACTAGACAAATTAGTAAAGCGTCGATAAAAGTAATCACTCTAATTTTAAAACTGCTGCTTGTCAGTATAAATAAACTTTTACAAATGAAAAATGAAGAAGAACGCATAAACTGATGAAATTATAGATACATATTGATGTGGCCCAAAGCGTACATTTAGCCTTAACACATCAATTCAATAGTTGTCACCCCTCAATTAAATTCACTTTAGAAGCAGAGGCAAATAATAAATATCATTTTCTTGATGTCCAATTGAAAAGAATGCTGGATGGCATTTACAGAGATCTATATATAGAAAATCTACCTGGAATGGGCACTACAGGAATTTCTAGAGCTGGGTCCCACTAAGTAGAAAGAGGAACTTAATACACTCTTTATCATGAAGGATTAAGCGAATATATTCCGTTGACACAATAGATGAGGAAGTATTTCAACTTCAACAGATTCTCATTAGAGATAGTTTTCCACCTAGATTCGTCGATAGCAATTTAAAACCTAGAATTCATCATGAAAACGCATTGAAAGTACAAAAGAAAACTCTGTTTATGAATATGGAATTTAAAGGAGACGACTGCTGAAATTTTAAGTAAACGGATTTCAAAATCGTTGAATAAGACGTTCTACACAGCTGATCTCCGAATTGTTTTTTCAAGCCGGCCTACTATTCATGGATGTCTTAAGGATAAACTAGCGGCTTTGGGCCACATCAATGTGTATCTACAATGAAATTATTTGTATCAGAAGAGGTTTCGTGGAGATTGTAGGAATTTCAATAGTTGAGATCATGAGTCAATTGAAGCTAGACTGGAAGCACTGGGACTCCTCAGCATTGAGCATCCACGACGCAGGACCTACGCTCTCCACAAAACTCTTCTGATACTAATCAACATATGCTCACTAGTGATTAGCTTCAAGGTGTATATCCTGGAGTTCTAGTGAGAATTAGCGACCAGTGGAGTTCAACTGGGTCAGTTGTAAAATAGTAACTCACTGTTGACAATCGTGGATGTATCACTCAATTTTGTGAATTAGTTGAAGTTAAACATTAACACTGTTGGATGTCGGCTGGCTCAGTGGTCTAGTGGTTAAGCGTTCGCGCGAGAAACCGATAGTAATATGTATATGGATCGTGGATGCTCACTGCTGAGGAGCTCCATACTAGGACGGAACAGTCGTCCAGTGCTTCCAGGTTCTCCATAATAGTCTAACTTCAATTGACTTATGATCTCAACTATTGAAACTATTTGTGTGTTTTTTCTATTTTCTAAATTATAGCAATATTTCATACACCCTAATGAGATACATTATATGATCATGTATATGCCACATATAATTGTAATTATGCAATACCATATACACTTACAAATACCCTTTGTACTTCTCTCTCTCTCTCTTATAAATAAATATTGACATCTAACAAACATATTTCTTTTGTTTGTTTACGAATAATTTAGAATCAAATAAACAAATTAGTCGGAATAAATAATTTATAAAGGTCATATGGATGGTAATATGTATCATCCAACAAGATTGAATATGGTACTTTCTAATGAATGAATATAGAAATGATTATACATTAAGTTAACATGTAACCATATCACAATAGTTGTTAGTAATTATAGGTGAATAGCTATTTTGTTATGATGAAAGAATATTCAGGAGTGCATATCTAAGCGATTTCATATAGTACATATTTCAGTCCCATCTGTGGGTGCTATCCTGTGATAGTGATCGAGTCTGTTTTTTTTGTATAGTGAACTAATTGAATTATATTGGCCGAAACACTTATCACTTTAGGTTGTATCATACCAACCAGGTTAGTTTGTGAGCAGTAAGACTAGAACCAGAAAACTTATGGTTTATGAAGGAGGTTTTACCACCGTATTTCTGAAGTCCATGGGTACGGTGAAGTGTGACCATTTTAGGATCAATCTTTTCTAGTTCCATCTATCTGTTTGAAGAACGAAGGATAATCACAGATGGTGGTTGCCTGAGGGAAATACCTTACTGTTGTTACACCTCTCTCCAGACATTAATACTAATTCACCCTATGGATTCTTTTTGCCAATTGTACTAATCGAAAACGACTTCAAAAATTTATGCACAACTAACCTTCTGCAGTTGTCCTTGGGTATCTGAGGTTACTCCCTGAGGTTGACAAGACTGCTAATAATCCAATTTTGCTCTTAGGTTCCTGTTAAGGCGCCCTTAGGATTACTTAATATTTAGTAATAATGCAAAAGTCTTACTTGTAACCGTAACCGATATAGACTTTCTTCTGATCAGGTCTTTCACATGAACTCCCCCTCCTCTAACTGAATCCCACTACCCTGGGTTTACTGATTTTTTGCGTATTTTATGGTCGCGGTTTCCGTTACTACTAAGATTAAGTTGCATCAGTTCAAGCAGTCTTGCTTCAATATCAAGTTTTTCACATAATTTTCCCTCTTCCTGTGTTGACGGGGAATCAGTGAAGCGTTGTATGCTATCTACCGCTTTTGAGTCCGAAACACAACAGTTTGTATTAGAACAGCTCAATTATTCCTTAATTCGTAGGTGTCATAGGCTGGCCGTAAAGTAAAATCACACATTCAGTGAAATGAACATTAGGAAAGCGACAAACATTCTCATACTTATAACAGAACTCCAGACAACTTTTTATTGAGCATTAGGATTTAACACTGAAGTCAACATATAGCACAGAAATCATCTTATGTGATAATACTCAGTTATAAGCAGCTTCATTGAGCTGAATTGCTTGAGTTAACAACTTTGAATTTCAATAAGCAACAATGAACAATGATATAAGTATTCTTTTTCAGCTCTTTTTTAGTCGGGTTCTTTTTAAGGGGGAGGTTTAACCACGTTTGGAGCCAGCAGTAACCCTAGATAGTCTCCAGGTGGCGTAATGAGTATTTCTAGTGAAATAAAATATTTTCCCTAAGGAAAGGACACTTCCAGAATAACATGACCATAAATAAAAAAGGTTGATACGAAAGTAACTGAATCAGTCACTGAATTAAATCTCTCATTCGGTCCTAATTGTAATCATGATAAGTGAAAGTGATTTCTGGTAATCTCCAGTTAAGGGAGAAAATAAATATCTACTATCAAGTAAATCAAACATTTCAGTATGAACGTTGATCTTCACTGCTAATAGTCATGTTCTTCTCAACGACTAACCTAGAAAGATGAGTACAGCATTTAAAATGATGAGCCTTGACTCGCAGAGTTTAACGATATAGAATATGAGACTAATCTTATCGTTAGTGTTGAAAGAAGGCCACTCAAGATTGTGAATCTACTAAAGATACAAAAAGCTAATTATAATATACCAAGTCAGCAGTCTAAAGTCTAATCGCTCACCATGAAACCTGGAGTTCCTGAATTGAGTCCCCAGTAGGTTTGTAGATGTACATGGTTGTGGAGTCCCATACTAAGACTAAACAATTTTCTAGTAACTCCAGATTTTTTAATGGTTACTTGATCAAAGTCATTCAGTGTAAGAATATAAATTCGATCATTTCCACTACTTTCTATAATAAAACAATGATTCCTGAGAATTTCAAAAATCTAGCTGAAGGAGTTTTATGGAAATTGATTTGTTTTTCAGTTAGTAATCATTACAGGTTGATCTCAGCTGAGATATCATTATTGAAAAATAATGATCACTGAAAAGTTCTTTCATTCTGGCATAGGACTTTACAACAATGCACACCCACTACCCCACCACTGATTTAACCTAAGACTTCAGGTTTTGTAGAAAACGCTTAATAACCGGGATCACCGGGGATATGACGAATACAGTTTAGTTTTGAATAAAGTGAAGGGAAATAGGAAAACGGCATAGTAACAAGTATGTAGGGTAATATTTTGAAGTCAATATGATCAATATTTATCAAATGTTGTAAAATGAAGTTTTCATATCCATGTGTGTATTAGATAGGGGTAGTACAGGAGTTTAGCCTGAGTCACCTACATAATTTATACCAAAAAAGAACATCCAATCAAATCATGATGACTCATTTAAGCATAAAAATGTATTTTATACTTAGTGAGTTCATGAAAATTTATCAAATTTCCTAGAAGTATTCAATAGATCTTATACTGCTGCTGCTACTACTACTACTACACTTGCCTTCAAATGTACTGGTATGGAAGAGAGTGGGGAGAGTCAGCTCTCCCTCTCCAAACGCTTTCACATGACCACGTGAATACAACCACTGCTTTCAAGCTGCGGGGTTGTTGTTTACGAAATTGAGAGGACGAAAAGCGAATGCACGGCACGGGCTTTAACCTGGTAGGTGGATATAGAGGATCCACGTGGGGGAGTTGGCAAACCCTGATTTCAAAGTAATGGTACACGTGGATTCCAAGATCCTGAGGTAACAAATGGCGTACGAACCTATTGTTAGTCACCGGCTACCATGGGTTTACATCTCCTGAAGTTGCTCCACTGTGTTGTGGGATGTGACCCCTTAAGAAAACCATCTGTTTCGGTTTGGGCATCCGGATAGGACTCCAGACCTCACAAAAATCGATCGATTTATGTAACGCCTGTCTATTTGGTGCCTCCTTGTACCAATGTGTATGTGTTTAATACTCACCAGGTTTGATTTTGTAAACTTATTTTAATCATCATGACTTTTTAAGGTTGATTTACTTGAGTTGTTTTAAGACAGCCAGTTTGTAAATTGTATTAGACAAAATATAATGTTGAAGATACCACAAGCATTTAGATCTTAACAAGTAACACTTTCTTTAATTGAAACGTACCAACCCAGTGAAATCAGAAATCAGTAACAAAGAAGTTCCAAGATGTATATGATAAGCTATCAATATATAGAGAAGTGACTGAACTAACCTGGATAATAGTTGTAAGAAAGGTCAAGGTCAAAGTACCCACTCATGATCTGGTGCGGATGCATGATCGAGCACCTCCAGCTAAGTGAGGTCATTAAAATGTCAAAGATTTACAAAGCTATTGATTCGGGGGATTAATTTACCACTATAGAGTATTACTCTATTTTACAAGAGGATATCGACAGCTTCAATATTCAATGACTAATATTTTCTTGATAGTTGAAGAATACATTTAAAGCTTTTTTTTGGTAATTTCAAAGATCCCTCACATATTCTAAGCTCACTTAATATTTCAGCTAACAAATGACATTTACACATTCCGATACAACAAACTGAACTGTCTTTTTCATTATGATACACTGGTATGTATTAATAAAAATAATATATTTGTAATATCCCAATGAGTAGAAAATTGGATTTTCTGACGTTTCGTGACTTAGTGTAAGTCACTTCTTCAGAGAATATTTTATTATTATTATTATTTATTCTCTGAAGAAGTGACTTACACTAAGTCACGAAACGTCAGAAAATCTAATTTTCTACTCATTGGGATATTACAAATATATTATTTTTATTTATAACAATGAACCCAATGCTCAATTTATTCGAAATTATCAAATCAAACCTTGGTAATGACACCTACTGGTATGTATTGTTTATTCTTCACTGTAGAGTATTTTTTGTATATGTGGAATGAATTTGTATTAGAAAAAATTCATCTGTTACACATATTGGGTGCTATATTTGAAGATGGACCCAACTGTGTTCATTACATCTAAGGTGTTTGGTCGAAGTTGGACATTAACACTATTGGATACCGGTTGAATGGTTTAGAGGTGAAGCGTTAGGGCACGAGAGTTACAGGTCCTGGGTTCGAATCTCGCAAGGTGGGATCATGGTTGCGCACTGTTGAAGAGTCCCATACTAGGATGAAATGGTCGTCCAGTGCTTCCAAGTTTTCCATGGTGGTCTAGCTTCAATTGACTTATGAATCCAATTATTAAATAGACAAACGCTTACCTACATATATGTATATTCAGGAGTTCTTGGACCACATATCTAAATAGACAGTTATGACATGTTTCTAGTCTGGAATTAAATTCACTTTAATGTAAACTCACACAATTTATTTATGTGTAAATAGCTGAACAATCTAGTAACTGGATGTGATCAATATACAATATATTTGGTGATACCTATAATTTATGGGTGACCATTGAGCGACGCTAGATTGACGTTGGGAGTGTCCACCTAATAACTAGGACTAAATGAGGGTTATACACATGTTTGAGGAATTAGGATTAATATTTACAGTTGATAGTTAGGGTTAGGAATTAAATTAAGGTTTTTCATCGTGAACTGACATCATCTATAATGCCATGACTGTATTTCGTACCAAAATCCAAGACCTGTTATGCTAAATCTGATTGGTTCATTCATAAATTATAGTCTCGCCGAATTTGTTCATTTAGAAGATGATTTCCATCACCGAATATTGATAACAGTGGTTCTCTTACAAAATCGTCTATGTCAATAATGATCCAGATAGATTTCTTATAGTTATAGCTATGATCTGTGTAAGTCGACAAAGTTGGTAATTAGGCAATATACTTGACAGTGATATAAGATTCTTACTCAATGGTGAAGTAGTATCAACTTTCCTGTGTGTTTTGAAAGTTTCAGGTTCAGTTTATGAATATTCCTATGTCAGAACTTAGTTTAGTGTATGCTTGGACGGAATGTTTTTATTTCCTCTTTACTAAGAAATATAACAATAAATACTTCTAAGTTCTTAAGTTGACTTGAATTATTCATATTTACTCAAGCTTTGTCAAACAATTGTTTACTACAAAATTTTCACTATGAACTCAACTGAATTGCATAACCACAATTGATTGATCACTGGGTGGTGATCAATGTCATGTGTGTCAAGTCGCGGCACGGATAGCTCAGTGGTAACGTCTCTGACTGTGAAGCTGGGTGACATGGGATCGAATCAGCTAAGGAGCACCAGTTCCCTCAAGATTACACCTTGCTGACCAGTGCCAAGTAGCACGAAACCCAGGTTCAGGGTTTCTTTTCGACTACCTCCAACCACCATGTAATATGAATTGCATAAACTTTGGAAATCAAGAGGAGTATTATCCAGTAATTTCATCTGAGTTTAAATATTCTCATCAGTGCGTGTTTATGATTGTATAAAAGAATGAACTGGAAAACTCCAGGTTTCACGACGAACACCTTACCTGAAACTATTAATTCCAAAATCCGACACTTCAATCAATAAGCTTAATCAAATTGGCAATCAAATGTTGCCACATCAAAAACATTAACGATTGGGCTGCAAGATATCACAAATATCTGAATCTAGAATCAAATAACTGACCAGTACTGTTTGGTTGTCAATATCAACTTTGGCTTATATCAGTCCCTGGCGAAATCTACATTTGAATATGTGATTGATCAAATGACAATGAAAAAACAATAAGTCAATCTAGAAATATTACAACAATTTAAATGGTGAATTAAGTTGAATTGTGTAAGATTGATGCATAAATTTGTTGGGGAGACCTAGAAAATTCCTGGAAAAAAAGCCGAAAATCGATCTGAAACGCTGAGAAACATCTTACCTAATCAGCATTCAACAGAAATTTACCAGAAACATCACATGTTACATTTCTGATTGGATAACTACCTGTATTGCTACTATGTTTAGTAGCGTTCCAGGATTTCCTAGAAACCCAAGGTTATATGAAATGTTATAAATATCCCAGATTTTCTGTACGAAGACGAACCTTGGAGCAAAGCGTTTCTTCCATATTTCGCGTCTTTTCTCTAGTGTTCCAGTTGCCGTGTAGATAAGCCTAGGGCTTACTAGAAGAGCTTAGGAAACTGAGTCTATCGTTCACTTAGAATATTTATCAAAATGAAAGTTTTCATAGATCTTTCGTCGCTTTAATTATTTCTAGTTGTTGGTATCTAAGTGATTCTCAGTTAAACAACTAACGAGAATGAGACGATTAGTAGACATAAAGATCTATCAAGTACAAGTTGATTTCGTTTAACCTTGATTGATCGATTGAAATATTAAAGGGAGTCAACAACTGAATATTGTCAAGAACAATGTATATTTCTGAACGAATATCACTCCAGGAACTGATTTCTTAAATAAATAGCAGTATATATCAATAGTATATTTTAATGTCAGTAATTAATAGCTTCAAAACAAATTGAATTTTATTCATAGAAATTTTAATTGAGAGTTATTGACATATTTAGTTCAGAATGGCATACTAGACTATTATTGAAGTTAGACTTTAATACCATTAGATGCTGGCTCAGTGATATTGAGGTTAAGCGTTCGCGCATGAGACCGATAAGTCCTATGTTCTAATCTCGTGAGGCGGGATCGTAGAGGCTAACTGCTAACGACTCCTATATTAGGACGAAACGGTCAACCAATCCTTCCAAGTTAGATGGTGGTTGGAGATAGTCAAAAGGAAACCCTGAACCTGGGTTTCGTGCTACTTGGCACTCGTCAGCAAGGTGTACCTGTAATATTGAAGGAACTTGTGCCTCCTGGCTGATTCGACCCCGTGTCACCCAGGTTCACAGTCAGAGACGTTACCACTGAGCTATCTGGGCCGCGACTGACCTCCTGTAGGACTGAGATGTAATCAAAATTGATTGATCACTGGATGGTTATCAATGTCATGCTTGCCAAGTCCTTAGATAGTGCAGATCGAGTGCTATTGATCCAGTTGCAATCGGGCCACCGGTCTAGGTGACGCGACACTGAGTGCACTATATATTGAGATTAGATGGTGGTTGGAGGCATGACAGTGATCACCACCCAGTAATCAATCAATTGTAATCCTTCCAAGTTTTCAATAATGATCTAGTTTACATCAACTCATCAATTCCAATAATTTCTAAATGTCATTTTTATATAAATAAAATCATCATTTTCCAACAACAAAAAAAAGAAGAAACTATGGCTAATTATTTTTCATTAAATCAATATGTTTTTTGTTGTTGCTAACTCGATCGATTAACTGTCTAATGAGTCATCAAGCTTAATTTAAAACAAACAAAGAAAAAGAAAACCTGATTCAATGATTAATTATTGAAAAATTGATTTCCTCTGTCCTCCTCTCCCCCTTTCCACCTTCTCGAAAAAAATACACAAATAAGTTTGTTATGTTCTTAAAAGTATATGATGATTATAGAATATGATTTGCCAAATTTAGATACACTGAATTATACAATGGATAACAGACTTGTTCGAAGTAAAGGCTGGTGTCAGGCAAGGTTGCTAAATCTCACCTTATCTGCTTCTCCTGGTGATTGACTGGATCATGAAGACGTCAACATATGAAGTGAGGAGCACAGGTTGCAGTGGACAGCCAGGATGCAGCTGAACGATCTAGACTTCACAGATGATCTGGCTCTGCTACCGCACATGCAACAAAAAGTGCAGCAGAATACACTCAGTGTGGCAGTAGCCTCAGAAGCAGTAGGTCTCAATATACACAAAGGGAAAAGCAAGGTTCTTCGATACAACACAGCATGCATCGATCCAATCACAATTGACGGAGAAGATTTGGAAGATGTAAAAACCTGTACATACTTGGGCAGCATCATTGATGAACAGAGTGGATCTGATGCATATGTGAAGGCGCGGATCAGCAAAGCAAGAGCAGCATATTTACAATTGAAGAACATCTGGAACTCAAAACAACTCTCTGTCAACCAACACCAAAGTCAGAATTTTCAAAACAAATATCAAGACAGTTCTACTGTATGTGGTGGAAATACGGAGAACTACGAAAGCCATCATCCAGAATATACGGATGCTTATTAACAATTGTCTACGTAAAATACTTCGGATCCGTTGGCCAGACAAAATCATCAACAATATACTGTGGGAGAGAACATACCAGATTCCATTAGAGGAAAAAATCAGGAAGAAGTGCTGGAAACGGACAGGACATACATTACGGAAATCATCCAACTGCGTTACAAGGTAAACCCTCACATGTAATCCTGAGGGCCAAAGGATGAATGGAAGACCAAAGTACACATTACGCCGAGAAACAGCGACAGACAGACATGAGAAATATGAACAAGAATTGGGTGGAACTAAAGAGGAAAGCGTAGGACAGAATGGGTTAGAGAATGTTTATTGGTGGCCTATGTTCTATTGAGGGTAACAGGTGTAAGTTTGTAAATTAGTAAGACTTATACGATCCATCTCATTCAAAGTTTCTCCACCAAGTGTGGTCGAGTTGATGTTCTTCGTGTTGTATTTGAGGATCATTCTTTTTCCCTTGTGTATGTTGAAGAATACTACTGCAAAGGCTAGTGTCACGCTGTTTGTGTTGACCTGCACTTGTTGGTGTGTATGGGATGGAACAGCTAGGTAATCTGTAAAGTTGAGTTGCATCCGAGCTTTCCATTGTATTCTCTTCCTCTTATTAGATGTGGACGTACTCATAATTCAGGCAACCACTAGAAGAAAGAAAACATGACGAACAAGTTGCTGAGACACTCAGATTAGTAACAACATTAGAATTCGATCAACACCAAAACCTAAACAAATGTTACATTAGTGATTACTCAGTGATCAGCCAATATGTGCTATCCCTCTTCAATCGTCGTTTACGATTGATGAAAGTAATACAGCCAGATAACTTGCACCTATGATTTATGCTACTTTTTTCGACAGACATATGTAGTATCTAACACCAATTAGAAGTGGATTGCACGCCTTAGTAAATCCGGAAGATTCAATTGAAGAAAACAGTTAGGGAATCTGGATTTAATTAAAATAACAACGAAATTGAAAGAGTAATGGAACATTTAAAGGACAACTAATAAAAGATGAGCTTATTATGTTGTTGATGTATAGTTTTCATATTTTACAAAAGCACATTAGATTGGTATCCTGTACCTTAGTGTTCCTTCACTAAACACTTACCGACACGGTGCAGTCCAGCAGTCACTGACTTCACTGTTTAATGCTACGTCTTCGATTGCTCGCCCGCAAATATCCCTGCACATCACGTGTTGAGGTGGTCAGTAGTTAAGGTAGACGTAATATATTTCTCAGCAATTCACAATGAATTATTGAAGGTATTAATAGATAATTATGATGTGTGAAGTCAAAGAATTCGGAAGTCTGTGAAGTTCACTGATGAGAGTGACTGATTAATCATTGCTGTATTTCAGAAATGTAATAAGGTTTGGAAATATGCATCATCTTGTTCCGATTAGTTGAGTTGAAGATTACGACAACAAATGTTCATGAGGTCGTTGACGTATACTGCTCTTGTTTTGACGATCCACGTCTTCATATCTACATCAGATCCACCGTATTTATTAATGCTACTGCCCGGATATGTAAAGGTTTTTACCTCTTACAAAGTTTACTGGATGGAACATTGAAATTATTTACATCTCAATTACTAAAATACAGTTTTGTTTTTGCTTTAAAACCTAATATCTTTTAGTATCAAAAGGGGTTTTGTGGAGATCGCAATAATTCCAATAGTTGAGATCATGAGTCAATTGAAGCTAGACCACCATGGAAAACCTGGAAGCACTAGACGGCCATTTCGTCTTACTGTGGGACTCCACAGCAGTGCACATCCACGACACCGACTAACGAGATTCAAACCCAGGACCTATCAATCTCGCGTCAGGAGCTTAACCACTAGACCATTGAGCCTTCTATACTAATTTGATACCCCCATTTCCGTCAAACTATTCTTTCAAATTTTAACAAAAAGTCAATACAACTAATAAAAAAACAAACAATTTGATTGAACAAAAACAGAACAAACATACCTCACTATCAAAATATTTAACTACATATATTTATTATTTATTATATTATTAAACAATGAATGAATGATTGAATTTTTCGGTTTATGATTTTATTTAAGGTGTAAAAGGAATCATCATAGCAACAAAAATGTTACGCCCTCCCCCCACCATCATCATCATCATCACCACCATCACCAAGTTACAAACATTTTTTGGGTGTGTCATCAATAAACTACAATTAATTCAATCAATTACAAGTGTACATATATCTGTTTGTATTACATTATCGATCAAATAGGTATAATCGATAAATCAATAATATTAAATTAAAAATATAAAAACAAAACAAAACAATACAACATAACAACAGTTATATGTTTTTCATTTGTCCATAATTCAAATCATTAATACATTGTTGCTAATACAATGTAGACATGATAGAATTAGTTACTAATGCTATAATGGGAAATCAATACATTTCTGTTGTCAAATAAGGATAGATAATGAGTCAATATTAATAATAATGAATACAGGGTATATTATATATTTGTTCATTATTGTATAAAGAATTCATTTTTGACATATATGTGTGTATGGTAATGACTCATTTAAGTGATAGGGTACTGAATTAGGTATGGGGTATGTAGAATAGTACTGTACACACTAGTACATGCTTATTTCAGTCTTCCGTTCTTATTCGTGTGACACTTATGTATCCTATCCTATTTATTCTATAATCTAGAAGTTTAACTATGTCAAAGGTTATGACTCTATGATCATTGGTACTAGGGCTAATTTTTTGTTATTGTCTAGACTAAATATTGAACAAATGTAAATCATTATCATAGAAGAATATAAAAGGATTGAGAGGAGATAAAATAAGCAAATGGAATGTACTTTGAAAGTGTTTATATACATAAATGAATCGTATTATCTTTTGTTTTGCCTCACAATCTAATTCATTATGAATAATTTGATTAAAAGTCAAATGAAGCTAGATCATCATGGGAAACTTAAAAGCATTGGATGGCCGTTTTGTTCTACTGTGAGATTTATCAGCAGTGCACATCCACGATCCAATCTCGTGAGATTCGAACACAAGACTTATTGGTTTCTTGCGCAAACGTTTAACCTGTGAACCACTGAGCCGGCATCCAATGGTGTTAATGTCTAACTTTAACTAATCCACGAAATTTTGGTGACACATTCACCATTGTCTTCAGATAGTCACTATCTTACAACAGACCCGGTTGAACTCCACTGATCAATTCTTCTTCACCAGAACTTTAGGAAATACTTCTTGGAGACTGTTACTAGAGAGCATATGTTGATTCATATCAGATGGGTTTTTGTGGATATTTTAGTAATTTCACAAATAAAAAATATGGAGTAAATAATCTTTCTTTGACACGACTAAAGAATAGCACGATCAATATGTTATTTTTTTCCTTAGGGAGGGGGGGGAGTAAAAAACATTCTAGAATGTTTATTAAATTACATTAAATAGTATGTAAAATTCATGTTGACAATGTTACTGAGAATCATTGATTAATTCAATTTTGTTCTAATCTCAAACCTACCCTCATACTTACTTATTTACGCCTGTTAGTCCACTTGGAGGAGCACAGGCCGCTCACCAACACACGCCATCCTACCCTGGTAATATTAGCTTATTATCCAAAAATGGTCAGGTTTCAAATAGTTCTTTATTATACTTGTCTCCTCTTACCTTTCACTTCTATTCTAATTGACCTTTCAATTTTATATATAGGTGTTTTAATAACAAGTACATGTGTGATCAGATTGTTCGAAATGTATTACGCTAATATATATATATAACATCACATAGTTCTGATAATCTTTCGTCTAGTTATTACACTATTGAAATTTATCAAAGGGACCAATTGCTTTAAATTGGATTGATTGAAGTTAGACATTAACACCATTGGATGCTGGCTCAATGCTCTACAGGTTAAGCGTTCGTTCGCGAGACCAATAGGTCCTGTGTTCGAGTCTCGGGAGGTGGGGTTGTTGATAGGCACTTCTGGGGAGTCCTCCAGTAGAACGAAAAAACCGTTCAGTGCTTCTAGATTTTCTATAGTGGTCTAGTTTCAAGTGACTCATGAATTGAATTACTAAATTGCTCTAAATTTACTGATAATCTTAATAATATGCAATTGTTTATATAAGGAACTATTCTGTTTGTTTGTTTTTTTTGTTTTAATCATTAAGTTTATAATTAGAAATTAAAGTAAACGATTTAATCTTCAAAAGTGAATAGAGAAATAAAGATAAATCAGAATTAGTTATAAACTAGTTACCATTGAAAATATCAATAAAACTAGGAAATATAATCACTTATTGGTTTTGACCCTATCGATTATTTTCATATTCCTAATGGAATTGATTAATCTTTAATTGGTTGCCAGATGAATTCAGTGAATGAATGACGCGATAGTTTCTAACTGTTCATAGTGATTAGAATCTTGAAAATTGACAGGAGTGGAAGGTGAAATGTATGTTTCTATATATGTACTTTCAGTTAGATCTTGATGTTTATACTAAGACTATACTCTTGTAACTATTGATCCTAACGACAAGATATCACTCTTCATGTTGTTGAATCATGATAGACAACTCTTGTTCAACTGGTATAATATAATATTCTTTTTGTGAATGTAAACGGTTTCAACTCATTTTTTGTCCAAGAAGTATATATTTTGTTATGTTTGTGATCTTATGATATCACAGAATGTAAACCAGAAACAGAATAACAAGACAAAGATAAATACCCCGTCTCTTCTAACTAGAGGAAAGAGATCAGACTCAGCCGGTAAACACATGATTTCACAAGCATCCTGGAAGGATGAATAACAAGCACTCAACTCATGTGTAATACATACAATATAGAAGTATCCATGAAAAACCTCAGAAAAGCAAAAACAAAACAATGATGTGTTAGGTCCTTTCAGGCGCGAAACACAAACTGGTGGTAATAATAGGTGCTTTTAGCGTGAAACTAAGAAATTCAAATTTCTGCAATTAAATAACAAATATAAGAAATTTACCAAGGAATTCATTGGGATCTAGCATTCCCAACATATCTACACAGATCGGTTCAACATATATCCTAACTTCACTCCATTGCACAAGCAAGTGACTATCAGGACTCAGTAGCTAGGTGGATAAAACGAAGGCATTTGAAGCGAATGGTACTGAGTTCGAGTCCCGCAGTGAACATCAACTCTGAGATGCAGGGACATTCAGCTGAAAAGTCAAAAATAGGATGAAGTAGTACGCGTTATGGATTCCACTGCTAGCCACTACCTATTTTTGCTTAAAAATGTCGCTTAACTTTGAATCTTGTTCAAATTCTCGGATTCGCTTCTTTGATTTTGATTCAATCAATTCTATACTACAATCTGATCAACAAAATACAATAAAGAAAAAAATAACTATTATTTCCTGTTGAAGTATTGATTTGAATATAACGAATTGAAAGAGACCTATCAACACAAGCGTTGATAAACATACAAAATGAAGGCGAATCAAACATAAAGTAAAAGTATACCATTTCAGTACTTCTAGGGAATGGATAAAATAACTATGAGAAGCAGTGACCAGTAGAGTTCAACTGGGTCTGTTGTGAAAAAGTAACTCCCTGAAGAGAATAGTGGATGTGTCACTAAATTTCGTGGATTCGTTGAAGTTAGATATTAGCACTGTTAGATACTGGCTTAGTGTTATAAAGGCTAAGGTTTTGCCCGCGAGAGTGATAGGTCCTGTGTTCGAATTCAGGGATCGTGAATGCAAACTGCTGAGGAGTCCCACAGTAGGACTAAATGGCTGTCGAGTGTTTCCAGATTTTCCAAAGTGGCCTAGCTTCAATTGACTCATAATCTCAACTATGAAAATTTACTTATAATATCCACAAAACCCCCTTTGAAAATAATTATGTGCTACTGATATCGATAGATATGAGTAGTATATATCATCAATCGGAAGTGAACTATCTGGCGGCATAAGGTTAAGAAGATCAAAGAAAAGAGAAAAAGAATAGAGAATGATTTGGTGTGGAAACGAAAGTACAATGAAGTTTTAGACAATTAATGAATATTTTATAAATGAAGTATCTAGTGTGTGGTTCTAAGATTTTACTATGAGATTCCTCAATTTTATACTTAAATACATTCGATTGTTCCACACTTATGTTCTTGTTCACTACAATATGAGTCATTAATGTATATTCTATACTACTTAATTAAACTTAAATAGTTCTTTCAATAATCTAGTCAATAATTACGTTGTTAGTTATGTAATACAACAACAATTTGATCACATATGAACTTGTCAAAAACATTTCCTACTTATCTTTTACTTTCTATTCCTCAAGGGAAACGGAAAAGCGGAAGATCAAAGAACAAATTATATCGGAAATTGGAAGTAGACATGAAAAAGATGAATAACAATTGAAAACAGCTAGATAGGTTTGTCTTAGTTAAAGTTAGGATAGAAAATGCTGTTGGGTGGCCTATTCTCCACGATGTGGGGTAATAGGTATAAGTAAGTTTACCTTCTTTATACTCTTTTTTGAAATTTACCAAAAGGAGCTATACATTATCAAGTTAAGTGAAGATATCACCCTCAGTATATTCTGTTTATCGATTATTCACTTCGAAGTATTATGCATGAATAAAGGATAGTTTTACTGATCAACTGATGTTTTATGTAATAAGGTATTTATACATATTACCAATTAAGTTTTAACCGATGAAACATTTATCATAGGTATAATAGTGAAATTTAAATTCAAAATGTAATTAACAAATAAATAAATAAATAAGTATGTATGTCTGGCTCCAAGAGGTTTTTTCTTAGAGATCTAGTGAGAAGACCATGACCAGTGAAGTTCAACCGGATCAGTTGTGAGATAGTAACCCACTGGTGGATGTATCACTCAATTTCTTGGATTAGTTGAAGCTAGACATTAACACCTTTGGATGTCCACCAGCTTAGTGATTTAGAGGACTGGTAGGTCCAGGGTTCGAATGTCACAGAGTGGTATCGTGGATATGCACTGCTGAGGAGTCCCATACTAGGAAGAAACAACAGTCCAGTGCTTCCAGGTTTTCCATGGTGGTTTGGCTTTAATTGACTCACGAATTTAACCAATAAATTACTACGATCACCAATCGAATCACAACTGACGGAGAAGATTTGGAAGATATAAAAACATCTACATATTTGGGCAGCATCACTGTTGAACACGGTGGATCTGATGTAGATGTGAAGGCGTGAATCGGCAAAGCAAGAGCAACATATTTATAATTGAAGAACATCTGGAACTCAAAACAACTCTCTGTCAACCAACACCAAAGTCAGAATTTTCAAAACAAATATCAAGACAGTTCTACTGTATGTGGTGGAAACCTGGAGAACTACGAAAGCCATCATCCAGAATATACAGGTGCTTATTAACAGTTGTCTATGCAAAATACTTCGGATCCGTTGGCCAGACAAAATCATCAACAATCTACTGTGGGAGAGAATATACCAAATTCCATTGGAGGAAGAAATCAGGAAGAAGTGCTGGAAACGGACAAGACATACATTACGGAAATCATCCAACTGCGTTACAAGGTAAACCCTCACATGGAATCCTGAAGGCCAAAGGATGAGTGGAAGTCCAAAGAACACATTATGCAGAGAAATTGATACAGACGGATATGAGAAGTATGATTAAGAATTTGATAGAACTAGAAAGGAAGGCGTAGGACAGAATGTGTTAGAGAATGGTGGTTAGCGGCCTATTACCCTTTGAGAGTAATAGGCGAAAGTAAGTATCCTAATTATGTCACTTGGCTGGAAAGTAACATTTAATTTTAGTTTCTATGTCATCTGCTGCAGTTCTTGTTGAATTTGTATGGGTTTTATCTACAGATATTAACTTTCTGTAAAGTAGACCTTCAGTAAGTAACTCTTCGGAGAAATTTCAAAGATAAACTGTCTGTGTGGTTACCTTCAATATGCATTTCACAGTTCATTTGTTTTTGTGGAGCGGCTTATATTGGACATATAAAATGTACACTTTCCAAGCACATGTCCGATCACTACTTTATATATTTATCTGAAATGGGAGTTTATACACATCAACCACTGTAACAGCAACCTTCACAGTAGTATGGCAAAACCTACACAAGGGAAAAACTAAGATCCTCAAATAAAACATAGGGAACATCAACCCGATCACACTTAATGGAAAAACTTTGGATGAGATGGAATCTTTCACATACCTGGTCAGCATCATCGATGAAAGTGAAGGATTTGATGCAGACCTTAAATCGAGGATTGGCAAAACAAGGACAGTATTCCTACAGTTGAAGAACATATGGATCTCAGAACAACTGTATGCAAGCCAATTTTATTATTTTTTTATTTGGTACAAGAGGGCACCGAATATATATGCGTCACACTTTTGTGTGTGGTCTGTAACACTGCCCTGGTGCCCAGACCGAAGCAGGTGGTTTTCTTAAAGAGCCACACCACGAGCCTTTGACCTAAAGGTCTGACCCCCAAGTAAGTGGAGCATCATGAGGAGATGCATTTTCATGGTGGCCGGTGACTAACGATTGGTTCATACGCCATTTTTTTCTCGCAGGGTACTGGAGCCCCTGTTCACCATTGGTTTGGAATCTGGTTAAAGCGCCAGACATTCGCTTTTCACCCTCTCAATTTCGTAAACAACACTCGTTGTGCGTGAATGCAGTGAGTATGACCTATCTGGCAGAGGCTGTATACGCGTGGCCATGTGAGAGCATTTCGAGAGGGAGGGCGAGCCCACCGCACTCTCATCCATACCAGGACATTTGAAGGCATGAATGTTATAAATATTTATGAAGAATTGTGTAAGTAAGATAATCAATATCCACTGAGGGGATACTATCAGCAACAGCACTAACAACACATTAATATTGATACAAGAGAGCATCAAATACATATACACCACACAATAACAATGAGGCCAGTAATAGTAGTTATTATTGATTTGTATGACGCCTCTGATACTGCCCAAGTTTCTAAATTCAAAGTATTACACTAATCAAATATGTAAATTATAAGTCATTCATTGAAAGTTGTAAATTGATAAGATTATTTTAAGATTAACTGTTAATATATTTCCATACAAATTTGAATCATTCATATTGTTTCATCTTAGATATAATTAGGAATATACTGAGATAGACGCATTTCTAAGTTTGTAGATAAACACTTACTTACTTACGCCTGTTACTCCCGATGGAGCATAGGCCGCCGACCAGCATTCTTCAACCCACTCTGTCCTGGGACTCCTTTTCTAATTCCATCCAATTCTTGTTCCTTTTTCTCATGTCTATCTCCATTTCCCGGCGAAATGTGTTCTTTGGTCTTCTTCTTTTTCTTTTGGCCTTGAGGATTCCATGTGAGGGCTTGTCTTATGACGCATTTGGGTGCTTTCCTCAGTGTATGTCCTATCCACTTCTAGCGTTTCTTCCTAATTTCTTCCTCCGTCTGGAGTCCCTCCGGGAGCTACTGCCGGTCCCAAATCCGGATAAAGGAGGAGGGTTGGGCATGGGTTTAGCGACCCCATCCCGTAGAAAACTAACTCGCTAAAAAACGCTAACCAGAAAAAATTATTCAAACCTTTTGTAGACATATACTGTTGATGAAATCCAATCATGATGAAAACTTATTGAATAATTAATGAGCATCGATTCATCTGGTTGTAAACATTTATCAATAGAGACTTTATTTACTTATGCCTTGTTACTTCTCGTGGAAGAGCATAGACCGCCCACCAGCATTCATCATCTAAAACTCTGTCTTGAATAATCCTTTCCAATTCTTTCATCTTTTTCATATCTACTTTTATTTTCCAACGTTCCGATGTTCTTTGGCCAATCAATAGAGAAGTAATAGTCTTATCAATTTTAAATGAGACTATTACTAACAAGTATGAAAAACTTGATTTATACTTTGACAGAGTAATTGTTTATTTTATAAATATTAACTTATAATATAATAGAATTCTTGTCAACCCCTCTATTGAATCAATGAAATGATTACGTCATTTTCTTTGTAATACTCTCCTATTTCTGGTTAGCGCTTTTCTTAGCGAGTTACTTCTTTACGTGTTAGGGTCGCTAAACTCATACCCAACCCTCTTCCTTTATCCGGGTTTGGAACCGGCAGTAGCCCCCGTAGGGACTCTAGGCTGAACTAGAAAAGAAGGCCTAGGACAGGGTGGATTGGAGAATGCTGGTCGGCGGCCTATGCTCCATTAGGAGTAATTCTGCTATTTCAGTAATTAGAATTTTCGGTTGGTTCAGTCTTAATTATTTTATTTTTTGTTTATTATTAACGTAGCCCCCGAATGCTTTACTGTGGCCGAGAGTGGAGAAAGTCGGCTCTCCCTCATGAAATGATCTCACATAGTCACGTTTATACAACCACTGTCAGGGGAATCCAACTCACTGTATTCTCACAGCATTATTGTTATTTATGAAATTGAGACGACAAAAACGGAATGTACGGCAATTTAACCGAGTAGGTGGATGTAGAGAATCCACCTAAGGGAATTGGAAAACTCTCATTTCAAACAAACAGTCAACATGGACTTCAGTATCTTAAGCAAACAAACGGAGTATGAATCTATTGTTGTTAATGGACTACTATGGAACTGTATCTCCTGACGTTGATCCACTGTACTGTGGATCAGACTTTTAAGTTAAGGTCTCCAACTGTGGCCCACTAAGAAAACTACTACTACTACTACTACTTATTTGTAGTGCATTACTGATTTGTTACTATGACTATTATAGAATGGTCTTCTATAAATGATTTTTCCAAATAATACTATTTTATTTATTCTTTGTTATATTATCCTGATTTGGGCACCAGTTTATGGAATTATGAAATTGATATACCTTTTTTGACTGTTTTGTGTTTTTTTTTAATTTTGATTATTAGTATTGTTTTCACTTAATCAATTCTTATTCCTACCATATATGTATGATGGGAGTAAAGTAAACTGAAATAGGATAATTGACATAGTACGAGATGTAACTGTTCACATTTAGCCAGAAGGTAATTTGTGCACCAGGAAAAATGTGGAGAGTAAAATGAATGAAGAGAGCTAAGAAAAGACACGTGGACCGACGATCCAGAAAGTGTGTATAAAATACAGTTATAATTATTAAAGAAAGGAATACACAGCCATCAGTAGTAACATAAGACTCAGATTAAGTCAATTTATGAACGAACCAATCAAGTATAATATAACAGGTTTTGGATTTTGGCATGAAATTCACTCATCCATTAGGATAAATTGAGTTTTGGCATTGAAGCTGATAAAAGCCCTAAATGTAATTCTTAACTTTAATCATCAATTGTAAATCATAACTGATTGGGATTAGACACTAACACCATTGGATGCCGGCTCAGTGATCTAGAGGATAAGCGTTCGCGCGTGAGACTGGGTTCGAATCCCGCGAGTCTGGATCGTGGATGTGCACTGCTGAGGAGTCCCACAATAGAACGAAACGGCTATCCTGTGCTTCCAGTTTTTCAGTGGTGGTCTAACATCAATCAATTTATGATATCAGTCAAAAACTTAATAATCTCTACAACCCTATACTGATAATTCTAATCTCCCTCATTTGATCTTAATTATTAGATCGACACTCTCAAGGTCACTTAAACTTCGTTCAATGATCGTCTCTGAATTATAGTCTCACCTTAAAAGCATATAGAATGAAGCTTTGAACCTGTTATTGATTACTGAAATGAATTTTATTAGTAATAAGTTGGTATGTTTTGATAAACGCTTACTACACTGATTGAAATTATGGGTCAATTGAAGCTAGACCACCATAGAAAACCTGGAAGCACTGGACGGTAGTTTTATCCTAGTACGGGACTCCTCAGCAGTGCGCACCCACGATCTCGCATCCCGCGAAACTCGAACCCAGGACCCATCAGTCTCGCGCCAGGCGCTTAATTAACTAGACCACTGGGCCAGCATCCAACAGTGTTAATGTCGAACTTCAACCAATCCAAGAAGTTGCGCCACCGTACACTATTGTCTTCATTGAACTCCACTGGTAACGGCTCCTCATGGTTATTTCAATTGACTTATAATTCAATCAGTGAAATTTCTTAAAATCTCCACAAAATCCCTTCTGATAAAACGCTTATTATACTTAGATTCTAATCACTTTCTTTGTATACAATTGTATTTAGGGAAATAGAAATTCGAATGAAACACCAACTGATATAACAAACAAAACTGACCAAAGTTGTTTTGTTTAAAATAAAGATTATTGACAATGACAACCATCATAAACATGTAAACAAATAAAGTAAACAAATTAGTTAATTATCATTGATGTTGACTATTGTAATTGTAAACTATAATGATAGTTGATTAATATAGATTATGAGTGTTGCCGGCGAGACTATAATTTATGGACAAAATAATCAGGTATAAGATAATAGGTCTCGGATTTTGAATAAATAGAGTTTAGGCATTATAACTAATGTCAAAGTTCGTGATGAAAACTTTAAATCTTATTCTTAACTTAAATCATCAACTGTAAATCATAATTCTAATCCCTCTGCAATGTTTCATAACCCTTATTCAGTCCTTGTTATTAGGTGAACACTCTCAAGGTCAGTTTAATCTCATTCAATGGTCGTCCATAAATTATTGTCTTATTGTGTTTCCACTTCTGTTTTTTGTTTGTATATTATGTAATCGACGAAAATTTAATATGATCTTAGGAAAACCATAGAGGGTGTTATATCATCGATCTAGATTCGTTATGAAACTATAAGTGATTGGTAATTACGGAATGATTGAACTTATTCAATTAAGAAAGAGTTAAATGGTGAATTCAATAGGATGCCAATTTGTATATAACATTTCACTAACAATAATTCTGTATTATGAAGAAACATATGACAAAGGTAGAAGTGTAAGAATGTTTAATATTAAAGCAGATGAATTGAATGAATGCAGAGACTCCAACTGAGTACGATTCGATTCAAATGCTATCACATTATCCAATTGACTACTGAGTCCCAGAGTGAACATCAACTCTGAAATGCAGGTATATTTAGCTGACGAGTCCCAAATAGGACGAAACGTGCATCAAACTAAATTCCACTGCTAGCCACTATCCATCTTCGCTTAAAATGCCTATAAATTAAGGCAATAACGAGGCAGTACACACACTATACACACATGCCAATAAGAGAGAGACTGATCAATTGCAGTCCTAAACATACCCTTATGTTATCCATAAACTAGTATGAATTCTGCACTAATTTTCAGAATAATATTATTGTTTTTATTTCTAAAAATAGGGAGATCTAAGGGCATTGAATAGAAGATTTTAACTTATTTACGTAACTTATCAACAATACGTGTCTAATATTAACTTTATGGAAGATAGAAAGGGTTGGAATTTGAAACCTAATGGTTTCACTATTTATAGATCTAAGCAATCAGAACTATCATTTCAATCATTAACCGTAAGTTAAGTAAAGAAAATGTAATAATGATCATGATTCTCATTAATGATGATATGGAAGGATGGTAGAGATTTGTAGCTTAGGTGAGAATGATTTACGTGGAGTTTCGTTCTGTCAGATAAATAGTTTAGTCATGGGGTATTCATTATTCTTCTAAACAAATTCATCAGCATAAATGTCATGAAGAAGTGAAATATTCAAATTTCTCCACATATGACTAATAACTTGCTTTATTGACCTCAATCTTGATATGATAGGTATGTGATTTATCTTCAGTTACATCAATGTACGCGGATAATTGTGGACACATTATAAACTCGAAAGATATAGGGAATATGAATATCATCAGGGAATTTTCAAAGCTTAGCATCCAAATCAGTCTGTTGTCATATCGAAGTCGATCCACATTATGAACAAGTCAGAAATTCATGGATGAATATAAGATCAAGAATGAGATCAAAGGGAAGTACAAGCAAGATAAAGAGATAGATAATGACAGGATAAAGGCGAACAACGAACAACAAAATTGTTGAATTTCATTAAAATCATAAACAGACCTTAATTAGATAGCCATTGGAAACCTAAAAGTATTGAACTTACACTTTATTCTAGTACGAGACTCCTCACTAATGCACATTTACAACCTTACACCCAGTAATCGAACTCGAGACCTTTATTTATTTATTTGTTTAAATACATAAACATTGGTACAAAGAGGCATCAAATAGATATGCGCCACATAAATCATTCGATGTATGTGCCCAAACTGCAAAAAGGTGGTTTTCTTCGAGGACCACAACCGGAGCCGTTAACCTAAATGTCTGGTCCACAATACAGTGGAACAACGTCAGGACATACAGTCCCATTGTAGTCCATTAACAACAATAGATTCATACTCCATTTATTTTCTTAGAATCCTTCAGTCCATGTTGACTGTTTGTTTGGAATGAGGGTTTTCCAACTCCCCTAGTTGAACTCTCCGTGTCCACCAACCCGGTTAAAGCCCATGCCGTACATTCGGTTTTCGTCGTCTCAATTTCATAAACAATAATAATGCTGAGAGAATACAGTGATTAGAATTTCCCTGACAGTGATTGTATACACGTGACTATGTGAGATCATTTCATCAGGGAGAACTGACTCTCTCCACTCTCGACCATACCAGGGCATTTGGGGGCAACTAAGTCGGCTTTTAATGGCGTACAAATCTAACTTTAACCGATTTAACCTCTTTTCAGTGGTTTAGAAGTTGAGGATTTACTCATTAGACTGAAGGTTTTTGATTCAATTCATGACTGAAGGAGCGTGGATTCACATTGTATTTTCAATAATAACATCTATTATGAACATATCAGTAATTATGCATGAATGAATAATCTGCTTACTCTTATAATTTTTACTTGTTTAAACAAGATTAAAGTAGTAGTGACATATCAGAAATGTTTGTATACACACAAAATCATTTCAATAATGAATCAAAACAGGTTTGTTTGTACTGTCTAATGTAATAAGTACTTTAACTGTATGATTTATGTACAAAATACATCACATATGATTCATTATAGTCATCATTTAAAAGCATTTCATACAAGCTTAAACAAGTTATATCATCATTCAATAGTTTTTTGTACATAACTACTAATATTGAATAAAGAATAATAATTATGGTTAGAATACCAAAGAAAATTTGAAAGTACTGAATGGTCATTTCGTTCTAGTATGAAACTATTCAGAAGTGCGTATCCAAGATCCTACACGTGGGATTCGAACCTAAAACCTTCGGTCTCGCGCGCGAACGCTTAACCTGTAGAGCACTGAGTCAGCATCTAACGATGTTAATGTCTAACTTCGACCAATCCACGAAATCGTATCATCATTCACCGTTCATCAAGGTCCTTGATTCGAATCCAGCGAGCATGATCAAGAATGCACACTTTTGAGGAATCTCATACTAGGACGAAACGACCGTCCAGTGTTTCTAGGTTTTCTATAGTGGTGCAACTTTAATTGAATCATCAATTCAACTGTTAAAATTAACTACAATCTCTACAAACCTCAATCAGTATTTCATCGATTTCATGCAAGAAACTGTTAACTATGCAATATATTCAATGAAAGTACTAATTAATGCCATTAGAAAAAGAATCTATTTTTAAACACTTAATATATAAGTCAGTCAGTAACAACGTAGAACTTCGTGTGTACGTACATCAGTTCAAGTTGCCACACCACATTAACACAGAGATGCAGTTGTCGACTCAAATCTCGTGGTGGTAGAGATGGTAAGAGTATAAGCAGTAATCGGAAAGATTAGGGTTTGAAGATGTTATTCAAGGAGTATAATACAGTGAAATAAATTTAGAAAGAGAAAAAAAGAGACAAGGAGGATTCAGGAGATTAGTATCTAATTCCATTTTTAAAATAATCCACAGTTTTCGAAAGTTAATTTAGCCCCACTCCACACATATATACAGAAACATTAACTCTACCTGGAGCCCCTCTGGGGCTACTATTATTACTAATAATAATTGATTAATTAATTAATTAATACTATCGGTCCTAAGTCCGGATAAAGGTGGAGGGTTGGGCATAGAGTTAGCGTCCCCATCCCGTAGAAAACTAACTCGCAAAACAGAAACGCCAACCAGAAAAAAATAATTCAGACCATTTAAACTCTACCCTGGAAGTTAGAGGGTCTTCATTTAGAAGAGTTATAACGCCGAGTTTCTTCATAAGTTACGAGTCTGATGCCCCTTCTGACAATCAGAACAATCGTTAATTTAGGTACATGGATTGCTCGTACAATGTGGGAGATCAGGAAAGTCATCCGAATTGTTGCACACACATACATACACACACTTTCAATAGGTAACATTTCATAAAAGTCACTAGTTGTCATATTTTGCAAATATTTCATTGTTTTATATTTTCTAGCATTACCGAACACATTGATATTTCCTAATTAAGTAACCAACAAAAAAAAAAAAGAAACTTCACAAAACTATTTATTGATTAGGTTAATTGATTGATCGCTGATACACCATGGTGAATACCTAGTGGTTGTGTATTTACTGAATTGACCATGTGTTTATAAAGAAGTTTAGATTGTTATCCGTTACTAACCATTAAAGTTAGATCAAATTTTAATGATGACTATTCAAATACAATTCAATTGATGGAGTTTCGTACTCTGAGCTGAAGTTTGTGCTGATGATGATGTCGTTCAGAAGAACGATGAAAGCTCCACAATCAAATCGTCCAGCTTAGAGAACAGAACTCCATCAAAATCTACAAATCTTCTCCACCATCTCACTATTCAATTGATTTATCATATCTGACAATCATTGTATCTCAGTTTGTTTATATATCAGCTTTTTGTATTTTGTCGAGTACAATGAATTATTTTTTCGAGTTAGCGTTTTTTAGCAAGTTAGTGACGCAGGAAAGCACCCAAGTGCGTCACAAGGGGGGCTCTCAATTGAACTCCTTATGGTCAAAGAATGCGTGGAAGACAAAAGAACACAATACACCGAGAAATGAAGACAGACATGAGAAGAATGAACATCAATTGAATAGAACTAGAAAGGAAGATGTAGAACAGAGTGGGTTGAAGAATACTGGTTGGCGGCCTATCGTTCATTTGGAGTAACAAGCGCAATGAATGAAAAGAGTGAATAATTTTGTCATTGCCATAAAAAAAACCCTGCATTTCAATGTACAGAAAGTTATTATTAACAAGTTATCACTTTGTCTTTTAATCTAATATTAGTTAGCCTTGTTCTGTATTCAATCCTTTTTGTAGTGAACGAGAACACAAGTGGGGACAATCGAATGTAGTTGAATGCAACAATACAGAATATCTAATTGAAATCTAAGAACCATACATCAAATACTTCATTCACGAAATGTCAATCAATCATGTCAGATTTCTTTGTTCCTTTGATGCCACACCAATCATTCTCTGTTCTTGTTCTCTTTCCTTCGATTTTATTAACCTTCTACTGTCAGGCATTTCACTTTCGATTGCTGATACATATACTACTTATATGTGTCGACATCAGTAACACACACACTACACTACCATCGTAATTTACATTTCTATTCTCCACTATTTGAATAATTTGCCTTTTTCATACTAGTTCACTATTCCTACGGGTTATCTTATCTGATCATATATATATAAATCTATATTAGATACAGTGACCTTTAGAACATGGTTGTTTGATAAAGGTGAATTACTATTCGGTAAAACAAATCATAAACATACGAGGAATGATCAAAAACAAACAAACAAAATATTAACTTATAATCTGTTTACAATCCATAATGATCAGTAGAGATATTTAGAAAGTTTTATTTACATTTGATTATGTTTACATATTTCAAAAAGGTAAAACTATTTCTAAACAATTTTCTATGCAAAATACTTCGGATCTGTTGGTCAGACACTATCATCAACAACCTAATGTAGGAGAGAACAAATCAGATTCGAGTAAAGGAAGAAATGAGGAAGAAGTGCTGGAAGTGGATAAGACACGCATTGAGTAAAGCACCCCACTGCGTCACAAGGCAAGTCATCACTTAGAATCCTGAAGGCCAAAGGATTAGTGGAAGACCAAAAAACAAATTATGTCGAGAAATGGAGACAGACAGGCATGAGAAGAATGAACTAGAATTGGGTGGGACTAAAGAGGAAGGCGTAGGACAGCGTTGGTTGGAGAATACTGGTTGGCGGTCTATGCTCCATTGGGTGTACCAGGCGTAAATAATTAATTCGTCACTAAATTAACACTTATTAATTCATCTATATTGATAAACGTTTATTTTTTCGGTTAAAACAAGATATAAAACGTTTACTGTCAAGAGAAACTGTATCCTGAAGGTGAAAACATGTTGAAACTGAATGAACAAGTGACCTTAAAACACTTATGGCGAAGAGTAATTTGGATACTAATAAAATAACACAAACAATTATTCTTTTTTTGTGAATTTCTATTGAATATGAAGTTGAATATTTATGGATAATTTGATATTTTCTACTTTCATGTAGTTTCATTTATCGGTGACATTTTAGACGAACTAACAAACTAATCAAAATAAAGTGTAAATAATTTTTGTGAACTTAGTTTAGTTACTAATAAGTAGTTAAAAGTTTGAAGCATCATTTATTGCAGGAGATATTTTATGGCCCATTTATTTGACTACTATTTAATCGAATAATATTAACGAAAAATAAATGCCGGCTACCTTCGTATATAATTATCGACTTAATCTGTGCTAGAAAATAACGAAATAAAGTGAGTCAAGTGTGTGAATCAATTTGGGATACGTATATTTCACGAACGCATTGCTCCAGACAGACAATCATAGAAACGAATTAGAGGAACAGACCTGAGAAAGCAAACATGTCAGCTCAATTTTTGTCAAGTATAAAGTAACATTTATAACCAGACAAAATAAGCTAGAGACGGATGACGAATATGGTAAGAGATGAAAACATATTCTCATATAAAAGCAGCCAAGTTTATTAAGCAAATAGTAGGAAGATTATGAACTTAACACTTAGAAAACATTCTGAAAAAGCACCAACAGTTCTAGAGAAAATGTTTTCTATGAATATCGAATTTAAAGGAGGTATGGCTGCCGAAATCTTTAAGGTGAGTTAAATCAACAACTTATGCACTGCTGAAGAGTTGGAGAGCTACGAATTCGAGCCCGAACTTTACGAACAAAAACGACACGTTCAACTTCTCATCATTTCTTAGTTTTAATTCCCTTCTGTAGTGTGTTTTTTCGTTAAAATTAGTGTTTTGTAATTTTAAACTGTAATCAGTTATTATTACCTTTTAAATAAATTTTCCTGATTATTATTCAGTTTTTTTTATGGTTATGACATTTGTGTTTTTTGTCGTTGTTGTTGTTGTTTTTCATGTCTATCAAGTGGACAATTATGTTTCATAATTTTGACCCATAAATAAATTTCATCTTTCAATTCTTCTGTAGTCCCTCCCCCTGATTATTGCATAACCTCATCTGATAATAAGAGTTACAAATCAATTTATGTAGCAATCTTTCTTGTCTTTCTATAGACTCACATATTTACCATACAACTATGAATACGAATGTAAATGAATTCATTGAAAAGAAAAAAAAACATTACTTTGCTCAGTTCAGTGACAATTAATTGGTAAGGCCAATGTGTGACTCAAGAAGAACAAATAAATTAGTTTGTCCTGAAGTTAAAATAATCCATATGGGACTGATATAGTACTAGATACTATAGAATGATGAAATTTCTATGTTGTTGAACTAATCAGTCATCATTTAATGATCGCAATAGTTGAATTCATGAGACGATTAAAGTTAAACTACCATAGAAATTCTGGAAGCACTGGACGGCCGTTTCGTCTTATTGTGGGACTCCTTATCAATGCACATCCACGATCCCGCCTAGCAAGATTCGAACACAGGACATTTCAGTCCCGCTCACTAATGCTTAACTACTAGACCACTGAGCCAGCCGGCAACCATCGGTGTTAATGTCTAACTTCAACTAATCCACGAAATTGAATCACCATACAACATTGTCTTTGGTGAGTTACTATCTCACAACAGATCCGGTTGATCCCCACTAGTCACTGCTTCTCAATAAAACTATGTTGAACTTGATATTTATTGAATCAAATGTCAATAGACGAAAGAAAGAAAAAAGCATAGCTACACAATGTAAACAAAACATTATAACTGATCTATTTATCTAACTGATTAGTTCTCGTTGAATTCACAATTACAAAACTAGTGCATGCATGTGTGTGTGTAGATGTTATTCAGTGGAGGTTATTCAGTGAATCCTACAGATTTACGATTCCATAGATTGTGATACGATTGTAAATTTGCAAAAGATTGATTGTATTTATGGAATATAATTCGTTCTTGGAATTGGTTTGAATAGTTTCAAGGCTATCATCTTATTTTATCTGTTTTGTTGTTGTTTGTATTCATTGTTTTATGATCAATGATTCGACATACTAAACGACACTTCAAATATCCAAGCAGAAATATATTAAAAGACGCCATAACTAATGATAAACTCTTAATAAATTAAATCTATGTATAACACCTTTATTCATTTCTATAGCGGAAAATAAAATTACCAATGCTTGATAAACAGATGTATACTTCAATGATTAAAATCATGGGTCAGTTGAAGCTAAACCATCATGGAAAACCTGGAAGCACCGGATAACCGTTTCGTCCTATTGTGGGAGTCCTCAGCAGTGCGCACTGCAAAACCCATCTGATGTATACTTATTAAAAGATCTCTGCAACGTTTTGATCGTTTAAATTTTATACTACTATAAATAGTTAAAAATTAAACGTGACATTTTTCTCACTCCTTCAAACTAACCAATGATAAATGAAACATAAAACTTATTGCAAAATAGAAGATAATGTATTTCTTTTTATAAAAAAAAACAACTCATTAAACAAATATTTACAGAAATTTAGAAAATTTTCAAGAGTCAATATGGAAAACAAGAGAAATAATAAGATAACAAACCAAAAGACAAAACAATACAGATTGAAATTAGCATTGATAATTTTCATTTGAATAGTTGATGTGTGTTTTTTTGGAAAAGTTAATCGATGATACTGATAACGATGTTGATGATGATGATGATGATGTTGTTGTCATATACTTGTTCCTTGAATTCATAACAGATAAAACAGCTAAATCATTAAATTCATCAGTATCTTGACGATTACGAAATCCTTTAGCAAATGGATTATTATTAATTTTTATACGTATCACATCTGGATTTTGATAAGCTGTAACTGTATAGAATTGTGTACCAGGTATTATATAAGAACCAATTAATTCTAATTGATTAGATTGATTAGATATTCCTGATGAATTAGATGTAGGATGATAATAATTTGATTGATTATCCATTAAATGATTTAAACGAACAACAGATATTCTTGGAATATAATAATGCATACTGTTAACATGAATCTGGTTTATTAGGAAAGAAAACAAAATAGAGAAATGGGATTTGAGAATTGACAATTGAGAAATAGGTTTCTTTTCAAATAAGAAGTAACGAATTACTTCAGAGTTTAAATACTTCATATAAATGTATACATTCACTGCTGAGGAGTCCTACAATAGGACGAAACGGCAGTCCAGTGCTTCCAGGTATTCAATGGTGGTCTAACATCAATCGGTTCATGATCTTAATCAGCAATGTAACAATCTTCACAACCCTATACTGATAACGAATAAACAAGAATTTTCGAATTTTGTTGTCCAGCTTGCTTATTTATAATTGATGGATCACTGATTAGTGACCGATCTTTAGTGATGATTGAATTCTATCAATCAACTTACAGTGTAGATAGTGTTATATCTTCTCACTGATTCTGTGATATCTGTTCCGTTATAACAGATACTAATCTGAATGACTTGGCATCGCATACACTACGCGGAAATGTTAGGTGTCTGGGAGCAGTCAACAGCGCTGTCTGCTGAATAACATCGACCACCTATCAGCTGATGTATTGTTGACTTACATAGAGTAAACTGCGTTATAATCGCATTCATTAGTTGTCTTCATTTAAATCGTGAGTTTATTGTCACTCCTATACATTGTATTCTATTATCTTATTCATCCTATTTTAAATAATACCCCTAATGTTTAGCTTTATTTAAAATGGTGATAAATACTCCATTTCCTCCATGTATCATCAATATTTTTTTGTTTAGCGTTTTTTGCGTGTTATTTTTCTACGGGATGATGTCTCAAACCCCATACCTAACCCTCCTCCTTTATCTGGGTTTCAGACCGACAGTAGCCTAAGAGGGGCTCCAAGTGGAGTTCTGTTGGATAAAATTAGAAAGGAAGGCCCAGGACAGAGTATGTTGGAGAATGCTGGTTGGAGCCCTATGCTCCATTGAAAGTAGCAGGTGTACATAAAAAATAAAAGTCAAAAACTTATTATCATTAAGTTAATTTGAACTTTTCTATTTTGTTCGACAAGTTGAAGCTAAATTCTTATCACAGAAGGTCACATGCTGTTCATCAGCAGTTAACAGATAGATAATAAAATTAAATGTCTATAGGCTATCTATAGGTCTTTGCCTCATTATTGAAAAATTTAAGCTTGTAACTCTGAAGATGACTGGCGTTTGAAGAGGAAACAAGTAAAACTTTCAGAAGTCAAAAGAAAAAGACAAAAACTAGATGGTAAGACTATAATTTATGGACGACCATTGAGTGACATTGAAGTGACCATGAGAGTATCCACCTAATGCCTAAATCCAAGACCTGTTATCTTATACCTGATTGGTTCATCCATAAATTATAGTCACGCCGAACATCTTGTTCAATAGTAATGGCCATATTTTTAAATCCAGTTAGATTGGAAAAATAATTGTTAGTATAGAGGTTGTGGAGATTATTAAGTTTTGAATCCCGCGGGCGGGATCGTGGATGCACGATGCTGAGGAGTCCCATAATAGAACGAAACGGCCGTCCAGTGCTTCCAGGTTTTCAATTGTGATAGTTTAACATCAATCGGTGCATGATCTCAATAAAAAAATGATTGTTATTGAATGATTTCTGTCAAAATACAAGTATAGGTTATACTTGTATGTAATAATCGACTTAATCCGCCTTAGTGTATAACGTAATTAAATTAGTCAAATATGAGAATGGATATTTGAATATGTATATTTACTATACTCATTGATCGGAACAGGAAATGAGAGGAATAAAGAGAAAGAAGCGAAGAGAAGAGAGAGAGATTGAAACGAAACGAAATGGGTGCGTGGTGGAGGTGTGTACGAACCAACTTCATTTAGTCAAGTATTAATCATTATTTATAGTCGAACAACAATAAGCTACAGATATGTAATGAATAGGATAAGAGAAATGTATACTTACATACTCTAAAGGTTGATAGTTAAATCATTAACCAGATCAAAATATGACTGAAAAAATATGCGAATAGATCAACCTATCAAGAAGCTAGAATAAGGTATGTGGGGTTACCATAGTAACTGACATTACATCACTTATATATATACATTGAAGAAATGTATTTTTAAGTAAAGAAGAAGAAAAAGAAAAGCAAAACATACCATATTTTTATATGGTTTTATTTCTTTAGTATTTGTAATTTTAACCCGAGTAAAATTGACACCAGATTCCATCCAATATGCACCAGTTTTAGGGGATTCTTCTTGAATATAATATTTACCTTCTAAAAATAAAATAAAGAAGATAATCAATATTCATTGTTTTACTTTTATTATTTGCCTGAACACATAAGGCGGGGGGCACCAGATATACATGTATATGTGCCACAAAAAACAATGAGAATGGTAAGAGAATAAAGAAGGTAAGGTGCGTATGATAATGATAATAATAATAATGGGGGAAACGAAAAGGTACAACCAGAAGGAATTCTTTCAGTAAAGGAAGATACAACCACTTTTTATGAAGAAGGTAAAAGAAGGGTAAAGTAGGATCGCTACTGGTTTCTATTCTGAGCCATATCTGATAACGTCTCTAACCACTGTGTTGCACCATCTCTCGGACCCCAACCAAGGAGTCGTGAAGGACCAACAGAAGCCAGCTCTTTGTGACGTTTTTTCATGCCACAACACCATGTCATATACTGACCACCTCTTCGCTTTTACCAACCAGTCTCAGAGTCGGCAAATAATGCACGATGTGGAATTCTCTGGGATGACATTCGTAGAACATGTCTAAGCCACCAAAGTCGATATTTCTAGATGGTGACACCAATAGGATTATCGTCTCACTAAAACATATAGACAATCTAATAAATAATCTAAATAAACATCGATGAGACTCTAATTTATGGACGAACCAATCAGGTATAACATAACAGGTCTTGGATTTTGGCGCGAAATTCACTCATTTATTTGATTAAATAGAGTATTGGCATTCTAGTTGATGTCACAGTTCGTAATGAAAATTCAAAATCTAATTCCTAATCCTTAACTATCAACATTTAATTTGAATTTGAGTTCCCCACTTTGGTTTATAACTCTCATTTGGTCTTAGTTATTGGATGGAGACTATCAGGATCACTAAAGTATCACTCAATAGTCATCTATAAATTATAAATCTTATCTTTAAAAAATAAAGTAATAATACTTACCTAATGTATGAGAATGATTTAATACTTCCGATTGACTACTAATAATCCAACGATCACCTTGATGTTTAAATATATGAGGTTGTATTAAAAGCATATCCAATAAGAAAATATACTGATCATTTGGATTTAAACCAAATACATCTACTGATAATGATGGAAATATTCGTCTAAATAATCATTGAAAGAAATAAGAAAGATATGAAATAAACATCATGATGAAATTCATTGAATCAATGATCATTTTCATAATGGAAGTGTGTAAATTATAATACCCTGATAAGGTCGAGAATGGGGTGGGCCCGCTCTCCCTCTCGAAATGCTCTTACACGGCCACGCGTATACAGCCTCTGCTAAGGAAGTCCTATTCACTGCCTTTTCGTGGAAGGGGTGTTGTTTACGAAAATGAGAGGACGAAAAACGAATGTCCGGCGCTTTAATTGGATTCCAAACCAATGGTGCACAAGGGCTCCAGCATTCTGTAGGAACAAATGGAGTATGAACCAATCGTTGGTCACCGGCTACCATGAGACTGTATCTCCTCACGATGCTCCACTACCTTGTGGATCAGACCTTTAGGTCACAGGCTCCGGATGTGGCTCCCTAAGAAAACCATCTGCTTCAATTTGGGGACCCGAACAGTATTACAGCCCACACACAAATATAATGAAAATGTAACCTTCTTTTACTTTCTTCTTAAAAAAAGGGTTGTTCCTTCCTTCCTATTATTACACTACCTTAGACTAATCTGTTCGTTATTGTTCTTTTTTTCTCTTTGAATTCTTATTGTTTTGTGTGGCGCATATGTATTTAGTGCCCTCTTGTACCAATATTTATGTGTTCAAATAAATAAATAAATAAATTCTAGTAGCTAAGTGGATTACGCGGTGGCGGACAGTACTAGGTTCGAGTGCTAAAAGTGATCATCCACTCTGAGATGCAGGTACATCCAATTGACGAGTCTTAAATAGGAAGAAATGTGCATCCTGTAGCACCAGTCTTTGTTCTTATTCTCTTTAAAACTCTAGTTTATGTATGGTAAGGTGATTGGTTACATTTAACTTTTAACCAATAAACTGTAAATGTCAATACTAATTTGATGTTAATGTTCAAATATTCAGATCACTGCAGCAATTTGGAAGACTCTCCCGGTCTCCCACATTGTACTAGCATTCCATGTACCTAAATAAATGGTTGCTCTGGTTGTCAGAAGGGACATCAGACTCGTGTCTTCTGAACGAACTCGGCTTTCATCATGATACGTCATAACTTTTCTAAATGAAGACCTTCTGACTCCCAGAGTACAGTTTAAAAGGTTTGAATAATTTTTTCTGGTTAGCGTTTTTTTAGCGAGTTAGTTTTCTACGGGCTGGGGTCGCTAACCCCGTTCTCAACCGTCCTCCTTTATTCGGGCTTGGGACCGGCAGTAGCCTCAGAGCGACTCCGGGCGGAGTATTCATATAAATCACTTATACATTTTTGAAGTAAGCATACATTACATAGTTTATAGTATCGATTGAATTTAGTTAGATATTAGTTGAAAACTATGAACAACTATATAAACATAACTTGATCAGTTACCAAGGTATCTCATTCTAAGACAATAACAATTGTGTTAGCCTATTTTAATAAAATATTACGTAATTATTTGTAAAATCAATGCAGAAACATAATTCAGTAGTTGGAGTTAATGTTCAAGGAACTTTTGGCATTCATCAGCAAAGTATGTCTATAATCTTGAAGGATCTACTAACCCCTGATAAATTCGATCCAATGTTAATCAGCTTCACAGTCAAAGACGTTACTACTGAGCTATTCAGGTTACGGCTGATCTTTTATAAGCCTGTGATGTATTTGCAGTTGATTGATCAATGTCATTTATGTAAAGTCCTTCAATACTGATCTTTAATCGATCAATCAAGTAGTAATGTGATGATTAGTCTCGATATTGTGTACACTATGTTAAATTATAAGATGATAGTTAGAGATAATCTACGTTCGATAATGTGTGATTTAGTATGTTGAAAATAGATCCAAACTACTATGATCATTTGTCTGTTTATATTTTATTGCTAATGATCCATTCATAACTAAAATGATCAGTTATTATTAATCAATAGACTCTATTTATATTTGCCTACATTTACCTGTATTATACAAAGTGAATATGTTAGTAATTGGATGAATAAACAACTCATTGATGTTTAAAATGATGAGTAATAGGTATCGATGTTAGTGTATCTAAGTAATCAATTCGAAAATTGATTAGTCATTGGGTGGTGATCAATATCATGTATGTCAGGTCCTTCTTAGTGCTGATCGAGTCCTATCAACCAAGTTGCAGTATATCTACCAGCCTAATTGACTTGAAATTGTGCATACTATATTGAAATGTCAGGTGGTGGTTGGAGGTACTCAATAAGAAACCTTCGACCTAGGTTTCGTACTCCTTGGCATTCATCAACAAAGTGTACCTGTTTTATTCTTGAAGGAGTTGATTCTCCCTAAAATTACTTTTCAATGATTCCACTTGGTTACTACTTCTATAAATCTATCGATTTAAACAACAAACACGCACACACACATTTTTGGTTGCTATATCAACTAACCTTCCTGTATTTGTAGCTATCATTTCAGTATTATGTAAATATATATCTGACCAAATTTTTTGTTCTTTTAATTGAAAATAAATATGATTATTAATTAACTTATTCTTATCTTTATTATTATTGTTAATACATATCGTTTGAAATTGTGCCATTGTATTTGGTGGATTAAATTGATTCAATATTTCATGAATTTCATTACATGTTATAAATGGAAGTAAACTACTTAATTGTTCATTAGTAATATGAAATAATTTGGTTAATTTTGTTGCTGTAGTTGTTGTCGCTTTACATGGTTGTTGTTGTTGTTGTCGTGAGGATGGTGATGATGATCGTTGTTGTTGTTGTTGCTGAGGTAATATTGATTTTAATCGATTTTTATAATTAATTGTTTCAGAATTCATATGTTTTTTATATTGTTTTCTTTTATGTTCATGATTATGATTATCATAAATATTGATATATTGATTATAAGATGGAAAATAAGATTCATTTAATATTTGTGTAGAATATTCATGAAAATATTGATTATTATTTAAATTTTTTTCATAAATAGAATTAAATTGATTATTAATTATAGTTTGAGGATTATTTTCCCAATTCAATTGATTAAAATTTAATTGAGATTTAGTCATTAAAGGATAAGAATTTTCTAATGAACATAATTGACAATTAAAATATTGATTTTTTGTTTTATTAATTAAATAATATTGAGATTTAAGAGATGTTGTATCTATTGGTAATTTTTGATTATAATGATCATGATCATGATCATTATGATCACGATCATGATCCGGATCATGATCATCATAAGTTAATGGATATGTAATTGATTGTTCATTATGATGTATAGGTGTAATATGTTGATGTAATTTCATTAATATATTATTATTATTATCATTATTATATTGATTATTGATTATATTACTATTATTATTAATATAAGTAGTATCTATTGGTTGAATAGGAGTATCATATGATGTATTATATGGATCTATATTGAATCCTTTTTCAATAGATTGAACATTTTTAGTCATTTCTATAGTATCATATGGTTCTATAATATGATCATAGAAATTGTTATGAATTGGATATTGATATGACATTTCATCTAATTGATTATATTGAACATTATGAAATTCTTGAAATGTTTTCTGTTCAATTTGTTGATATTCTATCTGTTGTTGTGATAGTGATGGTGGTGGTGATGATGATGGGGGTGGTGGTGGTTGTTGTTGCGACTGTTGCTCTTGTTGCTGTGAAATATTCATATCCGTTGAACAATTTGTATAAGAATAATGTACATATTCATTATGTTTCCACGATGGACTTATACAACTACTATTAGTTAAAATTGATTCACAATTCGGTGTTGTTGTTGCTGTTGTTGTTGTTGTTTGTGATAGTTGAGATAACCAATCTATATGAGTGTTATATTCATTTGATGGATTAAAATAACTTGATAAATTATTAAATGTTTCAATACTTGATGATGATTCACCAAAATTCAATTGTGGACTTATATCAAATACATCGAATTGTTTCATAGTTTCATGTACTTTATGATCTTTCAATCCTACTTCTACTTCTACTTCTTCTTCTTCTTCTTTATCTTCTTCTTCTACTTCTTGTACTTCATAATGTTTAATATTATGATTATACTGAAGTTCTGATAATGATGATGATGATGATGGTACATGTCTTAAATTATAATGGAAAGAATTTGTTGATATATGGAATGGATCATTCGTATTCTGAAGAGAAGTGATCTTTTCATGATTATTAATTTGTAAATTATTTAAAGTAGTCGGTGTAGAATATGCTGAAGGATAATGAAACTCCATGAATACAATGATTATAATTCTTTTGTATTTAATTCTGTAATGTAAATAAAAGGGAAATGTTAGATGATTTCAATGTAATGTGATCAGTTGCAATCAATATTCAAGAACTTCAATGGTTGAGATCGTGAATCAGTTGAATCAAGACCATTATGGAAAACCTAAAAGCACTGAAAGGACGTTTCGTCCTATTGTGGGACTGCTGAGCAGGGCGTATCAACGAACTCGCCCCTTGCGAGATTCGAACCTAGGACCTACTGGTTTTGCGAGAAAGCATTTAACCACTAGACGACTGAACCATCCGGCATCCAACGGTGTCAATGTCTAACTTCAACTAATCCACGAAATCCCGCAGGAGGCAAGGTGGTGGATGCAGACTGCTGAGGAGTCCCACAATAGGACGAAACGGCCGTCCAGTACTTCCAGGTTTTTCATAGTGGTCTAGCTTCAACTGACTCATGATCTCAACCATTGAAATTATTATAATATCCACAAAACACATCTGATATTAATCAATATTTAATAACTTGATAAAACGACTTGATAACAATTTATCAAGACAAATGTTCTTGATGAAGTTTTGTTCTTTGAGTTGAATGTTCAGTTGTGTAGATTTCATTGTTCTTCTAAATGATATAATCAGTTAAATGGAAACTTTTATCATTCAAGTCTATAAAAACAAGTTGTGAGTGATATATATATGAAGAAATTTGAATATTTCACTTCTATATGAAGTTTAATAGTGATGATGTTGTTTACACGAACAATGAAAGTTTTACGATCAAACAATTGAATAAAGAGAATAAAGCTCTATCAAAATCGTCTAGCTGAGCTATGAATCTTCTATTCCATCACAAATGATTGATTTAGAGATAGTGAAATTACAGTACAATGTATTTCAACACGTTTCCATTTCTTACTTCTTGAATAATAACAATATTAAGTAGTCATCAGTTAAAATGTTAACAATTCAGGAATCGATATCTGCATAATGTACATTCTTTTCACTACATATTAATTGCCATGAAGGCATCTCTGATTGCGTTGTTTTTGATAACTTGTACAGTAAAACCTCCTAAACTTTTCACAAACGTATCTGAATAGGTTATGCGAGTAACAAAGAAGAAAAAAAACAGATAACATGTTGAATATATTCAGATGATAAGAATAAGTAACCCAGATATTCAATCAGACCGCCACATTTTATCACTCTTCTCAATATTTCTCCGTAGTCATTTACTCAAAAAATCTCAATTAATGTTTTGGTCTAATGTTGTCATCAAGAGAATAGAATTAAAATTAAAGTGTAGGTAATAACATGATCTTAGTTACTATTTAGTAATTAGTTACTGTATAATAAATAATCAATCTATCATAACGAAACCAAAATACGAATACTCTTTTTTATCATGTAGAATTCTTAAGTTGTAATTAATGAATTCATTGTCACCCCCAACCCAACCCAGCCCAGCCAAGCCCAACCCACCCCACTCCACCCCCTTCTCAAAAATAAAGAAGAAACTAATACCAATTCATAAATAAACAAAGTCTTAATTATGACCCATAGTCATTAATAATTCTACTTATTATTATTAATTACCAGTTTTATTTCTTTTTTTGTGTGCATTTACTCAATTTCACAGAATAAAAAACCAACAACAACAAAAAGAAGAAAACTAGTTACTAAGTTACCAAAGATAAAATAGTTGCCTAATAGTCACAGGTTTGCAATAGTGATCTAACATGGATCGATTCATGATCTTAATCACACACACACACACAAACACACAACTAAACACAACCCTATACTGATAAATAATTAACAGTTTGATATTTCAATGACATGGGATAACTATTGATTAGAATAGTTTGCCTTCTTCTGTTCAAGATTTTTTACAGGATAGATACAATTATAATTAGTACTGTGTTACGTAATCTGGTCATCAATATGATGTGATTTCTTTTTGTTTATTTTTCCTAATAGAAGTAAACAACATTTTTTCTAGTTTTAAATGAAATTCTTTTGATAACTAGTAATCATGTTTTATGATCTAATCAATATAGAAATCTTCATGATCTCAACTGTTGAAATTACTATAATCTCTACGAAACCCCTTCTGATATTAATCAACATATGCTCAATAGTGATTGGCTTCAAGGTGTATATCCTGGAGTTCTAGTGAGAAGTAATGACCAATGGAGTTCAACCGGGTTCGTTATGAGATAGTAACTCACTGATGACAATGATGGATATATCGCTCAGTTTTGTGGATTAGTTGAAATTAGACATTAACACCGTTGGATACCGGTTGGTTTAGTGGTCTAATGATCAAGCGCCCATGCATGAGACTGATATGTCCTATGTTCGAAACTCATGTGACGGGATCGTGGATGCGCACTGATGAGGAGTCCCACAATAGAACGAAATCGTCGTCCAATGCTTCTAGATTTTTCATGGTGGTCTAGCTTCAATTGACTCATGATCTCAACTATTTCTAAACTAGATGGGAATAATTTAATTTGATTAATTTGATTCATGATTGTGATTATCATCTTGTAGTATGTGCTGCTGATATCGACAGATATAAGTAATATATACCATCAGCGAAAGTGAAATGTCTGATGGCAGAAGGTTAAGAAGATCGAAGAAGGAGAGAATGAGAACAAAGAATGATTGATGAGGAAACGAAAGAACGATGAAGTTTGAGATAATATACTGATATTTTGTAAATGGATTATTTACAGTATCGTTCTTAGATTTCATTAAGGAATTACGTAATTTGTGTGTTCAAATACATTGGATTGTCCTTACTTGTGTTCTGGTTCATTACATTACTATATTCAAAAATGTTTACCAGGATAAAACATCTTTTTGGACAATCAAGATAAATTAAGATAAGATATAAATCTCATTTTCAACCATCTTATCATTTCATATGCCCCCAAATGTTCTAGTAAGGCCAAGAGTGGGACAAGTTAGCTCTTCTTCTTGAAATCCTCTCATATAGGCACGTGCATACGACCATTGCTTGGGATATAATACTCAATGCCCTCTTGCGTTGGAGGTGTTGTTTACGTGATTGAGAGGAATAAAAGGGAATGTCTGGCGCTTTAACTGAGTTTCTGGATATGGATGAATTCTCAAATTGTTCCAGTATTTAAATAGATTAACGACTTTCAAATCTTTTAACTTTTGAACTTATATTGATGCATTCATTTATCATTATTTACATAATTACAAGTAAAGTGAAGTTTAACGACTAAAAAACCCTTCAGTCTATATATAGTTTCATGTACACAAAAGTGTTATTTAACAAAGAGATAAGTAGTTAACTCAATTTGAATAGACTTTTTGGTCAAGTATCAAGGAAAAGTATTATTCAAAGGTTAATTACTGTAATAAACAAACATTTGAATTCATTACGTAATTAAGCAAAATAAAGAAAATATTAGAGATCGTAGTAATTTAACTATTGAATTCATCAGACGATTTAAGCTAGACTACCAAGGAAAACCTGGGAGCACTTAACAGCCGTTTCATTTTAATATGGGACAAGGGAGTAGTGAAATCTACTATCCCGTACGCAGGATTCGAACTCAGGACCTATCGGTCTTGCGAATGAACGCATAACTTGTAGACTACTGAACCGGTAGTCAACGGTATTAATGTCTAACTTCAACCACTTCATGAAATTGTCCCACCGTCGTAGATACACACTGCTGAGGAGTCCCATACTAGAACAAAACGACCGCCCCATATTTCCAAGTTTTCCATGGTTATTTATTTACATAGATATTGGTACAAGGAGGCACCAAATACATATGCACCACACATATCTCATTCGATATGTGTGAGAGCTGTGATACTGCTCAGGTGCCCGAACCGAAGCAGGTGATTTTCTTAGGGGGCCACTCCCCGAGCCTTCGACCTGAAGGTCTGACAAACAAGGCAGTGAAGCATCGTGAATTTAACAATTAAATGGGTAAACATCAGTAAAATAACTAACTGTCTTACAATTATACAGGTAACCTGTGGTGTAGTCAAGTTATTCATCTTCCTCATAAAAAATTTAAGTGAATAGATTATTTAATATAAAAATAATAAACTTTATGTTACCTTGTTTGAACAAGATAGATTTATTAAAATTTCCTTAATCAAAATCCATAATATTTTTATTATTCCAATTGGGATAGAACTATAATACCCGTTTGATTATCATTATTGAATCATGGATACATTCGCCTTAGAGATCTTCATTGGAATAATATCTATCTTATATAAATGGAGATAAGTAATACAATTGTACAATTTATTCTATTATGTTGCTATGCTTTTCTTTTAAATATATATGTATATATATGTCAATTAAATGGAATAGATTATTTAGGGGGGGGGGAAAGGGAAGGGGAAAGGGTTCAATGAATATTTTTCGAATGTCCTTTTTTTGTCATCGATTTGTTTTATTTTATTTGTTTCTTTATTTTCATTTAAGAAGGTCAATCAATCAGTGAATTAATTAAAGAATATTTATTTTCAGATGGGTTTTCGTGGATATTTGAGTAATTTCAATGGTTAAGATCATGAGACAGTTGAAGCTCCCTGTGAGTTTCGAATACAGGACCTAGTGGTTTCTCGTGTGAGCACTTAAACACTAGACCACTGAACCAGCCGGAATTCAACGGTGTTAATGTCTTACTTTATCTATCCCACAAAATCTCGCAAGAAGCGAGGTCGTGAATGTGCACTTCTGAGGAGTCCCATACTAAGACGAAACGATAGTCCAGTGCTTCCAGGTTTTCCATGTTGGTCTAGTTTCAAATGACTCATGATTTCAAACTATGAAATTTCTAAAATTTGCACAAAACCCATTCTGATATAATTAATTAGACAATGAATGTTGAAGAGATCAAGGAGTAACGGGTACTTATTTCGTTCTATTATGAAATTACTCAACAGTGCTTATCTGTAATTTTTCAGAGATCAAACTCTGAACCTTATAAAATCTTGTGGAGAATAATTAATTTTTAAATTAATAATTGTTGATTAGATGATTTACTACAGTGGAGCAGTTGATTGATGGTTAAACAATTGCCTTTCTATTTTTATGATTCAAAAAAATCCAATCATCTCATCAACTATATAATGTTGATAATACTTAATCCAGTTCATTGAAACAAACTTTTTAAAACAATATAAATGTCAAGACAATCCTACCTTATAAAGCGGAAACATGAAGAACTACGAAAGAAATCGTCCAGAAGATACAAGTGTTTATTAACAACCGTCTACGCAAAATACTTCAGATCCGTTGGCCAGACACTATTAGCAACAACCTACTGTTGGACAGAAGAAATCAGATTGCAGTGGAAGAAATCAGGAAGAAGTGCTGAAAGTAGATAGCACACACATTGAGGAAAGCTCGCAACTGCGTCACAAGACAAGCTCTCACATGGAATCCTCAAGGCCGAAGGAGGAGAGGAAGACCAAAGAATACATTACGCCGGGAAATGGAGATAGACATGACAAAAATGAATAAGGATTGGATGAGGCTAGAAAAGAAGGCCCAGGACAGAGTGGGTTGGAGAATACTGGATTGGGAGTGACAGGCGTAAATAGGTAAGTAGTGTAAAATAACCACTATGATTCAACTTTCCAGTTTACAAGAAAGTAAACAAAACAAAAATAAGAAAATCCTGCATAATTAACATGAAAGATCCTTTTGATAATCAATAAACGAATATGATTAGGCTATGGACAACGTTTCAGAGTAACACCAAAATGATTTTGAAGTTATTCATGAAGATTTTTAAATTAATGTGAAGTATTAAAATGATGATTAACACTTAGATTTACTTTATTCATTATGAAATATCAAGATGATATTTAACTAGATGAATCAATGAATCTCACGCCAAAAATTGAACATCTTTCATCCTTAAATCTGATTGGTTTGTTCATAAATGCCTCGTTTCATGTTCCATATTATATTCTCTTCCATTATATATTATTGATACTTCATTACATAATATTCATAATGATTGAACAAGTTATTAATCATTTCATAGATTCATGAAATGATTATTGATTATTTAATATAAATAATTGATTATTTATTATGATTATTGAATAACTCACTTGAACTATTGAATATTGAATAATAATGTTTTAATTATAATCTTTCAATGTTCAACATTTGTGTCCCACACTAATTCCTTCATTTGAATATTAACTTGAATAGTTAATATATGAAATGATCCAAATGGTTTACTTGAATATCTGAGTTATCTATTCTTATCATTTAAAGATTTCAACAAGTTATCTTACTTACTTACTTACTTACTTACTTACTTCCACACTACCTTCCTTACTTACTTACTTTACTATACTTTACTTACTTACTTACTTACTTACTTACTTACTTACTTACTTACTTACTTACTTACTTACTTACTTACTTACTTACTTACTTACTTACTTACTTACTTACTTACTTACTTACTTACTTACTTACTTACTTACTTACTTACTTACTTACTTACACCTGTTACTCTTAGTGGAGCACTGGCCGCGAAGTAAAAAAGGCGATGACTCACTGCAATACATAGTGCTCAGGATTCTATATTAGAGCAAACATATAATATTGAATAAAGTCATTCATAATAGTAATCGTACATTTAATAATTGAGTAAATTATCTTTATACAGTCTATTACTTTGATCAGCTTCAGTTTTATATGGTATTATGAGTATGTTAAATTGTTGGAAAAATGTATTATAAACCATTTCAAACTAATCACTTCATACATTAACATAATTTTTGTGTTATTAGAATGCTCATTGTGTAAATTATGAACTGAGTTATGAAACAATTAAGTCAGTTAATGATAACCATCTCAGAAACTGGTACATCCTGGTATGTTCATTCAAGTTGATAAACTATATCATCATTAAGGTTAGATGTAAGTAACAAGACAAATGATAGATTAGTAGAAATGGGCAATAGTATTAGTATAAGAGGAAACTGTTAGTTCACATTAACAACAATTTCAAAGGCTGATGCTTGTCGGATAAGGAAAATGTCGAACAGTTTATACATTATCTATATGAGAATATGGAGATTTTTGAGTTTTTGATTGAAATCATGAATCGATCAATGCTAGACACCACCATTAAAAACTTAGAAGGACTGAATGGCTGTTTCGTCCTAGTATAAGACTGTTATGTAGTGCTCAACCACGATCTCTCGGATGGGACTCTGACCTAGGTCTTTGAGTCTCGGGTGTGAACGCTAAGCATATAGATGACTAGACCGGAAACCAATGTCTAACTAAATTGCTAGAATAATTAATTTTAATAAGGAATAGTATGATGTATACGCTTATACAATGCAATAAAGGAGACAATAAATAAGTCTTTTCATTTTACAGGGTTTTAAGGTTCATTTTAACTATATATTAATTTTATCTATACAACAGCTTCTAAAACGATATTTAATGCCTCAGTAAAATTGTGGATAATCTTGAATACATCCGGGATGGGAGTGTTTCTTACAAAAATGAGAGAATAAAAAGCGAATGTTCGAAGTTTTAACCAGTTTTCTGGATTTAGAGGATCTACCTAGGAGAGTTGAAAAACCCTCATTCCAAACCAACAGTCTACATGGACTTCAGTATCTTAAGCAAACAAATGGAGTATGAATCTATTGTTGCTAACGGACTACTATGGGACTCTATTACCTTACGTTGCTGCACTACTTTGTGGTCAAATGTTCCGAGTGTGGCTCCCTAAGATTAACACCCGAGAGATATTCCGGCCCTCACACAAATCAAAACATTTATATGGCGCATAGCTATTTGGTACCTCCTTTTACCAATATTTATGTGTTTAAATAAATAAATAAAGGTATCTCCGTAACTTTATACATTAATCTACTGAATAACGCGATTACATTAAAAAACACATTGATCAATGTTACACCTAGATCTTAATATAAACATCAACACTACACTATAGATTTATATTCAACGGTTAAGTTTGAAATTATACAAAAATGTTTATATAATTAATTTCAATTTGATGATACCCAGTAACCATGTAAACCATTGATTTATTATTGATCTTAACCAAAGAAAAAAACTATAAAGGCCCCCGAATACCTTGGTACGGTCGAAAGTGGGGAGTTCACTGTCCCTCTTAAAATGCCACACGTATATAGCCTCTGCCACGGACGTTCTACTCATTGCTTCTTGCACCATGGGTATTGTTTACGAAATTGAGAGGACGCAAAGAGAATGTCCGGGGCTTTAACCGGGTTGATGGACATGGAATGTTCACCTAGGGGAGTTGGGAAACCTTAATTTCAAACCAATGGTACACATGGGCTCCAGTATCCTGAAGGAACATATGGCGTATGAACCAATCGTTGATTACGGGCTACCATGAGACTGCATCTCATTACGTTGCTCTACTGCCTTATAGATCAGACCCTCAGGTCAAAGGCTCCGAGTATGGCCTCCTAAGAAAACTACCTGCTTTGGTTTGGGCACCCGGACAGTACCACAGCTCTCAAACATATCCAATGAAATTTGTGTGGCGCATATGTAACTGGTGCTCCGTTGCACCATATATTCATGTGTTCAAATAATAATAATAATAAATACATGAAAAACTATTGAAGAATTCATTTGCAAACTAAACTTACTTCTTATGTAATAAATGATCACAATAATGTAAATTATTATTCCAATGATTATATAATGTAATTACAATGAAAGAATAAGAAAAAAATTCCACGTTTTGTTCACAGAACTCAAAAAATATTTTTTTGTAGATTATTTAAAAGAGAAAAAAAGTGTTTCATTATATATATACGTTTTTTTCCATATAATATATCGGAATTTGATCTCGCCATCTCTCCCTCCCTAAGTACTTTACCCCCTCCTTCCCCCCTCTCTCTATCTATCCATCTCTACTTGATTTGAATTATTGTCCTCCCTCCCCCCTTGTCCTCCCTTCCTTCATTGCATGTTCAGTTTTTTTTAAAATTATAATTATTATTCTAATGTTGTATCGTTCTCTTTCTTCTTCTCCTTCTATTAAATTATCAGGCTAATTCATAAGTGGTACAGAATAAAATTGTTGTGTTTCTTTTTCTTCAAATTTTCTTCCATGTACGTGTATGTATATCTGAGATGTTTTTATTTCTCTCCCCCCCCTCTTTAATTTACTTTTCATTATCTTTTATATAAGTGGTTACTTAGATAGAACTCATTCTTCTTATTTCATTCTTTTCTCATAATAATAGATGAGTTCGATTTATTATCTAATCCGATTGGTTTATTTTGAATAATATGGATTACATCATAACTGTATTGTGTATATTTAAGTTGTTTTAATTATTCAACATTTACATGTAGCCACTCCATCTTTCACGCACACACACACAGAGAGAGAGATATACATCTACATGATGTACCATAACAGAAAAGAAATAACAGTGTTGATATAATAATGATTGTTCAATCAATTCAAGAGTTAAGTTCTTTTTCAAGTGGATTTTAATTATTTCAGTAAGTAGATCAATCTTCTTGTTGATGATGATGATGATGATGGTGTCAATAAGGAATGAAATGACAGTAAATGAAGAGTATGCATGATATAAAATTGTAGTAAACAAGTGATGAACAATCTAAAACTTGTATTAGTACTGATTATTAAAACCTAATCATAGTTTGAATAGTCTATCGAATAAATTTATTGAAAAGATCTTTGATTATATATTAAAGTAAAAGGTTTCATTAGTTGATTAATATGAAATGAAAGTCAATGATCAACTTTAGATCTATAAATTTTTATCAGTATAGTGATTGTGAAAATTGTTAAGATTCTGATTGAAATCATGGACCGATTGATGTTAGACCACCATTAAATATCTGGAAGCACTAGATGGCCGTTTCGTCCTACTATGGGACTCCTTAGCAGTACGCATCCACGATCCCGTAAGCGGGATTCGAACCCAGGGCCTTCAGTCTCTCGCGCAAACGCTTAGCGTCTAGACCACTGAGTTGGCATCCAACAGTATTAATATCTAACCTCAACCAATCCACGAAATTGCGCGACCATCTTCCATTGTATTGTGGTAGACACCTGTTTCTACTCGACATGGATAAGCTCCACTGGTCACGGATGAGGTAAGACATTAACACCATTGGATCCCAGTTCAGTAGTTCAGTAGGTTAAGCGTTCGCTTGGGAGACTGAAGGCCCTGGGTTCGAATCTCGTGAGGCGAGACCGTCGATGACCAGTGCTGAGGAGTCCCACAATAGGGCGAAACGGCCGTCCAGCGCTTCCAGGTATTCAATGGTGGTCTAACATCAATCGGTTCATGATCTCAAACAAAAGCTATAGATTTTTCATTACTAGGTTTACTCAATTGATTTAAGTAGGTCTATTGTTATGAAAACAACTTTCAGATTCAATTCAGTTTCAGTTTCCTTTTCCAATCGTTCATTAGCCTATTCTAGATAGTAACTAGTATAATGTAATTTTGCTTAAACAAATACATTGTATCAGAAGGAAGTTTATGTGAAGATTTTATTAATTAACTAGTTAAAATCATTAGTCAATGATGAATAAATCGTCACGGAAAATCTAGAAGCATTGGACGGTTGTTTCGTCCTAGTGAGTACTCTTCAACAGTGTGCATTCACGATTCCATTCCATGAGATTTCAATACTATAGTAAATTACAAATATTCTAATATATAAGTGACTAAGTTTTGTAAGTATTTCTAAATGGTCTAAAATCTCTATAACATCTACTGTTTGGCATTTTGAAGTTGTTCATTGATGTCATTTTGTAAATCAGTGTATGTCCGCACAAATCAATAGACATCTCAATAGAGTCAATGAAGCCATTTTATATATATTATACCCATTTAAAAAATCTTTCTTAAGACGCAAACTCTTTACTTATTGTTGTTCATCCTAATTCAACCTAGTGTATTCGAACTATGAATAATCATTTTTAAGAATAAAGTGACCTACTTACTTACTTACCTACTCCCCTTACTTCCAATGGAGAATAGACCGCTGACCATCATTCTCCGACCTGCTTTGTCCTAGGACTACCGTTACAGTTCTGTCCAATTATTTTTCATTCTTCTCATGTCTGTCTGTCTCCGTTTCTTGGCGTAATGTGTTCTTTGGTCTTCCACTCATCCTTTGGTCTTCACAATTCCAAGTGAGGGCTTACTATGTAACGCAGTTGGGTGCTCTCTACAATGTGTGTCTTATACACTTCCAGCGCTTCTTCCTCATTTCTTACTCTACTGGGATCTGGTTTGTTGTCTCCCATAGTACGTTGTTGCTGATAGTGTCTGGCCAACGGATCTGAAGGAAGGAATTCGGACCAAATGTGATATGAATGTTTATTTATATTTGAATTATTTCAAAAGATTTCAGTCAAATATACTACTTAAAAGTGTCTATATTTCTTTTAATAACTTCTCTTGAAAACATTTTTTGTTGACAAGAAAGAAAACTCTTATGTATTACTAAGTTACTTACTTAAATCCGTTACCCCCATGAAGAAGCATAGACCACAATCCAGCACTGTCCATCTAAATATGTCCTGAGCAATCCTTTTCAGTTCTTTCCAGATGCTATTCATCCGTATTATGTCTGCTTCCAAATCTCGAGGAAGCGTATTCCTTCGTCTTCCTCTTTTGCATTTCCGTTCAGGATTTCAAGTAAGCACTTGCATCGTGACGCGATTCGATGATTTCCATAATGTATGTCTTATCCACCTCCAACATCTTTTCCTAATTTCGTCTTCAGTTGGATGCTCGTTTGTTCTCTCCGATAGTAGGCTGTTGTTGATGGTATCCCGTCATCGGTACTAGTGCATCTTGCATAGAAAACTGTTTATAAATTTTTGTACAATTTCGATGATAGTTATGATAGTTCTTGAAGATTCAGTTGCGTACAGTAGAACTAACCAACTTGATTTTCATATTGAATATTCTCACTTTGATATTGACTTGCATATATCTAGTTGTTTTGAGTTCCATATGTTGTTCAAGTGTAGGAACACTGTACGTGATTTGGTAATTCTTGTCTTTGTACCTGTATCGGATCGTCTATGTTCATCGATGATGCTACCCATATCAGTGAAACATTTCACCTCTTCCAGAGCTTCCCCATGAATTATGATTAGATTATAGTTTTATATAGACGTACAAAATGTTATCATAAAGTGATCACTGTTGATTTATTTTACTCTTGTATATTCTCCACTATAAAACTACATTATAATTCATCCATATGAAGTGAATACATATCTTACAAGATATCTTATTATCAATATAGTCATTAGATCAGTTGAATTTGATATCACCGTGAAATTTAGAACTGAAAGTCGTCGAATTTATCAAGATTGATCCATATAAACAGTTACTTTACACGTTAGGTAACTCGAGGAAATCAATCAGAATCCATGTGCCTAGGTTTCATGTCATTCAGTACAAATTAGTAAGGTGTACTTATGGTCGAGAGGTTATGCACTCTGGAAGATTCGATCCAGTGTCATTCAGTTACAAAGACATTATTACTGAGCTTTTCAAGACATGACGAAGTTCTTATGGAACCGAGATGTACTTAAAACTGTTCGATAACTGAGTAATGACTATTGCCATTTATATCAAGGCTAACTCATACAACTAAGAAATAATCTTAATCCGTTAATAGGATGTTCTGATATCAGATAGATTTCTAAATTCAATGAACCATAAACATTTACATTCATAAAACTTCATATTAATTATCTAATATAGTGAACTACTTATTACCAAAGATAGCAATCATCAATATCATATTAAGAAATAATGAAACAGTCCGGCTGACGAGTCCCAAACAAAACGAAACGCGTGTCAAACCGGATTCGATTGCTATCCACTATCCATCATTGCTTATAGTGCTTATGAATTAAGACAATATTGAGGCAATAAGCACAGTATGCACATATGCTAATAAGAAACTGATCGATTGCCGTCATATACATCAATGACTTGATACAAGTAAACAATACCAAGTGAATTTAAACTTCACCCCATCGCACGAGCAAGTGGCTATCAGGACTCGGTGACTAAGTAGATAACTCAATGACGTTTGAAGCGAACGATACTGGATCCGTATCCCAGAGTGAACATCAAATCTGTGATGCAGGTACATCAAGCTGATAAGTCCCACATAAGACGAAACGCATGTCATGAATTTAAGTGCTAGACACTATACATTTTTGCTTAGAAACAATGATAGTTAAAAACCATGGATGAATGGTTGTGTAATCATTGACAGATCGATGCAAGTTATACATTAACATCGTTGAATGTTGGCCAGGTCACTGGTCAACATTATTAATTCTGATCCTTATTGATCTACTCCTTATTGGAACTTGCTCTTTTATAAACACTCATTTGATATCCATACTTTCCGCAATTATCTCACTAGAAGATACCACATATAACATTACATGATTTTAACTATTCCATCCATAGTCTTTCATATAAACCATTCATAATTCATTTGACTAAATCTTGAACAAATACTAAAAAGAATAAATTTTCAATATAATCGTTGAATTCATGAGTCGATTAAAGTGAGACCATCATAGATCTGGAAACACAGGATGGTTTTTTTTTCGTAGAATAGGACTCGTCAGTGGCAATTTCACAGTATTAATTTATAGGAAATAATAAATTTGCTGGACAATGACATCATTCCATGAATTGGTTGAAGTTTAATATTAACACCATTAGATTCTAGTCAGCTCATTGATCTACAGGTTAAATATTCACACTTGTCACCAAGCCTCCTGAATTCGAATCCTTCATTAAGAATTGTAGATTCACAATCAAAACCCAATCTCATAGATTGAAGTCCTTATGATAGAGGATCATGGATACACACTGCTTGAAGAGTCCTATACTACCATGAAATGACCATTCAATACATTTAGATTTTCCATGGTAATTTCACTTTAATCAACTTATGAATTCAACTATTTTCAAAAAAATTATTATAAATTTCACAACCTTCCCCTCCTTCTTTCTGATAACAAATTATCACTTAGTAATAAAAAAAAAATAGAGAAAAATCACTGAGTCCTTTTTTTTCCTTTTTCTTTCAATTAGTGTTAATTAAATTTACACAACTAATAATAATACCCGATATAATTATGTCATAAATATGAAATCATATTTACTTAACTCATTCAAATAATGCGCGCGCGTTCGCGTGCGTGTGCGTCCGTGCATGTGTGCGTGCGTGTGTACGTGTGTACCCATGTAATGATAGTAAATATGTGAATATATTATAGAAATTATAATTGAATTATAAAAGTATATTATTATTTGTTATATTGATAAATTCTGATCCAACTAGAAATGAGAAACAAAAGGTGTTTTCTTTTCTTTTCTTTCTTTTCTTTTTTACTGATTGTATCTAAGAGAAAAACAGATTTTCATTATTATTATTGCGTGATTATTAAAATAATGAAATGATTGTTTATCTTATGAATGATTACTATTATCAACAATATTGAAGAAATTGGAAGAAATGAACGACTGTATTGTCGCCTGGTGTAGAACTCTTCAGTAGTGTACATTTACGATCTTGAACTCATGATTCGACTTCAACAGATTTGGTCACAAGTGTCAATATTTAACTTGTAGATAAGTGACCTGGCCTGCATCCAACGGTCTTAGTGTCTAACTTGTATCGATCCGTCAATGACTGCACAACTAATCATTCATGGGTTTTAACTAGTATTGTTTCTAAGCAAAAATGAATAGTGACTAGCAGTGAAACCCATGACATGTGTTTCGTCTAATGTGGGACTGATCAGTTGGATGTACCTGCATCACAGATTTGATGTTCACTCTAAGATTTGGATGCAGTATCGTTCGCTTCAAACGTCATCACGTTATTTACTCAGCTACAGAGTTCTGGTAGCCAGTTGTTTGTGCAGTGGGGTGAAGTTTAAATTCACTTGAAGGTGTTTACTTGTATCAAGTCATTAGTGTTTAGGACGGCAATGATTGTATCTAAGATAAAAACAGATTTTCATTATTATTATTGCGTGATTATTAAAACAATCAAATGATTGTTTATCTTATGAATGATTACTATTATCAGCAATATTGAAGAAATTGAAAGAAATGAACGACTGTATTGTCGCCTAGTGTAGAACTCTTCATTAGTGTGCAGTTTACGATCCTGGATTCAGGATTCGACTTCAAGAGATTTAGTCATAAGTGTCAATATTTAACTTGCAAACCAGTGAGTTGAACAGAATCCAACAGATGTTAATGCTCATCTTTAAACAATTCATGAAATTGTGTCATTATCCACTAACTATTTTATTTCTTAGCAATTGATACAGTGAAACTGACACTGACGAATCCCATACTATTTTGAAACAACCATCCTGTATTTCCAGATCTATGATGGTCTTGCATCAATCAACTCACGAATTATATTGACAATTTATTCTTGTTAGTATTTGTTTAAGATTAAGTGAGATAAATTATGAATGGTTTATATGAAAGACCATGGATGGAATAGTTAAAATCATGTAATGTTATATGCGGTATCTTCTAGTGAGATAATTGCAGAAAGTGTGAATATCAAATGAGTGTTTATAAAAGAGCAAGTTTTGATAGGGAGTTGATCAATAAGGATCGTATAATAAAAGTAATGAGAATGGTATAGACCAATAAAAACAATTATTGGTAGTGGTCAATTTAATAGCTCAATATAGACGAAGTTCCATGGTAGACGCTGACTAACAATAGATTTATACGTCATTTGTTTCCCCAAAATCGTGAAACCCATGTACACCATTGGTTTGAAGTCACAGTTTTCCAACTCCCTTGGGTGGTTCATTCATATCCAGAAGCCCCGGTTAAATGGCCGTACGTTCGCTTTTCGTCCTCTCAATTTCGTAAACAACAGCCCCGCCACGAGAAGGCAGTAGGTAGGATTTCCCTGGTAGTGATTTGATGCACGTGGACATGTAAGAGCATTTAGGGTTGCAGAGAGGACTCTCTTTCCACTCAGGCGATATCAGGAATTTTTGGGACGATGATTGAATGTGTACTCATCTATAATGAAGATTCCCATACTAGGACAAAAAGGCTATCTAATCGTTCTTGATTTTCAACAGTACCCCTAATCTATGACAAATGCAAACATTAAATAAGACATATATATTTGTTCAAATTATCTCATGATAAACTTATTTACGCTGAACATACGCATTCACTTCTGATTAACAGTTAGCATTCAACTAATAATAAAGATGACTTTTAAATGAAGTCGTCTATAGATGAATGATAACACGGAATACAATAGACAGCTCGGAATCCATTAGAAGATTAAACTTCGCAGATGACCTTCCCTTTCCATCTCAAACGAATACAGATGAAGACAACTATTGTAACATCAGTCTTTGCACTAGTAGACCTCAATATATACAAAGGAAAAAGCAAGATCCGCAAACACAACACTACATCAACCAAGTCACATTTGATGGAAAAACTATGGAAGAGGTGAAAAGTTTCACTGATATGTGTAGCATCACCGATGAACTTGGACGACCCGATACAGGTACAAAGACAAGAATTACCAAATCACGTACAGTGTTTCTACACTTGAACAACATATGGAACTCAAAACAACTATATATGCAAGTCAATATCAAAGTGAGAATATTCAATATGAAAATCAAGTTGGTTAGTTCTACTGTACGCAACTGAATCTTCAAGAACTATCATAACTATCATCGAAATTATACAAAAATTTATAAACAGTTTTCTATGCAAGATGCACAAGTACCGATGACGGGATACCATCAACAACAGCCTACTATGGGAGAGAACAAACGAGTATCCAACTGAAGACGAAATTAGGAAAAGATGTTGAAAGTGGTTAGGACATACATTGAAGAAATCATCAAACTGTATCACAATACAATCGCTATCTTGCAATCATAAACTCAAATAGTAAAGTTACAAGACAAAAGAACACATGATATTGAGAACTGGAAGTAAACATGAAAAGAATGAATTAGAATTTAGAAAACAAAATGCGAAGTATTATCAATGACAAAGTTGAATGGAAAGTCCCATTAAGTGGCCTACAATCATTTACGATATGGGATGACAAGCGTAATTACGTCATGACTTTTCTTTTCAACTTTTCCTTTCTTTAGTTATTACTATTTTTAACCATGGATATGTGAATTATTAGTTTAAAAGAAAAACTTTTTCTCTCTTTTTTTCCTCATTCTTTTCTCCCTTTTCTTTTCTTTTTTTTTTAATGGAAAAAAAGATGTTTTAATGATCCCTTATTTTTAATTGATCCTATTTCAATGTAAAGTATAATCATTCCCTACTGTTTTCTTTAATGAATGAATGAATTGAAGTAACCATTAGACTATCATCTATTATCCTTGATGGATAAATTCACTTATTCAAGTTAATTATCTTAAATAATGATGATTACGTAATTGAATGTATCATCATTATCATTATCATTATAATTCGAATCATCATCCAAATCATCATCATCATCATCATCATCATCATCCGAGTCATAATAATGGGGTTAAAAAATTATCAGTTTTGTTTTTTATAGAATAATAATATGACTTCAATTAGGTTGTAGGTCCTCTTTATTATGACAGTCTCTCTCTGTGTGTGTGTGAGTCTGTGTATGTGTGTGTGTGGGGTCTGTATGTGCTTTATCACCATATATATATTACTGTTATACATTACGGGAATGATAGAGCACGTCAAATCTTCTATTCATATATGAATCTATATATCTATCCATCTACTTATTTATCTAGATATGATGATGTGTGTTAACAAATCAACCATGACAAGTATGTATGTGTTTTATTGTGAAGATGAGAAACATTGTTCACACCATCTATCTATTTATTTAACAAATTGAACATGATTACAATAATTATGATTTGATGGGAAAGATATGGTTATCAATTCATTTATAATAAAATATTTACTGATTGAAATCATGAGTTAATTGAAGCTAGAACACCATGAAAAATCTGGATAATAATCATCTGCTAACTAGTGATTGACTTCAAGTGATACTCCTAGAGTTCTAGTGAGAAGCTGCTACCAGTGGAGTTCAACCATATCTGTTGTGAGATATCAACTGACTGAAGACAATGGTGTATGGTGGAGCAACTTCGTAGATTTATTGAAGTAAGACATTAACACCGTTAGATGCCAGCTCAGTAGTCTAGTTGGCTAAGCGCCTGGAGCGAGAATGACAGATCCCATGTTCGAATCTCACGGGGTGCGGGATCGTGGATGCGCACTCCTGAGGAGTCCCACACTAAGGTGCTTCCAGTGCTTCCAGATTTTCCATAGTGGTCTAGCTTCGACTGACTCATGATTTCAATCAGCGAAATTTCTAAAATTTCCATAAAACCCCTTCTGATAATAAAGTATTTATCTTAAGATAACAGAATATCGATGAACTCTTGAAATTTAAGCAAATATTCAATAGATATCAGTATAGAGTTGTGAAAATTATTAAAATATTGATTGAGGCCATAAACTGATTGATGTTAGACCATTTTTGAAAAACTGGAAGTACTAGATAGCTGTTTCGTTTTATTTTTTGATTCATTAGCAGTTGATGATCTTATTCAATAGGTACTTCATCTTCAAAATTACATATACAAAGATCAGTAACCTGATAGTTGGACCTGAAAATCAATCATCTGCTCTTTGCTGATATGTGTTGGGGATTATTCTGTTCAAGTGAATTTGAACTGTTCACTTCAGTTCACCTAAGTAAAATTTCGTGTTATATTATGGTTCACATTCCAGAGATAAATGAATATGGATTTCCAAACTAGAACGTAACAATTATTCAATGCTTTCTGGTTTCCAATGGTTGTCCGAATAAAATATGATATTCAATAGCTTTCATAAACTTTCTATCTCACTACGCCTGTTACTACTAGTGGAGCATAGGCGACCGACCAAAATTCTCCAACTTTCTCTGTCCTGGGCACATCTTTCAAACTGCTGCCATGCGCCATCTGTTCCTTTGATGTCTACCTTCAATTTCTGTTACATTGTGTTCTTTAGTCTGCTTTGAGGATTCTAGATTAGGGTTTGCCTCGTGATATAGTTTGATGATTTGCGTAAGTGTCTTCCATCCACCTAAAGCGTCATTTCTTATTTTCCTTTTAAGCTGGAGGTGGATTTATTTTCTGACACAATAAGTTATTTGCTGGTGGTATCTAGCTAAAAGATCAGAAGTATCTTGGGTAGACAACTTTTTTGATGATGGTTATATTAGCTCCATACAATAGAACCGCTTTGACTTTTGTATTGAAAAATCTGTCTTTACTGTTGACTGACAGTTGTTTTAGGCACCGGATGTTCTTTAACTGTAAGAATAATATCATTGGTTTGTTAATTCGTGATTTATATATGCATCGAATCTCTGTCCTTTACCAATGACTCTACCCACATACGTAAAAGTTTCCATCTCTTCCAGAATTTTATCAACTGTAATTTGGTTACTATTCACTGTGTTGTATTACAGGATCTTCCTTTTTCCCTTATGAATTCTGAAACCTACTTTTGTGGAAGTAACTGCTAAAAAATATTTATCAGTATAGGGTTGTGGAGATTACTAAGTTATTGATTGAGCCCATGAACGGATCAATAATGGGCCACGATTGAAAACCTGGAAGTACTGAACGGCCATTTCGTCCTATTGTGAGACTCCTCAGCAGTGGTCATCCACGATCTCACTTACGAGATTCGAACCCATCTAACATCATTCAGTTAATCATCACAAATAAAAATATTAATTTTAATTTTATTATTGCTAGTGTTTTCATACAGTATTATCTTTCTGATAATTCTCAGCACGAAGTACTTCAACAAGTTTCCGTTTCTTACTTCCTGATCAATTCTGACAATAAATATTGACTGATCGCCAGTTAAATGTTAACAATATAGGAATCGACATTTAAATAATGTTCAATAACCAGGATGTCTTTGATTACTCTGTTTTGTCACTTGTACAGCGAAATGTCGCAAACTTTTCATAGATGCACCTCAATAGATTATACGACTAATACGCATAATGATGTGTTAAACCAAATAAGCTAAAGGATAACTTGTTGAAATTTCCAGATGATAGGAACAAGTAACTCAGATATTCAAACAGGCCATCTCTTCATCTGAATTTATTAATGTGTATAAGATAGGAGAACTAGGTTATCTGTAAAGATTAGATTATTTAACAACGTCCAAAATGTCTGTTCTATTTCATACTTTTCCTAAGAGTTAAAAGTTTTCATAATCCACTAGAAACAAAAGAAAATTTAAGAATAACTACCCATATCTAACACCAGTCTTCACTTGGCATATATTTCTAATCTCTCGTTCGTTTGTCAATTGATAGTGTACTCTATTGAAAGATGATCTTGTAGTGTGTCGTCGAGTCGCGGTTGACTATGCTGACCACTACAAGAAGACTATGTGCCAGTTAATCGATAAGATCCCCCGTAGGCCAAATATCATAAGGCAGTTGATGACTTTAGTCAAGATATATTTGTTGGCAATCTTGTAGTATCGAAAGAATAGCGAGATCGTGCCAAGTTACAAGTGTGGTTACTGAGCGTAAACGAATTCGTGCAAGGTCACAATCAACGGAAGGATGTATGTTTTGTGGTACAGTTAAACAAACAATTACAGTGAAACAATCCTTGGTACAATTGGTTATAATAATAATTGTTTCCATTACATCAATCGCGTTCTCCTGACAAAAGTAGGTCACTTTCATAAAGTTCTTTCTATTCACATTTTCAAAGAACATTCATATTGTCAACATAATTCATGTCTATTCACTATTGAGTAATTATGATTGTAATAGGCTTTCAACTTTATAATATAAGAGTACTAGTGTAATGATAATGATTGTATTCTGTATTGTTTTAATATTCAAGTAGTTCCTTTATTGATATTCACAATTACATCACATATAATTTCATATTTCACAAGTATTCTGATCAACACCTATTCACAAATAGACACTTATATATTATGTAATCATATTTCAATTGATTTGAGCAATAAAAAATTGTGATCAACTTCATCTGCTCATTATTCTATGGAAATTTATTATAAAGGGACTCATTGTAGAAATGATCATATAAAACGATATATTAAATAATGATTACTTTGAGATGGTGGAGAAGATTTGTTGCTCAGGTGGAGTTTTTTTCTCTGTCGCGGTCCGGATAGCCCAATGGTAACGTCTCTTACTATGAAGCTAGGTGACAAGAAATTGAATACGTCAGGGAGAACTAGCTCCTTCAAGATTACAGGTATACCTTGCTGATGAGTGCTAAGTAGCACGAAACTCGGGTCCAGGGTTTATTATCAACTCCCTCCAACAATCATCTAATCTCAACATAGTGCACGCGATGTCAAGTCACCTAGACTAGTGGCAACATATGAAGAAATTTGAACACTTCACTTCTACCTGAAGTTTGTGCTAATGATGATGTTGTTCAGAAGAACGATGAAAGTTCCATGACCAAATTATCCAGATCAGAGAACAAAACCCCACCAAAATGATTACTTTTCATATAATCAATAGAGAATAACTTATACCTTATAGATGATTAACTATAATGTGATTGAATTGTAAATTCATCAAATGGTTTGTATCAGTAGTGAAATTTGGTTATCAATATTGGATTGTACATAAATTGATGGTTGCCTCTGGTTGTTAGAAAATGCATCAGCCTTGTGACTTCTGAAGGAACTGGGCTTTCACCATGAGGCATCGTTAATCTTCAAATAAAAACCTTCTAACTCCCAAAGTACAGTATAAATAGTTTGGGTTATTTTTTCTGCTTACCGAGTTAGTTTTCTATGGGATAGGGTTATTAATCCCATGCCGAACCTTCTTCCCTTATCGGTGCTTGGGACCAGTAGTAACCCCAGAGGGGCTCCAGACGAAGTTAATATTGGATTTTAGAGATTGTTAAATTTTTATTGTGATAACAAAACAGTTCACGTTAGACATTTAATGAAACCAAGGAAACACTATTCTGTCAATTTGTCCTAGTGTGTGAACTCATCAACAGGAATTGAGCACAGTATCATCAGTTTCATGAACAAACAATTGATGTAAATGACACATGTTTACTAAATATAATCACTAACGCTATATGTTTATAAAAAAGAGTAAATGACCAATTTATTATACAAATCTTTATACAATCCATTGAATAGATAAACATTCTTGAATAAATATAGCACACATATAATCCATTGATCAATCAATCAATCAACCGATCAATCATTTGGGTAATTAATCAATATATTGATATTCAATATCATTGATAATCATAAAAACTGCATTTAATTATTAAGTAAGATAATTTATATTATAAATATCCAGTATAGAACATAAAATGTAACTATTATTTGTTTATGTTCTATTTACATATTATAGATAGGCTAGAATCAAGGTATCATCATCATCATCATGATCATAAATTATCATCATTATGTGAATGAAAGCGTAATGATCAACTAATCATTATTATTTTACTGATAAGATATGTCATACAATGACATAATCCTAACACGAGATCATTATGATAAGAGATCAATTTAAATAATCCTAGTCATAATCATCATCATAATGATGATGACGGATACGTTTCTTAAATGGGATTCAATTAGATAATGCAATAATGTTCAATCATTTATGTTACCTTATAACTTACATTATATTGGTTGATCTGTCATGAAATCACGTATTTGAATGAGGGGAAATTCAAGAATAAATTGTTACATTATTTTAGTTGTGTTAGATAATTATTCAGTAAAACATAGAACTCTTTGTGTTTTCAGTTAAATTATTATCAGAAAGAGGTGTGTGTGTGTGTGTGACAGTTGTGGATATTACAGTAATTTATTTAATAGATAAATTCATGAATCAATTAAAGCTAGAACACGATGGAAAACCTGAAAGTGCTGGACGGATGTTTCGTCCTAGTATGGGACTCCTCAGTAGTCTGTATCCACGATCTCACTCCTGGGACTCGAACCCAGGATCTCCGGTCTTGCGTGTGAGCGTTTAAACTCTAAATCACCAAGCTGGCATCTAATGGTGTTGATGACTAACTTCAACCAATCCACCAAAATTGAACCAGCATCCAACATTGTGTTCAGTCTCGGTTCAGTGGTTCAGAGGTTCAGCACTGAAAGGTCCGAAGGTCCTCGGTTTGAGTCCCGCCAGCAGGATTGTTGATGCGAACTGCTGAGAATTGACAATTATTTCACCCAAATCATGACAAAGGTTAAGCAGTGATTAAGAAGCTATTTTTTCAAAATTAAATTAATTAATTTCAATAGAAAGTATACGATAAAAATAGAAAACAAGATTCGAGCTACTGGACTCTAGGTTACTTACCCATTTGTCACAAAGGCGTAGGTGTATACACTCTCTATCTTCCCTTAAACTATGAGATTGAAATCACTTCATATCTTTCTTTCGATGAACTAATTCTTTCTTTCTATACTATATCCTTATTGCAATCTTTCTTTTATATATTACCACCATTGAATTAACTACTTTTATGAATCCGGTGTTCATCTTGTTGTGTTAATGAGGTATTGCAACTTGGAGCGATACATATATGTGCGTAGTCCTACGTTGTAGCTGACTGGCTGACCCACCTAGCTTTTCATTAAAGAGCCACGAGATTCAATATATTATTATGTTCACAGTATGTTTTTCCTTATCAGTAATTGTCAAGTGACTGAATTCTTTACATAAACTTATATGACTGGACATGAAACATATATATATATATATATATATATATATATATATATATATATATATATATATATATATATATATATGTTTCATGCCCCTAAATGCCCTGGTACGGTTGAGAGTGGGGAGAGCCACCTATCTCTCTCCAAATGCTCTCACACGACCACGTGGATATAACCGCTGACAGAGAAATCCTACTCACTGCCTTCTCGTGGCGGGAGTGCTGTTTACGAAATTGAGAGGACAACAAAGAAATTTCCAGTGCTTTAACCGAATCGGTGGATACGGAGAATCCTAAGGAAAAAAGGTGTATGAATCTATTGTTGGTCACTGACTGCCATGGAACTGCATTACCTGATGTTACTTCACTGTCTTGTGGATTGGACCTTTAGGTCAAAGGCTTGGGGTTTGACCCTCTAAATATCCACCTGTTTCGGTCTGGGCACTCGGGCAGTATCCCAGCTCTCACATAGATCGAATTATTTGTGTGTCACATATGTATTCAGTGTCTCCTTTTAGCAATGTTTATGTGTTTAATTAAATAGGTAAATAATATTCATAAGCAATTTTACGTGAATTGACTTACTGTAACAAAACGCTAATCAACATACACTATATAATACAAAAGAATAATGTGCTTTCTATGAATCTTAAGGCTATTACGTAATATTCTGTCAGTTCTCATCATTAATTAAAGCGCTTATCTCTGACTTCTTAGTGTAGGCTTCAAATAACTAAACTGTTACATTAAAATATTCTAACTAGCTTAGATAACACTAGAAATGACCTGAAAATGTAAGTTAACAAGTATAAAGGTTGTAAAAATCAAGAAACTTTCGTCGGTACAAACTTCACTTCTACCTAAAGTTTGTACTGATGATTTCGTTCAGATAAACGATACAAGCTCCACGACTAAACTATCCAGGTCAGAGAACAAAACTTCATCAAAATCATCCACTTGAGCTGCAAATCTTTTCCACTATCTCAAACGAAATTAATGTTTCTTATGATTCTTCTTTCAAACCACGTGGTTTTCACTGTATAGTCAAGCTTTTACTTGATAATTGGTAAATATTTAAAAACACTGAACCATATTATTATCTACAATAAGATGATTACCAACTTGTAAGTCTTTTTGAGTTATGTTTAGAAAATCTAAGTACCATTATTGTAGATCGTGATTAGCTCATCAATGAGAAATAGTCTTGTGAGGCCAGTGAAATATCACTGAGTCCTAACTGGCAGTTGGGTTAATGAATGTCGAACAGTTCATAGATCCTCATCAACTTTAAAGATAACCAATGCGTATTAGTTAATCTTATGTCATGAACTGGTCCATACAGTGGTGGTCTTACTATCTTCTCTGTACTAATATATATTTCCGTAATAACGTCCTTTGTATTATACGGTCTTCAAAACAGCTATAATACCTTGATAAGTCGAAGTGGTAATCCAAATTAAGTGCTGACCCGGAGGTGTGACTCCGAAGTTAAACTTCGGTTACACCATTCTTGTTTAACTAGAATAGGCCTCCAATTATTCGACATAGATCATCTACACTAATCAATTTCTCACTTTGATAAATACTCCAAGCAGTGACTTTAATCAGTCAATTTTCATTCAAAACGAGATCAAACTCAAATATGCATTTTATTTTCTGATGATTGATCTGATAATTAATTAAAAATTACAATGATAAATAAAATAACTAACAATTTTACTATCAAATTTAGTATAAAAATAAGAAATTACAAACTTCACAATATTTTCTTTTGAGCAAACTTTGAATACTACTTAAATGAAAATTAAGTAGAAAGCTAAATATCACTAAAAATCAGCATCATTTTCTACCGAATCCATCTATGGAAAGTAAGAAATCAAAGTGAAATCAATTGGTGAGTGTGTCAATGAAACTAAAAATGAAAATCTAAATTCAGTAAACAAACAAATTAAAAGAAGGAAAATTGGGTATCATTTATTTCAATTGTAGTCAACAATGGAATACTTTTTGTTGCCCCTCATCTGAATCTAATTAGATAGGACAAATGAGTGATTACTGTCGAAATATATGTCCTGATTATTCTCGCATATCTTTATCGACTTAACTGACAATGCTGAATAACGGAATTAAAAAAGTCAACTATGGGGATGGATGTTTGAGTACGTATATTTTGTACACTCATTGATCTGAACAGGCAATCAGAGAATCTCAGCAAATAAGGAGAAGAGAGAGAGAAAAGAAACGACAGGATGCTCAATGGAGGAATCGAATGAGACAACTCGACTTAATCAAGCGTTAATCGATGTTTATAGTCAAAAATAAGCTACATGCATGTGATGAGTAGGATAAGACGTGTACACACAGACAATCATATAAGAACAGTCAAGGTTGATAAGTGAATAATTAACAAGGTCAGAATGTAGCTTGTGGAGAATGGATAGGTTAGTTTGTCCAGAAGCAATAATATTTTATATGGGCTTGAAGTAGTAACCGACACTACAGCTGGATAGGAGTTTTCTCTTATTTTGGATTCATCAGTTAAATAAACCTATATCACATTGATAATTTTTTCCTGGTTAGAGTTTTTTAAAGAGTTAGTTTTCTACGGAATAGAGTCGCTAACCTCATGCCCAACCCTCCTCCTTTACCCGGGCTTGGAACCGGTAGTAATTCTGGAAGTGCTACACGCGGAGTTAAGACAGTTCTATTGTACGGAGCTGAAACTTGGAGAACTATCATCAAGAGTGCTGATGTTTGACCTATGCTCCTCCACGAGGAGAAACAGGATTAAGCAGTAAGTAATATCTCATTGATAGTATTCATTATTTTTAAAATTTGATTATAGAAACACATACTTGTTTGGATCTGTGTACTTAAAATGGCAGTTAACATGTACGTATTCGATTTGGATACATTGGATTTTAGATTTGATCTATTCTCTTCAGTTTATTGACGTAAATTTCCAACAGCAATAGTGGTTTATTACAACAAATTTCTCTGTGAAATGATTTCAAGCCCTAATTATTAGTCCATCGAAAGAGCTTTATAGGGTAGTACAATTTAATTGTTTTTTTTCTGGTTAGCGTTTTTTAGAGCAAATAGCTTTATATGGGATGGGGTCGCTAACTCCATGCCAAACATTCTTCGTTTATCCGGACTTGGAACTGTCAGTAACCCTTAGAGGGGCTTCAGGCGGCCTATCCTCCATTGAGAGGAACAGATGTAAACAAGGTAATACATTCATCATTTGCCACCTGTTGTTTGTAAGATTTTAGAAATAAAATGTATTCATCAGCTTGCTTTATCAAAGGATGGATTGTAAGTAAAGTATCTTACTAACTTCAGTGTTTTTTAAAGTTTTTCAGATCTTTTTAAAACATTCTGTATGTAAATTTGTTTGTAACTCACTATGCTGCTAAAGTTAAAACCATAAGTCATGGAGTTCTAATTCTAAAACGGATTGATCTTGTGCTCACTGTACAATTTAAGTATCTTTGAAGATTATATTCCTTATAGTGTCATGGAAGTTTTCATATTTTGAAAGTTCTAGCGAGTTATGACTGATGAAGTTCAACCATGTTATGAGAGAATTATCTGAATTAAGGATATTGAATCCAAGGTTAGTGTTCTAAACTGTAAAACACTAGCAATGGAGCGTAAATAACATGGGTTCATTTGATCATTATGGTTGCGAGTAATTGATTCTGATGAGTCCCATGTTGTGACGAAACAGGTCTATCAGCCCATTTTGTTTTCAATGATTTCCAAGTCTATCATGGTTTGAAACCAAACCTTCAACTTTATTTTACACTGTATCGCGTCAACACCTAAACTAAGGATAGGAAGTGGAGTAGTCGAACGAGTCGACAAGTTTGATCAGCGCTAATGGGTTAATATCTGAAAAAAACTCTGCAAGGATTTAGAAAGCTCGTTTGGCTTTTACTAACTTACGTCACCTATGACGAAGGCGAAATATCCATATATCAATTAAGGCATGACTATACTGAGCGGCAGTTCATTCTGTTCTAATTTACGGCTGCGAAACGCCGCAATTAGGAATAGAACATACTCGTAAGCTATTAGTATTTGACCACAGATACCTTATTAATACTGCTCGCATCTTCCGGGATCACCGCATAAGTAATAGTTAGGTTAGAAGTAAGGTATTAAAAAATGATGGTAAATCATTTGATGAGGTTGTGAATCTTCATCGATTGAGATGGTTAGGCCACGTGTTACGTATGCCTGAACACCGATTATTACGACGTGCAATGCTAACCGGTGTTGGAGATGGTTGGAAGAAAGTTAGGAGTGGTCAAACCAAAACGTGGTATCAGTGCTTAAAATCACTAAGTACTAGTCTGTTTGTCCCCACCCGTGTTCTCATTCACTACATTTGGTGTCGCTGCCAACTGGGAGAGGAGGAGGGTGCTGTTCTGCGGGCGCCGTTGCGGGCCTGGAGGTGAGGTGCCAGGTAGGGCAGTCTGGTGCGGAGAGTTGGCGTCTGGTGGAGTGTTCTGGCTGGGCGGCGTTTGCCGTAGCGGGTGCTGTGGGACGCGAGGCTGCTGGGCGGACATCGGATGTAGATGGCTCAGCAGGCCGGTGGAGTACGGGTGTCCCAAGTGCCGGGTGGACGTCGGTTGTTGTTACCCAGGCAGTTCGACGGAGCTATGAAAGTCAGCGCGCCGCAGACTCGACATTTTGACGGAGAGTATGGCACAGACTGCAGAGACGGAGAATGTTGCACGGCGAGCATGAACCACCACAAGAACGACTGCTTTAAAGGGGGGGACGAGTGTGGTGTGAGCTACTTCTAATGACGTAAGTAGTATATAACGTGCGTTAAAGGAACGTAATTTCTAGCAGCAAAAATGACGAAGACCAAGAAAGATGGAGGGAGAACATAATGGAATTTGTAAGAAAACCAATGTTCAATGGAATGGGAGTCAATGGTTTGGTGTTGGCAACACAAACAATCCAGTTTGATTTGATGCGTGAATATTTTGAAAATTGACGATTTAATATATGGTATTCAGATATTGTTGAAATAGACTGTAATTGTTGTGCTAAATACATCCGTTTGTCCCCACCAGTGTTCTCGTTCGCTACATTTGGTCAGAGTCCGCGTGATTATCGTAATCAATGGTTGAAGACTCTGGATCACATAGCTCAGAATCGATCACAATGGAGTGGGTTGTGTATGCACTCTCTATCTTCCCTTAATCTATGAGATTGAAATCGCTTCATATCTTTCTTTTTACGAACTAATTCTTTCTTCCAGTACTGTATCCTCATATGCAATCTTTCTTTTTTATATTACTACCATTGAAGTAACTACCTCTATAAATTTGGTGTTCATCTTGTGTTAATGAGTTATGGCAACTTGAATGGATGCATATCTATGCCTGGCCCTACGTTGTAGCTGACTGACCGATACTAATATATATGTTTAATGAAGAAGATTATTCATTTCAACTAACCTCTTAATCTTTAACAATAATTTGTAAATTTGATAATTTCAATCTATCAGCTGGATAAATAATTTGTCCATAATCATGTTTATATGGATTCATTACAGATAATGATGATGTGATACTTAGCTTAATAGGATTTATTCTTTTTCTCATATGAGTTTCGTCAATTTCTTTACAACTTTCATCAGGAATTTTTATTAATGAAATGGAACATTTCGCATCACGTGAACAATTTCGATTAACCAATGATAAATGTTTAGTAATTGAATTTGAATGAAGCAATTGTTTATCTTCTGTTAAGTAACTAATGGGGAGAAAAAAAGGGAAAACAGAAAACATTTCACAGAGAAACAGGGAGCAAAACCAACAATCCTTTATAAGGATTAATAAGAAACAAATTGAAACGTTTATACAATCAGATTGCTTGATAAATTTTAAACAGACAAGCGTTTCATCCTATTTAGGACTCATCAGCTGAATATATCATAGTAATCAGATGAATAGGGATATAAAGTGTATGAATGAATATAGTAAAAATCGATGTGTATTTATATGTTTTGAAGTAATAATTAAGAGGTTATGTAAACGCATTGAAATAAACAAGTAATTCGGTAATCGCTCAATATGATAAAATAAATAGGATGGTGGTTGGAGGTAATCAACAGGTAACTCTGGATCCAGTTTCGTGCTAGTTGGCACTCATCAACGAGATGTATCTGTAATCTTGAGGGAGATGGTGTTCTCTGGCGGATTCGATCCCGTGTCACTCAGCTTCACAGTCAAAGGTGTTACCGTTGAACTGAGATGCATTCGCCGTTGATTGCTAACTGAGTGGTGATCAATGTCAACGTCATCTTATCTCAACATAGTGTACCCAATATCGAGTCACCTAAACTAGTGTCTATATTGAAACATGGTCGATAGCATTCGATCTGCACTAAGAAGGACCTGAGACACCACATTGACCACTACTCAGTGAACGATAGTCCAGTGCTAACATCTCTGACTGTGTAAGCTGGATGACACGAAATCGAATACGTCAGGGAGCATCAGTTCTCTCAAGATTACAACTTTCTGATCGATCAATTTATGGATAAAATGAAGAAATATGTGAAAATCAATCAGAATATGTAAGAGATGAAAAAATAATAAAAAAGTAGAAATCTTGGTAACAGAGGTTATTAGACAAATATCTGACTACTATTGCAGGAAATAGCTCATCGAATTTCCGTTTTGTATACATAAGTCAAGTCTGAAACTTTTGATAGGACACCCATTGAGGAAAGCAGTTAACTGCATCACAATGCAAGCCCTCACTTGGAATCCGCAAGGCCAAAAGAGGAGAAGAGGAAGACTAAAGAACACATTTCACTGAGACAGACATGAAAAAAATAAACAACAATTAGATAGAACTAAAAAGGAAGGCCCGGGACAGAGTCGGTTGGAGAATGCTGGTCGGCAGCCTATACTCCACTGGGAGTAATAGGCGAAAGTAAGTAAGCTTCTCAACAAAGCAAGATTGATGTTTTTTGTCTATTGATTATTTTTAATGCACCACTAACATTCAATTCATGTCCACTATTGACAATCTATTGGAAAATTGGTAAGTCGATGGAGTAACCATGATATCATCATTAGAGCCTATCTTGAAAAATATCTTTATAGTTAGCTATAAACGAATTAAACTAAAACATGAAATCCAGAACACAACATACTACTCGAGATATGTTGATGAGACCTCTATTATTTGTGATGAGATGGATCACACTTTTGGGTAATTAGTCACTTCAACAATCCTCATCATCACATAACATTTACAGTGAAATATGAAAAAGATAACAGATTGAATTTTTATTATTTAACATCCAAAACTAATCTTAGTAAAACAAGCATAATAAACTAAAATAATATTGGAAATTTATTTTCTCCTAGTATAAGACCTTAAAATAGAACATATCCATAACCTCGCTGAAGATTGAGCTCAGCCACCTTAGAACTCTCAATAGAGCTTAACTTTAAATTCAGTCAGTTGGCTACAACGTAGGATCAGGAATATATATGCATCGATCCAAGTTGCCATACCTTATTAACACAAGATGAACACCAAATTTATAGAGGTAGTTAGTTCAATGGTAGTAATATATAAAAGAAAGATTGCATATGAGGATACAGTACTGGAAGAAAGAATTAGTTCGTAGAAAGAAAGATATGAAGCGATTTCAATCTCATAGTTTAAGGGAAGATAGAGAGTGCATACACAACCCACTCCATTGTGATCGATTCTGAGCCATATGATCCAGAGTCTCCAACCATTGATTACGATAATCGCGCGGACTCTGACCAAGTATTTTGCATCTACCAACATAGCTCGGACTAGTACTTAGTGATTTCAAGCACTGATGTCACGTTTTGGTTTGGCCGCTCCTAACTTTCTTCCAACCATCTCCAACAGCGGTTAGCTTTGCACGTCGTAATAATCGGTGTTCAGACATACGTAACACGTGGCCTAACCATCTCAATCGATGAAGATTCACAACCTCATCAAATGATTTACCATCATTTTTTAATACCTTACTTCTAACCTAACTATTACTTACGCGGTGATCCCGGAAGATGCGAGCAGTATTAATAAGGTATCTGTGTTCAAATACTAGTAGCTTACGAGTATGTTCTATTCCTAATTGCGGCGTTTCGCAGCCGTAAATTAGAACAGAATGAACGGCCTCTCAGTATAGTCATGCCTTAATTGATATATGGATATTTTGTCTTCGTCATAGGTGACGTAAGTTGGCAAAAGCCAAACGGGATTTTTGAATTTGTGCTGAGATTTTGTCAGACTTAACTTTAAAACATCAGGATCAATATCTTATAGTTTCTATTGTTTAACTTCAATCGATTCTCAGACATCTCTCAATATCATTGAATAAAAATAAAGAGAATTCAATGAAGAAATCTTTTACTTTTTGATGAAATCATCTACTTAAGCTGTAAATTCGTATTTATAGTTATTGTGGAAAATATATGAGTCAATAGAAGGATACAAAAAATTACATTATAAATTGATTCGAGACTCTAATTATCAAATGAGATTATGTTATTATCAATTAATAAGTAAATTAGAAACATTGTACAATTACAAAAATGAAACAGTAATGAGAAATCATCTCATAGAAATCAAACAATTATTCAAATGAGAAGTCAATTGAAACTTTTCTGATTCCAACCTCTGTCAGTAGTACTAAATATATTAACTATGATACTTCATATTTATCAAGATCAATAGACCATATACTAACCTGAATGCACTGGACAACCATTTCGTCCAATTGTGAGACTCCTTAGGAATGCACGTCCACGATCCCGTCTAGGAAGATTCGGACCCAGAACCCATCAGTCTCGCGCGCGTGCGCTTAACCACTAGACCACTGGATGGGCATCCACTGTTTAGGAGTCCCATAATAGGACGAAACAGATGTTTAGTGCTTACAGGTTTTCCGCAGTAGTCTAGCTTCGATTGGCTCATGATCTGAACTATTAAAATTACTATAATACCCACAAAACCCCTTCTGATATTAATCGTAATTGTTAATGCTATTTGATCTTTGCTTTCAACATTATTTCATATCCAGCCTCTTTTTTTGTATATTATTTATGTTACTTACTAATAAACAGTAGTTTAGTTTAGTTACAATCAATTTAGCACTTATTGCTTGCATGATCAATTGGTCATTTTATGTATATGAACGAATCTGTGAAATTTAATAATTATTTGTGTGATTGTATGCTCATTTCCACTGGTTCATATCTAATTTTGATGAATTTGTTAAATATTTATCTCAACATAATGTTCTCAAATATCAAGTCACCTAGACTAGTAACCACATAACATCTTGGTCGATAGGATTCGATCTTCACCTAAGAAGGACTTGATATACATGGCATTGATTAGTACCCAACGACCCATCAATTGTAGATAATTTCAATATTTAGTGTGTGTAGTTCTTGTTTAAATTTACTGACTGTTGTATTTGACATAGCTACTGGATATTACTTAATTTATCGTGTATCGTGAAGATCGAAGGAAAATGAGAACAGAGAATGATTGATATGGAAACGAAAGAACAGTGAAGTCTGAGACGATTGATTTATATTTTGTCAATGAAGAATTTACTATGTGGTCTTAAGATTTTACAAAGAGATTCTGTAATTTTGTATTCAAATACATTTGATTATCCCCTTTTGTGTTCTCGTTCACTACATTAACTGCTTTAAACTGATACTTGGAAACAGGGAGGATAACTGAGTTTTGCAAAATGCAAGAAAATAAAAAAAAACACTAGTCTACCATTAAAAAGTTCATTTACCTTCCAAAAACAAAACAACAAACACTTATTATAATCAGAAGTTAGACATTAACATCACCTGATACCGGCCGGCTCAATGGTCTACAAGTTAAGCGTTGGTGTATGAGACTTGCAGATCCTGCGTTCAAATTCCGCTTTTAAAATCAGCGATGCGCACTGCTGAGGAGTCCGATGCTGGGACGAAATGGCCATCCAATAGTGATCTAACTTACATCAACAACACTTACTAGCTGAATAAATTGATTCACACATAGATAGTTTTTGGAAATAGTGAGAATAAGTAGAAAAGATCACATTCAATTGAAATAGAAATTATGTAATTTTTAAAAAAAAAAATATCCTAATAGAAACTTACTTATCTGGTATTATTAAATTGTAACTTGTTAGTAGCTATTCATGAGGAAAGATGAAAGAAAACAAAACAAACAGTTTTGATCATTTGGGTGAACTGTATGTGATAAATGATAGATAAGTTTCAAAGTTTGAAATTATTTGTGAAACTTCCTTCCTTCTTTACTTACTTACGCTTGTTACCCCACATCGTGGAGGAACATAGGCCACTCACCAGCATTATCTATTCAACTCTATCATAGGTATCTGTTTCCAATTAAGATTCATCCTTTTAATGTCTGCTTACAATTCTCGGTGTATTGTGTTCTTTGACTTCCCTCTTTAATGTTTAACTTCAGGATTTCAAGTTATTGCTCATCTGTTGATACAGTTTGGTGATTTCTATAATGTATGTCTTATTCAATTCCATCATCTTTTCCTAATTTCCTCTTCAACTGGATATTGATTTGTTCTCTCTCATAGTAGGGTGTTGCCCGTGGTATCCGGCCAACGGACATTGAGTTTCTTGAGAAGACAACCGTCTAGAAATACTTGTACCTTTTTGATGATGGTCGTGGTAGTTCTCTACGTTTCAGCTCCAGACAGTAGATCTGTATTGACTTTAGTATTGAATATTATGACTTTGATATTGGCTTGCATACAGTTGTTTTTAGTTCCATGTGGTGTTCAGGCATACAAATACTGTCCTTGCTTTGCCGATTCTTACCTAGACGTCTTCATTAGATCCTCCTTCATCGTCAGTGATGCTCATCAGGTTCGTAAAAGTTTCCACATCTTTCAGAGCTTCTTCATCAATTGTCATTCAGTTGATTTTGATCTTTCTTTTCCCCTTGTGTATGTTAGAGCCTGTAGCTTTCCTAAGGTCAGTGTCGGTTTCAAGCCTGAGTAAGGAAGGAGGGTCAGGCATACGATCAGCAACATTATTCCGTGGAAAATAATCTTTCTAAAAATTCGCTAACCAGAATAAACAAATTAAACCATTTATTTGTAAAACCTATTTAATATAACGCTCAGATTTCTCATTTTACATTAAATGGATACCAATTTGCTTAGGATGAACACTGAACGATTTATCTACACATATAATGCATTCCCTTCACATCAGACACACTACTAGCACGATTCTACTGGACATCAATAAAACTCGTTTCAAGAACATGTAATTCACTTGACACATCTAATGCTTGTCAGGCTATTTACCAGTCTGTTTAAGTAGACCACCAGTCACTTTCTCTCATCCACACAAGGCTTTTTGAATTTGGGTATAGCGAACTGACGCTTCATCGTAGTGTGAAGCTGAGTAAGAGTGCATATCACGACGTTTACATATGTTGAGTTTGATTTCTGTTTGAGATCAGCAGTGTACACTAATGAACAATTCATAACTATAATGAATCAAATATTTATTACAACAGGACTAAACAGCCGTCCAGTGCTTCCAGTTTTTCCATGATGGTCTAGTTTCAATTGACTTATGATCTCAACTGTTAAAATTTACTACCATAGTTGAATTTATGAGTCAACTAAAGATAGACCACTATGGAAAACCTGAAAGCACTAGACGGCTATTTCGTCATAGTATGAGACTACTCAGCAATAAGTATCCATGATTCCATTCGTGGAATTCTACAGAAATTTAAATTCAAGTTTATTCATAGGAGTTTGTTTCCCATAAATTCAGATAATTACTGAAATAAATAGCTTCACAAATCTTTTAGATTGTTGAAAACACTTCCATCAAGCATTAGATCTTTTGAAATCTTCAAGAGAAATCTAGATACAAACCAATTATACTTTGTTACCATGAATGAACAATCACTAGTTTTAGCGTGTTTTTCAAAAGTTCCTAGAACCTGTAAGCTACAACAACATCTTATATCATTGTACCTTCATTATTGTTTCACTTGTATGAATATATATGCTTGAGTATTGTTTACCGCCTTCATACATATTTATTCGGCTAGCTTTAGTATTATTCATTTAAATGATTCAATAAATCATTCATTTTCCTATATACATTTTAATCCTGTTCATTGACTATACTCACTGGTTCACTTCAGCACTTCAGCAATCATATATGATTTTTACTTTATGTGCCTATGGTTTTGATGATCTTTATGTAGTGCGATCATAAACATAATCAACATTTTGTATTTGTCTTCTGAATTATACACTGTTGAAACGAGGGGCGTTATCTAGTAACGGTTATCAGGATGAGTAGCATAAAAAGTTTAAATGTCAATTAATGTCATTACATTTTAGTTAAAATTAATTGCTTCTTTGAAATTCAAAAGAAAAACACTGACAATCTGAGTAGTTTAATATTGAACTGGGAATTGGCCAGTCACTTGATTGTATTTGGACCCTAACACCAAATCCTACAAATCTGCTAAAAGGGGAGGTGTTAGCGGGACACAATATTGGTTTACAGCATGTTCCATGCACAATTAAGTTGGTGCACGCTGATTGACTAGTTCTTAACCAATCAGAGCTAGCCAATACTTGAAGAACACTCTAGAATCTTCTCGTGTAAAAAAACTGTACTAACGTTTTTCCTACTGTGGTTCTTACTTCCATCTAACCTTGTTATTTGGAATATAATCTCTTTCCTATTCAATCGTATTCTAATTTAAGGAGTTGTCGAGTGAATTGGTGTCGAAGAATACTAAGTCATAGGAATAGCCGGGTTGTAACAGGGCAGGATTATAACAGTTTATCAAGAAGTAGCTTAGATAACAACAATACCAACTGAATTAAGTTGAATCTTCTCATTGATGTTTAAGACTGCAACTGATCAGTCTCCTATTGGTAAATGCACATACTGTATTCTTTTTAATAGGGAATTGTAACCTTCAACATATATGTCCTATATTCATACCCTTGTAATTGTATGCTTACTTGTGTGTACGTTCATCATTCAATATTTCATTAAATGTTTGTCTCTTTTACATTATGCACTATCTAGTTTGAGCTATATTAGTGTTTGTAATGAGTAGTATAGGTGTGTTGAGATGTTTACCTTTTCTGCTTGGTCTCTCTTTTCCGCTTCCAATTTTTATGTCTGTTTGAGTAAAAGATTACTTGAAGTATATTCATTCCATTCAGTCCGTCTTTTGCTTCTTATTACTGACATTACTTAAATGAGATTAGTTTAAGAATAGCATAAGAAAGTAAACTGAAAGTCTATATTCATGGCATAATCAATCGTTTATCTAAAACGGAGTCGTATCAAGGGGTTACTGTAAACTATTTGTAATTGTAAGTAAATAGCTATTGAAATAACGTTAACTATCATGATATTAAATGGTTATTAATATGACATAATTACAGATATTAAAATCGATAAAAAAACGAATGCAACACTCACTTACATTTTCAAGTTGACTATGATGTTTAACTTGGATTTCTCGTATCAATGTTGTTGCAGTGAATTTCATTCTTATAGGAGGTCCCTTAGAAGAATAGTTAGAAGAATAGTTGATGACATTTATTCTGACCAACTGAATTTAATTAAAAGTTGTGTAACCTTAGATTTGGAAGTGAATAATGATTACTTCACTTGTCTGCTTAAATAATGTAGTTCATTCCATTGTACAAATTAACACACTGTACTATTCGACGAAAGTGACGTAATGGGAATGTTTTTGGTTACAGTATGTTTACTGATAAGAACACAGAACTGTTGGAATTCAGTTCTATTAGGCGAGAATCAATCAGCTGATTCTAAGTTTTTTGATGTTTGAGTGGTAGCTACAGTGGAATACAGGGTGCGTGTTTCGTTCTATTTGGGACTCGTCAGTTAGGCGTACTCAGTACCATTTGCTTTGAACGTCATCGCGTTATCTAATTAGCTGCTGAGGACAGGTAGCCATTAGTTCGTGCGATGTGGCAAAGTTTAATTCGTTTTTTGTATTGGTTGTTTGAATCTCCTCACTAATGTTTAGCACTGCAATCCATTGATCTCTTATTGATGTATGTGTATCCTGTGAGGATTGCTTCGATATTGCCTTAAGTCACAAGCATTATAAGTATAGATGGATGGTGGCTAGTAATGCAATACATCACGAACAGTATTGGGTTCGATTCCCGTAATGAGCAATAACTCTGAGATGGAGGCATATCCAGCTGACGAGTCCCAAGTTTGGTGAAACACGTGTCTTGTGGTCCACCACTAGCTACTATCCACCTCTGCTTATAATGCTTGTGACTTAAGGGGATATCGAGGCAATCCTCACAGGATGTACATACATCAGGAAGAGATTGATCGATTGCAGTCCTAAACATTTGTGAGAGGACTCAAACAACTAATACAAAAATGAATTAAATTCTTTGATGTTTGTGTAAAATAACGATTGTTTTATACACTTCCATTGGTTTTATCCTATTTCTAACACAATGGTCTTAATAAAATTTACTGCATTGACTTATCTTCAAGGACTGGTCTATATTTAGCTACTAAAGTGGGCTTTGGATAAATCTAAGAACTTTTCTTTCATATAGTACTTTTAGTACTATTACTGAGTCTAATTAGTGTTGCTATGATACTTACAATGGTTCGTGTTCTTGTGGAGATACGAAAAAATGATTCAACAATGAATTGCAACGCAGGTTACAGAGGTGATCACAGGTTTGGCAAATGTTTATCCTGTGATAAACGTCACTTACGTAATTTATATGTCCTTCGTCGTGCAAAATGCTTCAATTGTGGTAAAATGGAACACATCAAGTTGGCCTGTTAAGCTACAGTTTGTTTTGTCGCTAGTGATGATAAACCCTGTAGTTTGGGTTTTACTAATGTGGGTGTTTCTAATGACCATTTATCTTTATCCACGATTCCGAAGGGTAATTTACATATTGAGAAGTGATTATATACACCCCTTGGTTTATGCCATGACATTTTGTTGACACAGGTAGTATATAGTTGACTGCTTTTTTCAAGAACTTGAAGTCGTTAGATTATAACGTTGTAGTGCTACCCACTGAATTATCTTTATTGGGGATTACTGGACACAAACTTCCCATACGAAGGTGCTGTAAATTGCCAATAGGAGGTAATAATTCTTCATATATACCTTGTGAGTTTTTAGTTAGTGAAACGAGACCGTCAATACTAGATTTGAACAATTTGGAAAGTTTTTAAATAGAGCTGTGTTTATTAGTATCTAAAAAAAATTTTGCTGCTTTACTGAAAGATTTGATAGCTGAGTGTGCTAAGTGCAGAGGAGGAATGAGAATTCAACCTATAAAACTTCAAGTACAGGGTGGTTCAGTCTTTCTTAAAAGATGAATAATTCCTTACGTGTTGTAACGTGTGGACTGCAGGTTAGATGAAGCAGCGTTTTATCGATCGATTACAGTGACACGTCAAACACGTACGGACGGCCTAGGATCCTGATTGGTCTTGCTTCACTGTCTAGCCCAGCCAGTTGAGTCCAGAACGCAAATCACAGCCTCTGAGGTATGAACCAATATATTTCAGACATACTCTGTTTATATATTAAACAAACAAACCACATCGTACCATAAAATGGAAAACAACATTTACACAATGTTTGACAGGTGAAATAAATACTGACAAATAGGGAATGTCCATTTAACGTCCAAGGACACCATTAGACTTAACACGATAGTTATTGGTATATTTTTCTGAACATCCTAACATCATGGTCCTCGTGAAGTAGTACACAAGACCTTAAGCGATTTTTATGCAAAAAGTATGAGTAAACAGATCTCGTCTCCGGCATGGGGCACTCCTATTGTTACGCTCTTGAAGCCTGATGGCAAGATGCCTAGGATATGTAATGGTTATAAATTGACGCTGGACTCCTGTTCTTTGAAGCAAACGTGCACGATGAGGGAGCTGAAGATATTCTTAATCGATCTCATGTTTCTAAGTTATTCTCGAACGTTGGCTTAAATGGTGCTTATCTTCAAACTCCCTTATATCAATCTTCATCGACTTTTACAATAATTAATACTCCTTTTGACCTATTGAAATACATCTTCCTCCCATTTGGTTCAAATTTTTCTTCAAACATATTTCATGAAGTGATGAATAATGTATTCAGTGATCTTAATGTATACCCAGTGCTATAAGAAAATGATGCAATGCTAATCTGAAACGTAGATTTTTTGCCTATTTTTCGGAGCGGGATAGTTTGTCCAATGCTTCTGATAGTATTTTGTGCTTAAATGATCGTGTTGTTATTCCCCCTTCGTTACGCAAATCGGTCCCTGAAGATATTAATACTAGACATTCGTTTGTTGAGTAAATGATATCCTTCGCAAGGCTCACATGTTAGTGGACGGAGATAAACGCAGATATATGTCATACAGTTATAAAGGATGTAGGTATCATTATCAAGGTTTGATTTATTACTTTAGAATAAATTGAGCATTGGGTAGATTGTTATAGATAAATAATATATTTGTAATATCCCAATGAGTAGAAAATCTAATTTTATACTCATTGGGATATTACAAATATATTATTTAATTATAAAGGATGTTATAAGTCAAAAAATCATCCTTTAAAGTGAACTTTATGATCAGTATCGTCTGAGGTATGGCAGAGAATTCATGCGGACTAGTATGATCCGTTTCTCGGCAGACAATATGCACTTGTTGTCATTCATTCTTTTTCTGATTGACCCGAGTTTTATTTCTCAAATTAATCGAATGTTGACCTCACGATCTAAGTATTATTAAACGTTTTCAGTCAAGAGAGGGTCTTGATGGATTAGTGGCTGATAATGGATCTCGTTTTGCTGCAGACACAGTCAGTACCTAGCTGAATGGTATAAGTTACAGACATTCGTCCACTGCTCTCAGGTATTCTTGTTCTAATGGTTGGGCAGAAAGTTTCGTCAGGGCACTAAAAACTGCTGATAATTCGTTTGCTGCCTCAATATTTGATGAGCTGGAGAGAGAATCGGACAAATCTTCAATGCAATATAGAGATCATAAACACTATATATCAAATAAGATTTAATCAAAGCTATTGAAAGCAAGGATTTTCCGTTCGAATATGAGGTGTTGAGAGTCTGCAGATGTTACATATTATTGTGGAAATTATCTTCGATCAGCCACGAGGGTGGAGGAGAAGAACGTTAAAAAATCTATAGTTTGAGTTCTAAATATCGATGCTTTAAGTACACACAACCGATATGTTGATCAAACACAATTACAGGAACCAGGTGAGTTTGTTCCAATTTTGGTTGTTAGTTCCAATGCTTTTGCGTACATCCCAGTTCACACAGTCTATATCAAATACACAGACGAACAGACACATGGCGAATATACGTCAATTTATGCTCATCTAGTTTTACTTGCCTTTGACTGCATTTTTTCTGAAATTCTTAGTTAGCACACTAATTCTAAAACTTCTGATTATCGTGCCACAGTAATGTTAAGCATTGTATATCTATTATATTAGTTGGGAGTCCTTGAAAAAATACATTTATTTGGCCACAAAATCGTACGGTTTTGTTTTCATAAATAATTGTAATGCTGAGAAAGTTCCCGTTCTTGAAATTCTTATAGACTGTCTATATTCTTATTTTGGTTGATTATCAGCTTTTGTAATTATCAGGCTTTCACTAATTCGGAAAAGTCCTAAAGCGTGTAAATTTAAGTTTTTGGTTCTGATGGGTTTCCAGAGTGAAATCAGTGTAAGGAGTAACACAAAGATTTCTATTCTATTTATAACAAACCTGAAAGAAAAATATCTGCTGTAAATACCACTGAAGAAAAGATTTCTGAGAAAATAAGTAAAACGGAATTCCTCAGGTTGGCATATACTTCATTAAATCTAAGGGACTCAAACGATGGGTTAGCTCTGCTCATCCATAGAAAATATAATCCACTCAGTGAAGTTGGGACTATGTACACTTTATTTACTCTTATCCCAACGAAGCCATTTAATACGGGATTTGGTTACATACAAAAATATGTTCCGATCTTAACTTTGCCTAAATTTTTGGGTATCCTTACTTGGCTGTTCGCAAATAGGCAGAAAACATACCATTATTCAAATGCTCAGTTAAAAACCTCAGAGTTTAGACTGTGAAAGATAGAAAAAAAGACAAAAAAACAGGAGCAATCGTATTTTGATAGGACAATGTCCTATCTAATATTAGATTCAGAAATACAGTCCTATATTTGTGAAGTTATTTACGACCGTCAGTAAAACAAGTTTTCTTTCCGAATAAAGCTGCCCAATTAGACTTTAAAATTTAAAACAGGAAACAAAACATCCAGTAAATCTTTTGTAAAATTGAAAAACATCTCCAAAAGTTTACGTATTACGAAACCTACTGGAAAGTTGTTGGTTCTCCTCAGAAATATCTCTCGAGTTTTTAGGACACGCAGTCTCTCTCTGTCAACTTCACCAAAAACCTCTTGTGCATCACGTGAATAGAAAGCCAGTGACTTAACCATTGCAGAATTACCAGGGTCTTCACAAAGCTGTATGCTAATTTTACAACCTGTTATGTTGCCTTAGTATTTAGTTACTAACGATTGAGTGCATCACATGGCTTCAGATTACGACTTTCAGATAAAAATACTGCTCCGAAATCGAAGGCTTCATCTATAAGTAACGGAAAACACGGTAATAACGATTTAGTCCTTTTCGAGGTATTGAAAAGCTCAATCAACAAATAAAGGTGATTATCGCTTGATAGGAGTGTTCCGGGAGCGCATATCTATAAAGTTAACTTAATATGTTCACTTTGAGCTTTACATAATGAACGATAAACTGAATACCGCACAGGTAGATTCTATATGGCATTTTTAAAAATGTCATGTACGTGTTCCTATATCTACCAAGGTTTTCAAGGTTATACACGTTCCAATTTCAGTTTCAGTTTGGAAAGGACAGGAGGCTTGATGGTCTGTATTAGCCCTGGCAATGATGGTCTATCAGCTGATTCAAATTTTTTTTGAAAGAGTCGACGGATGGAGCCTGAATCACGTGCTGATGTAATGAATTCCGTTCGGTGATGATTCGATGGAAAAGTCGATAGTCAGCTGACAAGTAATTTGTTCTGGGCTTGTTAACGTTTTTGGAGAGTCCTTGTAAATTCTCTGTTTTGAAAGGCATGAAAAATGAGGTAGTATCAAGTTTAGATCTATTACCAAGCGATTTGAAAACTGTAATCAAGTCACCTCTAGTTCTTCGATATGACACCGGATTAGATTAGACAGTCGAGCATCATATGGGAGCTTCGCTATTCCGGGAATAAGCTTAGTTGCCGTTCTCTAAACATTTATTAAAAGCTCACAGCCTTTTTTAAGCAGGGGCCAGCAGCTTGTATGCAATATACAATTTGTCAATAATTAACTAGCAACGATCTATCGGTTTTCATTCATGTTTCTTTTTTCAGAAGTTGTTTCGAGTATTTACTAGTTTCCAACGATATAAACGCAGTAGCTTAACTAAATCACACGAAGTGCTCGCTCTGCCTCAAAAGAACAGTGGTATTTTCATAGTTGAGTTAATTTTATGGTTTATTAGTTCATTACTCATCGAAAGTGCTGCTCTCAGCTAAAACAATAACAAGAGTATTGTTTTTTCAACAGTAATCTGCCATCTGTACTTTTTAGTACGCTAGTTTTTTTAATTTTTGCACTTTTGGATTTGAAAATTTCTTTAGGTTACCATATCTTGTTTCTGAGTGTCTTTATGTCTCATTCTTTTGAAAACCCTTGAGTGAGAGCTGGACAGTGAAAAAAAGCAATTATCAACACCAAGGTTTTTGACACTCGGTTCTGAGTAATCCAGAATAGCCTCCACGTTACATTTTGGAGGGAGGATACGTTTGGAATCAATAGTGTGTCAGAAAAAGTCTACAGAGTCGACGCCGACTTGACAATTGTGAGCGTTTACAGCGATTCCATGTATGTCGGGTCCTTCAAAAGCAAGGTTGGATTAGTTTTTAGCCAGCCGCAGCTTGTAGGGAGCTAGTCGGTGTCCCGTTGACAATACAGTTTGTCCTGTAATCATGATGTGATGTGTATCATTGTCGGCCACACATGGAAGTTTCATTCGCGTTCGGTATAGTTCAGGCTCCTCTCGAGTATTTGTTGATAGTATGAATCGATCATGTGCCTTACTGTTACTGGGGGCAATTTGTAACTGGGAAAAGAAGTTATGCAAACACATAATTTTGGATTTCAATATAACAACCTCCGTTTGGGTGTGTCACTATGTAGATTGTGGCATGGAAACCTCTGCACCGACGAAGACCCAATGAAAGTGTTTGCATAAGCTCACGTTAAAATAAACGTACCGCTTACCATATGAGGTGACCAAATTCCTGTTTTCTGCATGTAAGTTTAGAACTGCTTTGTGCAGTCGATCATTGGAATTTGTTGGAAGAACGTCGACTTCTGCGCCAGGTAGCGAACTTTCGTAATCACATCAGCAACATATAACAGAAGTCTACATTTGCCGCCTATGATTGCCGTTAACACGTGCCGGTAGGGAAGTTTCTCGGAAGTTTCTTTGTGCCGGACGGTTTGGAGCTCGGAAAATTGCAGGGTATTCTGCAATTTCTGGATGACTTTCCATACTGGTTATGATACCAACGCCGGTCGGAGTTATCCATTTCTCGTGGTCTAGAGACAGAAAGCTTACGTGAAGTGTTTTTTAGCGCGGTGTGTGACCGTTTACGGTCGTTACAAAATTGAAGATAACATGTAAGTGAATTACATAATTCCGTGATGTCATTCTAGGTCATATGAGGTCTTGTAGTAGCATTGGACCATAACCACACTATCCTCAAAACTGAATACGAGATTACTCGGAAAATAGGTATTCAATATTTAACGCGAAGAAATACCTAACGATGGAGAAGGCGCGAATAATGAATTGAATAGACTAGAGTTGATCGAACGGCATGGCTCGGCCATGCAGGCATGGTCTCTGCTGAATGTTACCTTATATCTTCTTTTCATATTAAATATATTGTTCTTTCTCTAGCCTAACCTTGTTCTACATCATGTATTGGTAATTGATACGATACAGTGAGTTGGTGTAGTCGATGGTGTGACTTCCACGTAAGATCTTATGGATTAGGCAGTCATATCATGACAAATCTACAAATTTAGGATTAGGTCTATTATTAGAGCAGTACTAATATCATAGTAGACCATAAGTTCTACAGTCTTTCTTTGACTGAAAAAAACCTCAGCATTAGATTTCGTGATTTCTAAGATGTGGTCAGCAGATGCAGCCAGATAATAATAATAATAATAATTTATTCTCAAATAACAGTTTGTTACATGAGGCATGACAGTTTACAGGCAAGATCAAATTGTTATGTATGATACAATATCCACTGTATTGAATTACTCAGCTGGGTTGATAATTTAAAAGATATGAATGTAGATGGTTTTAGTCAGTATCACCGTTGGTGCGCTTCATAAAAGTCGCGTTGTGAATGTGCAACTGATGGTCAAGGATAGCTCCATTGAAGGTATGAGCTTCTAGAAATCGCAACCTCATGTCCCTTTGGAGTATCCAAGGCTTTATCGATGACATGAAGCAACGAAAGTTCACATTGATAGACTAACATAGGCGATGATAAAAATGAAAGAGAATAAGTATAGAATGCAATAATAAGGATTATGGTGATTAGTTGCGTTATTCAAAGTCTTGCCCACCAGTGTAGATCACTAACGTAGATGATCTATGTCAAAATGATTGGAGGCCTACTCGAGTTAGACGTGAACGATGTGACAAACTAGCTAATGTCGAAATCACACCTCATAGTCAGCACCTTATGTGGACTACCACATCAACGTATCAAGGTACCATAGATGCTTTGAAGACTGTACAACACAGAGGACGTTATTACAGAAATATATTAGTTAAAGTAGATACAATCGAAAGTAAGACCACTGCCGCATGGGCCAGTCCATGGTATACGATTAACTAATGCGCGTTGGTTGTCCCTGACCTTGACGAGGATCGATGATCCGCTTGATATTCAATGACCCGACTGCCTGATGATTTGGCTAGGGCTTAGTGACATTTCGCTGGCTCTACATTATTTTCTGCAGTATTATGGATCATGCTACTCCATCAACCAGTCAAACTAATACTGAGTGTCCATTGACTGTGGATACCGGTGATGTCTTCGAAAGGATTATGAGACCCAGGCAGCTGACAAGCTAGGAGCAGGTCAGAGAGGCTATCGATCTGTTGCAAAAGGTTTGTTATTGATAATACACCACCTAAAAACAATAGATGACATGGACTCATTATGCTGTACGTGAAAGCAAGCTGAACAAACAAAAGACGGAAATTCGCTACGAGTATATAGTGAATGTATGTTCTTTTGGCCTTAAAAAGAAGCCGGGTGGCCATGGTGAGAGAGTAAAAGGGTAAATGATGATTATTATTGTTTTCAATTGTGATAGATCAAAGTTTAGTGGTTGTAAGTCCATGTTTCGTTTACGGTATGACGTGAACCGATTCGTCATATCGTCATCGAGGATGCTACATATCCATCCTTGTGATGAAAAGTGTTTAAAAATGATCCGTGGTTCCGAAGATTAAATGAAGATCGGTTGAAGGTTGTCAGGCCGATGGTTGAGACTGGGAGTAATGCAAATTCAATAGTTAAGTATGTCGAAGACCATTTTGGAAAGACGGTTCCCTGAAGTTGTGTGTTTGGATTCAACATACAACACGAACAGGAGAAAGTAATTAAAATTTTCCTGCCTACTAATTGTCTTTAGTTATAAACTATTTCAGTTATGTTTGCTTGGATCAAGGAAGAGAAGAAGGTTGATGTGGTATGAATACTGGATCATTGTATGAAGATCATGAATGGAATCAGTCAAACGGAAACGTTTGTGCTGGATTGTGCAAGAACCATCGTATCCGCTGTTGAAATAACGCACACTACTGCTCACATAGCTTTATGCCCTTTTCACGTGTAAGAAAACCCGCAATCCAATAATCAAGCAGTACTTATGTCAACTGGTGCGTGAATAAACAGTAGCTAAGTTTAATCAGACACGTCGCATAATCAGTGTATGCAGCAGACGCATCGCAGCTTACTTAAACAAGAAGTGGGTGAGTAGGAAAGAAACTTGGGCCGCAGTTCTCAATAGCAATGTCGTTACGTTGGGTAACAACACGAACAACTGGGTTGAAAGTGTGCACAGACAACTGAAGAGAAAGTTGTCTAACCGAGACGCGTTGAGAAATTGTATGTGGAAGACATTTACATAGCAGAAGCAATTAGGCAAACGTAGGTCACTACAATCCAGCTTACACTGTCGTTACAAACGCAAATACATAGCTGAAGATTGCTTAATGACTCTACTAAGCAAGCTAACCACCTATGCTGGCTTTATAGTCCCTAAAGACTATAAAAAAGGGGACTGGTGTACATCAAGAATAGCCAGTCACCCTTTGTGTTCTTCGTAGGTGGTCATCAATGTCCAGTAGTGGATATAAGCAACGGCATTTGCACTTGCCGTTTATTTAAACCTGTCGAATTCCATGTAAGCACATTGTTTTTACTCATCTACAAATGATAGAGTTCACAGGTATGTTATGTTCATCTTTGTATCATGAAGTAGTTGATTTAGTTTTGAAGCTCTCTTGCAGATGGACTTGGCAGGCTGCCCAAGATGTAGATGGAAATATACCAGCTATTCTGTCTCCAGATTATAATGAAACGAACAGACTTTAAAGCACTCTACGCAGTTAAATCCACACACTCAGTACACTTTTTGGACAGAGGACGGTGCAGGACACACCAAGGCAATTGATAGATCAAGTTGGTGAATTAATATGCATGAAGCGTCTGCCTACAGATTCCGAACATAGTAAGTCCACTGGTTCTTTGGAAATCAAAATCTAATTATTTATAAATGCATCTGTTAAGGTAATACTCGTACTCTCTATTTCAGATACTCAATGAACACAAATCGCGTCATGTGCGTTGCCAAGTTTTGTTAACACCTTATTAAATAAAAGTTTTATATTCACTAAATACAGAGGTTCTTGCTATGTTTGGTATAAGGAGGTGAAAACATTGAGTTGGCCTGTAATTGTGATTTGTCAGGCTCGTAATCTCACGTTACTAGTGACTCGTAAATATACCTAAGGTATTGATTGTAAATCCGACGGCATCCCAGTAAACAGCTATGGCTTAAACGCGCACCTATCAACGTACTAGTGCAACACGTCATGGCGGTTGAAAGAGGTTATAAGAAGGCCAGGAACTGGGGGTTTCTCACTGCTTGCTTACCATATGGTATTTGAATAAGAAAGTAAAATTAGAGACAGGGACGGTTGGGATGTGTAACGCGTGTCCATCCATCAACTGCTGTGACTTAAATTTACTACGCACCGACTAGGTGCTCAGAGGCTCGCGTTTGACAAGTTTCTTATAACGGTTAACTAGATAAAGCTAAATAGCATCAGGTTCACAAATTTATTCAGGAACTTTAATTAACAATGGAATATGAAACAAAGATTTACACCACGTTACCAACTATATTGTCGCGTTGGTAATGTCAATCTGCTGTATTTGTTGTTTCTTTTTTCAAACGAAAGGGTATAAGAAGTAACTCCAAAACACTAGAAGTTGATGTCCGGCATGCTTTATAATCTGCTGTTAGGTGGATCTCCCATAAAGTTTCATAGGGCCATAGTTCTAAAGGTAAAACACTGTAACATCTGTGACGACTTACTCCTTTTACGTTCTAAATAAAAGACAGTGATGGATTTAGTGACGAATTTTGAAAAGATGAATAAACATATTAGATGTTTCTAAGGAAATAATTCATGCAGCTGTGACATACCTCGACTTCATGAATATCAGATCGCACCAGCTACAACAACTTGTGCGAAGCACAGCATCGCACAGCTTTTATTAGTTTTCTCCCATTTAAGTATTTCTATTCATCTGCGTCTGCTTTTACAGGAAGATATACAAGTTGATTTAGTGTCTGGTAAGCTAAAAGTCCCAGTTGTCAAAAAGACTTAACATTTGTCCACAGCCAGCAGCATTTAATTAAGACAGAACACTCCTCATCTATGACTGTATACTCCTGTTTTGCAGGCAAATAAAAGCTGAGACACTCAGCTATCCTGCTACCGATGTTATTGCTGGGGAAACTGTTTAATGACAGTGGTCTTGAAACATGGACAGTGTTAGACGTACTGTCTACAAAAAAACACCAAACGTACTTAAAGCTATCTTATAATATATGACAGCAAAAGTACCAAAGGCAATTTTTTTCTATTTTTAATCAGACTGATTTCAATCACTGTACTCATTAAGAACAGTCACTTCTACTTACTAAACTGATCCATTTTGTTGCAGGCGTTAAGAACTACACTTAAGTATACTATAATTCTATAGACTAATCTAAATTACATGTCAACCAAGAATGCTAAACTAAGCAAGTGTCATAAATATTGTTCCATTTGCACAGACATGTTGCTAAACGGATTAAAATGAACATAACTCAGCGGATAAAACCAAAACATGAAATATAGGCCAGTCGAACTTACCTAAGAGAAGACAAAGGATATATATATTGCTTTGAGACTGAAGACAACAGCCAGTTGTTCATAAAAAACATAGTCTACAGTACAACAAACATTTCTTCAATAACATCATGCACTGATGTCTATCTGGAAACAACAAAGTATATGATTAAACTAACTATGACTTGAGATATCATTCCAGCGTGCAATGAACGTACAGTGTAACGCAGTCAAACGTGGCGAATAAAAATTAAAAACAGAGCAGAATTAACAACATAATCTAGTTATTAAATTAAAAATACATTATGAAATGGCAAAATCTGTGGTTGCTTGAACGCACAGCTGACCCTGAGCGATACATTAAATTTACAGGGTTGCGTTGCGGATAAATTCACCTAACAATTAACTTAAGTTACACTGAACAAAATCAGTAATTGAAGTTATGTATTGTAAAATTAACCCATCTGCATGGCGTAGGAATTTTGAAAAAACGATTTGGAGCTGACGACTAATTGTCTCGTGTCTTTTTGACGTACTAAAACAAAACATCAAATTCGGTAACCTATTCTTGACCAGGTCAATCAGATTAATACTTAATAACAACTAATACTCAGATACTATGTTTAGTTTACCGAGCTCCGTACTCACCCAGTTTCGAATCATCTCGAGCTTCCATGTTTGAGGAAATTTCGAGGTATGTTGACGAAATTCCCCAAAACAAATGACTTTGACTAAGGTTAAAGGAGAATTTTGGAGAAATAATGGGAAAATTTTTTAGGTCTGGAGAAATTTTGGGGTTTAAGTACCATTTCCCCAAAGTTTATTACAGCGGCTTCCCCGAAATTTCTCCAAAATGGCTCGAATTTCCCACAAAATTGAGAGCTTTTAATAGCCAATAACTCCAGTAAAATAGAAATTCCATCAGTTGCGTATTAGCTCCTCGACTGCGTACACCCATCTAAGTTAGGGGATATTTGCCTTAGAGTATGCGGTATGCTGAACGTTAACTGCAAAGTTATCGGCCTTAGAAATAAGTCAAATAGATCAACTTGCCCCCTCCTGTTTATGTTTGACTATTGTGACGATGCTAAACAGTTTATTGATTGGAGCAAAAATATTGGCTCACTAATTTCATACAAAAATATAAAAGTCAATCCAAACCTTATGCCTTGTCAACGTCGTGTAAAAAGACATAAAGCGATAGAATTGCACGGGAGTGTTACAGTAAATAACCAGCTAGAGACAGTTTGCAACACAGTAATTAGATTAAAGCATAACATCACTCCACAAACGACTGGTCACTCTGTTGATCTAGATATGTCTGCTGATTAGAAACATTTGGATAAGCTACGAACCTCATCTGTCACGTAAAAGCATAAAGACATGTCTGATCCCGGCTGTTCGCTCAGCACTGTACTAAGATGTGAGTCATGTGACAAATCGCATCCTACTAAACCTATGCACTTGAAAATTAGTCCTCTTAAATATAGTCCACAAGTTGAGTCTAATGAGCCTAAATTCATTTCACAGAGACAACAAAATTCTCTAGCTCTGACAAAAAGGGTTGGGAAGATAAAACTCACGATACCCAATAGGGAAAAATGTAAGATTGAACCCAACTGCTCTATAAGTAACAGTGAACAGGTTCGCCCCGCTGATATGATATAACTTCAACACCTCTGAGTTGCAAAATGGGTAGTGGGATACAGCATAACAAGCTTTTTTACCATTGTTCCATTCAAGGAGTGAAGTTAGGCAGGGCTGTCCAATCTCATTATTCCTCTTCAAATTTGCCATCGATTACATTTTGTAAACAGCTCTGATGGATGTAATTAACGGTGGTGTGGATCTGTTGCCTGAAGAATCTGTTGCCCAGAAAATCCTACGTCGTGCATTATTCGCGGACGCCAGGACTGTTTGGAAGAAGCGGAGAGGTGGTCAGTGCATGACATGATGTCGTGGCTGCATCAGTCGCGACTCCTTCCATTTACGAGCAGCAGACCCCTCTCACGCTAACGTAACTAGCCACAACAGAGTCTACAAGCCCAACCACCAAGACTATTTTGCAAATAATCATACACTTCAGAATAGGCCTGTACAAGAATTTTTTTGGAATACGACCACTACTGGCACTTTAGTTACGGCATATAGCACAAGTCATTTTAAACCACATGCAAAACATGACCTTGTTTACTCCGTACAGTTTCCATCACAGAGTACCCCCACCCTTTCCTCCTGTGTAAACTTCTCAATCAATTTCACTGGCTCATTTGATACATCTCTTACTAAGTCTAGCTATCAAAATACTGAGCGATTAAAGAACATTCAATCCCTCACTTCATACTCAGCTTACACCCGTGAGGGTTACGAAAACTTTATTCGAGATACTATCGCTCGTTTTAACTTAGTAGGCTATTTGTTTAACATAGGAACGCTAGATCGATTTTCAATAAAAAGACGGATCTAGCCCTGTTTGTATCCATATATCAACCATCACTTATAATGATATCTGTAGCCTGGACTAACAGTAATATTTCCGACCGAAGTATATCTCTTGATAACGATTTCCTATATAGAAGTGAGAGATTGAAAGGACGAGGCAGAGGATGCCTTATCTACGCTTGCTCTAGCCTAAACTCACTGTGTGATATGCCTGAACTAAACAAACTGAAGGATTCGGTGTGGATTGTAATAAAACCGTCGGATTCCGTTACGTTACCCAAGCTGCCGAATTTGGGTAAATCCTCGAAGTAAAATAGAATTTCCCAAAGTTTGCGGAAACTATGGGGTTTGCGTCTCATTTTCCCAAAATTTACTATAGCCGTCCCCCCAAAATTGGCAGCTTGGGTACTGTTCGGATGTGTTTACCGTCAACGTAACGCATCAATAGATGAAATACCAGTATTATCGGAGGTGTTCACACTTGCATTCTTTCTTGTTGACAGGTAGGCTTATCTATAGTGACTTCAGCATGCCCGAAATTTCTTGGCTTCCAGTCAAAGCGCCGAGACGTTTTGAATCATTTATTGAATGTCTAGAGCTTGGAAAATGGACTTAGTATGTCAATAGCCCTATAAGACACCAAAATATCTTGGACTTATTTTTTGCCAACCCCAATACTTTGTATTAGAAAAGTTTCCAGGTAGTGATCATAACATTGTCATATACAGCCTTAATATAAAAACCACAGCCGGTAAACGTAAAACCGTAACACTTCGTAGAAACTATCGCGCGGTTGATTGGAATAACTTCCACAATTACCTAAGATGCAGTGATTAAGGAAATTTCTTTACTTCAAACAATACCGACACACTAACCAATATGTTTCATCTCAACATCAAAGTATCATCAACAACATCACACTTTTAGAATACTTTGGACCTACGTTCTCCAAAGATCTCTATATACCGGTCGGTACACAAAGACATCTTCAAAGACATTGTACTCGATTCCACAAATTAAATAACTTTTCCTCTTCAGTAAAGATGGCAGAAATACTTGTTCGAACAGAGGCAATAAGTAAACAAAAAGCAGTAGCACAGGAAAAACGTGCAGTTGAACTTAATAATAACTCCTCTGCACTCACCATACTACTCCAAAATAAACTTAGACGTTCTAAATCGAGAGGGAGTATATTCATTAAAGGCAAACTAGTATACCAAGATCCCAAACTTGTTACAGAACTAATTAGTGAACACTTTCGTTTCTCACTAACTAACGGAAAATCATTTAATGATTCAGAACCAATCCCAGTAACTCCCTGTGAAATTACTAATATAGAATTCAATGTACAAAATATCTCCAAGGCAATCAGTACATTGAAACACTCATACCTTGATGGACCAGATGGTATTCCATCTAGCATGCTAAAACGTGGAGGTGATGATATGTGTGTTTTGCTTCTCAAACTATTCGCGATATCACTCTCTTCAGCATGTTACCCCACTGCCTGGAAAATTACACATATCATTCCCAAAATTAAAACAGGACCTGAAGCAAACGTTGAAAATTACCGGCCTATAAACATAACTTCAGTGGTATCCGGAGTGATGGAAAAAGTAGTTAAGGCGGCTGTAGTCCAACATCTACTAACTAATAATCTCATCTCGACCTCCCAGCATGGATTTCTTAGGTCTAGATCATGCGATACATGCCTAGTAGACTACATAAATGATATGACTCTGAAACGAGACAGCGGACTCCTTGTATCAGTCCTATTCCTAGACTTTAAGAAAGCCTTTGATAAGGTCCCACACAAAAGGCTACTCGTCAAACTAAAGTCCTTCGGAATAAAAAACTCACTGTACTCATGGTTTGCTTCGTTCTTAACAGAACGTAAACAGATGGTAAAGTACAATGATTGTCTCTCGTCCCCTAGACCAATCACCAGTGGAGTCATCCAGGGAAGCGTATTAGGTCCACTTTTGTTCCTTATGTATATAAACGATATATGTAACACCATAGAATTTGGGAGACCATAATTATATGCTGATGATCTCAAAATAGTATACAGCTATAAGCCTGAGACACTATGCGGAAGTGTATCCCAGATTCAAAAGGACCTCGATAACTTATTTATATGGAGTGAAAAATGGCAATTACCATTTAACCTCAACAAGTGCGGGATCATGCACTTCGGAAAGCATCCCTATAAACCGCAACTTCACTTAAATGAAAGTAGAGTTCAAACACTCGAATCAGTACACGATTTAGGAATTAATTACACAGGAAGCCTGAACTTTGAAGAACATGCCTCCTCTATTATTTCTAAATCTAGACGGCTAATTGGTTTTATAATGAAAAACTTTTTCACAACAGAGGGTAAACTTACTCTCTACAAAATATGCGTACGACCCTCCCTTGAATGCTGCTCTTTTGTCTTCTCTAATATGAATATCACAGACAAGATAAGAGTAGAAGACGTTCAAAGACGTTTTACACGTCAACTACTAGGATGTAACTCGAATCTCGATTACACAGACAGATGTAAGCATCTATCTTTATAACCTTTATGGCACCGTAGGCTAAAAAACAATTTAATATTTCTCTACAAAGCGACATATGGGCTCTCCTTTCTAACCACCTGCCCGACTATCACCCACGACCCAGCCTATAGACTTAAAATCAACGCATATACACTACTTACCGTAATACACCAAAAACAAATGCGTTGTAAGTTTTTCACAATACGGTATAGTTTATTGTGGAACAGACTGCTAATGCCTATCCGTAACTGTGATACGTTTATCAGATTCAAAAGGCTAATAACCCTATTTCTAGATTTCAAAGTGTTTCAACATTTCCATGAACTCCCACCCACCAATGAGGCACTTTATTACGAACCACCTAGTATCCAGAAAAAACAAGAATATAACAAGCCTGACTGTTATTAATACGAATATAACCAAATCACAGAATACATGACTTATCATTTCCTATTATTCATTGTTTGCCCCAAATGCCCTAGTACGGCCAAGATTGGGGATAGTCCACACTTCGTCTCGAAATAATCTCACACGGCCACGCGTATACAGCCTCTGAGAGGGAAATCCTACTCACTGCCTTTTTGTGGCGGGGGTGTTGATTACAAAAATGGAAGGACGAAAAGCGATTATCCGGCCGTTTAACCGGATCCCAAACCAATGGTGCACATGGGCTTAAGTATCCTGCAGGAACAAATGGCGTATGAACCGATCGTTGGTCACCGGCTACCATGGGACTGCATCTCCTTACGATGCTCCACTGCTTTGTGGGTTAGACCTGTGGGTCAAAGGCTCGGGGTGTGGCCTACTGAGATGACCACCTGCTTCGGTCTGGGCACCAGAGTAGTATCACAGTCCACACACAAATATGATGAACTGCCTATTATTATGGAAACTGTTTTACCTGCTTCAACTAACAATCAAATCATTACTATTATTAATAATATTATTTACCACATTATTCACTTTCTTTTATACTTATACAGCGGCTCGTCTTTGGTGGAAATTCGACTGTATCTAAACGTTCCCAAGTCACTGTCCGGTTAAAAATTGTATGTCACCACTGAATATGAGTGCTGAAGCGGTTTTTCTGAATCCACGTGCACCATTCAAACTGGCTGCCTTCAACGTTCGCAAACTTATGCAGGTTGGACAACAGATATGGCTGGCTGTGTTTTTATAAAGTCTTAATATCGATGTCTGCTGTCTATCCGTGACCCGTATTCAAGACTCTGGTGACGTACTACAAATTCGCACCCCATCTGTTGCTTCGAAAAGCTTGTTTTACGTGCGTTTATCCGACGACCTTGCGGCATCTTCGTCTGGCCTTGCTGGAGTTGGTGTCGCACTAGATTAGAAAGTTCCATCAAAGTGAGAAGTAATCGGCCTGAGAAACGATGTCTTTTCGTCATCTCCGCCTATGCCCTGACAGGATGCAGCCCGGATGCAATCAAGGATGAATTCTACCACCAGTTAACTGTTCTCCAGAAAGTACGTTCGACAGATATTGTATTACCAGCCGGACACTTGAACGCTCAGGTCGAGCGTCTAGGCACAGAAGAGAGTCGTTTGGGTGGCCGATGGGGACTTGTTGGTCGCAGGACAGATAACGGTGACCGTCTACTGCAATTTTGTACAGACCTAACCTGTTTTTGGCTAGCACTAGCTTCCGGCACAGTCATCGCCGATGTGCAACCTGGCGTCCTCCCTCTGCATCTCAAGCTTGGACTCAGACTGATCACATCGCGATCAGCTACCGCTGGCGTGGTTGTGTAAAAGACTGCCGCTCCTTTTGGAGTACCTATCTGGACTCTGATCATGCCTCGGTCTGCGCCAATCTCGCCTTACTTTTCAGTGGCCAACGAAGTGACCGCCACCAACGGATTGATGTAAGCAAGTTGGTTGCAACTTCTGTTGCAAGTAAGTATCAAACCGACCTAGCTTCTAGGCTAGCTACCATTCCACCGAAACGTATAGATGAGCATTGGTTGCAATCGCATGACGCCATGAAAATGGCGGGTACAGTCAGTTGTGGGTTTGCGAAACGTCCGGCTTATAAGCACTGTGTTTTTTCAGGCTCCTTACAACTCATTGAAGCTCGTCGGTCTACTCCGAGTGATCGTGAGTTTGACCATAAACGAAGGATGTTACGTAAGGAAATTGGGCAAAGCTTGCGTAAGGACTGAGGAGCCTGGTAGTCGGAGCGTGCTAGTGATCTGGAAGCAGCAGCTGCATCTGTTAATTACCGGAAGCTCGTCCAACTCATCCGAGCCACTGGCAGCAAGAAGTCTAGTGTGAGCGAAACAATCCGCGAGGATGATGGGATGCCAATCACTAACTCCATCGACGTCTTAGACGATGGGCAGAATTATTCGAAGGGCAGTTCAACTGGCCTGCTGCTCCGGCAACATCGGTCAGACTGTCCTGTCCTTCATGGCCGGTGACGACTGATCGACCAAAACTACAACTCTTGAAGCGCTACAAATCACCTGGCCCAGACGACTCACCTCCGGCTCTTTTTAAAGATGGTGGTGACTTTCTGACAAAGGAACTGACGACGTTGTTTACAAAAAAGTGGGAGTTAGAGAGTGTATCAACGTCATGGAATAAGTCGATAGTTGTCCCTATCTTTAAAAAGGGTTCACGTCGTTCCTGTAACAAATATCGGGTAACAAGTCTACTTCTGATTGCGTCCAAGCTATTGGCTTCCGTCATACTTCGTAGGCTTTTCAAAACCCGAGAAAGATTGGCTCGCGAGGATCAGGTCAGGTTTCGTTCTGGTCGAGGATGTATTGATCATATCTTCACCCTCCGCCAAATATTAGAACACCGTCATACTTATCAAAGGCCAACAATCGTAGTGTTTCTTGACATCAGGGCTGTCTTCGATTCGTTGGACAGGATTGTTGTTTAGGATTGTCTATTGAAGAAGGGTGTGCCTAAGATATTCATTATTATCCTAAAAGCCTTATATACAAAGACCTCAGGCAGAGTGAAGGCATACAACCATTTTTCTCCATTGTTCCATTTGAGCAGTGGGGTTAGACAGGGTTGCCCAATCTCACCATTCCTCTTCAAATTTGCCATCGATGATATTCTGGAAACAGCTCTGATAGATGTAAGTAACGGTGGTGTAGATCTGTTTCCTGAAGTAAGACTTCTCGACCTTGAGTATGCGGATGATATTGTCTTACTGTGCGATAATGCCCAAGGCATTCAATCCTCACATATACAGTTGGCAATCAGTGTCCGTAGGTATGGTATGTGCTTTACACCTTTGAAGTGCAAAGTACTTCTACAAGACTGGCAGGATTCCAATCCTGTACTCACCCTGGATGGTGAGCAGATAGAAGTAGTCACTAAGTTCGTGTGTCTGGGTAGCTGCATAAGCGCTGGTGGGGGTGTGAGTGATGAGATCAATGCACGTATAGTGAAAGCCAGAGTGGCTTATGCCAATCTGGGCCACCTTTGGCGCCTTCGTGATGTTAGTCTGACTGTAAAAGGTCGGATGTACAAAGCGTCGGTGAGAGCAGTTTTGCTCTATGCTTGTGAAACCTGGCCTCTCCAAGTTGAGGACGTTAGACGACTCTCTGTTTTCGATCATCGCTGTCTCCGAAGGATTGCTGACATTCAGTGGCAACACCATGTCAGTAATGCAGAGGTTCGGCATCGTGTGTTCGGACACAGAGACGATGATCCAATCGATGTCATCATCTTGAAACACCGACTTCGGTAGCTTGGACATGTTCCACGAATGTCGTCCCAGAAACTCCTAAGTCGTGCAGTATTCGCGGACGCCGGGACTGTTTGGAAGAAGCGGAGAGGTGGTCAGTGCATGACATGATGTCGTGGCTGCAAAGGACTGGCTTGTGTTGATCCTTTACGACTCCCTGGTTGGAGTTCGAGAGATGGTGCTACACAATGGATAGATACGTTATCAAATGTGGCTCAGAATAGAAGCCAGTGACGATTCTGCTGTAACATTCTTTTACTTTCTTCATAAAAAGTGGTTGTGTCTCCCTCAACTGAAAGATTTCTTCTCATTGTACCTTTCCTTCCCTCATTATTACCACACTACTTAACACCAATCTCTTCGTTATTGTTTTCTTTCTTTTACTCTCCTTACCTTTTTTTCTCGTCGAATTCTCATTGTTTTGTGTGACACATACATATTGGCGCTCTCTTGTACCAATATTTATGTGTTTTAATAAATAAATAAATAAAATGTATTGTTTACTAATCATGGCCTTATGCTCCTAACTCTCGATTCAGTTCCAAAATCTTTTTACAGGTTAAATATACATTATTCTTCTCAAGTGTCATGCCTTTTTATTCTATTGAAAGTAGACAGACAACTCACTAATCTTATGAATGCTGATCTACTAAGGCCGACCATAGAAAGCTCAAATTTGGTCATATAGTTTTGTGAGTTGCTCAATTTTTCATTTTCTTTCCCCTAAAATCTTCTTTTTCCTACAGTTTTGTACCCTCTCATATCCTTTGATTTGCTACTGGTCCTTACTTTCTTTAAACCATTGGTTAGCTTCATAGCAGTGTGATATAATAAATGGATATCTAGCCCATAATTAAAATTATTTAACTATCTGATTTGCTTGTAAAAAGAAACTAAAAGAGACAGTGTATTCCAACCATGGACTTTGATTAAAGCATTATTCATACTCATTACAAACGTAAGAGAGCCTAACATCACAAAAGGAGGGAGGGTGGCGTTACTGACCAGCAAACATGATAGTGGGGAGATAAATTCAATCCACCCATGTCTGTAAGGCAGAACATTTTGTTTAATTACGGCTCCTTATGGTTTAGTTGGATGTCACGAACTTATGGTATTGATGCTGACTTATCACGCAAAATACCTCTTTAAATCGTGTTACGAATGTTGAATTGGTTTCACTTCCTACCCAGAAATCCTATTACAAGGAAAACATATAATTCGCCAATATACGAAGCCTACGCAAGACCCAATAAAATCTATAAAAATATAATAAATGAAAAAATAAAAGGGCTCTAACAGCTTTTAAAAAAAAAAAAATAGCCAATTGTGTATCACAATACTGTTTTCAGTACTATATTTTATAACTACACATAATCTTATACCCTCAGCTCTTTTCTGAACCACCTGCGTTTGTCAGCTGTTTATCTTAATGGTTCAAATGGTTGTGAACGGAATAGAAGAAGCTTCCGTGTTTAGTAGCAGGGGATCACTAAATCCTCCAGGCAGGAGCCTAGGCATGTTAACGATAAAAGAGGAAAAAGAAATAGGTGAATCAGTGCGATGCTGTCCTTGGTCCTTAAGAATAGGTCAAGTTGCTTCTTGAAGGACTCCTGGGGAGTCGCTTGGACTAGCTCGGCCGGCAAAGAGAGTTCCAGCATTTGACAAATCTTAAGGAATAAAATTTACGTCTACTTTCCGTTTTGCTATGTTGTGTCTCCAGTTACGGATGTTACACCTTAGGTTGGTGTTCGAAGTAGGCTCAAGAGTTTAAGTTTAAGAGGATGTCCAGAAGTGTTGAGAATACTATAAGCCATTAATACATTGTTCACAATTATTTTTTTTAACATATTAGAATGCCCTTGCGTAATAAATACTCTTAAAAAAATAGACTGAGTAATCATACCTTAAACATTTCTTCATGAATATTGGCTACACTACCTCTCGTTCTTTCGTCTACTTTTTCCATCTTTCAGCCCGTTTGAGATATGGAACGGGTGACTTCGTCCTACACTATTTTTAAAGGCTAAGGTATTCCAAAGGGATATATACATGCGATTTCTAGAAGCCCCTACCGTCAATGGACTTATCTTTGAACATTATTTGCACGTCGCAACGCAACTTACATGAAGTGCGCCACGTAGTACTGACTGATACCATCTACATTCATATCTTTTAAATTATCAACCCAGCTGAGTAATTCAATACAGTGGATAATGTATCATTTATAACAATTTGATCTTGCCTGTAAACTGTCATGCCTCATGTAACAAACTGTTATTTGAAAATATTATTATTATAATCATTATTGTCCTTCTGAATAATTTAGTGATGCAAATATGATCTACCTGGTTCTCTGTGCATTGATTCATTGAAACGCATGTAGTTTTGTGTATGCTTTATTTGAATAATGCAAATCATCATACTCGTTCCTTTCTCCCAGACAGTCCCCGTCGTCTAATGATATCTTCATATCCAGCGCTGTCCATTCAAACTTTGACGTGTAGTTTTCCATCAGGATTATTAGGTCATTTCTCAAGGACCTCTTCAAGATCGATTACACACTCCATAAGGCTGATGATTATTGTTGTCGTTGGTACCATTGATGGATGCACAGTAATCAATCATTTTGATCGTGATTATTTCTGTCCTAGTTTTGAATGGTGCCTCGATGATCCTCGATCTATGATTTCCCTACCTATTCAATGCATATTGCACATTTTTCGACAACAATTGATCAACTTCTTGCGTGTGCGGAGCATTTCCCTTATTTGATCAGAGTACAGAGGAATCTCTCCAGAACTCATCTTTTTCTATCCAGGTTGGTTCCAGTGGGTTAGACTTATTTCAAGCACTATTGAGTTGCATCCCTCTCATTTCATTAAATATTTGAATGACGCTTTCAGTCTCCCACATTTTCTGAACCTTTTATTTCACATATAATTTTTTCTATGGTTGTTGAGTGTTGTATAGGTCCCGTGAATTCCGAGGAATTTAGGACTTCATCATGAGGCGTGAAAATTCATTCGAATCGGAGCGCAGAATATAAATAAGCTGAAGTGATTATTGCGGTGAGCGCTTCTTAACAAGGTTCATTTCTACGGAATGGGGTTGTTGACATCGCTCCTGAGCCTCTACGTTCAAATGTGCAGATGATATACTTATTTCGTGGAAAGAGATTAAGAAAACTATTACTAAAAGTGTCTAGTTACCAAGTGTCGCGTGATGTTCGGAAACCACTATTCGCTTTGTGGATTATTCGAATAACACATTTGTTGCTAGATTACTAAACCAACAATCCAATCTGAGATAATTTCACTTCACTTTTAAATACACGCAGAGCAGTCGATTATTATTTGATCAGAATTTATGAGGATGATGAAATTGAGAAGACGGATGAATATGCGAATTTTATCATATAAACATACTAATTTTACAAACATTTAAAGATCTATAAGTGGAATAATACGAAAATAAACAAAAGAGCACTGTTGATAATTCTATACTTCCATGGCGTAAACTCTATGTACTCTCAACATTCACATCAGAAAAATGGACATTTTATGACTTTAAAATTTTATTTCATCTTATTTCTCACTTGAAATTTTCAATCAACTTAACTGATTGGTTTCATTTTCATATTAACATTGTTGAACATCTACATTCTGAAATTTTGTGAAAAACATTTTGCGAATTTCATATTGCAATGTAGTTCTCTCAGTTAACCAACAAACATTCCTTCTTCTATGTAACTGAACATGAACGAGATTTGCCAGGCAGCTTTCCAGTTCTTTTTTATATGTTAATTTCACTGAAGTTACTACTTCTATAAATTTGGTGTTTATCATATTGTGTTAATGAGGTGCGGTAACTTGAACCGATGAATACACTTCCTTCGTCCTACGTTGTATATGATTGATTGAAATTTGAAGTCACGGATCACTTAATTAATCATCAATTTAGATATAAATCTATAAAACCCGATTTACCAGAACGTCATGTTTTCATCAAATTTATCTTACTGAAATGTCAGGTTTTTTCATCAAATCAATTTCGTCTCTTTCTTAATATCTTTATTCAGATTAAATCAGTCAGTCCGACATTGAATATGATGAGTCGTGGCTCTTAACTTGTGTATGTCTTTGGTGTATATTTTTGGCCAGTTTTAAATTCAAATAAATTGCCTACCTGTCCAGTGTCACAGGGATGTTTTACTGTCCTTCAACTAATATCGACATTTAAGTAGAAGCATATTAGAACGACAACTCAGTTAGAACGAGGAAAATAACTTTTGTGATTCTGCCGTAATCTCAGAAATTAATTAATTTTCTTTTATCATTTCATAAAACTAGTTGTGAAAACAGTTTTATCGTGTATGCATTACATTTACAATGAAAGCGAAAAATTATTGTTTAGCTATCAAAGCATTGAAATGATCGTATGAAATGCATCGAATGCTCAATTGTTCCCACACAGATCAAATTTAACACACGAATCAATTCTTTTCTTAAAATATAAGGCTTAGTTTTAAATCTATTGTAACCATATTAGCAAATCAAAGAAACAGTGCTGAGTCTCCGAGAATTCTTTGTTGAATTCTCACTTCCGTATGGCTACAAAGCATTGTATCATCACAAATGATATCAATTTGTGATATAATCTCCACACTTAATTTTAATACTGAACAATTTGGAGACTCCTTGCTAACACTGGCCATTACCTCGAACGAGTCTGTCAATTGTCCTCCATGCACGATTTTGCAGTTTAATCCATAAAAAGAATTCTGTATGATGTTGTCTATCTTCTCAGGTACGCTGTAGTTTAGATGAAGCTTCAATAGTGTTGTCCTGTCCACGTTATCAAATGCTTTCTCGTAGTCAATAAAGTTGATGTAGAGTGACGATTGTTCCACAATGATGTGTTTCACTGATTTCAAGCACCTTCAAGTTGTATCTCAACATTTCTGCAGCAACTTAGATGACTATCCAGGCCTCTCAGATTGTACGAGCATTCCATGTACCCAAATAAATGGGTACCCTGGTTGTCAGAAGGGGCATCGGCCTTGCCATTTCACAAGGAACTTGACTTTCACCATAAGGCGTCATAACTCTTCTAAATGAAGACCTTCTGACCACCAGGGCAAAGTTTAAATGGTTTGAATGCAATTCGCTGGATAGCGTTTTTCAGCTAGTTAGTTTTCCATGGGGTAGGTAGCCAACCCCATGCTCAAGATCCTTCCTTCATCCCGGCTTGAGGAATTCAGTAGCTCTAAAGGTGCAATATAATTTTCCGTATTTTTCATCCCATGAAATTATTCAAGTCTTTCAAATTTAAGTGGTAATTATAAGTAACCTCTATCAACTGTTTCTCATTAGGTCAAAAGTGTATTCATCACATGTACCAGAAATTCACTGATAATAATGCCCATACAATTATCCACATCTGTGTATACGTTTTCAGATGTTCGGAATTTTGTAAACTGAGTTATTTAGTTACAGCTAATACTAACATATTTTAACGAGCCTACTATCGTTTTTGCTTATTTTATTTCTTTTTATTAAATCGAGATATTGACTTGAAATAAATACTCATGTATAACACCTTCTTATACTTGTGGCTTACTGATAAATATTTTCGGTGGCGGTCAACAGATTACGTAACTTATGCAACTGAAAAACAACTCGTAGTGCACTTTTAGTGGACTGAAGTTACCAGTCTATTTATTTACCAGTCTACTTACTTACGCCCGTTACTCCCAATGTAGTATGAGCCGCCGACCAGCATTCTCCAAACCACTCTGTCCTGGGCCTTCTTTTCTAGTTCGTTTCGATTCTTGTTCATTTTTCTCTCAATTTCACGGCGTAATGTATTCTTTGGTCTTCCACTTTTCTTCTGATCTGCAGGATTCCATTTGAGGGCTTGTCTTGTGACGCAGTTGGGTGCTTTCTTCAATGTGTGTTCTATCTACTTCCAGCGCTTCTTCTTGTTTTATTCCTCCGCTGGGATCTTATTTGTTCTATTGCACAGTAGGTTGTTGCTAATAGTGTAGTGTCTGATCAACGGACCTGAAGTATTTAGCATAGACAACTGTTAATAAACAACTGTATCTTCTGGATGATGGCTTTTGTAATTCTCCAGGTTTCCGCCCCATACAGTGGAACTGTCTTGACATTTGTATTGAAAATTCTGACCTTGGTGTTGGTTGACATTCGCTTTGAGTTCCAGATGTTCCTCAGTTGTAAATATGCTGCTCTCGCGTTGCCGATCCGCGCCATCACACCTGCATCAGATCCACCATGTTCATCGATAGTACTCCCCAGATATTTGAACGTTTCTACATCTTCCTAATCTTCTCCGTCAATTGTGATTGTAATGGTACATGCTGTGCTGTATCGAAGAATTTTGCTTTTCCCTTTGTGTATATTGAGACCTACTGCTGCTGAGGCTGCTGCTACACTGACCGCCTACTGCTGCATTTGTTGTTACGTGTACAATAGAATAGTCAAATCATCTGTGAAGCCTAGATCACCCAGCTGCATCCTGGATGTCCACTGTATCCCGTGTATCCCTTCAGATGTTGACGTCTTCATGATCCAAATGATTACCAGGAGAGAGATAAAGGGTGAGAGAAAGCAACCTTGCCCGAAACCGGTCTTCACTTCGAACGAAATTACAGGATAATTGAAACTAATTCCCAGTAAGAGTTTTTGTCTCATAAATGCAAACGATGTATATGAAAACAACAATGGAATGATGCTCAATAAAAGATAAATAAAATTATCAACATTTCACGGTCTAACTGATAACTAACTTCAGAATGTAATCCAAAGAATTCCAGTGAAAAGCATCTATGAAGAAGTTTAAAAATTTTGAACTTAAGAAGATTATCCATTTTAAGCAATGGAAGTTGTTCACATAATAAAGATGAAATAAGACAATGTTAACATATGGTTTCAAAGTCAGTTGTCCAGAGCATAAATGTACTTGATAAGATTAAAGGCCGTGGATTGAACAGCAGATTTATATATGTTGATTGGTTGTCGACAGAGTTGAATGCCGAACTGCGATTAACGTTGTGATCAATCTAGATAAGGTTTGGAATAGCTTCTTATCCATACATGCAATCACGGACTTGTGAAATCAGAAAGGAATCCATTTGAACTTCATGATCTGAGACATTTCATTCCATTGGGAACTTGATCAGTTAGTGCACAGATCTCATCGTATCATGTCACGGATATTTACTGGAACTACAGTCGTGGTCATTACAAATATGTTATGCACAAATCGATACCAATATACTATTATTTACAAAGACATCTCATTAACGATGAAGCTAGTTTAGTAGACAGGTAAAATGAATGTTGAATTAGGTCATGTTGACTATGAAAATAATCAATAAACACTATATCATCAAATCGCACACAGTTGAGGAGTAGTCTGTCAATCTGATGATTATCAGCAAGACAATGTTTCTCTTTCTCTCATAAAATCGATCAGTTCATTAGTCGTTCAGGCATTTCTCATAGTTAAAACATTCCAATTACACTTCTATTAATACATTTTTTAATTGAGTAGCAGAGTTAATTATAATGTGCATATTCTTCTATCTTTCATTTAGTGGAGAAAACTTCGTTGTGTTTTGCAGATATTCAAGGCGACTATTGTTCACATGATCTATATTCACGCTCAGTCCTCTTACATCCTGACATATCGGAATGTTTCTGGCCCCTTCCATCATTAGTTCATCGCAAGAAACTGTGTTCGACATTGTTCTGTCGAGCGACATTTTACAACCAGCATGTGATGACAAAGAGTGAACTGCATTAATTTCTTACCAAAGTTGTGGACGTTTACACATCCGTTGATTCAAGAAACTAGTAGTCAGTTGATAGAGCGTTTAGCTCGGGTACATACTGACGTCAGCTATTGCAACAACTGCTTTAACGTACTTGATTTATCAATTGTTCTTTGACCAACTCCGGTTAATCAAAAAGTACATTTCATTACACGTGAAACACATAGAATCAGTTCATATCTAGCTGTATCGTATCACAGACGTTCATAACCGGTCTTCACACTGAGAGCAAAATATCTTCAGTCGAACTAACTGAAGATTTCTGAATACTAACCACTCAGTATAATCTATGCAATGTTTATAACGGTTTATTCTTAACGCATTACACAATGCCATGTCTTAAATTGTAGAAGGTATTGGGTCGGCCTCAATCAATCAGTCAGTGTGTCGTTCATCTTACTTTCACTCTGAACACATGTGCAGGTTTTGAAGAGCAACGAAATGGGAAACGATGGATTGTCAAGCAATCTAATGGATCGGTACATCGTATTCAGAACCAATCAAGGTTCATATTGTTAGTATTCCGCTCAAGGTGGTGGTTGGAGTGTGAAGACATACAGCTTATCTGTGGTTTATTGTGCATATCACCGATACATCAGATTTTTAGATAAACCATAGTGTCACATTTTGTTGCTCTTCAAAACCCGCACATACTTTCACAATGAAAATCAAATGGATGATCTTTGGAGGAACGCAGTCTAAAATGTAGTGCTCAATGAAATTGTGTGAAGGGAATGTCAAACCACATTTCCAAAACCATCGTTGAATCGGATGAAATTACAGTCGGTAGAAACATTGGAAAGGAAACGAGTTACATTCAAACAAGTGGTTGCAAACGGAAGAATTGTTGTTACAGTATGAATAAATATTCACCGTTTGGTGTTCAACAAAACTATGTCTATGAAGAGCGTCTACCACAATTAACATCAAATATGTCAGGACAACAAGGTTCTAAGCATAGCGAGCGAATTTGAAGCAGAGACGAATGTGTGTGTGTGAGCGAATACGCAGACAAATTTAGAGTCAAATCGATAAGGCACAGCGAGACAAGGGAGAGGCTAATAATAAGATTCGTGCACACACACATACATGAGGAAGAGAATGAACAATCGAGCGACACTTAAACTGTCAACATTTGAGCTAGAGTTCATCATGGGATCAAGCCTAAACGTTTATACAGATATGATAGTGATCAAAATAGTACGAAGAAATATGCGAATGGTCACTGTTCGAATAACATTGTCTGTTAAGTGAGTCAATAAAATAGCTTAACCAAAATTAGCCACAATCCATGTTGATTTCAGATGATTTGGTATAATCTCATTGATAAGATGAACACGATGGGTCGGTAGTTGTGAAACTGCTCATAAAATTCTTTGACATGAAAACTGTGAAAAGCTGGATATTTGTTTCTTCAATATCGGATGAAATTTCTAAGCATTCAGAACGTCCATGTTGCGAATATCTTTCTTTCTTACTTACTTACTTACGCCTGTTACTCCTCGTGAAGGAGCATAGGCCGCTCACCAGCATTTTCCATCCAACCTTGTCCTGGACAATCCTTTCTAGCTCCGTCCAGTTGTAATTCATCGTTTTCATATCTGCTTCTAATATCCGACGCAATGTGTTCTTTGGCCTTCCTCTTTTTCGCTTTTTTTCAGGATTCGAAGTCAGCGCTTGCCTCGTGATGCAGTTTGACGATTTGCGTAATGTATGTCCTATCCATTTCCATCGTCTTTTCCTAATTTCTTCTTCAGCTGGAAGTTGGTTTGTTCTATCCGACAGAAGGCTATTGCTGATGGTATCCGGCCAATGGATGTTGAGTATCTTGCGTAGACAACTATTTATAAATACTTGTACCTTCTTGATGGTGGTTGTTGTAGTTCTCCAAGTTTCAGCTCCATACAGTGGAACTGCCTTGACGTTGGAATTGAAGATTCTCACTTTGATATTGGTTGAAAGTTGCTTTGAGTTCCATATGTTCTTTAACTGTAGGAATGCTGTCCTTGCTTTGCCAATCCTTGCCTTTACGTCTGCATTTGAACCTCCTTGTTCATCGATGATGCTTCTCAGGTATGTGAAGAACTCTACATTTTCCAAAGTTTTACCATCAAAAGTGATTGGATTGTTGTTTTCCGCTTTGAATTCGAGGACTTTGGTTTTCCCTTTGTGTATGCTGAGGCCTACTGATGCAGAGACTGCTGCTACACTGGCTGTCTTCATCTGCATCTGTTCGTGTGAACGTGATAGGAGGGCTAGGTCATCTGCAAATTCCAAATCGTCTAATTGATTTTGAGCTGTCCATTGAATTCCGTGTTTTCCGTCAGATGTCGAGGTCCTCATAATCCAGTCGACCACCAGAAGAAAGAGGAAGGGAGAGAGTCGACAGCCTTGTCTGACTCCGGTCCATACTTGGAATGCATCTGTCAGCTGTCCTCCATGCACTACTTTGCACTGTAGTCCGTCGTATGAGTTCCGGATAATGTTGACAATCTTCTCAGAAACTCCGTAGTGTCGAAGAAGTTTCCATAACATCCTCCTAGCCACACTGTCAAATGCCTTTTCATAATCAATGAAGTTGATGTATAGTGATGAGTTCCACTCAACTGATTGTTCGACGATGATACGTAGTGTTGCAATTCGGCCTGTGCATGGTCGATCCTTACGGAATCCAGCTTGTTGATCTCAAAGTTGGTCGTCTACTGCAACTTTCATCCGGTTCAGCAACACTTTGTTGAAGACCTTCCCTGGTATTGACAGCAGTGTAATGCCTCTATAGTTTTCACATTTGCTCAGATCTCCTTTCTTTGGAATCTTGACGAGGTGCCCTTCTTTCCAGTCCATCAGCACTTGTTCCTCTTCCCAAATCTTTTTGAATAGAAGGTAAAGCATGCTTGTAGTTGCTTCGATGTCGGACTTCAGTGCTTCAGCTGGTATGTTGTCCGGACCCGCTGCTTTCCCGTTCTTGATTTGTCTGACGGCCATTCTGATTTCTTCCTTCGTTGGTGGGTTGACGTCTATGGGAAGATCTGTGTGTGCCGCTTCGATGTCCGGTGGATTCATTGGAGCCGGCCTATTCAGGAGTTCCTCGAAGTATTCTACCCATCTATTCCGCTGTTGTTGAATTTCGGTGATTGGATTGCCTTCTTTGTCTTTGACCTGTCTCTCTGGTTTACTGTATTTTCCTGCTAGTTTCTTCGTTGTATCGTAAAGCTGTTTCATATTTCCTTCTCTAGCAGCTTTTTCTGCCGTCGTTACTAGTTCTTCCACGTATTTCTTCTTGTCGGCTCTAATGCTCCTCTTCACTTGTTTGTTTGCTTCTATGTATTCAGCTTGTGCTTGGACTTTCTCTGCTCGTGTTCGGCTGTTGTTTATTGCTGCCTTCTTGTTCTTCCTTTCTTTGATCTTGTCCAGTGTTTCAGTAGTGATCCATTCTTTATGATGGTATTACTTTAGACCCAGAACTTCTTGACAGGTTGAAGTTAGTGCTTCCTTGATGCCTTCCCAGTTGTCCTCCATACTAGTTTCTTCTTCTTTCAGTAGATCTTGTAAGGCTTGGTACCTGTTGTTGAGAGCTATCTTGAATTCATTGAGTTTGTCAGTATCTCGAAGGAAGGCTGTATTGAACCTTTGTAGTGCTGTTTGTCCACTTGTACAGTTCTTTTTTAGCTTCAATTTTAAATTGGCCACAACTAGGTGGTGATCTGAAGCTACATCAGCACCTCTCCTGGTTCTCACATCTTCCATTGTCCTTCGGATTTTTTTGTTGACGCAAATATGATCTATTTGGTTCTCTGTAGTGTGGTCCGGTGAGATCCATGTAGCCTTGTGTATACGCTTGTGTGGAAATATTGTGCCTCCTATGACCAATTTGTTGAATGCACATAGATTTGCAAATCTTTCTCCATTTTCGTTTCTTTCTCCCAGAACATGTCGTCCCATAATATCTTCATATCCAGTGTTTTCTATTCCGACTTTGGCATTTAGATCTCCCATCAGAATAGTTAGGTCCTTCCTAGGGCATTCCCAACCCTCCTCCTTTACCCGGGCTTGGGACCGGCAGTAACCCTATCAGAGCTACAGGCGGAGTTAAAAATTTGGAACGCTTCATGATTTTGCGTGTCATCCTTGCTCAGGGGCCATGCTAATCTCTGTATCGTTCCAATTTTTTAGTATATGTACCGCCGAAGCGAGTACGAATATCTTCATTGAAGAACATTAATTTTCGCTTAAAGATTGAGATACCTAGCTTACTGATCTCATGCACTACTGTAATTAACGATGCCCACATTGCTTTTACTCCTCCTGTAGTTAGTCATTGTAGTCGTTAATTCGGACGATGATATGATGTGTATAATGCAAATTGAAGATGTTTGGTTGTAGCGACTAGCTGTTTCCCGTCAATTTGTGTATCAAATCTAATCAAGCATGCATATTAGGCTATCAATTATTGACTAATCTAAAACAACGACGAAATGAGATAAAAGTATTCACATTCTGTGCACATATCTTTATTGACTAATTATTTAAAACAAGTTTGTGAACAAAATGGAAGACAAATCTCCATTATATCACCACATGTTGATGTCCTGATATTGTTATTCATGTGTCGGAATGCACCGGGACGGTTTTTAATGTCCACAATAACAGATTCTCCATCTTTTTTTAAATTGAAACCGTCAGGCTTCACTTCCATTTCTATTCTTCCATTTTCGTTATCTGTTTCTTCTAGTGGAACTCGTTGACACGAAAACCGTACGCAAACGAACATTCGTTTCTTCAACGTTGGAGGGGATTTCTACTCATTCTCAGCGTCAATACTGTAAATATCTTTCTCGAAGAACATTAAGTCTAACTTAAAATATGAGATTTATACGCTGCTAAGCTCACTTACTACTTCAGTGAATGATGCTTACATCGCCCTAACACTTCCTGTATTCGGTCAATCGTAATCTATAATTCAGACGATGATATGCTGTGTATGAATGAAATTGAGGATGTAAACAATTTAAAGAAAGCTGTGTCAATAACTGCAGATTACCGGTGATTGCATTGTTGATATCTCAAGTTTAATTTTCACTACTCACAATCTAGATTCGTTCGTTCGAAATGTGCTTTTGCTTGTGGGTGCCTTAGTGAAACTTGATTATCATTAGATGCACTAGTTGACTTTCCGTTTGCTAGACTGTGCAGTATACCGATTGAGTTGTACTGTTCTGTTTCGATGTATGTGTAATTGGGAGGAGGAGAGGATGAATCGGTAGTTTATGAGCTCAGATTATGTTGGTGGTGGTAATGAGATATTTGCAAATAAATATATCACTTCAGATTTGTATAAGATATTTTGCAAATGATACCACTCCCAATACTACTACTACTACTACTATCACTACTACTACTACTACTATCACTACTACTACGTCTACTATTTTGTGTGAAAGAAGGTAAAGTGTAACGACTTTTCAAACACAAACCACATATACAAAAAAAATTGCTTTTAGTTCTGTTCACACCTCACACCACTGACAAACAAGTGCAATACAAATCTCTCCTGATGAATGTACTCTAATGTGTACAAACATTTTGAAAAACTGCCGTGAACGCGTTAATAAAAATAAACCGTAAAAAATGTTGCATAGATTATACTGAGTGGTTAGTATTCAGAAATCTTCAGTTAGTTCGACTGAAGATATTTTGCTCTCAGTGTGAAGACCGGTTATGAACGTCTGTGATACGATACAGCTAGATATGAACTGATTCTATGTGTTTCACGTGTAATGAAATGTACTTTTTGATTAACCAGAGTTGGTCAAAGAACAATTGATAAATCAAGTACGTTAAAGCAGTTGTTGCAATAGCTGACGTCAGTATGTACCCGAGCTAAACGCTCTATCAACTGACTACTAGTTTCTTGAATCAACGGATGTGTAAACGTCCACAACTTTGGTAAGAAATTAATGCAGTTCACTCTTTGTCATCACATGCTGGTTGTAAAATGTCGCTCGACAGAACAATGTCGAACACAGTTTCTTGCGATGAACTAATGATGGAAGGGGCCAGAAACATTCCGATATGTCAGGATGTAAGAGGACTGAGCGTGAATATAGATCATGTGAACAATAGTCACCTTGAATATCTGCAACAACGGTCGGGGTAGCAACAACATCACTGTCAACCTAGTCAATTTTCTGTCGACGATTGTCAACATGTATCGATATCAAAAAACAGATACTCTGATATTTGAAAGTGCTCATATATCTACAGTGAGATTTCAAAACAGATCAGAACGTTAATCGCAGTTCGGCATTCAACTCTGTCGACAACCAATCAACATATAAAAATGGACTCAATTTGCTGACCAAACACAAGAGTCATAAACACCTTCCATTTGTACTTCGTATTGATGCATAATGAACCATCCACCACACACTACTACGTGTCATTAACGTCACCCTTTCGTGTTACATACATTCCTCTTCTTCTTCGAAATGAATTTTAAGCCACATAAATACCAACCATCATGCCGAACAAAATAAACCTCTTCGAATATAAACTCAACTACTGAGTATTAGTAAGTAATATAACACCTTCAATAAGATATAAGATGAGACGAGATGAAGTCAAATATTGTTAAATACATTTAACTCTTGATTGTTCATCAATAATATTTGGATTTTAGTTTTTGACCAGCAATGCGAAAGAGGGGTCACAATCCAGATACATATCAGACAGTCGAAAACGAGAGAGACAATCGGAAATTCTCCTCAGATCCATTGACAAATTAACACCAGCAACAGATTGACCATTCCTATACGAGTGTGGCCTAAACTGAATTGACACTGGTTTACATTGAGGCGGCCCGTTATCTGACTCCATTTCAGATTGTATGGAAGATGGCTGGGAAGCCAACTCCATTTAAAGCTAGGCATTACTCAATATTTATAGGCAGACAAAATAAACTACAGTCATGTGATGAGTCACGAGACATGAAGTGTACACACATACGCTCATATGAAAACAGTCGAGGCTAGTAAGCGAATAATTAACAAGGTCAAAATATGACTCAAATAGAATGAATAGAATGGAATGTCCGGAAACTAGAATAAGATATATTATGGGCTGAAACTTATGACTAACACTACATAGCCCACTTGTAGAAAATAGCACATTTAAAAAATGTCTGTTTTCGAAAATAACACTGAAGTGATATGAAGTTAACGTTAGCAACAAGTAGCGAAAAAAAATTGTACAACACTCGATAAAGTAGTGTTTCACATGAGGGCTGAGTGTATTATATGAAAATGTCATACTTTTTAAAATGAATACATGAATATAGAAAAGGCGCGGAAAAAATGGAAACGTTAGCATGCGAATATGAGCAAATTATTGAGCGTACAAAATATTAATATGTACTAATGCTATGACTGACTGAACCATAAAATAACACGTTCATATGAGCGATTCAAAATATCGTGAAAATAGTGATAAATTGTTTGTGGGTATGACAGCGAAATGAATCGTAAGTAAAGTAGAATATGACAGTCATTAGTCTGTGATGCTGACAAAATAGCGAAATGTGTTAAATATATGTTCTGTTGAGCCGCAGTAGAACAGGTAGCATCGATTAGCGATGAGTGAATTTGAATTTAAATGAGTAGTTCCCCATTCGTAGGATGATAATAGGCATGTCGTGAAATGATAACTGCATTGACGGGTGATATTCATTGCTGTACTGCAATTGATAATGATCATAAAACATGAAGTCAGTGAATGTTGTCGTCTGCGTTATGACAGATGCATTGAGTTATCTTTAAATATGTATTAGTAGAATGACCAGAGGAACAGAATAGTGACTGAGTAGACGAAGTACGTAGAGTCGTATTCCTTTATGGTCATGTCGCCTAGAATGGTTTGTGTGGTTTGAGGGAGATGCGCTCGATCTCGTTTCTTACAAAACCGTACCAAGGCATGACAAAAATACCAATACATATGATTAGCGATGGCGACATATTAGACTGACTTGGATGTGACGAACAAGAGTGTATCTTTGAGAGACTAGCTCTAAACTCTATGTTCTGATATACCGAGCGATGGGTAGAGAATAGTAGTTGCAGTACTGGAATAATGTTTTTGGTTAATTAATGATGCGGCATGTGGTTATACATGTGAAAGAATAGATAAGATGAACATAACGGTTACTAATCAGCTAGTTAGATACATCCACAGACATAATAGGAGGCGATTTTGAAATGAAGAATGTGTGTTATGATAACACAAAATAATGACCTCGACTAAGTGAATGTATGCAATATTAGATCAAATGACATGAAAAATTGGAACGAACTCACTTAAAGCAGGAAAATTTTACGTTTTCGAATAGTAAAAATATTCCGATTAGTTTTGAATGTTCATAAAATGATAATTTGTTCGGTGAACAATATGATTACGAAAATGTCATAATTTAATGACGGCACGAACATGATTAATAATTCCTTGTTCGGTCATGATATTGAGAATAATGTAATAATAAGCATATAATGATAATTCGAATAGTAATGGAGCAAACCGACGAATGGATTAATGAGAATAGTTGACTTGAGGAAAAAGTATCGATAAGATAATACGACTTGAACATGTCCATGTCATGTTGCACAGGCTGTGCTGGTTGCGTCGGATTGGAGATTGCCCTGTCTTCGCTGAATTTGTTCGCCGAACGTATAGTGTGCAGAAGTTCCTTCATCGACGAAGCTTACTGCGTTGAGTTCGTTGTCGGCGGGCTCACCAATGAGGCGGCCCGTTATCTGACTCCATTTCAGATTGTATGGAAGATGGCTGGGAAGCCAACTCCATTTAAAGCTAGGCATTACTCAATATTTATAGGCAGACAAAATAAACTACAGTCATGTGATGAGTCACGAGACATGAAGTGTACGCACATACGCTCATATGAAAACAGTCAAGGCTAATAAGCGAATAATTAACAAGGTCAAAATATGACTCAATAAGAATGAATAGAATGGAATGTCCAGAAACTAGAATAAGATGTATTATGAGCTGAAACTTAAGACTAACACTACAACATGAACAACTAGTCAGAAAGATCGTACGAATGAATATTGTCAAAAGTGTCGATTTTAAATACTGCGAATCATTGTAATTACATGATGGTTGTAAAATGTCGCTCAACAGAACAATGTCGATCAGAGTTTCTTGGGATGAACCAATGATGGAAGGGGCCAGAAACATTCCGATATGTCAGGTTGTAAGAGGACTGAGCGTGAATATAAATCATGTGAACAATGGTCGCCTTGAATATCTGCAAACCGCAACGAAGTTTTCTCCGCTAAATGAAAGATAGAAGAAAATACACATTATAATTTACTCTGCTACTCAATTGAAAAATGTATCAATAGAAGTGTAATTGGAATGTTTCAACTATGAGAAATGCATGAACGACTAATGAACTGGTCGATTTTATGAGAGAAAGAGAAACATTGTCTTGCTGATAATTATAAGATTGGCAGACTACTCCGCAACTGTGTGCGATTTGATGATATAGTGTTTATTGATTATTTTCATAGTCAACATGACCTAATTCAACATTCATTTTACCTGTCTACTAAACTAGCTTCATCGTTAATGAGATGTCTTTGTAAATAATAGTATATTCGTATCGATTTGTGCATAACATTTTTGTAATGACCACGACTGTAGTTCCAGTGAATATCCGTGACATGATACGATGAGATCTGTGCACTAACTGATCAAGTTCCCAATGGAATGAAATGTCTCAGATCATGAAGTTCAAATGGATTCCTTTCTGATTTAAGAAGTCCGTGATTCGATGTATGGATAAGAAGCTATTCCGAACATTGTCTAGATTGACCACAATATTCTGTTACCCATTCTTTATTCAACAGGACAACATTATAGTGTGTTTGCCTTAAATGAGATAAGAATGAACCGTTTCAAACATGGCACAGGTTTTACTGAATGGTTATTATTCAGAAATCCCTGCGTCATTCGACCAAAGATCTTGAAGATTGACTGATGTTTATCCCGAAATCTGGCTGTCTACTGAGAATGCTGAATATTCGTTAATCGGTAACAGTCAGCAACTGGGTCAGTATGAAAGAAAAATCCACCTTTCTTCTGAGAATTAATTAAGGAAGAGACGTATGAGGTTGATAGGTCATACACTACTGAAATCATCATATTGCATTACGAAGAATGTGTTTATTGAATTCCTGAAGTTAGAAGGAAAACAGCGAATCCCATAGACATATTGTGTCGATAATCGAAAGTATACATGAAAAGATTGGATAGTAACACAGAAGAACTGGAAAGGATTTTCCAGAACAGAGTTTGATGGAGAATGCTGGGGATGAACTTTGCTCCTCCACGAAGTGTGATAGGCGTAAGCAAGTATGTGATTGAGTTTTCAAAGAGTCCTGCTCCGAAGTAGCTTGTGATCTGTTGCCTTTGAACATATTTGATTAACTCGATTCTACTTATGGTCATGTGACGCCAGTTGAATAATATAGCCATTAGCCTGCTTCACATGAGTAGATTTTTCCGCCTCACATCTACAGAAGTGATGTGACTAAAGTTTCACTGTTTATTTGGTGTGATTAGGTCAGTCAGTTGAATGGATGTGAATATCGCTAGATTGACTAAGTTCAAAAATATATTTCGAAACTCAAGATTCAGTCTGAATCGATGCACAATACATCACTGTCAGTCAGTCCGTCAGCTTATACTTTGGACTTGGCACATATGTGCATCGGTCCAGGTTGCCCTACCGCATCAGCACAACAAGATGAACACCGGATTCAAAACGCTGGTTAGGTAAAAGGTGATAATATATAAGAGAAAAATTTCATGAAGAGATAAATATTTATAAGAAAGAATTGGTTCGTAGAAAGAAAGATATGAAGCGATTTTAATCTCTTAGTTTAAGGGAAGACAGGGAGTGTATACACCGACGCCATTGTGATCGATTCTGAGCCATGTCACAAAGAGTCTGCAACCATTGGTTACGATAGTCACGCGGACCCCAACCAAGTAGTCTGCATCTATCAACATGGCTCAGACTAGAAGTTAGTGACTTCAAGCACTGATGCCACGTTTTGGTTTGGCCGCCCCTAACTTTCTTCCAACCATATCCACTACCGGATAGCATTGCACGTCGTGGCAATCAGTGTTCAGGCATACGTAATACGTGGCCCAACAATCTCAGTCGACGAAGATTCATAACCTCATCAGCTGATTTACCATCCTTTCCTAATACCCTGCGTCTAACCTCAATATCACTTACCCGATGATCCCAGCAGACGCCAGCAATATTTCTAAGGCATCTCTGGTCAAATACTAGTAGCTTACGAGTGTCTTTGACTCCCTATTGGCCATGTTTCGCTGCCGTAAATTAAAACAGAACGGACTACCGCGCAGTATACTCGTCCTTTTATTGATAGGCGGATATCTCGCCTTCGCCACAGGTGACGTAAGTTGGCAAAAGCCAAACGAGCTTTTCGAATCTGTGCTGAGATTTCGTCCGATACCAACCCATTAGGGCTGATCAGACTTCCAAGATAAGTGAAGTTGTCAACGCGTTCGACTACTTCACTCCCTATCCTTAGTTCAGGTGTTAACGCAGACCAGACTGATGGCAATATGGTCTATTTGAGTCCATCGTTGGTTTGGTGTAGGGGGTCGCCATGTTAGACGATGTCTCTCCTTATGCTTAAAATTTGTGTTTGCTAAAAATAAGCGATTGTCTGAGCACAGTTGCAGCAGACGGTCACCATCATCTGTTCGCTGTGTCGGAATGCTAAAATATCCACCTTAATGTCTTTCTGTTTGGTTTAAGCTACCTATCTGAGCATTAAAGTCACCCCCTACGAGTACTATGTCTGAGCGTTTAGCTTTCTGAAGAAGTTCAGAAAGCTTTCTGTAAAATTAATCTTTCACATCATCTGAGCTACAGTCAGTGGGAGCGTAGGCAGAAACGACAAAAAGGCAACGATTTTGTCCCTATCCTTCCGAGTTCTTACGGAGCCGTTTAGCTGAACAGCACATAGACGACTGTTGACGGGGATCAACTCTAGCAGTGCTTGTTCCGCCTTCATGCTTAGTGCTATGCCTACACCTGTCAGTCCACGAGAACTGGTCATCGAGTCACCAGATACACGTAGGGTGTATCTCGTTGGCTCTCCGTTTTGTCGAGGTGAGGTCAAGTGAATGATCACACTGAAATCCTGTATGCGTGTTTCGGAGACACAGCATATATAAATGAAAAAAGACTTCAGGGTTTTAGCCAAGGAAGCCCGCTGACCGATTTGACATAGAGTGCGTACGTTGAAAGCTCCAATGTGTAGTTTGGAGCGAGGTTTCAGTAGACCTGGTACATAGTTTTGAGCACTAGAATCGTTGATTATGGTGACACTTGAAAAGGAAGCCGAAAGAGGAAGTTCAGGGTTGAAAGTCGATGTAGGAGGAATAATAGGAATTGAAGAGGAAGGTTGATTATGAATACAATGGTCTTGGGTGCTGTTAGAGGTATGAGGGCGGTTATCACTTCCCGGTTGCCCACACCGTAGAAGGGTTCTTCTGGAGGTACCTAAAAAAGAAAATTGGATTAGAGGCGATCTCAGCGACCTGAGAGCGTGACCACAGTGCCCAAGGGACAACTGCTTGAGGTCGGTCGCGCATGGCTTTTTTGTGGAAAATTTTGAAGTGTTAGCTTCGTTCTTCAAAGGGCCTTACCGCCGGAGACGGATATTCGTAGGGTAAGGTGAGGTGTGCATTTTTAGGGTCGACCTTATCTAACCCCACCCCTTCTTGTGGAAAGGCAGCATCGCTGTCATGCTGGTTGTCTGAAGGAAAGACCTTACTGCTGTCACACCTCTGTACAGTCAGCAGTACGACTTCGCCTTCGGACCTTAGGTTTGTTGCTTTTAGTGTTACCACTCTTCAACCAACCTGTCTGACCTGGTAGGACCTTGATGAACAGATGTTTCAGCCAGTATAGCTTGGTTGCTTCATCACGATAGGCAAGCCCGATCACCACGTCAAGGTAACAACAACGGTCAGGGTAGCAACAACGGTCGGGTAGCAACAACATCACTGTCAACCTAGTCAATTTTCTGTCGACGATTGTCAACATGTATCGATATCAAAAAACAGATACTCTGATATTTGAAAGTGCTCATATATCTACAGTGAGATTTCAAAACAGATCAGAACGTTAATCGCAGTTCGGCATTCAACTCTGTCGACAACCAATCAACATATAAAAATGGACTCAATTTGCTGACCAAACACAAGAGTCATAAACACCTTCCATTTGTACTTCGTATTGATGCATAATGAACCATCCACCACACACTACTACGTGTCATTAACGTCACCCTTTCGTGTTACATACATTCCTCTTCTTCTTCGAAATGAATTTTAAGCCACATAAATACCAACCATCATGCCGAACAAAATAAACCTCTTCGAATATAAACTCAACTACTGAGTATTAGTAAGTAATATAACACCTTCAATAAGATATAAGATGAGACGAGATGAAGTCAAATATTGTTAAGTACGTTTAACTCTTGATTGTTCATCAATAAATCAACGAGTTTGGCCTAAACCGAATTGACACTGGTTTACATGAACAACTAGTCAGAAAGATCGTACGAATGAATATTGTCAAAAGTGTCGATTTTAAATACTGCGAATCATTGTAATTACATGATGGTTGTAAAATGTCGCTCGAGAGAACAATGTCGATCAGAGTTTCTTGCGATGAACCAATGATGGAAGGGGCCAGAAACATTCCGATATGTCAGGTTGTAAGAGGACTGAGCGTGAATATAAATCATGTGAACAATAGTCACCTTGAATATCTGCAAACCACAAAGAAGTATTCTCCGCTAAATGAAAGATAGAAGAAAATACACATTATAATTTACTCTGCTACTCAATTGAAAAATGTATCAATAGAAGTGTAATTGGAATGTTTCAACTATGAGAAATGCATGAACGACTAATGAACTGGTCGATTTTATGAGAGAAAGAGAAACATTGTCTTGCTGATAATTATAAGATTGGCAGACTACTCCGCAACTGTGTGCGATTTGATGATATAGTGTTTATTGATTATTTTCATAGTCAACATGACCTAATTCAACATTCATTTTACCTGTCTACTAAACTAGCTTCATCGTTAATGAGATGTCTTTGTAAATAATAGTATAATGGTATTGATTTGTGAATAACAATTTTGTATTAATCACAATTGTAGTTTCAGTGAATATCTGTAACGTGATGTGATTATTCTGTTCAATTGACAATCTAGTAAATATTTTTCCTGTTATATTTCAAGGATGCTTTTTGCTTCATGAATTTCAGATAACTGCACAGCTACCCAGTGCTAATAGTTTTCTTATTTATTCTATTGGAAATAATATATAGTTGTAATGCACAACGGGACGCAGTTTGCTTGATTAATTGATGAAACCGAGCTGTTAAGTGTAAGTAAACGGTTGTCATGTAAAAATCGAAAACATCATCATTTCATTGCGTGGATTTGATCTCCGGCACAAGTAATATTTCCACAGTCTGTTCATTTGCTAAACAGACGGAACAATGAAAGAGTAATAGTGCTAATCGGTCTTCATTTTATGACCTTATATGAAGTTGCTATATTGGATGATTGAAATTCTAAGACATCTTCATTAGATACGACCAAATGGAGTTGCTCAGCCGTACTCAGAATGATATGAGATCAGTTAGCTTGGTGACGTTCGTCAGTCGCCTTTAGACCTTTATCTGATAAATCTACACACTGACACTTCATTCAGTGTAATAGAAACATCAAAGTTCTCTCCAATATCTTCATGGATAACAATTCAGCTCAAATGAATCCTCCAGATAACTGATCAGCACCTACAATCATCTGTATACCTGTCAAGTCATCAATGATGGGAGACATCAGACAAATTAACTGTGAGAATACAACAGGACCTAAAAATATGTCAGCCGAAGCACTGAATTCTCACATAGAATTGACTGCAAGCATGCCCAAATTATGGAAATTACAGACTGAGTAAGTGAGAAGATCGTCAATATCGTATGGAATTATTCTGACACACTTCAATGCAAATTGATGCAACGAAGACAGTTGGGTGATGCATTCAAATTGAAAACCGGAGTCAGACAAATATTGAATAGTTTACAGAAGAATTTCTGACTGTCTCTCTTTCGTTTTCCACTGGCGGAGATGTATCCGGATTGCGATCCCTCATTCGAATTACTGGTCAATAACTACAGATGAATAATTACACACAATCAATTGATTTATTGATGAACAATCAAGAGTTAAATGTACATAACAATATTTGACTTCATCTCGTCTCATCTTATATTTTATTGAAAGTTTTTATGATGTTTCGAATTATTTGAATTATAGCACGAACTAAGAGTACAAGAAATTACGCAATTGAATTAAGAAGACACAGTCACATCCGAATGTACTGTATTTGGAATTCGAAATCGTACGATCAACCAGTACAATAGTATCATTAGTTCGTTCAAACACCACATCCGCCACAGCTTAAATTGGAGTCTAGGTGTTTGTAATCAATCGTACGTCTTCTTCTCAAATTCATCCTGGGTCTGTCTGTTATTATATTCGAAAAGGTTTCTGTATTATCTAGAATTTGCTCATTAGCATTAGAATTAACAACGGAAATTGGAACAGACTCACCTGGTTCCTGAAATTGTATTTGATCAACATGTCGACTGTGTATACTTAAATCATTGATATCTAGAATTCGCAACATCGATTTTCCGACATTCTTCAGAACAATACCCGTACATGGTCGAAGATCATTTCCACAATAATATGTAACTTCTGCAGACTCCAAACATCTCATATTCGACTGAAGAATTCTTCCTTTCAATAGCTTAGCTGGAGTCTCCCTCGTCACCGTATGTCTGGCATTTCTATATTGCAATAGAAAGGTATCTACTCCCCTCTCCAGCTCATTAAATCTTTAGATAGCAATAGAATCAATAGCAGTTCTTAATGTCCTGCCAAAATTCTCTGCCTGACCATTAGAACACGGATGTCTGGTAGCAGTAAACAGATGTTTGCACCCTATACCGTTCAACCAGTTAGTGACGGCATTTGCAGCAAAGTGAGAACCATTATCAGTCACTAACACCATAGGAACCCCTTCTCGACTAAACGCCTTTCTTAATGCTTGGATTGTGAAGTCAGAATTAGGTGAAGTTGTAAAAAAACCTTCAGTGCATTTTGAAAAAGAATCAATAACTACTAGTGCATAGTATTTACCAAGAAACGGACCACAATAGTCAGCATGAATTCTCTGCCAGGCCTTAGACGATACTGGCCATGGAGTCCACTTCAAAGGATGACTTTTCAACTGATGACATTTCTCACATTTGTTTGCTGTACAACCTATATCTGCATTTATCTCTGGCCACCAACATGTGAGCCTTGCCAACGACTTCATTTTCTCAACACCTAAATGACCACTATGAAGATCTTCAAGAACAGATTTACGCAATGAAGAAGGAATGACAACACGATCATTTAAACACAGAATACCATCAGGAGTAGTAGATAGCTCATCCCTCTTTGAAAAATAGATAGGAAATCTACGTTTCAATTTAGCAGTCCAGCCTTTTCGTATAGCACTGAGTATACATCCAAAATATCTGCGGGTTTCTCTAATGAGATCTGGACGTCTCACTGGTAAAGGTTGCACTAACAAACAGTCCGAATTATTAATATGTCGATCTTGTAATGACTGTCGAGAAATGTAGTCAACATGTTGAAGTCGTTTGGCAATTCTGTGCTGAAGTGTATAGTCATGTGCACTCAAAGCAATACTCCATCGTTAAACCTGAGCAGCTGAGGAACTTGATAAGGGTTTTTTAGGATGATAAATAAACTTTAAAGCTTCATGATCAGTAACAATAGTGAATGTCTTTCCAAATAAATATTTATGAAGTCTTTTAACAGCCCAAAACACAGCTAATGCTTCTCGCTGAGTCTGTGAATAACCTTGCTCAGTAACAGTGAGTTTGCGTGAAACACAAATAACTGGTCTACCTTCCTGTTCTAAAACTGCACCAATTCCCACAGGCGATGCATCAGTAATAAGCACAGAATGTACACTAGGGGAGTACGTTCGAAGAACAGCATCACGTTGAGAAAACTTTAGTAGATTACGTAAGCATGTCTCTTGTTCCTCACTCCATTTGAATGAATTGGATGTCAAAATATTAAATAAACAATTCGCACAACAAGAAAAATTAGGAATCAAGCGGGAATAGTATTGAAGAGCACACACTAGTGAACGTAATTCCGTAAAAGTTTTTGGAGACGGGGCATTTGTCAGTGGATCTAGTCGTTTCATATCTGGTCTAAAACCATTACCATCAACTAGGTATCCAAGGCATTCAAAACTAGATACACAAAATGAACACTTATTTGGATTCATTGTAATATTTTTCTCAATTAAACGACGCAATAAAGCAATAAGTCTCTGGTCATGAACTGCCATATTACAATCATGAACAATGAGGACATCTTGATAAACTTCAACACCTTCAAGATCACTAACTACTTCATTCATAACTTCCTGAAATATGGCTGGAGAACAACTAAGACCAAATGGAAGAAAATTGTACTTGAACAGACCGAACGGAGTGTTAATTGTCGTCAAAACAGATGAAGATTGATCCAAATGAATTTGAAGATAAGCATCTTGTAGGTCAACTTCCGAGAACACTTTAGAACCATGAAGTTCATTTAGAATATCTTCGGCCTACACCGTCGTGCACGTTTGCTTCAACAAACGGGAATTCAGAGTTAATCTATAGTCACCACAAATTCTAGGGGTCTTGCCGTCCGACTTCAGTGGCGTAACGATAGGAGTACCCCATGCTGAAGACTGAATTGGTTCAATCATGCCTTTCTTACACAAATCGTTTAATGTCTTATGTACTGCTTCTCGAAGACCATAAGGAATTATTCGTCTTTTAGGAAAAATTGGATCACCCTGTACTTGAAGTTTTGTAGGCTGAATTTTCATACCTACACTGCACTTAGCACACCTAGCTGTCAAGCCTTTAAGTAAAGTATCAGAATTCTCCTTAGAAACTAGGAAGGAAAACTCCACTTTAAGCCTTTTCAAATTCTTTAAACCTAATATTGACAGTCCTGTTTCGCTAACTAAAAATTCACAAGGTATGTATGAAGAATTATCATCTCTTATTAGCAATTCACAGCATCCTCGTATGGGCAGTCTGTGTCCAGTAATCCTCAATATTGATACTTCAGTGGGTCGTACCACAATTTTAGGATCTAAGAATTTCAAGTTGTTGAATGAAATAATTGGCTCTATACTGCCTGTGTCCACAATGAAGTCATAAAATGAACCAAGCGATGTATATAGTCGCTTTTGAATATGAGTATTATCTTTCGAAATAGTAGACAAAGATAAATGATCGCTAGAAACATCCGAAATATTGAGATTTAAATGACAAGATTTAGTACTACTTGAAGCAAAATGGACAGTAGCTTTGCATACTGACTGAATGTGTCCTATCTTACCACATTTAAAGCATTTAGCATTACGAAATGCACATGAATTACGAGGATGAAACTTTACACATGATAAACATTTACCAAACTTCATCTCACCTTTGTGATTTGCATTGTAATCTCTTGTTGAAACACCTTTCATATTTACACGAGAATAGGATTCACCGCTAAATGAACGCAAGTTCGATTGACCCTGAGATTGTAGTTCACCAGAACGAAAAAGCAAATTATTAGAAATCTTCATCGACTGGAAATCTAGTTCATTCACTGCTTCATAGTTAATACACACAGTTCTAGCATCTTGAAAGGAACAGTTTGGCATTCTTAACAGCTCTCTTTTCAAACTCGGTATGTTAATTCCTGCAATTATTCGATCTCTCAGTTGTATATGAAGTTGATCACCGAAATTATACTTGGAAGGTTGTTTCTGAAATTCAAGGATGAATTCCCGAACTTTTTGATCATTTTGACGAACCATCTTATGAAATTTCGCACTTTCAACGCATTCAAAACTTGTTCATTTTACATGATTTAATAATAGCTCTTTAAGAGTTGCATAAGGAAGTTAAATAGGTTTTTCTGGATATGCCAAAGCTTTTAATAAGCTGTAAGCTTCTCTCCCAATGAATGTCAAAAGATGTGCCACGATTGTATCACCTTTGACATCTTTCTCAGTCATGCTCCAGATTTCAAACCTTTCCAAATAATCCTCAAATGCTTCCGAAGTTCAATGAATATCCAACTTTTCCATTGCAGGTCCCATCACCAACGCAACTGAATTAAGAAGACATAGGCACAATCGAATGTACTGTATTTGGAATTCGAAATCGCACAATCAACCAATAAAATAGTTTCATTAGTTCGTTAAAACAACACAGTTTTATATTACTCACTGAAATTCAGATGTAGAAATCATATTCGTAGAAGATTATTTTGTTTGGCTTCATACTAGGAATTTATGTGACTTAAAACTCACGAAAGGGTGACGTAATTCACGAATCGATACCAATATACTATTATTTACAAAGACATCTCATTAACGATGAAGCTAGTTTAGTAGACAGGTAAAATGAATGTTGAATTAGGTCATGTTGACTATGAAAATAATCAATAAACACTATATCATCAAATCGCACACAGTTGCGGAGTAGTCTGCCAATCTTATAATTATCAGCAAGACAATGTTTCTCTTTCTCTCATAAAATCGACCAGTTCATTAGTCGTTCATGCATTTCTCATAGTTAAAACATTCCAATTACACTTCTATTGATACATTTTTCAATTGAGTAGCAGAGTAAATTATAATGTGTATTTTCTTCTATCTTTCATTTAGCGGAGAATACTTCTTTGTGGTTTGCAGATATTCAAGGAGTAAAGTTCATCCCCAGCATTCTCCATCAAACTCTGTTCTGGAAAATCCTTTCCAGTTCTTCTGTGTTACTATCCAATCTTTTCATGTATACTTTCGATTATCGACACAATATGTCTATGGGATTCGCTGTTTTCCTTCTAACTTCAGGAATTCAATAAACACATTCTTCGTAATGCAATATGATGATTTCAGTAGTGTATGACCTATCAACCTCATACGTCTCTTCCTTAATTAATTCTCAGAAGAAAGGTGGATTTTTCTTTCATACTGACCCAGTTGCTGACTGTTACCGATTAACGAATATTCAGCATTCTCAGTAGACAGCCAGATTTCGGGATAAACATCAGTCAATCTTCAAGATCTTTGGTCGAATGACGCAGGGATTTCTGAATAATAACCATTCAGTAAAACCTGTGCCATGTTTGAAACGGTTCATTCTTATCTCATTTAAGGCAAACACACTATAATGTTGTCCTGTTGAATAAAGAATGGGTAACAGAATATTGTGGTCAATCTAGACAATGTTCGGAATAGCTTCTTATCCATACATCGAATCACGGACTTCTTAAATCAGAAAGGAATCCATTTGAACTTCATGATCTGAGACATTTCATTCCATTGGGAACTTGATCAGTTAGTGCACAGATCTCATCGTATCATGTCACGGATATTCACTGGAACTACAGTCGTGGTCATTACAAAAATGTTATGCACAAATCGATACGAATATACTATTATTTACAAAGACATCTCATTAACGATGAAGCTAGTTTAGTAGACAGGTAAAATGAATGTTGAATTAGGTCATGTTGACTATGAAAATAATCAATAAACACTATATCATCAAATCGCACACAGTTGCGGAGTAGTCTGCCAATCTTATAATTATCAGCAAGACAATGTTTCTCTTTCTCTCATAAAATCGACCAGTTCATTAGTCGTTCATGCATTTCTCATAGTTAAAACATTCCAATTACACTTCTATTATTACATTTGTCAATTGACTAGCAAAACGAATTGCAAGCGGCGCGAACTTTGAAATTGTTAACATTTCTTAGGATATCTTTGAGTTGCTCTTTTGAAATGCATCGAAAATGAAGAATATATATGTTGTAGGGTCAGGATTTATATGTTGCATCATCGAAGCGCATCTTATCGTTGACTTCACATCATCAAACGCAGCTTTTGCATCAACTGACAAAGTGGATGCTTCGTCGTTCTTCGACTCCGTTTCTTTCCTATCGAGCTTCAGAGTATCCATTGAAGGTCGAGCTGTTGTTACACAAATGAGCAGGAAATGACGACAGGATTTGTACGTTACAAGGAATCGACGGTGAAATTTCAATTGATTTTGTTTTGGTAAATAATGATAGATTCAATCCTCACCTGAAGTAACTTGATACCTAGTGGATTGATATTGTGTGCCAGAAACTTCAAAGCTGGAACGTCGATTATGCATTTTGAAGTGCTAATCATTACACTACAAATTTTGAATCAATCGAAAAGAATGTGTCAATGCTGTACATGTTGTTCTGTGGTTGAGCTGGAGTTCGAAGCGTCATCGATATAAGCAAATACAAAGTTAAGGCCTCTTACGATCACGTCTTTGAATAGTTGAAACATTCACGGCGCGTACTTTGGAAGTGGTAACATTTTTTACGTGGTTAAGGAATTCTTCGACTTGCTCTTTTGTAGGGTGTATTATACTGTGATTATCATCCTATCCTGTACATCGGGTACATCTTACCCGAAAAATATGATAAAGATTTTTTTATTCGACGAACAATTACCAGTTTGTATTTTACCTATTGCGGGCTTAAGTCTTAAATAGATCTACAATTTATTATATATTCATAATTTCTAATCCTATTATTAACCAGGGTAATACTTAATAACAACTTATGCTCACATATTATATTTAATTTAACGAACACTGTGCTCATCCATTTTTAATCGTGGCCAATAACTCTGAAGATGTCAGAGGTACTGATTGTCTGACAACGCTTCTACCAGTAACACCTAGTATGAAGCGTACCCTCCAAGAGAAATCAAAAGAGAGAATCGAGGAGATCGGAAGATATTTTTGATGGCCATCAATATATCTAGAATCGTTTGATCTAATCTGGCTACGATTGTGGTAGATGTTGAGCACAGCGTTACCACACTTGATCTGATGCGGATGCATGACCGAGCGCCTTCAGCTAGGTGAGTCAATTGAAACATGTGGTCAGCATCCAATATCGAAAACTTACAGAGCTATTTATTTTGTGGATTTATTTACCGCTACATATCACACCCCTAGGACGTGGACAGTCAGAATTTTAAACTCAACGAGTTTTGTCGTTGGAAAACACTCTTCTGATATCTTGCTAGGTTTAGAAGCGTCTGGTTGTCTTTCCTGAATATAAGGGACGATGAAATACAGTATAGTAAGAAAATAATGTACAATCAAAGTTTTGGTTCCTCGCAAACCTCGTTTTTTTCATCGTTTTTACTAGCAGTCCAGGAAAAAATAAAAAAGAATATGTAAGTGCGTGTCAAAATAAACTCGTACGCTCTTAAAGACACAAAATGTGCGAAAAAGTACAAATAACATAAAAACGAATTTTACGAAATATTTTTTGATTTTTTTAAAACATTTTTTATAATAAACATATTGGCAGATAAAAATTGATTTTTTTTAATATCATATAATACCATGGAAAATCGAGATGAAACAAAATGTTGACAAGTGTCTTACGCGCAATAGTCTTTTAAGTGTCCTGGAAATCTTACTCTTATTCCAGAAAGCGTCGTTTTAAGTTTATTTTCAGACACATTCGGAGTGTCATCGCTAGTGTTGGTTGTTGGTTGAGGAATTATGAGTGTAGGAGTCGTGTTGTGCGATTGTACCGAAGGGAAATCGACGTGAATAGGATTTCTTTCTAAATACGCTACTTCTAAGCGATCGATGCTGATGCTATCGTTTGTTCCGTTCTTAGCGACTATATAGTACTTAGATTCACGTTGAAGAACTTTGACAGGTCCATCGTATGCTGATTCGAATGGTCGTCGATGTCAGTCTCGACGAACGAAAACGTGTGTACTATATCGAATGTCAGGTTGAACGAAAACATCGGTGGATTGTGGTCGAGTGGAAGCTGGTTGAACTGAACCCATTGCGTTTGTAAGCCTGTTCGAGTAGGAGGTTAATTCCATGCTCATTGAAGAGGATGAAGGATCCACGAATTCTCGTGGAAGTCGAAGTGTCGTTCCATAAAGGTTTTTAGCCGCAGTGTATTCAATATCAGCTTTCACTGCATCGCGAATACCTAGTAAGGCGAGAGGAAGAGCGTCGGTCCTCTGTGAAACGTTTGCAACTGATAGTGAAGCATTAAGTTGTCAGTGAGAGCGTTCTACCAACCCGTTTGCTTGTAGGCGGTCGTTCGAAAGCGAGTGATTCCTAAAAGTGTGGTCAGACGACTGAAAAATTCAGGTTCGAACTAACGTCCGCGATCTGTGGTGATGGTTGAAGGGCAGCCGAAATTTGCTACTTATCGTTCGACGAAGACGCGGGCCACTTTTCTAGCAGTGATGTCCTTGATAGGTACTGCTTCTGGCAATCGAGTGAAACGTTCTACGCAGGTTATGAGATAAGACTGTCTGTTTGAATCTGGTAAACGTTCTACCAAATCCAGATGAACATGGTCGAAACGAGTATTGGGAGTTTTGAAAGAGCCTAAGGGACATTTATTGTGTCTGATAACCTTAGATTTTTGGCAGCTTACACAGGAGCGTGCCCACTCCATCACGTCATTATTCATGCCAGGTCAGCAAAACCGTTCTACTATAAGCTTGATGGTTGCACGAACTCCTGGATAAGAAGGTTTGTGCAATGTGTCGTCAATGAATCTTTGGAAGGTGACATGAAGAATCTGTTGATGATAGAGAGATTTGTTTACAGTAAACATATTGCTCAGTAGTTAAAGGTTCGACATTGACAAGCACTTGGTCGTCAGTAATAGGGGTTACAGATTTGTAGCTTTTATTTGACATAGGATATGGTGAAATTTCTCTTTCACTGAAGTTTGAGCGGTAAATAAATCCACAAAATAAATAGCTTTGTAAGTTTTCGACATTGGATGCTAGCCATATGTTTTAGTGGACTCATCTAGCTGAAGGCGCTCAGTCATGCATCACACCAGATCACGTGTGGTAACGCTGTACTCAACATCTACCGCAATCGCTAGCCAGATTAGATCAGAGAATTCCGATATATTGGTAATCGCCAAATATACTCTTCCGATCTCCTCGATTCTCTCTTTTGATTTCTCTGGGTGGGTGCAAATTATATTAGAAGGTGTTACTAGTAGAAGCGTTGTCAAACACTGAATACCTGTGCCATCTTCATTGGTGAGCCTAACGTCATCTGGTACACCAAATCTTAAACTGTGAGTCTGTTCCATTTTGGGATTCTATGTATAATTGCTTTATTTTAATTTCTTATACATTGTGATATCATTTCCCGCGTTTTGGATATCTATATGTCTTTCACTCGTTAATTCTCGTGCTTAATTTTCCTCTAAAACTGAACAGGCCCTCAAAGTATTTAAGATTAAGACTATGTCCACACCCTTGTTTCAACTCATACCCTTTTTGTCCGACAATATCGAAGCCTGGTTCTGCTTCGCAGATGCCGACTTCCACGAGCACGGCGTGAACGACACACGTGCACGATTCTTCGTAGTAGTCAACGCACTACTGCGGGAATTCAACAGGTACGTAACAGCTTGTATGTTTACTAGTGATGTTTTTTAATCGTACGAAACATTAAAGCGTTCTATCCTTAAACGAGTAGACCTAACCGATCGATAAAGGTTAGATCAACCCTTTAATAACACAGACCTGCAACACGGTTCTGCGGACGTGTTGCAAATGATGAGAGAGGTTATAGGACCAAGAATGTTCGATGAAGGCCCATACCTTAACGTGGGTTTACGCAAACCCACTCACTGGATCTTTGTTGTTGCAGATGTGACTATGCCAATCATTGGTATGGACATTCTATAAAATCATAATTTAATCAAAGAGGAGGCTAGTAGACGGAAACACTAGTTTATCCATTTGCGTAACTTCTGTTTCTGGATGCATATTAGCCCCAGTAACAATTAGGCGTACGATAGACCTATGGTCTACTGTGATATTAGTACTGCTCTAATAAAAGACCTGATCCTAAAACTATAGACTTATCATGATATAACTGCATAATCTATGAGATCTTAGGTGCAAGTTACATCATCGTCTACACTAACTCGCTGTATCTTATTAATTACCAATACATGATGGAGAACAAGCTCAGGCTAGAGATAGAACAATATATTTAATATGAATAAAAGATATAAGGTAACATTCAGTAGGGCCCACGCCTGCATGGCCAAGCAATGTCATTCGATTAACTCCAATTCATTCAACCCATTGTTCCCGCCTTTTCCACCGTTAGGTATTTCTCCACGTTTAATATTGAATATCTATATTCTGAGTAGCCTTGTGTTCAGCTTTGAAGATTGTGTTGTTATGGTCCAGTGCCACTACAGACCCACTTTATTAACCGCTACTCGATAAGTATCCTGGGACTCAACAAACGCAACCGAAATCACCGTGTGTAACCAGCAACGTTACACATTGCATCATGACTACAGGACTAACTGTATTCTTTAAAGCACGACGACTAGCTCCCGAAAAGCCAAGGTTATCGAAAAAAGAATTCGATCACATGATTGACTTAGGAATCGTACGACTTTCAAATAGCCCATATGCATCTCCGTTATTATTATTATTAATATTATTATTCACAAACATCTCATGGGTACATAAGTGTTGTGAAGAAACCAATTCGGATTTCTTCAAAAAATGCAATAATTCACAATGTTCAATTATGTTAGCATTATACTTGCCATATTTAAAAAAAATAAGAATAATAATAGTAGAATATTATTAATAATAAATCGGGTCTTTGTAATTAAAAAGAATATTGAATTGAGTTTAAAGAAGAAAATGGAGAAAATAAGGGAATAGAAATAAAGGAGACGTGAAATACGCAAACAGTGTAATAGGCGTGTTTATAAACACAGAACAAGAATAAACGACTATGTGTGTATCGTTGAATTAGTAACAAAAAAATAATTAAGAAAAAATAATTTATCATTGTAGTAAGATATGACACTAGAATAAGTGTTTGTGCTGTTATAGTTCAGAGTGATGCTATGAAAGTCACAATTAAGTGAAAAGGATAATAAGATATCACTATGTATGAGTCATAGTGAAGATAAAACGAGTCTGACAAGTTAAATGTAGCACAAGTTATTGTCTAATTGACAAACGTCGCAAACTGACAAATATTTATTTAGAGGGAAAGAAGAGAGAAAAGAAGTGAACACTTAGTGAAAAGTTTGATCCATGATAGAAATAATAATTGTGTAATGAATATCAACCCCAAAAAGAAACCAGCAATTGAGAAAAATAAAATAAAAATCCTCTAAAGCACTCGGATGCCTTTTTTTTATTCCACTGCAAGTAGACAGATAGCTCAATCTTATGAATGCTGATCTACTAAGGCCGACCATTCAAAGTTCAAAATTTGGCCACAACGTCTTGTGAGTTTCTCAATGTTTTATTTGTCTTACCCTGAAAATTTTTTTTTCTACGATTTTATACCCTCTCATATCTTTTGATTTGCTATTAGTCCTTACTTCTTTAAACCATTAGTTATTTTCATAGCAGTGTGATATACTATGTGGACATCTAACCCATAAAACAAATTTTTTTAACTATCTGATTTGCTTGAAACATGGACCTAGTAGAGACAGTGTATTCCAACTATGGGCTTTGATTAAAGCAGTATTCATACTTACCACAAACGTAAGAGAGCCTAACATCACAAAAGGAGGGAGGGTGGCGTTACTGACCAGCAAACATGAAGGTGGGGAGATAACTTCAATCCACCCATGTCTGTAGGGCAGAACATTTTGTTTAATTACGGCTCCTTATGGTTTAGTGGGATGCCACGAACTTATGGTATTGAAGCTGATCTATTTACGCAAAATACCTCTTTAAGTCGTGTTACGAACGTTGAATTGGTTTCACTTCCTACCTAGAAATCCTATTACAAGCAAACTAGACAATTCGCTAATATACGAAGCATAATCAAGACCCTATAATAACTGGGGGAAAAATATTTTAAAAAAAAAAACGAAATAGGCTCTAATAGCTTCGATATTAAAGGGAAGACAGCCAAATGTATATCACAATACTGTTTCTTGCACTATATTTTATTTTATAATCACACATAATCTTATACTCTCAGCTCTTTTCTGAATCGCCCCCATTTGTCAGTTGTATGTCCACTCACACCTTGTCAACACTTATTTTCTATAACCTATTAAAATGCTCTTTCTTAACATATACCTTAATAAAGGAAAATTAGACTGAGTAATCATACCTTAAGCATTCTTTCATGAATATTGGCTACTCTGCCTCTCGTGTTTTCTTTTACTTGCTCCCTCTTTCAGCCCCCTTGAGATATGGAACTGGTGACTTCATCCTGCACCATCCTAAAAGCCTTGGATATCCCAGAAGGAAATAAGGTTGCGATTTTTAGAAGCCCATACCTTCAATGGACCTATTGTTGACCATCAGTCGCACATTCGCAACGCGACTTTCATGAAGCGCGCCAACTGTAGTATTGATTTAAACCATCGACATTCATATCTTATAAATTATCAACCCAGCTATGTAATTTATTGCAGTGTATATTGTATCATTTGTATCAATTTGATCTTGCCTGTAAACTGGCATGCCTCATGTAACAAACTGTTATTTGAGAATAAATTATTATTATTATTATTATCATTATTAATACATTTAGATTTATGTAATAGTATACAGAATGAAACCGAATATTAGTATAAATATTTGTGCAATAATAATTAAGAATGATGCTATGAAAGTCAAAATTGATTTCAAAGAACAGTCAGGAATTAAATATGTTTAGAAGGATAAGAAGAGATAAAGAGAATATCTAATGTGTTGAGGAATTAATAATGATATTAATAACGGTAATAATGATAAACACGAACATAAGCAGACTTCATATATTAAGATAAATAGAAATAAAATAAACGTGAAAAGATTTAAAGTTTTTATTTTGCTTTTCAAGCAATTAAATAGATGACGGACCTTGTTTGTATAAATCATTATTGAATACATTGATATTCAATAGGTGACATAATCCACTTTCGGAAAGAAAATCGTCAAGGAGACATTTGAACCGGGTTGTGGTTTCACTGCAACGGAGGTTCACTGGCAGTCTGTTCCACATGGTTGAGTAGCGAATAAGGAAAAAATTCTGACGTAAGTTTGTGTGTGTTCTTGGAATCGCTAGAATGTTCTCCTTATTGCGTAGATTGTGGGATGATATCATAAGGTATGAAGGGGTGGATACCGAAGAGTAGGAAATACCGTTCATAAGCCGGTAGATAAAGACAAGTTACGTCTGATCCAAAGAGGTTCTTATTTGAGTTGTAATAGTCTTTGTTATCGGAATACCTCAGAACAGCCTAGGTAAACTTTCTTTGAACACCTTCAATTCTATTCAGATCATTATATCTACAATTACTGTAAACTAAAATACCATATTCAAGAATGGGTAAGATACATTTTCTGTATAGTAACAATCTCGATTCGATATTATTGAAGTTTATCATTATCAATCCTATGAGCTTTCTAGCTTTGGATACTTGAGATATAATGTGTTCAGAAAAGTTCAGACTGTTGATATATTTTAAACCCAGTCCACTAATAGTGTTGAGAGGTTTGAGTGTATGTGTCTGTACAGTCAGATTTAAGTTAAGACAGCGACCAATGTGAATAAATCCACTTTTGTCAACATTAAGTGGCATATTCCACGAAATAGTCCATTCGTAGAACTTGTTTATTTCTTCTTGGATTACCGCTGAAATATGGCTTTCATTCGTGGGATAAGAGAATAAATAAACTACTTTCAGGTCATCAGCAAAAAGGAAAGGCTCATCATACTGAAAAAGGGAGCACACATCATTGATTAAAAGGAGAAAGAGTAATGGACCAACCACACTTCCTTGTATAACCCCACTGGTTACATTCACAGGTTTAGAGTAGCAAGATCCAAAGCGAACGATTTGGCTACGTTCTTCTAAAAAAAATTTGAGCCAAGATAAATGGGGATTCTGTATGCCAAATGAAGAGAGTTTTAAAAGAAGAAGTTTGTGTGAGACACTGTCGAAATCCTTACTAAAATCGAAGTAAAGAATAATCACTGACTGACCAACATCTCTTCTTTGGGTAATTTGATCAAACACCTCCAGGTGCGATGTGAAACATGAGCGTTAAGTCATAAACCAGTGTTGGGATGGGCTGATCAATCTAGCCGAAAGTAAAAATGATAGTAGCTGTTTTTGGATGACTTTTTCCACAGGAGGTCCTTAGGACCGAAGTGGCGGCAATTCTGGATTACACAGAACTGACCAACGTCAAGCACTTACACACGTTTAACGGCCTGGAAAGTTTCTATAAATGCTTCATACCGAAAGACGCATTACTTATGAAACCTCTTACCGACCAACTTCGTGAAAATGCGAAATCCATTAATTTGGACGATACCGCACGAAAAGCCTTCTCCACAGTTAAGGAATTGACCGCTAAAGCATCAATGCTCGCACATCAGGACACCCAAGCACCCATTAGTATCGCTATAGACGCATCCGACTCAGCAATCGAAGGAGTCTTACAACAATGGGTTAACAACTCCTAGCAACCATTGGCATTTTTCTCTAGACGGTTGCTAGACACCGAATCGAGGTACAGCACATTCGGTAGGCAACTCCTAGCTATGTTTTGTGCTGTATGACATTTTCAACACTACATCGAAGGTCGTGAATTCACTCTTTTCACTGACCATAAACCACTCATATTCTCTCTAAGCTCTACTTCAGACAAGTACTGACATCGTGAGTCTCGACAAGTGGACTACATTTCGCAGTTCACTTCAGACATTCAACACATTTCTTGAGCAAACAATGTAGTTGCAGACGCCTTATCTCGAATAACTTCTTCGAACAGTCTCCAAGGAATCAACGTTCTTAAACTCTCTCAGCTTCAAGAAAAGACACTGATCTTCATCACGAGTCATCGTCTACAACCCTCAAGCTACGCATCAAGCAGATGGGAACACGTAAGGAAACCTTAATTTGTGACACATCTACAGGTAGGGATCGTCCAGTTGCATCGAAACATTATCGACGCAATGTCTTCAAATCATTGCACAAACTTTCTTATCCAAGAGTTCGTGCAACCGTCAATCTTATAGCAGAACGGTTTTGCTGGCCTGGCATGAATAATGACGTGATGGAGTGGGCACGCTCCTGTGTAAGCTGCCAAAAATCTAAGGTTATCAGACACAATAAATGTCCCTTAGGCTCATTCAAAACTCCCAATACTCGTTTCGACCATGTTCATCTGGATTTGGTAGAACGTTTACCAGATTCCAACGGACAGTCTTCGTCGAACGATGGGTATTAAACTTTGGCCACCCTTCAACCATCACCACAGATCGCGGACGTTAGTTCGAACCCGAACTTTTCCGTCGTCTGACCACACTTTTAGGAATCACTCGCTTACTAGGTATTCGCAATGTAGTGAAAGCTGACATTGGATACACTGCGGCTAAAAACCTTTATGGAACGACACTTCGACAACCAGGAGAATTCGTGGATCCTTCATTCTCTTCAATGAGCATGGAATTAACCTCCTACTCGAACAGGCTTACAAACGCAATGGGTTCAGTTCAACCAGCTTCCACTCGACCACAATCCACCGATGTTTTCGTTCAACCTGACATTCGATATAGTACACACGTTTTCGTTCGTCGAGACTGACATCGACGACCATTCGAATCAGCATACGATGGACCTGTCAAAGTTCTTCAACGTGAATCTAAGTACTATATAGTCGCTAAGAACGGAACAAACGATAGCATCAGCATCGATCGCTTAGAAGTAGCGTATTTAGAAAGAAATCCTATTCACGTCGATTTCCCTTCGGTACAATCGCACAACACGACTCCTACACTCATAATTACTCAACCAACAACCAACACCAGCGATGACACTTCGAATGTGTCTGAAAATAAACTTAAAACGACGCGTTCTGGAATAAGAGTAAAATTTCTAGAACATTTAAACGACTACTGCACGTAGGTCAGTACTCGACATTTTATATTATCTCGATCTTTCTTTTTACCGTATATAATATTTTAAAAAATAATTTTAATATGCTTATATATTTTGAATTTTATTTCAAAAAAACGAACGAAAAACATTAAAAAAAGTTTTCAACGCCATTACGTGTGCTTGAGTTTATTTTCCTTTTTTTTTCGCCGACATTGTGTTTTTACGCATATACGAGTGTATTTCGACATGCACTTACATTTTTTCTTTTCTTTTCCAGGACGGCTGAAAGAAAACGATGCAGTTTACGAGAAGCCAAAATTTTCATTGTACTTTTTCTTTTTTTACTAGGTTGTACCTTGGTCCTATATAGTAAGGAAAGACGACCAGGCGCTGCAAAACCTAGTAAGCTATCAGAAGAGTGTTTACCAACGACAGACTCGTTGGTTTTAAACTTCTGGTTGGCCACGTCTTAGAGTCGTCTGTGCCCCACTAGGGGAGAGTGATTTGTTGCGGTAAATAAATCCCCAAAATAAATAGCTTTGTAAGTTTTCGACATTGGATGCTAGCCATATGTTTTAGTGGACTCATCTAGCTGAAGGCGCTCGGTCATGCATCCCACCAGATCACATTTGGTAACGCTGTGCTCAACATCTACCGCAATCGCTAGCCAGATTAGATCAGAGAATTCCGATATATTGGTAATCACCAAATATACTCTTTCGATCTCCTTGATTCTGTCTTTTGATTCCTCTGGGTGGGTGCAAATTATATTAGAAGGTGTTACTAGTAGAAGCGTTGTCAAACACTGAATAATTGTGCCATCTACTGCACAGTAAACATGCGAATAGAGAGCTGAAGGCTGTGTGTGTGTTTATTTAAATGTTTTGTAACTTATCAAAACGAATATTGATTTATCCTGTCTACTGCCATGTTTCTACAACAATACATAAGTGATGAATGCGGTGTTGTTCATTATAAATTTCTAACAGACTTTTTGTTCAGAAACTTATTAACAAGAATTTACGCCTTTATCTTACCTAAAGGTACTATAATTACGAAGACCGGGTGAATGTGGGGGATAGGGGTTGATATCTACACCCATATTCCGTAAAAATGAACCATGCCAAAAAGCGCTCACCGCAATAATCACTTCAGCTTTTTTATATTCTGTTTAAATTACAATATTTTCGGAACCAAAAAGTGGTGGGTGATACGTAGAACGAAAGCTCATGTCATGTAGGATAAAATAGGGACCAAAAAATATAAGTGTTTTACAGGGTTTGAATGAAATGCAATAACGTCCCAAGAAAATAGCTTTCGTAATTGTCGCGGCTTCTTAATTTTCCGTTCGTAACAACTTCCGCCTTAAAAAAAAATACTATATACAGGTAAGTGCTGAGATATCGTCATTGATATCTTCCTTCGGAAAAGTATGTTCTCCTCTTTGGGTCTACCTGCAGAATATCTGGTCTTCTGCGTTTCCGTGATGCTTTCCTAATAGGACTTTCTTCATGCTGCGCAGTCTTCTGAGTTGCTGAGCATTTTATGTCGAAACTGTCCAGAATGATTCTCCACATTGAGTCTAATTTCCCGGTTTTCTGTGAAGTGCCAGCATTTTCCAGTATGTGGTTATTTCAGGACGAGTGAACGTAAGTTATACGGAACCTCTACGCAATCAGCAACCATAATACAGTCATTTACGATGTATAAAGATTGGCGTCGTTGATAATACTGTTTCAGTTCATGAGATGTTATACGTGGGGGCCAAATACGCTAGATAAATGTAGATAATCGTCTTAAGATAGGATCGCGGCAAGTGTGTTCAGCGATTCGAGCAGCTGTCACTGGAAGAATTTGTGTTGAATTAAACAACATTCTGCTTACATCTTCTTCCACTGATATAGAAGCGATAACAGTATCTTCGTTTTCAAACTTATGATTGCTTATTAAGCGCGATAATGCATCAGCATGGCCAAAATTAGAGGTAGATTTGTATTTGATAACGAAATCATAACCCAATAGCATTGTAGCCCATCGTTCGAGGCGGTTTGCGGTATAAACTGGTATACCTTTCTTAGATCCGAAAATTGATAATAGGGGTTTATGATCAGTGATTAAAGTAAATGTTCTGCCATGCAGCATCTTGTGAAACTTTTTTACTGCGAAAATTAATGCCAATCCTTCTTTCTCAATTTGACTGTACTTGCGTTCTGCTGAAGTCAATGTTCTGGAAACATGTGCCAGAGCCTACTCTTTGAGATCTGGAAACTTGTGGGATATGACGGCACCGATACCATAGTCAGAAGCATCTGCAGCAACGACGATTTCCAGCGAGGGATCAAAATATGTAAGAAGTAGATCCGACGTTAATAATGAATTTACTTCATCAAAACATTTTTGATACTTAGTGGACCCATTCCATTTTACTTTACTGGATAATACTTGGTCCATAGGTGCTCAAAGGCGATGCAGTTGTGGCAAGAAATTACTGTAATAACTGATAAGACGAACGAATGAACGCAGAGTTGCTACATTAGATGGGGGAGGCATATTTTGGATAGCTCGTACATTTACCGGATCCGGGCGTCGTCCATTTTTGTCGAAAACAAAACCAAGATATTTCACCGAGTTCATGAAGAATGTTCACTTCTCTTCTTTTATATAGAATCCACACTCAGATATTTTGGTTAAAACAGTATCGAGTCGATTGAATAACTCGAAATTACTGGAACCTGTAACGATTACATCATCCAAATAGACAGCGACTCCTGGCACATTAGCCAACATAGTGTCCATTATTTGTTGAAAGATAGCTGGTGCTGGTTTCATACAAAAAAATAAACGCTTATATTGGTAAAGACATCTGTGGGTGTTAATCGTTAATAATAGTTGGGAGGCTGAATCAACTTCTATCTGGAAATATGCGTCAACCAGGTCAATTTTAGCAAAATACTTTCCTCCATTTAGTTTGATGAATAAATCTTCCTGTATGGGAAGTGGATACGTGTGATGTTCTAGATCATTATTAGGACCAGTGGAAAAATCAGCACATATGCGAACAGTTCCATTTGCTTTTCTCACGACCACTATAGGGGCAGCCCACGATGAATAATTTACTGGCTCAATGACATCTAGTGCTTCTAACCTGTCCAATTCTCGGTCAACGACTGACAGAGCAGCATAAGGCACTGGTCGTTTCGGTCTAAAAATGAGTTTTGCATTTTCCTTTAGTGATAAGGATACTTTGGTGAATTTACAAACGCCCAGTTTGTTTTGAAATACACATGCATGTTTTTGTCGAAGATGATTTATGTAAAATACGAACGACAATTGAGAGGAAACAGAAGACTTTGATGTAGACATAACATTAGAAAGAAGTACATGAGACTCCGAAGTTTCACCAGCGCATACTTTGTCTGAAGTCTTCGATTTGGAAATTTTATGAAAAGGTAATAAATCGGCGGTATTAGATTTCACATGGTGAGAACACAACATTTGAATTGTTTGATTCAGAAAGATCATAAGAACATGTTTCATCAGAAGCATTTTATTCGTTAATATCCAGAGAGGATGATTCGTCGGAGGCATTTGATTTAGAAATATCATTAGGGATTTGGATAGACTCATAGGAAACATTATGGGAACATACCTCATCTAATAATTTATTCAAAGTATCAACATGAGCAATCCAATCTAATCCCAATAGATCTAAATCGTGTCGATTTGTTAGATAACAAACATCTGTAAATTTTCTTCTCATTGGTTGAACATTGCATAGAACCTCTCCTGTCAACTTTACTATGTCTCCTGAAACATTTCGGGTGACATGTTCCGTCGGTCAGATGCGTGTTCTTTGAAATCAACGTGACATCAGAAGCAGTGTCCAACTGAAGTGGTATAAGTTTTTCATTTACTAATAAGTTAACAAATTTCCGCCTACTTTTAAATCCAACTTTAAAGGTTGCAAACGTAGTTTTAATTTGACTGTTTGATCGTTGCTTTGAATTTTCACTACGATGTTTAATCTTGCGTTTATTTAACGATTAATGACCTTCTTTGTGGCCAATGCGATGACATTTGCGGTATGTATGATTCTTAAACGGACAGAATTTTGCAAAATGCCATGCTCCGCAGAACCAGCATGGTGATGGGGGTTTTGCAGAAGGATGTTTCATGTTTGTACAGTTTTGTTTCGATGATTTTGAGGATCGGAGTGCATTAATTGAACCAGAATCGGAAGGTTTAACCTTCTGTTGCACCATCGCTGTGTCATGCTTGAGATTAATTAACCGCTGACATTCAGTTATAACCATTTGTAATGTCATATTCGGTTCTTGTTCGATGCGTGCCAACATCATGGTACGGACATCTGCATCTTCTGCATTCTTTAGACCACATATGAAAATCAAGCATTTAAATTGGTCCGCTGTGATTTGGTTTATTTTGAAGCGTTCGCACTCTCGATTTACCTTCCCAGCATACGTGACATAATCGTCCTCTGGAGATTTTGTTAATTGGAAACATTTATAGTGAGTATTAAATAATGAAAACTGTTCATCAAAAATATCAGATAAAATCTGGATTGTATCTTTGAATGATACATCTCGTGGATTTTGCTGTAAGAAAAATTCACATATTTATTATATTCCTGTGTTCCCAGTCTTCTTAAGAGTAAACGGACTTTTGCTGCGTCATCAAGATGCGAGCATTAATAATAATAATAATAAATTTATATTCTGAAAAATAATAATTACGGAATTCACGCCAGTTTACAGGCATGATCAATTTGATATAAGTAATAACGTTAAACGTGCAGAAAACAAACATATGATAAAAGAAAGTTTTAAGTGTACTAGTTCACTGGTTGTTTAAGTAGTACAAGTATTACAGCGATCCAAAGCATTATCCGGGATTTTTTAATATTTCTTAAATCGACAGCCTGTTGATTTATGAACGGTGTAATTATGGTCAATTCGTGTGCCAGATCGAATTAATGATAATTATCTACAACTAGAGAAATTAAAACGAAAACAGAGAGCACGGAACAACAAAAAAGTAATTACCAAAATATATTAATCAGGTCTACCTAAATGCGTGTGTCATGTGACACAGTGATATACTGTTTGTGTTATTCAAATTAGTTAAAGTTGCTAATGGCAGTGTTGACATATTGACAACAAGTGGGTTGTTTTACTAAGGGGATTCAGTAATAAAGATGGCTAAACATTTAAGGTTCCTAAAATATCACTTGTGGAATGAGATACACTTAAAGGCGCTAGACCATTCAATGCATTTTCAGAAGAACAGTATGCATCGATGCAGCGAACAAATAATGGGAGCGATTTTATCGTGCGGATAGGTTGTGGTAGGTTATTCCAGAGTCTAGAGAATTTACAGGTGAAGTAATTCATATAAAGAGATGATTTAGAATGAGTTTGTTTCACTAGTGCCAAGGAATTACGGATGTCATAATGAGGGGTTTCTGCATATTGAATCGCGTGATCGGATGTAAATGATAGTTTATGAAGTAGTTTGAAGAAAAAAATAAGATTTAGTTTGAGTCTCCTCCTCCATAAAGGGTCTAGCCCAAGTTTATTACATCTAGAATTATAAGTTAAGGTACAATCAGCTCCAAGAATACGAAGTGTAAATCGTCTCTGTACTGATTCCAGCCTTAATTTATCCTTTATGAGAGCACTGCTAAGAATAAACGTGCAGTATTCCAGAAGAGGTCGAGCACAAACTTTGTACATTAGAATACGTGACTCAGTGTTGTAAAGATTTCGAGTTATGTAACATATTAGACGTTGAGACTTAGAGGTCTGTTTTAATATATGTTCTGTAAACGACAGGTCTTGGGAGTATCTAAGTCCTAAGTCTACTACTGTATGTAACTTAGATAACACTACTCCATTTATGGTAACGTCTAGGTTGAGCGATGTATCGCCGAAGCATATCCATCCACATTTAGCCGTATTAAGCTTCAGTTGCCATTTCAAGCACCACTGTGTTACCTTGTTAAGCTCCATGTTGACGCAATTTCGTATATTTTTCAGGTCATGTTGAGAAAATGAATATACTACTTTAAGATCATCTGCATATAGAAGGGGTTTAACTACACAAAAACTTTCACAAATATCATTAATATACACTAAAAAGAGCCAAGGACCTAAGACACTACCTTGTATTACTCCACTTCTAACAGGGACAGCGTTAGACAATGAAGAGTTAATTTTGACTATTTGGTATCGATTGCTGAGAAAGGAATCAAGCCAAGCAAGCAAAGGATTTTGAACCCCATAAGATGCGAGCTTACCTATAAGAAGTTGGTGGCTAATCATGTCAAAGGCTTTAGAAATGTCCAGATATAGCACTAAGACTAGATAACCCTGGCTACGTAGAGAATAAACTAAATTAAAGAAGTCAAAATGACATGTCATGCAAGAACGATTTTTAAGAAATCCATGTTGAGTATCATTGATAAATTTTCCAGCAAGTAAATAGTTGGAAAGTTCATCACTGATAATTTTTTCCATAATCCTAGAAATAACTGTAGTAATATTTATTGGCCGGTAATTGTTCATGTCAGTCTTATCTCCAAATTTGTAACGTGGTATGATGTACGCGGTTTTCCAACAATAGGGGTAAGAACCGGTAAATGTCTTCACAACGGTGAAACCACGAACTGAAAACGACATTAGCTTCAGGATCATAATAGAATTCAGAAATAGAATTTATGATGCTTTCATATTTATCTGATTGACAAGTTGATGACGACTGTATTGAAAACATTCGTGCCAATGCATCCAAAAGCTTCGTTTGATTTGTATCATTTTGTGCTTGCTGCATTTGAAGAATAGTTTTAAGGTCATCCAATGATACAGGCATTTTGTTCTGGATCGATCAATAAATAAAATAAAAAGAAATTCCCGTCACCAGTCGTTATGACCTTGAATCGCTTTTACCTCGTGATACTTGATCTGTCTAGACTAAACTATGACCTTGACGCGATAGGGTGAGCGGTTTAACCTTGAGTCTATCACGCGTGAGTTCGAGATGAGGTAGAGAGATAAATATCCAAGAACCTGATTGGTTGGCAAGCACACAAGTGAGAGAAAACAAGACAGTTGGAACACTGAACTCTGGATTCTCTGAATTCGGATTAGTGCAAAAATGTACATGAATAAATAAGTCAATATCTTGACTACGATGTACAATAATTTTGAAAAATACAGTTATGTCCGAAACTTGGAATTAGGGAAGAAAATACAGTGCAAAATATTATGTTTAAATTACAATATTTTCGGAACAAAAAGTGGTAAGTGATACATAAAACGAAAGCTCATGTCATGTAGGATAAAATAGGGACAAAAAATATAAGTGTTTTACAGGGTTTGAATGAAATGCAATATCGTCCTAAGAAAATAGCTTTCGTAATTGTCGCGGCTTCTTAATTCTCTGTTCATAAAAACATCAATAGATGGAATAGCAGTCGACCCTTTCATTCACAGGCAGGCCTATTTGTAGAGACTTAAAGATAATCAAAATTTCTTAACTCCCAGTCAAAGCCTCGAGACGTTTTGAATCATTTATTGAATGTCCAGAGCTTGGACAGTGGACTCAGTATGTCGATAGCCCTACCAGACATCAAAACATTTTGAACTTAGTCTTTACCAGTGGCCTTATCCCCGATACTTTGTATGTTGGATTAAAGTTCCCAGGTAGTGATCATAACATCGTCATATGCAGGCTTAATATAAAAACCACAACCTGTAGACGTAACACTCCGTAGAATCTATCGCGAGTTTGATTGGAATAATTTCCACAATTACCTAAGAAGCACTGATTGGAGAACTTTCTTCACTTCAGACAATACCGACACATTAAACAATATATTTTATCACAACATCACACCTTTACAATACTGTAGACCTACGTTCACCAAAGATTTCTATATACCGGTCGGTACACAAAGACATATTCAAAGACATTGTACTCGATTCCACAATTTTAATGATTTTTCCTTTTTAGTAACGCTAACAGAAATACTTGTCCGAACAGAGGCAATAAGTTCACAAAAATGCCTGGAAAACTACACATGATATAACTCTGAAACGAGAAAGCAGACTATTTGTATCAGTGTTATTCTTAAACTTTAAGAAAACCCTTATTAAGGTCCCATACAAAAGGGTACTGGTCAAACTAAAGTCCTTCGGAATAAACAACCCGTCTGTTATTAATATGAATATAACTTAATTACAGAACATATGGCTTATCCTTTCCTATTATTCACTGTGTACTAATCATGGCCTTATGCTCCTAACCCTCGATTCAGTTCCAAAATCTGTTTACAGGTTAAATATACATTATTCTTCTCAAGTGTCATGCCTTTTTATTCTATTGAAAGTAGACAGACAACTCACTAATCTTATGAATGCTGATCTACTAAGGCCGACCATAGAAAGCTCAAATTTGGTCATATAGTTTTGTGAGTTGCTCAATTTTTCATTTTCCTTCCCCTAAAATCTTCTTTTTCCTACAGTTTTGTACCCTCTCATATCCTTTGATTTGCTACTAGTCCTTACTTTCTTTAAACCATAAGTTAGCTTCATAGCAGTGTGATATAATAAATGAACATCTAGCTCATAATAAAAATTCTTTAACCATCTGATTTGCTTGTAAAAAGGAACTAGTAGAGACAGTGTATTCCAACCATGGACTTTGATTAAAGCATTATTCATACTCACCACAAACTTAAGAGAGCCTAACATCACAAAAGGAGGGAGGTTGGCGGTACTGACCAGCAAACATAATGGTGGGGAGATAACTTCGATCCACCCGTGTCTGTAGGGCAGAACATTTTGTATAATTACAGATCCTTATGGTCTAGTGAGATGTCACGAACTTATGGTATTATTGCTGATTTATCATGCAGAATACCTCATTAAATCGTGTTTGGAACGTTGAGTTGGTTTCAATTCCTACCCAGTAATGTTATTACGACCAAACTAGACAGTTCACTAAAAAACAAAGCATACGCAAAACCCTGTAGTGACTCACGTTTATTACGAGAACACGACTGGTTCAATAAAAACAATTATTATTATAAACAGTTGTACCAGTGTTTGTTTTAATATGCTTTTGTTTGACTGTGCTAATGACAGCTATATTGGGCTTCCATTCTTGTTCTTACACTTCGATTGTAATTTCGCGTGAATTTGGTTACCTTCTGTAACCAAGTTTGTATCCTGGCACGATCTCGGTATCCTTTCGATACCACGAAATCGCCAGTGAATAAATCTTGACTTGGTCCATTTTCCGCCTTTGGATATTTGGCTTCTCGGGGTTTTTATGGAGTCATTTGGAACGAGCTTCTTGGTAGCGGTGTTCACAGTTAATCACAACTCGACGCCACGCTACAACCCAATGAGATCTATAAAAATATAAGAAATGAAAAAATAAAAGCGCTCCAAAAGCTTTGAAAAAAAGAGATAGCCAATTAGGTATCACATTACTTGTTTCATTACTACATTTTTAACTACACATAATCCCATACTCTCACCTCGTTTCTGTATCACCTCCATTTTTCAGCTGTTTATCTAAATGATTCAAATAGTTGTGAACGGAATAGAAGAAGCTTTCGCTTAACAGGCTTTCGTTTTTAGTATCAGGGGATCACTAAATCCTCGAGGCAGGAACCTGGGCATGTTAACGATAAAAGCGGAAAAAGAAATAGGTGAATCAGTGCGATGCTGTCCTTGGTCCTTAAGAATAGGTCAAGTTGCTTCTTGAAGGACTCCTGGGAAGTCGCTTGGACTAGCTCGGCCGGCAGAGAGTTCCAGCATTTGACAACTCTTAAGGAATGAAATTTACGTCTACTTTCCGTTTTGCTATGTTGTACTGTACCACCTCCATTTTTCAGCTGTTAATCCATTCATGCATTGTTCACAATTGTTTTCTTTAACCTGATAAAATGCTCTTGCTTAATGAATACTCTAATAGCCTCTAGTAGCCTCACATTGAATTTTTTCATGAATATTGGCTACATTGCCTCGTATCCTTTCGTCTACTTGCTCCCTCTTTCAGACCCTTTGAGATGTGGGTCGAGTGGCTTCATTCTGCAGCATCCTTAAAGCCTCAGATATTCCAAATGAATATGAGGTTGTAAGATCTGTTTTGAATGCCTCGTGTGTTTGTGAAAATCCCTCCATGTATATACTTGCACTTTGTTCCTACTGATCCCTTTATTTGTACATTGTTAGTTTTTTGATTACGTTTGGATTGTTAATATTTGTATTTTATCATAGTTTTTATTTTTTATTACACCTGCACTAAGTTTTTGTGCTTCCTCCCGAACTGTATCCATGTTGTTTTACTTGACACTTGTTCTTGGCGGCAGCCATATTGAATTGCTCCTCCTTTTGTGTGTGATCTATCCAGTCAGGATAGAATAGAGTTTATTTGTTGTGACCGGTAATTTTCCCACATCTTTTATCAACTTTAATTTATGTAGTTTAGATTTGATTGATTGAAGAATTATTGGTTGAGTAGCCGGGTGGTAATATTTGTTTAGGTAACGATTTACATTTAAATTTATGATGAATTATAGAAACGCTATTTACCCGATTACTTGTTTTGATTTTGACGGGCAAGGGCGCGTGTCTGACGTACCTGGACGGCTATTCATCTATCCAAACCGTAGTTTGGATTCTACAGAGGTTGCGATTTTTGAAGCTTCTACCTTCAATGGACTTATCCTTGATTGTAAGGAAAATAAGTAGGGATATAAAAAAGAATCATGCCCTGTAAAAGTAGTTGAAAAATCGAAAGCTGATCAAAGCGACAGATTAGTTATTTTTTCATAAAATCAAGGAGAACAAGAGCTCTGAACCTAAAGCTGGTTTTGAGCATGACTTTGTACTGATTAGGCAGCTGCTTACTCAACTCATGCCTCAAAATATGACCAGGGTTACCTTGCTCAAAGTTGTACAGACTAGGGAGTCTAACGGACTTGAAGCCAAACCATTCCAGACTGCTTAAAGTAGTATTCAGCTCTTCCAACGAACGTGATCTAATTTTACAGAATGGACACAAATTACAGGGTTCATGAGTGCTTGTCCGAAAGGACCTACCGTTGGCAGACCGTGTAAAAAGACGGGAAGGCAAGAAAGTACTAAAACTTATGTTAGACGCTGGAGAAAAGGACCTGAAAATTGCAAATTTTCTGGTTGTAAGACTTCGACAGAGAATGATGTCGAAGCCACTCTGGGTGAAACACACCAATGCACGAAGCTTACTCAATCAGCGATCGGAACTAGGTGTACAGATTGACTCTACAAAGCCAGACATAATCGCAGTAACAGAAACCTGGCTGACACAGGCTATAGATAGTATGGAACTTGATTTCGAGGGTTTTACGTTAGTAAGGGCCGACAGAACACAGAAGCGCAAAGGCGGTAGCGTAGCTCTATTCATCAGGAATGCTATCCCATTTGCCATTATCGATAGTGTATCCCATGAGAGTGCAACGTGTGAATTAGTTAGTTGCCGCTTGAAATGCAAGGGACAAGAGCTGCTGATTGGTTTGGTCTATCGCATTCCAAGCTGTGAGGCAAATGAGATCCTGTTGAGCAGTCTCAATACATGGTCCCAAAGTGGTCGATGTCTAATCCTAGGCGACTTTGATGCAGGAACTAGTTGATGGGGTTATCACATGTGCTCTAGTGCAACATGTGAAAGAGGCGTCAATGTAAGATCCGGACACTGAATAATCTTTATTAGATCTCATACTGACTCACTATGAGGATGATGTTGCGAACCTCCATCATATGCCACCCATAGGTAAAAGTGACCACGCAGTTTTAACTTTCGACTTCCATATAACTGCCAGTCATGAGGACGCGTCAGTCCAGTCCAGACCCAACGTCTGGAAAGCAAACATACCAAATATCATGCACTCAGCATCGTTAGTAGATTTGACAATAGACCCAGAGTCCTCCACTGAAACGGCCTGGGACGCATTTCGAAATTCATACTTAAAAGTTATTACACCTCACATCCCTTGGACTATATCAAAGGGGCCGAAAAACTCACCACCATGTTTCAGTAAGGAGGTTCGTATCCTTCTTCGTAAGAAATGGAAAATGCGGGATAGATTTATGTTACTGGGGACTAATGTGTTAAAATCTCAGTATCGAAATGTTCGGAATACCTGCGCCTCCACCCTCCGTAAGTCTAGAAAATTGTACGAAGGAAAACGTGTTAAGGAATCCATCGAATGTCCTCAACGCTTGCATTCCTATATAAACCAAAGGACAATGAGAAAAGAAAATATTCGTGCTCTATAGGGAGACAGTACTGTCGCGTCACTAGTGGAGGACGACTTCGATAAGGCTCAAGTGTTCTCGAACTACTTTAGCAACGTATATACCATAGAAGCATTTTTCTCGTCAGCGTATACAGATCCTCCCATGCATACACTGGATAGCGTGACCATTAAATAACTCGATGTCTTTGGTCTGCTAAATAAGTTTGACATAGGTAAATCCACAGGGCCCGATGAATTACATCCTAGGCTACTGAAGGAATTATCTAACTTCGTTGCAAGCCTTTTAAGTACATGCTTTAACCTATCCGTTACGCAGGGTCGTTTACCAAAAGCCTGGAAAAACGCCATAGTAGGTTCTCTCTTCAAAACAGGTACGAAACACAAACCTGAGAACTTCAGCCTCGTTAGCCTAACTAGTATGGTTGTTAAAATCTTAGAAAAGGAGCTGTTAAAGTATCTCGATAAAAACCGGATCTTCTCGGAGAAGCAGCACGGCTTCAGAATAGGTTATTCTTGTCTCACTAACTTATTAGTGGTTCGTGAAAGCTGTTGCGCTCATAAGGACCAAAAGCTACCTGTAGACGTCGCCTTCATTGATTTCAGTAAAGCTCTTGACAACGTTTCGCACAACCGGCTGTTATATAAGTTAAGAAAATTCGGGATTGTAGTCAATGTATTGATATGGATAAGAGACTTCTTAGTTGGGCGTCAACAAAGAGTAAGGGTGAAGTCAAAGATATTTAGCTAGGCAACTGTGCTTGTTGGAGCGACCAGGGTACAGTTTGGGGGCCAGTGCTATTCCTCTTGTATGTAAATGACCTTCCTTGTCTCTTATCATCATCGGTCTTGCTATATGCTGACGATGTTAAGATATGGAGAACGATACGATGTAAGAGTGATAGATTAGAACTTAAAAATGACATGAAGAAATTATCTGAATGGTCTCAAACATGGCAGTTGCCGATAAATACTTCCGAGTGTGTTGTGATGCATATCGGTCATCAAGGCACAGATACATACACGATGAATAACACTGAGCTACCTGTCGTCCAGACATATAATGACTTAGGAGTTATCGCTAGTCAAGACTTAAAGACTACTGCACACTGCCATGCAATAGCCGCAAAAGATTTTAGAACCTTATGGTCAATACGTAGAGCTTCTAGTCATGTCGACGCTAAAACGTTTTTGACTTTGTATACAGTGTTCGTACATCCTAAACTTGAGTACTGCATACAAGCGGCTAGCTCCTGCTTAAAAAAAAGAAAGTGAGCTTCTGGAAAAGGTTCAGAGAACGGCGACCAAGCTGATTCCCGGAATAAAGAATAATCCGTATAACGTTCGACTGGCCAAACTGAACCTTTTCCCGTTGTCATATTGCAGAACTGGAGGCGACTTGGTTACAGTCTACAAATCGCTTAGTGATAATATGCCCTCATTTTTCTCGTCTTCCAAAACAGAGAACTTACGAGGGCACTCCAATAAAGTTCATAAGCCGAGAACAAATTACTTGTCAGCTGACAACCGACTTTTCCAACATCAGCGAGTGGAATTCAACACCTCAGCGCGTGGTTGAGGCCACATCCGTCGACTTGTTTAAAAGAAAGTTGGATCTACTGAGAGACAACCATTGTCAGGACTAACATAGGCCATCGAGCCTCCTGTCCTTCCCAAACTGAAACTGACCATTAGTTGCACGTCGCAACCCAACTCACATAAAGCGCGTCACGTGATGCTGACTAAAACCATCTACATTCATATCTTTTAAATTATCAACCCAGCTGAGTAATTCAATACAGTGGATAATGTATCATTTATAACAATTTGATCTTGCCTGTAAACTGTCATGCCTCATGTAACAAACTGTTATTTGAAAATATTATTATTACTATCATTATTGTCCTTCTGAATAATTTAGTGACGCAAATATGATCTACCTGATTCTCTGTGCCTTGATTCAATGAAACGCATGTAGTTTTGTGTATGCTTTATTTGAGGAATGCAAATCATCATACTCGTTCCTTTCTCTCAGACAGTCCCCGTCGTCTAATGATATCTTCATATCCAGCGCTGTCCATTCAAACTTTGACGTGTAGTTTTCCATCAGGATTATTAGGTCATTTCTCAAGGACCTCTTCAAGATCGATTGCACCCTCCATAAGGCTGATGATTATTGTTGTCATTGGTACCATTGATGGATGCACAGTATTGAATCATTTTGATTGTGATTATTTCTGTCCTAGTTTTGAATGGTGCCTCGATGATCCTCGATCTATGATTTTCCAACCTATTCAATACATATTGCACATTTTTCGACAACAATTGATCAACTTCTTGCGTGTGCAGGGCATTTCCCTTATTTGATCAGAGTACAGAGGAATCTCTCCAGAACTCATCTTTTTCTATCCAGGTTGGTTCCAGTGGGTTAGACTTATTTCAAGCACCATTGAGTTGCATCCCTCTCATTTCATTAAATATTTGAATGACGCTTTCAGTCTCCCACATTTTCTGAACCTTTTATTTCACATATAATTTTTTCTATAGGTCCCGTGAATTCCGAGGAATTTAGGACTTCATCATGAGGCGTGAAAATTCATTCGAATCGGAGCGCAGAATATAAATAAGCTGAAGTGATTATTGCGGTGAGCGCTTTTTGGCATGGTTCATTTTTACGGAATATGGGTGTAGATATCAACCCCTATCCCCCACATTCACCCGGTCTTCGTAATTATAGTACCTTTAGGTAAGATAAAGGCGTAAATTCTTGTTAATAAGATTCTGAACAAAAAGTCTGTTAGAAATTTATAATGAACAACACCGCATTCATCACTTATGTATTGTTGTAGAAACATGGCAGTAGACAGGATAAATCAATATTCGTTTTGATAAGTTACAAAACATTTAAATAAACACACACACAGCCTTCAGCTCTCTATTCGCATGTTTACTGTGCAGTAGATGGCACAATTATTCAGTGTTTGACAACGCTTCTACTAGTAACACCTTCTAATATAATTTGCACCCACCCAGAGGAATCAAAAGACAGAATCAAGGAGATCGAAAGAGTATATTTGGTGATTACCAATATATCGGAATTCTCTGATCTAATCTGGCTAGCGATTGCGGTAGATGTTGAGCACAGCGTTACCAAATGTGATCTGGTGGGATGCATGACCGAGCGCCTTCAGCTAGATGAGTCCACTAAAACATATGGCTAGCATCCAATGTCGAAAACTTACAAAGCTATTTATTTTGGGGATTTATTTACCGCAACAAATCACTCTCCCCTAGTGGGGCACAGACGACTCTAAGACGTGGCCAACCAGAAGTTTAAAACCAACGAGTCTGTCGTTGGTAAACACTCTTCTGATAGCTTACTAGGTTTTGCAGCGCCTGGTCGTCTTTCCTTACTATATAGGACCAAGGTACAACCTAGTAAAAAAAGAAAAAGTACAATGAAAATTTTGGCTTCTCGTAAACTGCATCGTTTTCTTTCAGCCGTCCTGGAAAAGAAAAGAAAAAATGTAAGTGCATGTCGAAATACACTCGTATATGCGTAAAAACACAATGTCGGCGAAAAAAAAAGGAAAATAAACTCAAGCACACGTAATGGCGTTGAAAACTTTTTTTAATGTTTTTCGTTCGTTTTTTTGAAATAAAATTCAAAATATATAAGCATATTAAAATTATTTTTTAAAATATTATATACGGTAAAAAGAAAGATCGAGATAATATAAAATGTCGAGTACTGACCTACGTGCAGTAGTCGTTTAAATGTTCTAGAAATTTTACTCTTATTCCAGAACGCGTCGTTTTAAGTTTATTTTCAGACACATTCGAAGTGTCATCGCTGGTGTTGGTTGTTGGTTGAGTAATTATGAGTGTAGGAGTCGTGTTGTGCGATTGTACCGAAGGGAAATCGACGTGAATAAGATTTCTTTCTAAATACGCTACTTCTAAGCGATCGATGCTGATGCTATCGTTTGTTCCGTTCTTAGCGACTATATAGTACTTAGATTCACGTTGAAGAACTTTGACAGGTCCATCGTATGCTGATTCGAATGGTCGTCGATGTCAGTCTCGACGAACGAAAACGTGTGTACTATATCGAATGTCAGGTTGAACGAAAACATCGGTGGATTGTGGTCGAGTGGAAGCTGGTTGAACTGAACCCATTGCGTTTGTAAGCCTGTTCGAGTAGGAGGTTAATTCCATGCTCATTGAAGAGGATGAAGGATCCACGAATTCTCCTGAAGGTCGAAAATTATGGCTTTTATGACGTCACGTTCCGATACACATAACTTTCAAACGATCTTGTGAGTAGCATTCACTATACCATATCATATAAATGTGCTATTGAACCTAGCATAAATTTTCATATTTGAAACACCAGATTTGAATTAAACTTATTGTTTCAACAGTCTCCACTATCTTAAAAGCACATAATCAATCAAATATGTCAAATTCCGAACGACGAAACAGCAGGAGGCTAAACCTGTTGTTCAGCCGTTATCGATCATACATGTATAAGCAAAATCACACTTTTATTATTTTTTTATGAAATGATTATTTGACATGGGTCACATAAGTATACCACAAGCGTTATAAAATAATTTCACTAATGAGTTTTCAGTTTTTACTAACTGAGTGGAAATAAAATGGTAATCTATTGCTAATTTAAGAAGAAATGGCGATCCTTTAGATTAATATTGTTAAAACATAGTGAATGGGAACACTGCCGTTCAGATTAATGTGCAGAAGATCAAGTTTTTTCCGAGATATTCTAAGAAGTGTTCATCCTATTTCTCAGTCGACATTTTCAACCAATTTACCTGGTTGGTTTCATTTTCATAATCACAATGTTGAACAGGTACATTCTGAAATTTTGTGAAAAACATTTTGCGAATTTCCATGTTTCATATTCTAATGTAGTTCTCTACTTAAACAAAAAACGTTTATTCTTCGAAGTAACTAAACAGAAACGAAATTTACCCAACAGCTTTCCAGTGTACGTTTAGAAGATAAATAGTTTGTTTCACCATAGTAATTCTACATAATTACTCAGAAGAGGATTCACCGTTTATCAGTTTTGCCGTTTAGTGATCAACTACTCAAGAATGTTTCATCCACGTACTTGCGGATTACTCTTTAACACAAAAAAGAATTCTAAGTGATAAAACACAGTCAAAGTCAGAAGTTTTAACACGAACAACACGAAAGTTAGTTCTGCTGCATCAAGAGGCGAGTGCTTACATGGATTTTTGAGGGGAAAGTGAAAGGAGTAAGGCCAAATAACACACTGAACCGAAAATTGGGAGCGGTCGAAAAAGGATGGAAAGCGATTGGAAGGGACTGTCCGAAATAGAGTTGGATAGAGAATGCTGATGTATGGGTAACAGGTATAAATAAGTATGGTTATTTGAATGTTGTTGATCATTGTAACAATAAGTGTTTAAAACGAAGATGGATAGCTCTCTCACTTACTACTATACACATTCTGATGTATAATTTCAATCGAATTGATGTAAAACTTAATGGTCTGTAACAATATCTATGGACTGTTATAAGTGGAAAAGATTGTCATCTAGAATAGCAGAATGAGTCAAATTAATATTGGAAATCGGAAATCGATTAGTGTTATAAAAATAAGTAATTAAGGTAACAAGTTCAATTTGATAATTTCAATTAACCTGCATACTATTGGAAATCGCGTTTCATATCTAACAACCTGCGGATAAAAATGATCTCTGATATTGAGCTATTTCTAAAATTCACACTAATTAAACATTCAAATTCTACTTAATGGTATTTGACATAGTATAATATTTGAAAGTATTTGAATTATCGTATGAACTAGGAATCCCAGAATAAACGCAATTGAATCAAGAAGTATGATACAAACACAAACGAATGTAGTGTATTTGGAATTCAAAATGGAGCATTCCAAGTGTACAAAGGTATCATTAGTTCGTTAAAACATCACACACAGTTGACTACATTCTTCTTAGCTCGATAAATGATATACAATCATTTGTCAACTAACACACAATCAAAAAGTTACAGTCCGTTGTTCAACACATCTGACACATTCCTCATGTCTAATGTTTCCACCACCACGATGCATGTTGCCAGACGTGAGCACACGTGGTTTGAGCGCCAAATATTATTAGTACTAATACTGTTACCGCTAATTCTGCTAAAATCATCACTTCTAGTACTATGACCAACACTACTTCAGTATTATCGGTTCAATAAATGGGTCTCATTCAACAAATCCGGTCACGCGAATACTAGAAACGCATGGCTTTATAATCTGCTTGATATTTAAAAAATTGATACTTCATTCTGTCTATTTCATTCTTCCAAGTACGTCGAAAGAGAAAGGATTGTTGATCCATATACTGTTTCACTGAAATTTACATTCACTAAACTGCATAATAACTGACGAAATCATCATTATGTGCACTCGCCATAGTAGTCAATAACACTGGATTTAAATGCATTATTGGGAAACTGGATACAACTACAAAAGCCTCAATACATCATGACACTTATATATACATATAAACTAGGAGTATATACAGGTCAGGGAAAACGTGACGCTAGTGGAAATGAAATGTTTTCTCATTAGATTATTACCAGCCTGTAATCAATTAACATTATTCTACGAACAACAGTAAGGAAGTGTCAGTGTAGATGGAAAAACAACGAGCATGAGATGATAGTAGGAATGACATTGACCGATATAATACAGATCACATCACATATGACTATCAGCAACACAAAAGATTTTCAGAAATGACCAATTCTGAATTCAACCTAAGATCTGTGACATCAACTGCATAGGACATATTGATCTATTGATTGAAAATGAGCAACGTAAATTAGCATAAACGAGAACCCGTGTTACTTCTTTTTATATCACAAACATTCCAAATACACAGTAGTTGTCAAGGTCAACTAGTGATATGACATTAATTGATCATTATAAACATAGAACTTGCTCACAAAATATTTTCACTTGTAGTGCACCGCAAGAAGCCGGTTCATATTGAGTAATCTATGGAAATCGATGAAATGAAGGTTCAAGTAAACGGAGTACAATTTCACATAAGGTAGAGCGAGAGAAAATCAACATCGTACAAAAGGGTATGAAATTTTGGCACTACTCTAGTCTATAGAATAACTGAAGGATAATCAGTGCAAAATCACGAGTATGACAAATTGCTTTTATACTTATAAGTGGTTTGTATTCATGAATATCTAAGGCTTCCGTAAACCTAACCTAAAATGCCATCTTTCACAATTTCTTTAATGAGTTTTATAGCTGTACTGATTTCAAATCTGTGCCTCATTTCAATTATGTGCTATGCTATCTATGAATATGGTCTCATCATACTGCTAGATTCACCTCTGTATTGTAGAGAGTTATGAACAGTTTTCATCGGTCGAGAATTAAATAGAGTTCAGTGAATCAGTCAGGACAATCATCATCTTATCCTCTTATCCTTACATTTCCATATAACTACTCGAAAACATTGTACCATTTTATTTGTAATGATGATGATGATGATGATGATGATGTGGATGATGATGATGATGATGATGATGATGATGATCATATAATGACAGAAACTAAAATCAACCATCGAGGAAATATATTCTGCTACGAAAATAGGTCATGATTGCAAGCGCTGAGCGCTCAACTCTCATATGACCCAGAGATTAAACGAGCATTACATCACATCTCACTGCATCGACTAAATAACGTGTATGTGTAAACACTCATACATTCAGAGGAGTAATCGATCAATGGAATCAAGTATTATTAGACATGAACAAAGGTGGCCTGAATGTCAGATAATACCAACTGTTCCGATTAGCATGGAATTTAGAAGACCATATTCATAGATAGCATAGCACATAATTGAAATGAGGCACAGATTTGAAATCAGTACAGCTATAAAACTCATTAAAGGAATTGTGAAAGATGGCATTTTAGGTTAGGTTTACGGAAGCCTTAGATATTCATGAATACAAACCACTTATAAGTATAAAAGCAATTTGTCATACTCGTGATTTTGCACTGATTATCCTTCAGTTATTCTATAGACTAGAGTAGTGCCAAAATTTCATACCCTTTTGTACGATGTTGATTTTCTCTCGCTCTACCTTATGTGAAATTGTACTCCGTTTACTTGAACCTTCATTTCATCGATTTCCATAGATTACTCAATATGAACCGGCTTCTTGCGGTGCACTACAAGTGAAAATATTTTGTGAGCAAGTTCTATGTTTATAATGATCAATTAATGTCATATCACTAGTTGACCTTGACAACTACTGTGTATTTGGAATGTTTGTGATATAAAAAGAAGTAACACGGGTTCTCGTTTATGCTAATTTACGTTGCTCATTTTCAATCAATAGATCAATATGTCCTATGCAGTTGATGTCACAGATCTTAGGTTGAATTCAGAATTGGTCATTTCTGAAAATCTTTTGTGTTGCTGATAGTCATATGTGATGTGATCTGTATTATATCGGTCAATGTCATTCCTACTATCATCTCATGCTCGTTGTTTTTCCATCTACACTGACACTTCCTTACTGTTGTTCGTAGAATAATGTTAATTGATTACAGGCTGGTAATAATCTAATGAGAAAACATTTCATTTCCACTAGCGTCACGTTTTCCCTGACCTGTATATACTCCTAGTTTATATGTATATATAAGTGTCATGATGTATTGAGGCTTTTGTAGTTGTATCCAGTTTCCCAATAATGCATTTAAATCCAGTGTTATTGACTACTATGGCGAGTGCACATAATGATGATTTCGTCAGTTATTATGCAGTTTAGTGAATGTAAATTTCATTGAAACCGTATCCATCGGCTGATATTTGCACGACTTGACAGCACTTTACAGTGAGCACACAATACTAATTATTGTCCTACACACATATGAATATCTTATTTTTTACACCGTTTATTTGATAATATATTTTATATTGCCATATGTAGAAATGATCAAACCATCCACATTCTCTAAACGTGATTTTTATCAATCCACTGTTCCCACAACCTCGTTTTTCAACTAAGTGGACAGAAAATATTAGGATAGAAATATACTTCAATCGATGTTTATTTGCAATACCAGTTCCTTAGTGATTCGCCATCTGACGTTCGTTAGTTTTAAGCATCTGAAAATAGAAATGACGTGCTATCCTATATTCCATTGTAAAGCCTATGTGTTCGCGTGCTTTATTAAACAAATTGATTAGTTTCCTAGATTGTTTTATGATTGTTGCAGGCAAGGAATATGGTATACACTAACAGAAAAAGATCGTAAAGCTACACAGAAAGAGTTTTATCTGCACTGAAACATCCAAGATAAACGTCTTTATAAGACGTTATTGATTTTATTAAGTTCTTCGTACACTGAAATATTGCGTTCATTATCACTATATTCAGGTCGTACTTATTAGAACCTTTTCTTACTCAACTTAGCACATAGTTTGACTCACGCGTTTGAATTATTTCGTATACTTGAAGCAATGATCTATACGTTTCTTTCTATATGATTGTAAACAGTCAGATCAATCTACTACAACGAAACAATAGTGATTAGCACTTCACCAGTCTTTCGTTTCATCCGAAATCTACTATTTATTGACAATTCAGTACGTGATAAGTAAACTCATGTGTTATTTATTCTCGAATCCATTTTTGTAATGCAATCTTCTCTATCTTTCTATAGACATATATTTACTAAATTTAACTGTATATACGAACTCAGTTCTGCTTGATTAAGACAGACAATCAAGAAATCACAGACATTTCATCACTAATCACGTTGACAGTTTTCATACTATGTTTATACGTTATGATTTCACTAACAAATGGTTATATGCATCGTCAGAATTGTAATTCAAGTGGATCGCTCTTTTCTAATACATACGAAATTTGTGGGAGCTTCAATATGCCGTTTTTTTAGTAATCGAACTTCAATATTGTTAATAATATTAATATTAATAGTGCACATGTGCGATTTGCAAATAGTACTTTTCACTATCGATTCGCTTCATGGCGCAGTCGAATAAAGTAAATTGGCGTCATTGACGTTGAAAAATAGACTGAATATTCTCATCAATACCAACAGAACAACCTTTATCAGGTCAGTTGAGGAGAAATTTACATACTTCTCTTCTTCTTTATGTGGACTGTGGTGACGTCGTCTAGCACGACAATAAAAGCATCCGTTTTGAAACACACAACTCGTCAGAAGTAATGTTTCGCAAAATTTTACTTCTGAGTTGCATATATTCCTCCTGTAAAAACTGATTTTCGGCCGTGTTACTCTAGCTTGTAATACATACATTACAATTATTGAATAGATCACTATTCTAGAAACATATAGAATCAATTAACTATCCCTCACACATTGAATGATACCATTTTATTTCTCTTGATCTTAAATAATTCACTCTTATCTTAATCGTCAGTTTTGCGTGTATGTGATTGATAACATTTCAATTTTCTCAATATATAATTTATAATAATAGCAATCAACAAGTAGTCGACAGTTAATTGAAAACGATTACGAGTGCAAAGAAAGAATGTTTGCATTTTATTGCGTAATATTATCATGTACAAGCTCTTTAAAAAACATGTGTTATTTAAATGAGGAATCGATTTGAAGAACACTGAGATATATGTTTGTGCAACATTGTATATTTCAACCAACCAACAATTATCTGAAATTTTACGTTGTAGTTCACACCGGTGTTACTTCAACCACTTCTTCGGGCTCTTTTGTGACGTCCGTTGTTTGTGTATCAGATGTTGTCCGTGCGGCAGTTGTTATTGTCTCAGTAGTCTCTGTGTTTGTAGAGAGAAGAAACACAGTTTATTGGTTAAAACTATTAATTCCATATATAGTTTGATCTGAGTACGAAGAAAAACATCACACTTACCATTCAAACAAGGACCATACGCACCTGAATCAACAAAGTGAAGCATTGCGATGAATGCCACCAATATTATGATAAGTACTTTAACACGAATTATTTTCTGATTGGTACTTTGCATACCACCTGAAGGCATTATTGATTGTCTTTAATGTTTTCCAGAAAAATTTAAATCAACCATCGCAGTACATTTTATATACGCAAACTATGTATAATATGCCAAGATTTTCAAACATTCAGACACAAATATGTGTTTGTTATTGGTTTAAGAATATTCAATGAATATAATACGTGTCAGCCACCACAGTTTACGTAGTGATTGGCTAATATTACAGTTAGCACATATTTGATTTCATTAGATGTAATTAGTACACCGACAAGTGGAATAATTAGACGTTTCTGAACACTGATTCCCTATGCAGGAGTAAAACGTGAATGTTATTAAATTGTTATTTTGAAGCGACGTTTTTTTATTTACAATTCTCGTTGCTTGTTACTCATGCTCGATAAATTGAAGAAACACTGTAGTTCGCATGACGTGAATTAAGAACACAAAGACTGATACGAGCAAAGATTTTTTACTCTTAAATACAACGATATTAGTCAAAAGTGCACTCATCATATATTAATTGTACACCCACTTTGATTACTAATCAGAATAAAACCACATTTATTAAAAATAATTAGCATCTCATGCTGAGCATAGTTTACGTTAGTTTGATACAAGAATATCGTATCTTGAACATGATCACACTCAAATAGGGTAATTTTATAGCTTAACACAACACCGACCACTACAAACACGAGACATGAAATCCAAATCGGCCAGGAACTGACTTCTTCAACAGGGGTGTTCATGAACACGTGTTCTGTGTTTCATTCCTCACCACTATCCGATTTTTCAAAAATGCTTGTGAATATTGACGATATTGAGGCAATCCAATTAGGATGCACCTATGTCACCCACGAGTGACCGATTGATCGCCGTCAATAACATGAGAAATATGGAGAGTACAAACACTCACAAAGAATGATGATAATTTGTTCGCGATTCTTGGAGTGTTTACATAACTGGAGCAAATAAGTTGACAACACCAGTACGACTGAGATATTCACATCGGCTGACCATATGGTACTATTCTACTAACCGTACTTCCAGTCCTCAGAGTTGTCGAATTCTGTTGATCAACTGAAATGTGACACACTAACTCAAGTAACCCTGTAGTGACATTGTGATTTATACTCTCCTTGGTTACAACTTATATTCTCCCTGATAATCACACAAGCATCACTTAATGTCAATCATCTTGTAAAGAATTGTTTAACGGAAGACGACTGTCAGCACCACATCACCTATAATTGCGTACATAGTTGATTTCAACAATGTGTAATCACCATATCTCAATTAAATTATATTCTGAATTGCAATAACCTTTATGCACCATCAACCTGTAGATATGAATAGAAATAAATAGTCTATAGCAAATCAGAACATTGAGTATAGAGCATATCTCTCACGGATATACTCATGTTTAACGAATCGCTCTTAGCCACCTATCCAAAGTACACACAATCATCACTTTTCACGCACTGATAACCGCTCATATGTATTATCAGTATTACTACATTCCATCACGGTCAAGTAAAATTGAAGTCGAAAAAATCTCCCCGCAACTGAATAAACCGTATCAAACAAAATAGAACACTAGTTGTAATTATCCTCCGCGGTAATACTTTTGTTCGTTCAGTTAGCCTGCCAATCCAGATGCAATTGGAATTCAACTTATATAAGCGGCAAACAGACATAAACGTTATTTGACTTTACAATTTAAATTAAAACTATTAACAATATTAAAATTTCTACAATACTGATTGTTTTTACTATTTCTTAACACGAAATGCTGTTAACCTACAGCCATTGCAACGGATCTTACGGCGATTTATTGAAATATCTATACACGTAATCATTCTTAATTACTATGGTCCCGATTTGTTCGACTCCCATACAATCTTCACATAGACATTAATTTATTTGACGTATTAAGAACAAGACTAAACATTTTAAAATTACTCATACAGCCTGCAACTGAACTCCGTCTGTAGCTCTTATAGGGTTACTGCCGGTCCCAAGCCCGGGTAAAGGAGAAGGGTTAGGTATGGGGTTAGCGTCCTCATCACAAAGAAAACTAACTCGCTGAAAAAAACGCTAACCAGAAAATAAGAATTCAAACCATTTTAACACTGCCCAGAGAGTTAGAAGGTCTTCATTTAGAAGTATTATGACGCTTCATGGTGAAAGCCGAGTTCTTCATGAAGTCACGAGGTTGATGCCTCTTCTAACAACCAAAGCAAACGTTTTTGCAGGTACATGGAACGTCCGAATAATGTGGGAGACCGGGAGGACCAGTCAAATAGCAACGGAAATGAGGAGATACAATTTGTCAGTACTGGGAATCAGTGAAATTCACTGGACACAAGATGGACAAAAAGGGCTAGCTACGGAAGAGATACTGTTTATGTTTAAATTACAATATTTTCGGAACGAAAAAAAGTATACTATTGAATGATTCATGGAACGAAAGCTCGTGTTATGTAGAATAAGATAGGGACAAAAATAAATATAAGTGTTTTGCAGAGCTTGAATGAAATGCAATAACGTCCCAAGAAAAAAGCTTTCGTGATTGTCTGGGCTTCTTAATTCCCCGTTCATAACATAAAGTTTAAATTATTTGAATACAATTTGCTGAATAGCGTATTTCAGCTAGTTAGCTTTCCATGGGGTACGTAGCTAACCCCATGCTCAAGATTCTTCCTTTATCCCGGCTTGTGGAAGGCAGTAGCTCTATAGGAGCAACATAATTTTTTATATTTTTCACCATATGAAATTGATCAAGTCTTTCAAATTTAAATAGTAATTAAAAGTAACCTCTACCAACTGTTTCTTATTACGTCAAAAGTGTTTCCATTACATTTACCAGAAATTCACTGATAATAATGTCAATACAATTAACCACATCCGTGTATACGTTTTCAAATGTTCAAAGTGTTGTAAAATGAGTTATTTGGTTGCAGCTATTAATAACGTGATCTGAAGCTATGAAGTGCCGACATAGCTTCAGATCACCACCAAGTTTTAGCCAATTTAAAACGAAAGCTAAAAAAGTGCTGGACAAGTGGACAAACAGCAATACAATTGATCAATACAGCCTTCCTTCGAGATACTGAGAGACTCAACGAATTCAAGATAGCTCTCAACAACAGGTTCCAAGCCTTACAAAATCTACTGAAAGAAGATAAAAGTACTATGGAGGACAACTGGAAAGACATCAAAGAAGCATTAAATTCAACGTGTCAAGAGGTCCAAGCATAAGCCGAATACACAGAAGCAAACAAGCAAGTGAAGAGGAGCATTAGAGCTGACAAGAAGAAATACGTGAAAGAACTAACAAAGGCGCCGGAAAAAGCTGCAAAGAGAAGGAAATATGAAACAACTTTACGATACAACGAAGAAACTATCAAGAAAATGCAGTAAACGGGAGAGGCCGGTCAAAGACAAAAAAGGCAAACCAATTACTGATATTCAACAACAGCGGAACAGGGGTAGAATATTTTGAGGAACTCCTGAATTGGTCGGCTTCAATGGATCCACCGGACATCGAAGCAGCACACACAGATCTTTCCATAGACGTCAACCCACCAACGAAGGAAGAAATCAGAATGGCCGTCAGACAAATCAAGAACGGGAAAGCAGCGCGACTCGACAACATATCAGCTGAAGCACTGAAGTCAGACATCGAAGTAACTACAAACATGCTTTACCCTCTATTCAAAAAGATTTTGGAGGGAGGAACAAGTGTCGATGGACTGGAAAGAAGGACATCTCGTCAAGATTCCAAAGAGAGGAGAACTGAGCACATGTGAAAACTACAGGGGCATTACACTACGGTCAATACAAGGGAAGGTCTTCAACAGAGTGTTGGTGAACCGGATGAAAGTTGCAGTAGACGTCCAACTTTGAGATCAATAAGCTGGATTCCGTAAGGATCGACCATGTACAGACGAAATTGCGACACTACGGATCATCGTCGAACAATCAGTTGAGTGGAACTCGTCACTATACATCAACTTCATTGATTATGAAAAGGCATTTGACAGTGTGGATAGGACGCATTCCTACAATTGAAGAACATATCCAACTTAAAACAATTTTCAACCAATATCAAAGTGAGAATCTTCATTACCGACGTCAAGGCAGTTCTACTGTGTGGAGCTGAAACTTGGAGGACTACAACGACCATCATCAGAAAGGTACAAGTATTTATAAACAGCTGTCTACACAAGATACTCTGCATCAATTGGTCGGATACCATCAGCAACAGCCTTTCATGGGAGAGAACAAACCAGCTTCCAGCTGAAGAGGAAAGTACACAAAGACGATGGAAAATGATAGGAAATCATCAAACTGCATCACGAGGCAAGTTCTGACTAGGAATCCTGAAGGAAAGCGGAAAAGAGGAAGTCCAAAGATTATATTACGTCGGGTGATAGAAGCAGATATGAAAATGATGAATAACAACTGGAAGGAGCTGGAAAGGATTGCCCAGGACAGGGTTGTATGGAGAATGCTTGTGAGCGGCCTATGCTCCCTCACGAGAAGTAACAGGCGTTAGTAAGTAAGTAAGTAATACAAGGTAGTGAATTAAACCTTTCTCTCTTTTTACTTCTTGTCAGTGATATTTTCTCCTCTTGAGCTGAACAATAAGCGAAATTGCATCATCAGGGAGATTGGCGCTTAAAAAGGCAACTGCAGCTTAACACAGCAAAACGTGGATGGATATGCTTCGCTAGTGCATCACTCAAATTACGTCATACCATAATTGGTGAAGTTTTATCTAGGTCACATACAGTAGTAGACTTAGGAGTGATAAATTTCGCAGAATATAGACCGAACTACTGAATATTTGTAAGTAATATAACATCTTAAATAAGATATAAGATGAGACGAGATGAAGTCAAATATTAAGTACATTTAACTGTTGATTGTTCATCAATAAATCAAGTGATTGTGTGTAATTCTTCACCTGTAGTTCTTGACCAGCAATATCCGCCAGTGGAAAACGAGGGATACAATCAGAAGTTCTTTTCTTATCCACTGACAACTTAACAGCAGCAACAGATTGACCATTCCTAATCGTTAAGACTCAACGTCAAAATACATTTAATAAAATTTCATCTAGAAACTGATCAAGGGAATCACTCAAATAATCTGTGTCATAAACATAACTCATGCATGTTGTGTAGACGTCACCGGTAAGTATTCTCGCATCACTTAAACACTTGTACATGTTTAATGTGTTTCCTTTGTATTCCGTGCATCCCCTCAAATGTCCAGGTTTTCATAGCCCTGTCAATCACTGAAAGAAAGGGAAATTCGGAGAGTAGGCAGCATTGTCTGACTCCGGTTCTCAATTTTAATGCATCACCCGACTGTCCTTGTTGCATTAATATGCAGTGAAGTCTGTCACATTAATTCAATATGATGTTGACGATCTTCTCACCAATTCATTCCGTAATTTCCATCGAAATTCTATAGTTTGAGCGTGTTTGCTCACACCCAATGAAGGGTCAGTGTGTAGGTTCAGCAGTTGAGGGACTAAAGGCGATTGAAGAATTTCTGCCATTCTGATGATTAATAGCAAGACAATGTTTCTCTTTCTCTCATAAAATCAATCAGTTCATTAGTCATTCAGGCATTTCTCATAGTTAAAACATTCCAATTACACTTCTATTAATACATTTTTTTAATTGAGTAGCAGAGTAAATTATAATGTGCATATTCTTCTATCTTTCATTTAGCGGAGAATACTTCGTTGTGCTTTGCAGATATTCAAGGTGACTATTGTTCAGTCCTCTTACAACCTGACATATCGGAATGTTTCTGGCCCCTTCCATCATTAGTTCATCGCAAGAAACTGTATTCGACATTGTTCTGTCTAGCGACATTTTACAACCACCATGTAATTACAATGATTTGCAGTATTTAAAATCGAAACTTTTGACAATATTCATTCGTACGATCTTTCTGACTAGTTGTTCTTGTAAATCAGTGTCAATTTGATTTAGGCCACAATCGTTTCCAAGAAAGTGTCTAGGTAAAATGTAACTCACGTTTTACTCACAATTTAAGGTATACTGGACTACTCACATTAAAATCCCAATATATGAAAATTCAACCCCTGTTTATAATGTCAGTGTGTCATAGAATATATCGATGAAAATAAGTAACTCTTCTAAGTAAACACGCACCATTTGTTACAACTTCATCTTAGCTGTAAGATGACATGACAGACATTTGTTTTGAATTCCATATGTCAATCAACTGCTTTAGTGCTGTCCTTGCATTGCAAATACTCGGCTTTACGTCAGTATCAGATTTTCCAAGTTCATCTATGATGTTAATCAGATAGATGAAACGTTCCGTCTTTTTCCAGAGTTTTTCCATCAATTGTTATTGTGTTGGAGTTCTGTGTGGTGATTTTCATGTTCATGCATTCTCCTTTCTGTATGTTAGGGCTTACTAATGTGTACAGAGGCTGTTGCTACACTAGTTGTCTTCATCTGTATTTCTTGGCGAGTATGGCATAGAAGGGAGAGGTTGTCTGTCAAGTACAATTCTTCCGATTGATTGCTAGTTGTTCATTTCACTCTGTGCTTTCACTCAGATGTCGAGGTCTTCATAATGCAGTCAGCCACAAGAAGGAAGAAGAAGGGTAGTGTGAACAACTTCTTCTGTCTCCATTCCTCAAATGTAATGTATCTGTGATCTGTCTTTCATGCAACATTGTGCAATGTAGTCCGTCGTATGAATTCCGTATGACGTTCATGATCTATTCAGCCACTCACTACATAATGTCAAGTAAGGTTCCATAATGTTTTCTTACTCACGTCATCAAACGCTTTCTCTCGCGAGGTAATTTGATGTGTAGTGACGTGTTCAATGTAACTGTTTGTTTAACGATGATCCGTAATGTCGAGATTTGGTCTGTACACCACCGGCCTCTTAAACTCAATGTTGGGCGTCGACTGAATCTTTCGTACGGTTCAACGAGACTGTGTTGAATAGGTTTCCTGGTACTGACAGTGAAGTGGTGTCAAGCTAGTTCTCACATTTTCACAGAACATTCTTCTGCAAAATGGAATTCGGTCCCTTAAACTCAAAGTTAGACATCAACTGGATATTTCACTTATTCTTATAAAGCTGCTTACAATCTCTATAGAATCAGCTACTTACTCTTACTATTGGAAAACAGCGTAAATCATATCACGTTACAAATCTGGAGATAAGACTGACATGAACAATTATCGGCCCATAAATATTACAACCGTCGTATCTAGGATTATAGAAAAAATTGCTATTTCCGAATTCTCCAACCGTTTACTCGCTGGAAGATTTATTATTGATTCCCAACGTTGATTTCTAAAAAATCAATCTTGTATGACATATCACTTTGGCTTCATTAGTTTAGTCTATTCTCTGCATAATCAAGGATTTCTAGTCTTGGTGCTATACCTGGACCTCCCCAAAACGTTCGATATGGTTAACCACCAACTTCTTGTGGATAAGTTCACATCCTACTGGGTTCAACATCCTCTGATTGTTTGGTTTGATTCCGTACTCGATAACCGTCATGAAGTTGTTAAAACTAACTGTTCATTGTCGGACGCTGTCCTTATTAGAAGTGGTGTTACACACGGTTGTGTCTTAGGTCCCTTTCTCTTTTCAGTTTTCCTAAATGATGTTTGTGAATGCTTCTGCATGGGTGAGCCCTTTCTGTATGCGGATGATCTTTAAGTAGCTTATTCGTTCTGTCCTCATGAGCCAAACAATGTGCTAAATTGCATCATCATGAAGCTTAACAAAGTGATGGAGTAGTGCTCGAAATGGCGACTGAGGCTTAAAACAACTAAAATATGTATGAATATGTTTTGGTAATGCATCAGTCAACGTAGATCTGACCACAAATGTTGTGGTGTTATCTCAGTTACATAGAGTATTAGACTGGTGACTTAGGTACTCCTATGATTCGTCGTTTACAGAACAGGTGTTGAAACACAAGTCCAAGTGTCAACGTTTAATAGGTTGCACACCACGAAACAGTTGTAACAATGAGCAACGTATTTTAATGTGCAAAGTTTGTGTTCGACCACTCCTAGAATACTCCACGTTTATTCTAAGGAGTGTGTGCCGAAGGAATAAATTAAGGTTGGAATCAGTACAGAGATGATTTAAAATTTGGATTCTTGGAAATGACTGTATCCTGACTTGTAAGTCGAAATGTAATAAATTTGCAATCGACACTTGATGGAAGAGGAGACTCAAACTAAATTTTGTTGTTTTCTTTAAAATGCTTGACAAACTATCCTTTACATTTGATCAAGTAATTCAATTTGTAGAAACGTCTAATTTCGACATCCGTAACTCCTTGCCACTTGTGAAACAAACCCATTCCAAATCGTCCCTCTTTATGAATTACTTTACCTGTACATTTTCTAGACTCTAGAATGATCTACCACAAATCATCCGTAGGATAGAATCACTCACATCCTCTGTTCGCTGCATTATTGCACACTGCTCCTCTGAAAATACATTCAATGTCCTAGTATGCGTAAGTGTATTTTATAGTACAAGTGAAACTGTAGGAACCTTAGATTTTCAGCCATTCCTGCTACTGAATTCACTAAGTGAGATGACTTAACTGTTGTTCTTTTACGTTAACATCGTCCCTGGCCACCCTAACTAGCATGAATAATATCTAAGATGAACAGCATATCACTGAGTCACTTGGCAAGTGCAATATGGTTGACCTGATTGCTATATTTTAATAATTCTTGTTTTGCTGTTCCATGCTCTCTGTTTCCGTTTTAGTTTCTCCAGTTGCAGATGATTACAATGAATTTGTTGTTGCACAGAAAATGACCTTCGGTGCACCATTCATTAATCAACAGAGTGTGCACTTAGAGAGTGAAAAGTTGCTGATCAGAGTATAAATCTCACGTATCAAGTTAGACTTAATGTACTTCGAGAAAGATGTTTACAGTATTGACGATAAGAATGAGTAGAAATCCCCTCCGACTTTGAAGAAAAGAATGTTCCTTTGCGTACGGTTTGCGTGTCAACGAGTTCCATTAAAAGAAAAGAGCGATTATCGTAGTGATTCGAATCCTTAAACACGTGTGACAAGATACCTGAATGTGACTGATAATAGGCATAAGTAAACGGAATGCACCCATTATGAAATTAAATAAGAAGGAAAGATTAGTTCAGCGAAGAGTTTTCTTTTCGACGAATTCATTTTCAAAGCTGTACAATCGCAAATGTTTATACTTGTTTTTACAGGATGATAATAATACTGATAATAAACTTATGTTATACATGGTGACAGTGATGTTATATAAACAAAGGTATTAGAAGAACTTTTAAAAACGAGGAAAGTTCGATAGTTAATGACTTAGGTATTCATCGGTTAAGGATAGCTCAGCATGATAAAATAACAAAAATGTTGAAACAGGGATGAAATGTAATCGGAATGATCGTGGGAATAAAAACGAACCAGTTGAGGGTAGAACATTTCAAGGGAAGATAGAAAGTGAAGCATTTGGCTGTAAAAGAACAAGAGTATGAAGAAAAAGAAAATTTTTCAAAAACATTAAGACCATGGTAAAATAAGAGGTTGTACCTTTGTTTATTTAACCTCGCTGTCACCATGTATAACATAAGTTTATTATCAGTATTATTATCACCCTGTAAAAACAAGTATATACATTTGCGATTGTACAGCTTTGAAAATGAATTCGCCGAAAAGACAACTCTTCGCTGAACTAATATTTTTTTTTATTTAATACGCATTAAGTTGGGTTGAACGATAGCACACATTGCAGTGTAAACTAACAAACCATTATGCCATTTTTCCTGAATAGTAGACATTTTGAAATATTTGACTGGAGAAGTTCGTAAGCATATCCACATGATCACGAGGCATTGTTGCTTTTATGAAATTATGTGAAGATGTAGGTTAGAATTACTCCGTTCAAATCTGTTCGAGGTGTTGGTTATCCTTGACAATGCACCCTCACACCGCTAATCACTCAAATTTTGCTTGGACCGAATCGGTATGATATGCCAGTCACTTCATTGTTTGCGGTGACACTTAATTAGGGTCATTACAGGTGTAAGAGACGAGTTAACAAGTTAGTGAACGTGAAGAAAACAATAATTGAATAAAGTAATTCTGGTGACCTAAAAGCGGTTAACGATCTCACGAGCGGAACTCTAAATCAACACAAAATCACTCTACTCGAGAGCAATCTGAATTTCAATTGACAATGTGGAAATCTCCACGATTTTCGAACTTCGACTGGAGGAATTACAAGGAAAACGATATCATCCAATACGTTGAAATACGGCTTACAAAGCGTTCTACGATTATCATAATCAGTAGACTTGCAGCACAAATAATAGATGTCTGAGTTCGTACCACAACTAAAAGTCCACATCTTCTTCAACAGTCTTCAATGACGCAAACCGATTCGTGTTCAACTGATAAATGTACACATATCACTGTACCAGATAGTTATGTTTATGACTAACCAATCAAATCTGATCTGATACATCATTTAACTATCCTTGTTGCAAGTGGCCCATGAATTAGAATTCATTATTATCCTATTGTATTAGTGTGAATCATAATTTTCATTCATTTTGATAAGGCACGCAATACTGGTTGGTATTTTCGTGTGTTTCGCTAATGACTGGAATTCCTTTAATTATTGTTCTAATCTAATTGTTCTTGCGTTCAGAAATAAATAACTGATGACAGATAGCTTTCACATAGACCCTGTGATGGCCATTATCACGTTTACAGTTTTAGTAGTATATATGTAGAAAGCGACCGACAAAATTGAATTTTAAATATACTTGGTTGTATGAGAGTTGATTCATACACGATGTTCCTAATGACTAAAATATCGTTTCTTTCACAGATAAACTCGTAAATGTGTATCGATATTCTTCTTGGACGATCTCATCTGGATTGCATTCATCGAAAAACCATCCATCTGATTTTGACTGTGAACATATATGCAGGTTGTGAAGAGCAATGAAATGGGACAGGATGGGTTGTCTAGTAATCTGTTGCATCGAGGGTATGCACGAGTAGTGAAAGGTTTGTTGTTTTCTTTCACTCTTCAACCACCTTGAATGGAGAACTAACACTATGAACCTTGAGGCTGACAGAGTGCCTCCTACAATTTATGATACTGCATCGCGATCAGTAAATTTCCACGAATTTGGTAAAGGTTTGATACAATTTATTCATTATCATTACATGCTGGTTGTAATATGTCGCTAGACATAACATTGTCTATAACTGCATCTTGCAGTGTATTACCGATATAAGGCGCGAAAGACATTCCATTATGTTACGTTGCACAGGACTGAGCGTAAGTATTCATCATTCAAACAAAGCTCTCCCTAAATATTTGTGAACCACAATGAATCATTCTCTGCCAAATGAAAGATTGACGAAAAAACACAGTAAAACTTACTCTGCTACTCAATTGACGATTGTAGTACTGGATTGTTTTGGTTATAAAAAATGGCTGAACTTTTAAAGACGTGGTAGATTTCATGAGATACGAAAAAGAATTATCCTATCATTGGTCGTCAGACTGACAGAATACACCGCAAAATGAACGGATAGTTGTAAAACGTTCGAGAATCTCATCAGTATTAGCAACTGTGTGGGGTTTGATGGTATAGTGTGTGTTGTTTACTTCCATAATCAATATGACCTAGTTCGACATTGATTGTACCTGTCTACTAAACTCGCTTCATCGCTAATGAGATGTCGTTGTAAATAATTATATACTAGTATCAATTTGTTAATAACATTTTCGTATTGTAGTTCCAGTGAATATACGTGACGTGATGAGACATCTGTGCACTAACTAATCACGTCCCCACAAGACACTGGAATGAAATGTCTCAGATCATGAAGTTCATGTGGATTCTCTTCTGAACTCAGAAGTCCTTGATTCGATGTATGGATAAGAAGCTATTGCGTAAATCGTCTAGATTGATCACAATATTATGTTTCTCTATTTCTTTCAGCAGGATAACATTATAGTGTGTTTGCTTTAAATGTGATAAAAATGGAATGTCACACACACGGCATATGTTTTTTGTAAGAAGATATTAATCAGAAAACATTGTTTCAGACCCTTTGGATGGACTGATAATTTATCAGAATATAAAATAAAGTTGTTTTGACGAATATTGTAAAACGTGATATCTTTTCATTAAACACATATTAACCCTTTGCAATATTCAAGGCAGAAAAAACAAAAAGGAAGCACGTGTCTGCAGTCGAGCGAGAATAGAGAGAAAGTCAATTTACAAGTAGGATACACGGTAGTAAACAAGCGAGTGAAGAAGAGTATCAGGACAGACAAGCAGAATGATATACGACAGTGGAAAGTGCTGCAACACAAGGAGACTGATGGATCACACAACTAAACAACTGAGAAATATGGCAAACCAGATTAGCTAGTCAAGATAAAGAGGGCGAGACAATCACGAGAATTCAGGTACAGAGGAAAAAGTGATTGAAACACTTAATTTCAAATAATAAATTCTGCGTAATGAGTACAAACGATGAAAATCGATATGTTCAGTCACATTCAGTAATGATTTTCATCGCTCAATATAACTATTCGCGAAGTAACAATTACAATGGAACATAACTCAAGTGTTATCAGAGAATTGAGTTCAAAAATATATTTCGAAACTCAGGATTTAGTCTGAATCGACGCACAATACATCAGTGTCATTCCTGTAGATTGTCTGTCGACGATTGTCAACATGTATCGATATAGAGAAACAGATACTATGATGTATGACAGTGCTGATATATCGACAGCGAGATTACAAAACAGATCAGAATGCTAGTCGTAGTTCGGCATTCTAGTCAGTCAAAAAGTAATTGATATATAGAAATGAACTATATTTGCTGACCAAACAGAAGAATCGGACGTGATTACGAGTTCGTTCATTAAATTGTAAAGGAAAGAAAACTAAAATGAGTGTTCAGATAATCAGTGACAGGAAAATATCTAACTACAAGTAATCAAATCACGCTTCAGCAAAGTAAGGTAAAATTAGGGAAATGTTCTCACTTAATTTCCATCTGTACTTTGTATTGACGTTTACAAAGAAAACGTCAGCTTCACATTGAACAATCCGCCACACACTACTCTGTATCAATAACATGACTCTTTCGCGTTACATATTTATTTATTCCTTTTCTAACTTACTCTTCGTTTATTATTCTTCTTCACACCCTCCTACCACTTTATTTTCTCTCAACTATACGTTTCATGGTCCAATTATCTGAACATTTCTTATAAGGTCATCTTATAATTTTATAATTGTTATCTCAGTTTCTATATTTTTATAATCATTCACCTATTTCAGATTATGTAACATTGATTAGAACCTTTATTATTCTTATCAAACCTAGTACACCTGTCATCACACTAGCAATTTGTACTTTTCACATTTTACTTATTATGTAATCGTTTTCATTGTTATCATTGACCTATAAACTACCTTGATTGGTTTAATAATTTCGTATATGCATATAAATATTACTGTATATTAGAGTAAATGCTGATGAGGATCTAATCGAAAACAATATTGTTCGCTTATATATGTTGTTCTAAACATATTAATTTGACAATTCGAAATGAATTTCAAGCTACATAAATACCAACCATCATGCCAAACAAAATAAACATCTCCAAATCTGAACCCAAGTACTGAGTATTAGTAAGTAATATAACACCTTCAATAAGATATAAGATGAGACGAGATGAAGTTAAATATATATAACTGTATGCATAGTGAGTAGATGTCACTAGTAAGTAATCCCGTCGGACTTACAACACTTGTTCATAAACATCTTGTGCTCATATTCCCGTACAAACGTATACACAAACCTACATGTGTCAAACCGAATAACAGCGGAAAACCAGACAGATTATATCTGCAACACTAAATAATTCAGAATATCAATGTAAGACGTGGGTCGGGAGAGTATCTGATGGAGCTTGAGAAAGTGATGATAAAAAATCTTCCGACAACTTTGGAAACAGCAATAAATTTTTCAATACAGACCACGTTCGATATGAGGACATGCTCGATCAATTCAATATAGCTCTCAAAACCAGGGTCCAGGCCCCATAATATCTACTGGAGGAAGAAAATGTTTGTGGAGAACAAATGAGTAACTATCAAAGGGGCACTAATTTCAACGTGTAAATACGTGATGGGCGACATTGAGCATCATCACACAAAATGAATCTCCATCTCAACGCTTTTTAAGACTCAAGGAAAAAAGAACAAAAATTTATTACAAAGTACCTTCGACACGAGTACATACTCAATTAATTCAATATAGCTCTCAGAAACAGGTTGTAGGTTCTATAATGTCTACTGTAAGAGGGAGAAGCTAAAATAAAGTACAACTGGAAAAGTGTCGAAGAAGAACTAATTTCAACGTATAAGGACTCGATGGGCGACAAGATCCATCATCACTGGAAATGAAGTTAAATAATCGTATAAATGAACAAATGATATGTGATTTAGGGGGCATAAGGACTGTAAGCTGATCAAAAAATATGAAAGAAGGGCTTGGGGTTTCAAAACGTATGAGTAAGACGACAGGTAGGTGGAGAAATATATTATATGAACTGTGGACACAACTTCTCAAACAATTGAAATTAGTATGACATGAACTACAAAGAACTCACAAATGCTTGCGATATTCTAAGCTTCTTATAATCGATCATTTTCGAGGAGCATTCATAGGGTTAGTGAGCTATCTGTCAACGAACTAAAAGTGGAAAATTGTTTTGTTTAATGCTCATGCATTTGATGTTTGCGGATGACTCTTCTTAAATAGTGAACTATCCTCGGTTAAGAGGTGTGGTTGTCGTTACAGGTCATGAGTTAATTGCTTGTGTGTTGGTCAAAGGTATTTCTAGGGCCTAGTATAATGTCATTAAAGGCACCACCATTTATCTAAATTACAAAGTCAGTTAACGGTTATATCGGTATGCTCTCCATGCCTGTGTTAATCTCCGATTACATCTGTATTAGTAGGCTGACTGAAAGAAAAGAAGTATAACTGCGATGAAGAAGTATTTCAGCAAGTGCTCCAATATATTTGTCAGCTTTATCGCTATTTATTTAGCTACGAAGTGATTGTTCCAAACTCACGTTTGCTAGATCGTGAAAAGATTTCGTGATACTACTGTTGCACATTTAAACTGTCATCACAAATTATTCAGTTACGTGAAAACGACCCAAAAATCCAGTAAAACGTTTATCGTTAACATAGTTATTAAGACTACTAATGAAAATATTGGTTTGTACTGTTAACATGCGGATACAAAGAGCGAACTGTAGTAAGATGATGTCATAGGTTTTACTGAGAAAATAGTATTCAGAGATCATTAGTTAATATTACTAAAGATTTTTCGGATTGACTGATATTTAATCCAAAATATAGATGACAGTGTGAAGATCGGTTATGGAGGTCTATGAGACGATAGCGCTGAATATGAACTGATTACTGGAGTTAAACACAAAATAACTGATAAATCAAGTACGTTCATACTGATGTTGCAATAGGTGATGTCGGTATGTACCTGAGATAGACGATCAATCCACTGACTACTAGTTTCTTGAATCAACAGATTGTAAGATACCTTCAACTAACCAAATCAGCATTCTAATCACATATGTGGCTACATTTAACCAGCAGTGTTTTACACGTGTGCTCATTGAAAGTTTCTTGTTCGATTAATTTACAACCATTATGTTATGCAAAGCACGATATTGATCACATAATCAAATGCGTGGGTGTTCACTGCACTGGAGATCATCTCCATTTTATGTAACAGAGTCTTCTCAGTATTGAATGAGAATTTCTCTTTCTGGGATAATCTGGTGGTTAATACAGTTTGAACGACTAATCTATCATGTGTCGAATTTGAATAATGGTACTGTCTTACCTATTGAGATACGAACATAGCTCGAATGCAGCATCGCTTAGCCACTGTGAAGGAATGAAAATTGAGCGAGCGTATTCCATTTCGGTCGAACACAATTAGCATCTATTTCGAAATCTAGTTGATACGAGTCATTTGAATCCTGTGTTTTAACCTTATGAAAGTGGTAAATAATTGTGTAATTGTGTACACATTGTGTGGAAAAATACGTTTTTAGAAGATCGAATGAATTTAGTGGTGTAGTATATACCAATTGTTGTTTTGCTTTTTCCACAAAATGAACTTGACGTCTACGCCTCTTCACAGTTCTGCTTGAACATGTTGAACATATAGAGTCAATGCTTGTTTTTTTATCATATTTGTATTTCGTAGTATTTGATAGTTGTCAGTATATGGTAGTATTTTCTTTGTCTTGTTTGTCCTCGTAGATTACCGGTTTGATTCTATCTATTGAATTAATTTAGTTGTTCCCGATTTTGCCCGTAATGTAGTGTTTGATTGTGCGCTCAAATACTCGAAATGTTACTTAGTATGGTTTTTTCAACAGTCATGCATGAACGATTCAGGATTCGTTAACAGTGACTACAGCCACAACTGGGAAGCGCTTTAGTTGAGCTCGTTATGATAATGAACGACACATTGCTAATCTCCAGCTGTTATGATAGTAGTAAATGTTTTCTGCAAACGACGATAAAATTCACATAATTTTTATATCATTTGGTCGTTGGGTGAACTGTAACATGTGTCTTATTTCTGGAATGATTATCAGTAATCCAGTATACTGTAAACAGTTAGTAAAAGCGTGATTGATATTTCATCGAGACACTTCCGTGGAAAAGAGAGTGGCCGAAACCAACTTGACTCTGATGACAAGGATCATACGAATAAATACTGTTGATGTTATTGACAGACTACAGTGTTTAAGAGTGTCCAATATTTATCTAAACAACAAAAGATATGTACACATGAAATAACAAAATGAGAATTTCTATATTTGTGTTCGTTCGTACCGTTCCATGCTCTTTTTTTCAAGCAACATTTCGGCCTGCAATTTAGAATCTAGATTAAAGTTGTTTAGGCGGATGATGCAAATGTTCTCATTAAATACATTCATATGGTATTGTCTAGGCATACTCACGATGATATGAGACCAGTAAGCTTGATGAAATTCCAGTAATCGACAGGACTATAAAGACCCAGGACATACGACGGGAAGTGAGGAATACAATAACGATGGATTAGCTATGAACAAGTGTTGTACGTCAGGCGAGAATACTTACCGGTGACATCTGCGAAATTCGGAATATGTTTGAAGACTCAATCCTTTGATCACACTTGAGTTATAATCCATGTTATTTATTACAATGCGATTCGTTAAATTTAACGATGGAATTCATTACTGAGGGTGACGCTTTCGCTTGTAATGTAGAGAATAAACATGTGATTGAAGATGGTTTTAAGCTTACTAGTTCAAGCGTTGTTTAGATAATACACTTACTATATGTAGTACAGAAATGCACTGCTTCAGTCGCCAACATTTCGTTCTTCCGAAGTGCGCATGCTATTGATAGATCAATGGTGGGTTGAAAGTCATTTTCTGTGCCACAACGAATTAATCTTAATCATCTACAACTAGAAAAAGTAAAACGGAAACAGAGAACACGGAACCGTAAAAGAAGAACTACGAAAATATACCAATCACGTCGACCATAATGCATTTGTTAGTTAGGATGACCAGGGACGGTGTTAACGTAAAGTAACAACAGTTAAGTCATCTTACTTAATGAGTTCAGTAGCAAGAATGGCTAGACATTTGAAGCTCCTATATTCTCACATTTGGAATAAAATACACTTACACATGCTAGAACATTTAATGTATTTTCAGTGGAGCAGTGTGCAACAATGCAGCGAACATATGATGCGAGTGATTCTACCTTACGGGTAGGTTGTAATACATTATTCCACAACCTGGAAAATTTTCAGGTAAAATAATCTAAGAGTTCTTATTTTCGCGCTATAAACGTTCTTCTGAGAAATCATTAATAATTACAACTGACGTGATCTAAATGAAGAAAAAGGCTTAATTCACTAACTCGTATTGCAACACTTCTAACAAGGATAGTGTTCGACAATAAAGAGTTAATCTCAACAATTTGATGTCGGTTTCAGATGAAGAAATCAAACCAAACAAGCAGAGGATTTGGATCTTATAAGGTGCAAGCTTATCCACAAGAAGTTGGTGGTTGACCATGTCGAAGACTTTGGAAATGTCCACGTATAGCACTAAGACTAGATATCATTGAATACGTTGAAAAAGGGCTGAATCAACGAAATCAATTTGATACGAATCACCATAGAGAGAGTAAAAATATTAAGAAAAAAATTGTAGAGTATTTGTAGAGTAAAAATGAGACTGCGTCTGCTTCATGATCAGTGGAAACCCTAAGGGAATTTATAGCTCGACTAATTTTCAAGCATATGGAGGAGATAGGTTTTACTGAGTTTATGGTCACGCACATGACTTTTAAAACAGTACCGTTTAGCAATTCGTTACCACTCTCAAAAATACCACTGAAAGGTTTTGCTAAAGTTTGAGAGCCTTAGATAAAATTGCTATTATGCAGGATGCAAGGTATATCAACATATTGAGCGCGTTTACAGAAAACGAGAATAAAGTATTCTAACGTTGTGCTAGCATTAAGTGCTAATAGCTCCTCATTATTGGCTTTTAATCTGTGCTACTCTTTAATTTGTGGAAAAATTTATTTCCGTGTAACTGTCGTTAAATATTTTCCATTAGAATCACGTAGTTGTGTGCGTCTTAGTCTACCACGATGTACGGCTGATATACATAACACGTAACGTTTAATAAACCTGTGCGTTTCAAGAGGTGCACAGGAATCTAGAAAATAGTTAACGATCAGATAGAAATTTTTAATGGCACTGTCGAGAATAATACATTTGAAAACGTTGTTGCAGTCCAAGAATTTGCACAGTGAGCGCTTGATTTTTAAGTCATCCTACTCATAGTCTGTATATTGGCGGGTATTTTTCATCGGTTTGGTATAAGTGAAATAGATAGGGAGAGCACAGAATACTATCCTATGTTCATTGTTTTCAGATTCACTGTATACTCGTACGTCTCATCAGAATCATACTTCCCATATAATATAATGTCAGTTCAACGTCTTTTGATTTCTCGACTTGCATTGCAATTACTTGTTACCTAATTGTGGCGAAGATGGATCTTTCTGTGTGCATTTCTTTCGCAAATGAATCAATGCTCATGACCGTTATTCACCTCACATAATCAAACATGAATTATTTCAACAACGACGTTTACGGTCGATTTATTGCTTCCATATCTACAATCTCTGACTTTTTCTAAGTCCCAAACGTTGAATGTATACCTACCGGAACCAATGGATTGTTTGCTATACTATAAAACGAAGACCTATTTATCGGCATGTTACCTGTGGATGAAATATTTTGAGAATCCGACTCTGGAAGTGCTGAATGGTGTTTTTATGAGTGTAACACGGAGTTGATGAGTCGTTCGGCAACAAACGTTACATACTGGAATACCCATTGTTTTCAGTCAAGTGATTATGTATTTTTAGCATCAACAATATGTGCTGCCGGTCACAGTGTGTTCATACACAAGTCAGGCATGGAAATACACATCATCTTGTATTCTGTAAGGATATCTATTCACTATCAATATACGTATGCACAGATTTTGAAGGCGGTCTCCATAAAATAGTAGTTGATTAAGTTGCAAGCTGTCACATTTAAGACATCCTAAACGAAAAGCTAATCAATTTAAAGAGTATAAACCTGCTGCATTATTTTTTCTGCAAGTCAACGTCAAGGCAGTTCTACTTAATGGAGCTGAAACTTGGAGAACTTCAACAACCACAATCAAGAAAATACAAGTGTTTATAAAAAGCTGTCTACGCAAGATACTCAACATCCATTGGCTTTATGGACTCTCTTGCATAAAGAAAACGCAATTTGCATGACATAATCTGTTTGTATAGAACAAATCAAAAATGGTTGTTTGTGATGACTTGCTGTTTCATTACCACAATGTTTGTATTTTAGAACGGTCAACTTTATTTGTTTAACTTTCGAAATAATGTAAACAATTTAAAGAAAGCTGTGTCAATAACTTCAGATTACCGGTGATTGCATTGTTGATATCTCACGTTCAATTTTCACGACTCACAATCTAGATTCGTTCGTCCGAAATGTGCTTTTGCTTGTGGGTGCTTTAGTAAAACTTGATTATCATTAGATGCACTAGTTGACTTTCCGTTTGCTGGACTGTGCAGTATACCGATTGAGTTTTACTGTTCTGTTTTGATGTATGTGTAATTGGGAGGAGGAGATAATGAATCGGTAGTTTATCAGTCGAGAGTTTGTTGGTGGTGGTAATGAGATGTTTGCAAATAAATATATCACTTCAGTTTTGTATAACATATTTTGCAAATGATATCACTCCTAATACTACTACTATTACTCCTACGACCACTACAGAATTCACGACAGCTTAAAGGCATCATCGGCCTGATATAAATTGTAACATTAAATGTGGAGAATAAACATGTGATTTGAGATGCTTTCAAGTTTGCTAGTTCAGAAATTGTTTAGGTAGTACACTTGCAAGATGTAGTACAGAAATGCACTGAATCCGTCGGCAACTTTTCATTCTTTCTAAGTGCACACTCTGTTGATTAATGAATGGTGCACCGAAGGTCATTTTCTGTGCAACAACAGATTCATTATAATCATCTGCAGCTAGAGAAACTAAAATGGAAACAGAGAGCATGGAACAGCAAAACAAGAATTATTAAAATATAGCAATCAGGTCAACCATATTGCACTTGCCATGTGACTCAGTGATATGCTGTTCATCTTAGATATTATTCAAGCTAGTTAGGGTGGACAGGGTCGATGTTAACGTAGAAGAACAACAGTTAAGTCATCTCACTTAGTGAATTCAGTAGCAGGAATGGCTGAAAACCTAATGTTTCTACAGTTTCACTTGTACAATAAAATACACTTACACATACTAGAACATTGAATGTATTTTCAGAGGAGCAGTGTGCAATAATACAGTGAACAGAGGGTGTGAGTGAATCTATCGTACAGATGATTTGTGGTAGATAATTCTAGAGTCTAGAAAATGTACAGGTAAAGTGTTGATTGCAAATTTATTACATTTCGACTTACAAGTCAGGATACAGTCATTTCCAAGAATCCAAATTTTAAATCATCACTGTACTGATTCCAACCTTAATTTATTCCTTCGGCACACACTCCTTAGAATAAACGTGGAGTATTCTAGGAGTGGTCGAACACAAACTTTGCACATTAAAATACGTTGCTCATTGTTACAACGGTTTCGTGATGTGCAACCTATTAGACGTTGACACTTGGACTTGTGTTTAAACACCTGTTCTGTAAACGACGAATCATAGGAGTACCTAAGTCCTCAGTCTAATACTTTAAGTAACTGTGATGACACCACAACATTTGTGGTCAGATCTAAGTTGAATGATGCATTACCAAAACATATTCATACATGTTTTAGTTGTTTTAAGCCTCAGTCGCCATTTCGAGCACTATTCCATCACTTTGTTAAGCTTCATGATCATGCAATTTAGCACATTGTTTGGCTCATGAGGACAGAACGAATAAGCTACTTAAAGATCATCCGCATACAGAAAGGGCTCACCCATGCAGAAGCATTCACAAACATCATTTAGGAAAACTGAAAAGAGAAAGGGACCTAAGACACAACCGTGTGTAACACCACTTCTAATAAGGACAGCGTCCGACAATGAACAGTTAGTTTTAACAACTTCATGATGGTTATCGAGTACGGAATCAAACCAAACAATCAGAGGGTGTTGAACCCAGTAGGATGTGAGTTTATCCACAAGAAGTTGGTGGTTAACCATATCGAAGGCTTTAGGTATATCCAGATATAGCACCAAGACTAGAAATCCTTGATTATGCAGAGAATAGACTAAACTAATGAAGCCAAAGTGATATGTCATACAAGATTGATTCTTTAAAAATCAAAGTTGAGAATCAATAATAAATCTTCCAGCGAGTAAACAGTTGGAGAGTTCGGAAATAGCAATTTTTTCTATAACCCTAGATACGACGGCTGTAATATTTATGGGCCGATAATTGTTCATGTCAGTCTTATCTCCAGATTTGTAACGTAATATGATTTACGCTGTTTTCCAATAGTAAGAATAAGTAGCTGATTCTATAGAGATTGTAAGCAGCTTTATAAGAAGAAGTGAAATATCCAGTCGACGCCTAAAATTGAGTTTAAGAGGCCGAATTCCATATTGGTTGGCGGTGTACAGACCAATACGCGACATTACGGATCATCGTTAAACTACTAGTAACATGGAACACGTCACTACACATCAAATTACCTCGCAAGCAAAAGCGTTTGATGACGTGAGTAAGACAACATTATGGAAACTTACTTGACATTATGTAGTGAGTGGCTGAATAGATCATGAACGTCATACGGAATTCATACGACGGACTACATTACACAGTGGTGCATGAAAGACAGCTCACAGATACATTACATTTGAGGAATGGAGACAGAAGAAGCTGTTCACACTACCCTTCTTCTTCCTTCTTGTGGCTGGCTGCATTATGAAGACCTCGACATTTGAGTGAAAGCACAGAGTAAAATGAACAACTAGCAATCAATCGGAAGATTTGTACTTGACAGACGACCTCTCCCTTCTATGCCATACTCGCCAAGAAATACAGATGAAGACAACTAGTGTAGCAACAGCCTCTGTACACATTAGTAAGCCCTAACATACAGAAAGGAGAATGCATGAACATGAAAATCACCACACAGAACTCCAACACAATAACAATTGATGGAAAAACTCTGGAAAAAGACGGAACGTTTCATCTTTCTGATTAACATCATAGATGAACATGGAAAATCTGATACTGACGTAAAGCCGAGGATTTGCAATGCAAGGACAGCACTAAAGCAGTTGATTGACATATGGAATTCAAAACAAATGTCTGTCATGTCATCTTACAGCTAAGATGAAGTTGTAACAAATGGTGCGTGTTTACTTAGAAGAGTTACTTATTTTCATCGATATATTCTATGACACACTGATATTATAAACAGGGGATGAATTTTCATATATTGGGATTTTAATGTGAGTAGTCCAGTATAACTTAAATTGTGAGTAAAAACGTGAGTGATATTTTACCTAGACACTATCTTGAAAACGGTTGTGGCCTAAACCAATTTGACACTGGTTTCCATGAACAACTAGTCAGAAAGATCGTACGAATGAATATTGTCAAAAGTTTTGATTTGAAATACTGCAAATCATTGTAATTACATGGTGGTTGTAAAATGTCGCTAGACAGAACAATGTCAAGTACTGTTACTTGCGATGAACTAATGATGGAACGGGCCAGAAACATTCCGATATGTCAGGTTGTAAGAGGACTGAGCGTGAGTATAAATCATGTGAACAATAGTCACCTTGAATATCTGCAAAACACAACGAAGTATTCTCCACTAAATGAAAGATAGAAGAATATGCACATTATTATTTACTCTGCTACTCAATTAAAAAAATGTATTAATAGAAGTGTAATTGGAATGTTTTAACTATGAGAAATGCCTGAACGACTAATGAACTGATCGATTTTATGAGAGAAAGAGAAACATTGTCTTGCTGATAATCATCAGATTGACAGACTACTCCACAACTGTGTGTGATTTGATGGTATCGTGTGTATTGATTATTTTTATAGTCAATATGATCTAATTCAACATTCATTGTACCTGTCTACTAAACTCGCTTCATCGTTAATGAGATGTCATTGTAAATAATAGTACACTGGTATCGATTTGTGAATAACAGTTTGCTGTTGACCACGATTGTAGTTCCAGTGAATATCTGTGACGTGATGTAATGATTTTGTTCAAATGACAATCTAGTAAACATTTATCTTGTTATTTTCCAAGGATGCTTCGTGCCTCATGAATTTCGAATAAATGCACAGCTACCTAGTGCTAATAGTTTTCTAATTTATTCTATTTGAAACAGTCTATAGTCGCAATGCACAAATGAATGCATTTTGATTCTTCAAGCGATAGCACAGCGCTGGTAATTGTAATGTAATTGGTGTCCGTGTAAAAGTTGAAAACATCATCATTTTATTGCACGTTGTTGATCTCCTACACAAGTAATATTTTCACAGTCTGTCTATTTGCTGAACAGCCAGAATGATCAGATTTGTTGTTAGTGTTAATTATTGAATAGTTTACAGAAGAATTTCTGATTCTCTCTCTCGTTTTCCACTGGCGGATATGTATCTGGATTGCGACCCCTCTTTCGAATTACTGGTCAATAAATACAGATGAAGAATTACACAAAATCATTTGATTTATTGATGAACAATCAAGAGTTAAATGTACTTAACAATATTTGACTTCATCTCGTCGCATCTTATATCTTATTGAAAGTGGTATATTACTCACTGAAATTCAGTTGTTGAAATTATATTGGGAGACGTTTATTTTGTTTGGCATGATACTAGGAATTTATGTGGCTTAAAATTCACGAAAGGGTGACGTTAATGACACGGAGTAGTGTGTGGTGGATGGTTCATTATGAAGCTCACTTTGACGTTATGAACATCAATCAATCAGTCTCTTCTTGAGGCTCACTCAAAACTGAGTAACTTCATTGGAATATCAAACAAGCGATATTCACATCCATCCAACTGACTGACATAATCACATTGAATAAACAGTCCAACGTTCGTCACATCGATTCTATAGATGTGAGAAGGAAATGTCTACTCATCTGAAGCAGGTTAACGGCTATATAATTCAATGGACTTCCAATGACCATTTGCAGAATCGATTTAATCAAATATGTTCAAAGGCAGCAGATCACAAACTACTCCGGAGCTGGACTCTTTGAAAAATCAATCATATACTTACTTAAGCCTGCCACACCTCGTGGAGAAGCAAAGGACACCCCCGCTATTCTCCATCAAACCCTGTTCTCGACAATGATTTACAGATCTTCCGTGATGCTACCCAATCTCTTTATGTATGCTATCAATTATGGACGCAATACGTTTATGGGATTTCCTGATTTCCATTCACCTTCAGGATTCCAATAAAAACATTCCCAATGATGCAAAATGATTATTTCCGTAGTGTATGTAATATTCACCTCAAGGGTCTCTTCCTAATTTACTTCTCAAAACAAAAGTGGATTTTTCGCTCCTAATGACTCTGTTACTGACTGTTTCCGAACAACTGACATTCAGAATTCTGAGTAGACAGCCAAATGTCTGAATGAATATCAGTCAATCCGAAAGATTTTTAGTTGAATGAACTGAAGATTTCTGAATATTAAACATTCATTTTTATCACATTTAAAGCACACACATTGTAATGTTATCCTGCTGAATGAAACAGAGAAACATAATACTGCGATCAGTCTAGACAAGGTCCTCAATCGCCTCTTATCCATACATCGAATCACGGACTTCTAAGTTCAGATGAGAAGCCATTTGTCTCTATGATCTGAGACATTTCATTCCAATGCACGGTGGGAACGCGACCAGTTAGTGCACAGATTTCATCATACCACGTCACGGATATTCACTGGAACTACAATTGTGGTCAACACAAAAATGTTATTCACAAATCGGTACCAGTATACTATTATTTACAATGACATCTCATTAACGATGAATCGAGTTAGGTAGACAGGAACAATCAATGTCCAATTAGAACATACTGCTCATTTACTTACTTACTTACTTACTTACTTACTTACTTACTTACCTATTCACCTTCTTACTGACTTACTTACTTAATTACGTCTGTTAGTTCTCGTGAAGGAGCACAAGCCGCTCATCATCATTCCCCATCCAACCCTGTCCTAAGCAATTCTTTCCAGCTCCTTCCAGTTGATATTCATCCTTTTCATATCTGCTTCTATCACCCGACGTAATTTGTACTTTCGCCTTCCTCTTTCTCGATTCCCTTCAAGATTCTAGGTTAGGGCTTGTCTCGTGATGCAGTTTGACGATTTGCGTAATGTATGTCCTATCCATTTCCATCGTCTTTTCTTAATTTCTTCGTCAGCTGGAAGCTTGTTTGTTCTCTCCCAGAGAAAGCTGTTGCTGATAGTATCCGACCAATGGATGCAGAGTATCTTGTGTAGACAGCTGTTTATAAATACTTCTACCTTTCCAATGATGGTCGTTGTAGTTCTCCAAGTTTCAGCTCCACACAGTGGAACTGCCTTGACGTCGGTACTGAAGATTCTCACTTTGATATTGGTTGAAAATTGTTTTGAGTTGGATATGTTCTTCAATTGTAGGAATGCGTCCCTCGATTTGCTAATCCTCGCCTTTACGTCTGCATCTGAGCCTCCTTGTTCATCGATGATGCTTCACAGGTATGTGAAGAATTCTACATCTTCCAGAGTTTTGCCATCAACAGTGATTAGATTCCTGTTATCCGCTTTGAATTTGAAGACCATGGTTTTCCGTTTGTGTATGTTGAGGCGTATGGATGCAGAGACTGCTGCTACACTGGATGTCTTTGTTTGCATTTGTTCGTGTGTATGCGATAGGTGTGCTAGCTCATCTTCCAGGTCCAAATCGTCTAATAGATTATGAGCTGTCCATTGTATTATGTGTCGAGGTTCTCATAATCCGGTCGACCACGAGAAGAAGAAGGAAGGTAGAGAGTAAACAACCTTGTATGACTCCGGTCCTTACTTGGAATGCATCTGTCAGCTGTCCTCCATGCACGAACTTGCATTGTAGTCCGTCGTATGAGTTCCGGATAATGTTGAAAATCTTCTCAGGAACTCCGTAGTGTCGAAGAAGTTTTCATAACATCCTCCTATCCACACTGTCAAATGCCTTTTCATAATCAATGAAGTTGATGTATAGTGACGAGTTCCACTCAACTGATTGTTCGACGATGATCCGTGGTGTCGCAATTTTGTCTGTGCTCGGTCGACTCTCAAGTAATTCAGCTTATTGATCTCAAAGTTGGTCGTCCACTGCATCTTTCATCCGGTTCCGCAACACTCTGTTGGAGACCTTCCCTTGTATTGATCGTTGTATAATGCCTCTGTGGTTTACACATTTGCTCAGATCTCCTCTCTTTGGAATCTTGACGAGATGTCCTTCTTTCCAGTCCATCGACACTTGTTCCTCCCTCCAAATCTTTTTGAATAGAGGGTAAAGCATGTTTGTAGTTACTTCGATGTCTGACTTCAGTGCTTCAGCTGATATGTTGTTGAGTCCCGCTGCTTTCCCGCTCTTGATTTGTCTGACGGCCATTCTGATTTCTTCCATCGTTGGTGGGTTGACGTCTATGGAAAGATCTGTGTGTGCTGCTTCGATGTCGAGTGGATTCATTGAAGCCGACCTATTCAAAAGTTCTTCAAAGTATTCTACCCACCTGTTTCTCTTTTATTGAATTTCAGTAATTGGTTTGCCTTCTTTATCTTTGCAGGTCATATTGACAATGGAAATAATCAATACACACGATACCATCAAATCACACACAGTTGTGGAGTAGTCTGTCAATCTGATGATTATCAGCAAGACAATGTTTCTCTTTCTCTCATAAAATCGATCAGTTCATTAGTCGTTCAGGCATTTCTCATAGTTAAAACATTCCAATTTCACTTCTATTAATACATTTTTTTAATTGAGTAGCAGAGTAAATTATAATGTGTATATTCTTTTTCAAAGTATTCTACCCATCTGTTTCTACCCATCACTGTCACCATGTATAACATAAGTTTATTATCAGTATTATTATCACCTTGTAAAAACAAGAATATATATTTGCGATTGTACAGCTTTGAAAATGAATTCGCCGAAAAGAAAACTCTTCCCTGAACTAATCTTTCTTTCTTATTTAATGTCATAATGGGTGTATTCCGTTTATTTATGCGTATTATCAGTCACATTCAGGTATCTTGGCACACGTGTTTAAGGGTTCGAAGCACTACGATAATCGCTCTTTTCTTTTAATGGAACTCGTTGACTCGAAAACCGTACGCAAACGAACATTCGTTTCTTTAACTTCGAAGGGGATTTCTACTCATTCTTAGCGTCAATACTGTAAACATCTTTCTCGAAGAACATTAAGTCTAACTTAATATGTGAGATTTATACGCTGCGCAGCTCACTCAACACTGCAATGAATGATGCTTACATCGCCCTCACACTTCCTATATTCGGTCAATCGTAATCTATAAATCAGACTATGATATGCTGTGTATAAATGAAATTGAGGATGTGTGCTTGTTGAGTCTAGATGTTTGCTATTACGAAACCGTCAACCTATGCATCATTTCTGATCAAACTTAATTATTAAGCCATCAATTATTGACTCATCCAAAACAACGACGAATGTAGAAACAATGTTCACATTTCATAACAAATATCTTTATTAACTTATTATTAAAAACGAATTAACTAAAAAGAATAAAATGAAATAGAAATCTCCTTCAGATCATTATCGACTAAGTTATTGATGTTGAGAAGTGAACTTTAAGTAAACAGAATTTTCATTCACTCGTTTCACATTCGCCGTCAACATCAGGAGCTTTAGGATAAATCTCACGCATTTGGGAGACGACGGTTTGATACGGAAGATCGAGGAATGCCGCCAGTTTTCCGAAGACGACGACGAGTACGGCGAGTTTCAGAATGTTTGGGAATGCCGACATCAGCGGGAGGTTCTTTGCGGAGTCGACGGTCATCAGGATTCGCATGATGATCATCGATTTTGGGACCTATTTGAGGGCCATTTTCCAAAAATGCTCTATGTTTTTTCACTTTTAAATCGGTCGAGTCAATTTTTTCATTTTCCTTATTTGTTTCTGTAGGTGCAATAAGAAATAAATCGTTATTTAGCTATGTATCAGTAGTTACTAGCTCACCGTTATGGCGACCTGATATTAAGATGTCTACTTACTTTTCTCGCCATTGGAGGTATCGACAGCTGACTCAACGAACTGAATTATTGTAATGTGCACCATAAGCATCATGATGAGCATCTTGATATATCTCATTGTCAGACCGCTTGTTCTCACGTCAGATGAAGAAATTGGTGACTCTCGTGCTCGACTACAATGAAATATAAAATCAACTATCACATCGACGCTTATATACTCATGCTGTTTCAGATGACACTGATCAACACAGACAATAACACGTTGACACACACGTTTGTGGTTGGTCATGATTTGTTTATTCATTGAACGAAGTATGTACATACGGTCACAATTCGTTAGCGGATTGGTAGTTTGTATGTTATACACCGTTCGATAACGATGGAGAGCACAATTACAACAGAGTGAATGAATGGGTAATGAATGGGTATATCCAGCATTTGGCGACCGATCACCACATCCTACTTGATGTGCATGATCAAGTCATGTTCAATTGGGAGTACGAAGATCGGTGATGAGAATGGGCGACGAACGGGCAATCTTAGGTTTTTATATAGCTGAAATTGGGGATTTGTGTGAATGGATATGTGTTGAAATATGACTGATTGAAATGTGATGATACAATGGATTGTTTCCTTTACTATAAAACGAAGACCTATTAATCGGCATGTTACCTGTGAATGAAATATCTTGAAAATCCGACTCTGGAAATGCTGAATGGTGTTTTTATGAGTGTAACACGGAGTTGATGAGTCGTTCGGCAACAAACGTTACATCCTGGAATACCCATTGTTTTCAGTCAAGTGATTATGTATTTTTAGCACCAACAATATGTGCTGCCGGTCATAATGTGTTCATACACAAGTCAGGCATGGAAATACACTTCATCTTGTATTTTGTAAGGATATCTATTCACTATCAATATACGTATGCACAGATTTTGAAGGCGGTCTCCATAAAATAGTAGTTGATTAAGTTGCAAGCTGTCACATTTAAGACATCCTAAACAAAAAGCTAATCAATTTAAAGAGTATAAACCTGCTGATTGAGGCTTTATGGACTCTCTTGCAACATGGACCTAGTAGAGACAGTGTATTCCAACTATGGGCTTTGAATAAAGCAGTATTCATACTTACCACAAACGTAAGAGAGCCTAACATCACAAAAGGAGGGAGGGTGTCGTTACTGACCAGCAAACATGAAGGTGGGGAGATAACTTCAATCCACCCATGTCTGTAGTGCAGAACATTTTGTTTAATTACGGCTCCTTATGGTTTAGTGGGATGCCACGAACTTATGGTATTGAAGCTGATCTATTCACGCAAAATACCTCTTTAAGTCGTGTTACGAACGTTGAATTGGTTTCACTTCCTACCTAGAAATCCTATTACAAGCAAACTAGACAATTCGCTAATATACGAAGCATAATCAAGACCCTATAATAACTGGGGGAAAAATATTTAAAAAAAAAAAACGAAATAGGCTCTAATAGCTTCGATATTAAAGGGAAGACAGCCAAATGTATATCACAATACTGTTTCTTGCACTATATTTTATTTTATAATCACACATAATCTTATACTCTCAGCTCTTTTCTGAATCGCCCCCATTTGTCAGTTGTATGTCCACTCACACCTTGTCAACACTTATTTTCTATAACCTATTAAAATGCTCTTTCTTAACATATACCTTAATAAAGGAAAATTAGACTGAGTAATCATACCTTAAGCATTCTTTCATGAATATTGGCTACTCTGCCTCTCGTGTTTTCTTTTACTTGCTCCCTCTTTCAGCCCCCTTGAGATATGGAACTGGTGACTTCATCCTGCACCATCCTAAAAGCCTTGGATATCCCAGAAGGAAATAAGGTTGCGATTTTTAGAAGCCCATACCTTCAATGGACCTATTCTTGACCATCAGTCGCACATTCGCAACGCGACTTTCATGAAGCGCGCCAACTGTAGTACTGATTTAAACCATCGACATTCATATCTTATAAATTATCAACCCAGCTATGTAATTTATTGCAGTGTATATTGTATCATTTGTATCAATTTGATCTTGCCTGTAAACTGGCATGCCTCATGTAACAAACTGTTATTTGAGAATAAATTATTATTATTATTATTATTATTATTATTATAATAAAGAAAACGCAATTTGCATGACATAATCTGTTTGTATAGAACAAATCAAAAATGGATGTTTGTGATGACTTGGTGTTTCATTACTACAATGTTTGTATTTTAGAACGGTCAACTTTATTTGTTTAACTTTCGAAATAATGTAAACAATTTAAAGAAAGCTGTGTCAATAACTTCAGATTACCGGTGATTGCATTGTTGATATCTCACGTTCAATTTTCACAACTCACAATCTAGATTCGTTCGTCCGAAATGTGCTTTTGCTTGTGGGTGCTTTAGTAAAACTTGATTATCATTAGATGCACTAGTTGACTTTCCGTTTGCTGGACTGTGCAGTATACCGATTGAGTTTTACTGTTCTGTTTTGATGTATGTGTAATTGGGAGGAGGAGATAATGAATCGGTAGTTTATCAGTCGAGAGTTTGTTGGTGGTGGTAATGAGATGTTTGCAAATAAATATATCACTTCAGATTTGTATAACATATTTTGCAAATGATATCACTCCTAATACTACTACTATTACTCCTACGACCACTACAGAATTCACGACAGCTTAAAGGCATCATCGGCCTGATATAAATTGTAACATTAAATGTGGAGAATAAACATGTGATTTGAGATGCTTTCAAGTTTGCTAGTTCAGAAATTGTTTAGGTAGTACACTTGCAAGATGTAGTACAGAAATGCACTGAATCCGTCGGCAACTTTTCATTCTTTCTAAGTGCACACTCTGTTGATTATTCAATGATGCACCGAAGGTCATTTTCTGTGCAACAACAAATTCATTATAATCATCTGCAACTGGAGAAACTAAAACGGAAACAGAGAGCATGGAACAGCAAAACAAGAATTATTAAAATATAGCAATCAGGTCAACCATATTGCACTTGCCATGTGACTCAGTGATATGCTGTTCATCTTAGATATTATTCAAGCTAGTTAGAGTGGCCAGGGACGATGTTAACGTAAAAGAACAACAGTTAAGTCATCTCACTAAGTGAATTCAGTAGCAGGAATGGCTGAAAATCTAAGGTTCCTACAGTTTCACTTGTACAATAAAATACACTTACACATACTAGAACATTGAATGTATTTTCAGAGGAGCAGTGTGCATTAATGCAGCGAACAGAGGGTGTGAGTGATTCTATCCTACGGATGATTTGTGGTAGATCATTCTAGAGTCTAGAAAATGTACAGGTAAAGTAATTCATAAAGAGGGACGATTTGGAATGGGTTTGTTTCACAAGTGGCAAGGAGTTACGGATGTCGAAATTAGACGTTTCTACAAATTGAATTACTTGATCAAATGTAAAGGATAGTTTGTCAAGCATTTTAAAGAAAACAACAAAATTTAGTTTGAGTCTCCTCTTCCATCAAGTGTCGATTGCAAATTTATTACATTTCGACTTACAAGTCAGGATACAGTCATTTCCAAGAATCCAAATTTTAAATCATCTCTGTACTGATTCCAACCTTAATTTATTCCTTCGGCACACACTCCTTAGAATAAACGTGGAGTATTCTAGGAGTGGTCGAACACAAACTTTGCACATTAAAATACGTTGCTCATTGTTACAACGGTTTCGTGGTGTGCAACCTATTAGACGTTGGCACTTGGACTTGTGTTTCAATACCTGTTCTGTAAACGACGAATCATAGGAGTACCTAAGTCACCAGTCTAATACTCTATGTAACTGAGATAACACCACAACATTTGTGGTCAGATCTAAGTTGAATGATGCATTACCAAAACATATTCATACATATTTTAGTTGTTTTAAGCCTCAGTCGCCATTTCGAGCACTACTCCATCACTTTGTTAAGCTTCATGATGATGCAATTTAGCACATTGTTTGGCTCATGAGGACAGAACGAATAAGCTACTTAACGATCATCCGCATACAGAAAGGGCTCACCCATGCAGAAGCATTCACAAACATCATTTAGGAAAACTGAAAAGAGAAAGGGACCTAAGACACAACCGTGTGTAACACCACTTCAAATAAGGACAGCGTCCGACAATGAACAGTTAGTTTTAACAACTTCATGACGGTTATCGAGTACGGAATCAAACCAAACAATCAGAGGATGTTGAACCCAGTAGGATGTGAACTTATCCACAAGAAGTTGGTGGTTAACCATATCGAACGTTTTGGGGAGGTCCAGGTATAGCACCAAGACTAGAAATCCTTGATTATGCAGAGAATAGACTAAACTATTGAAGCCAAAGTGATATGTCATACAAGATTGATTTTTAGAAATCAACGTTGAGAATCAATAATAAATCTTCCAGCGAGTAAACAGTTGGAGAGTTCGGAAATAGCAATTTTTTCTATAACCCTAGATACGACGGCTGTAATATTTATGGGCCGATAATTGTTCATGTCAGTCTTATCTCCAGATTTGTAACGTGATATGATTTACGCTGTTTTCCAATTGTAAGAGTAAGTAGCTGATTCTATAGAGATTATAAGCAGCTTTATAAGAAGAAGAGAAATATCCAGTTGACGCCTAACATTGAGGTTAAGGGACCGAATTCCATTTTGCAGAAGAATGGTCTGTGAAAATGTGAGAACTAGCTTGACACCACTTTACTGTCAGTACCAGGAAACCTATTCAACACAGTGTTGTTGAACCGTACGAAAGATTCAGTCGACGCCCAACATTGAGTTTAAGAGGCCGAATTCCATATTGGTTGGCGGTGTACAGACCAAATCGCGACATTACGGATCATCGTTAAACAAACAGTTACATGGAACACGTCACTACACATCAAATTACCTCGCAAGCGAAAGCGTTTGATGACGTGAGTAAGACAACATTATGGAAACTTACTTGACATTATGTAGTGAGTGGCTGAATAGATCATGAACGTCATACGGAATTCATACGACGGACTACATTGCACAGTGGTTCATGTAAGACAGCTCACAGATACATTACATTTGAGGACTGGAGACAGAAGAAGCTGTTCACACTACCCTTCTTCTTCCTTCTTGTGGCTGGCTGCATTATGGAGACCTCGACATTTGAGTGAAAGCACAGAGTAAAATGAACAACTAGGAATCAATCGGAAGATTTGTACTTGACAGACGTCCTCTCCCTTCTATGCCATACTCGCCAAGAAATACAGATGAAGACAACTAGTGTAGCAACAGCCTCTGTACACATTAGTAAGCCCTAACATACAGAAAGGAGAATGCATGAACATGAAAATCACCACACAGAACTCCAACACAATAACAATTGATGGAAAAACTCTGGAAAAAGACGGAACGTTTCATCTATCTGATTAACATCATAGATGAACATGGAAAATCTGATACTGACGTAAAGCCGAGGATTTGCAATGCAAGGACAGCACTAAAGCAGTTGATTAACATATGGAATTCAAAACAAATGTCTGTCATGTCATCTTACAGCTAAGATGAAGTTGTAACAAATGGTGCGTGTTTACTTAGAAGAGTTACTTATTTTCATCGATACACTGATATTATAAACAGGGGATGAATTTTCATATATTGGGATTTTAATGTGAGTAGTCCAGTATACCTTAAATTGTGAGTAAAACGTGAGTTACATTTTACCTAGACACTTTCTTGGAAACGATTGTGGCCTAAACCAAATTGACACTGGTTTCCATGAACAACTAGTCAGAAAGATCGTACGAATGAATATTGTCAAAAGTTTCGATTTTAAATACTGCAAATCATTGTAATTACATGGTGGTTGTAAAATGTCGCTAGACAGAACAATGTCGAATACAGTTTCTTGCGATGAACTAATGATGGAACGGGCCAGAAACATTCCGATATGTCAGGTTGTAAGAGGACTGAGCGTGAGTATAAATCATGTGAACAATAGTCACCTTGAATATCTGCAAAACACAACGAAGTATTCTCCACTAAATGAAAGATACAAGAATATGCACATTATAATTAACTCTGCTACTCAATTAAAAAAATGTATCAATAGAAGTGTAATTGGAATGTTTTAACTATGAGAAATGCCTGAACGACTAATGAACTGATCGATTTTATGAGAGAAAGAGAAACATTGTCTTGCTGATAATCATCAGATTGACAGACTACTCCACAACTGTGTGTGATTTGATGGTATCGTGTGTATTGATTATTTTTATAGTCAATATGATCTAATTCAACATTCATTGTACCTGTCTACTAAACTCGCTTCATCGTTAATGAGATGTCATTGTAAATAATAGTACACTGGTATCGATTTGTGAATAACAGTTTGCTGTTGACCACGATTGTAGTTCCAGTGAATATCCGTGACGTGATGTGATGATTTTGTTCAAATGACAATCTAGTAAATATTTATCCTGTTATTTTCCAAGGATGCTTCGTGCCTCATGAGTTTTGGATAAATGCACAGCTACCTAGTGCTAATAGTTTTCTAATTTATTCTATTTGAAACAGTCTATAGTCGCAATGCACAAATGAATGCATTTTGATTCTTCAAGCGATAGCACAGCGCTGGTAATTGTAATGTAATTGGTGTCCGTGTAAAAGTTGAAAACATCATCATTTTATTGCACGTTGTTGATCTCCTACACAAGTAATATTTTCACAGTCTGTCTATTTGCTGAACAGCCAGAATGATCAGATTTGTTGTTAGTGTTAATTATTGAATAGTTTACAGAAGAATTTCTGATTCTCTCTCTCGTTTTCCACTGGCGGATATGTATCTGGAATGCGACCCCTCTTTCGAATTACTAGTTAATAACTACAGATGAATAATTACACAAAATCAATTGATTTATTGATGAACAATCAAGAGTTAAATGTACTTAACAATATTTGACTTCATCTCGTCGCATCTTATATCTTATTGAAAGTGGTATATTACTCACTGAAATTCAGTTGTTGAAATTATATTGGGAGACGTTTATTTTGTTTGGCATGATACTAGGAATTTATGTGGCTTAAAATTCACGAAAGGGTGACGTTATTGACACGGAGTAGTGTGTGGTGGATGGTTCATTATGAAGCTCACTTTGACGTTATGAACATCAATCAATCAGTCTCTTCTTAAGGCTCACTCAAAACTGAGTAACTTCATTGGAATATCAAACCAGCGAAATTCACATCCATCCAACTGACTGACATAATCACATTGAATAAACAGTCAAACGTTCGTCACATCGATTCTATAGATGTGAGAAGGAAATGTCTACTCATCTGAAGCAGGTTAACGACTATATTATTCAATGGACATCCAATGACCATTTGCAGAATCAAGTTAATCAAATATGTTCAAAGGCAGCAGATCACAAACTACTCCGGAGCTGGACTCTTTGAAAAATCAATCATATACTTACTTAAGCCTGCCACACCTCGTGGAGAAGCAAAGGACACCCCCGCTATTCTCCATCAAACCCTGTTCTCGACAATGATTTACAGATCTTCCGTGATGCTACCCAATCTTTTTATGTATGCTATCAATTATGGACGCAATATGTTTATAGGATTTTCTGTTTTCCTCTCATATTCAGGATTACAATAAAAACATTCCCAATGATGCAATATGATTATTTCCGTAGTGTATGTAATATTCACCTCATGGGTCTCTTCCTAATTTACTTCTCAAAACAAAAGTTGATTTTCTCTCCTAATGACTCTGTTACTGACTGTTTCCGAACAACTGACATTCAGAATTCTGAGTAGACAGCCAAATGTCTGAATGAATATCAGTCAATCCGAAAGATTTTTAGTTGAATGAACTGAAGATTTCTGAATACTAACCATTCATTTTTATCACATTTAAAGCACACACATTGTAATGTTATCCTGCTGAATGAAACAGAGAAACATAATACTGCGATCAGTCTAGACAAGGTACTCAATCGCCTCTTATCCATACATCGAATCACGGACTTCTAAGTTCAGATGAGAAGCCATTTGTCTCTATGATCTGAGACATTTCATTCCAATGCACGGTGGGAACGCGACCAGTTAGTGCACAGATTCATTGAAGCCGATCTATTCAAGAGTTCTTCAAAGTATTCTACCCATCTGTTTCTCTTTTATTGAATTTCAGTAATTGGTTTGCCTTCTTTATCTTTGGAGGTCATATTGACAATGGAAATAATCAATACACACGATACCATCAGTCACACACAGTTGTGGAGTAGTCTGTCAATCTGATGATTATCAGCAAGACAATGTTTCTCTTTCTCTCATAAAATCGATCAGTTCATTAGTCGTTCAGGCATTTCTCATAGTTAAAACATTCCAATTACACTTCAATTAATACATTTTTTTTAATTGAGTAGCAGAGTTAATTATAATGTGTATATTCTTCTATCTTTCACTTAGTGGCGAATACTTCGTCATGGTTTGCAGATCTTCGGACTGATCATCGTTCTGTCGAGTGACGTTTTACAACCAGCATGTAATGACAATGAATAAATTGTATCAAACCTTTACCAAATTCGTGGAAATTTACTGATCGCGGTGCAGTATCTTAAATTGTAGGAGGCACTCTGTCAGCCTCAAGGTTCATAGTGTTAGTTCTCCATTCAAGGTGGTTGAAGAGTGAAAGAAAACAACAAACCTTTCACTACTCGTGCATACCCTCGATGCATCAGATTACTAGACAACCCATCCTGTCCCATTTCATTGCTCTTCACAACCTGCATATATGTTCACAGTCAAAATCAGATGGATGGTTTTTCGATGAATGCAATCCAGATGAGATCGTCCAAGAAGAATATCGATACACATTTACGAGTTTATCTGTGAAAGAAACGATATTTTAGTCATTAGGAACATCGTGTATGAATCAACTCTCATGCAACCAAGTATATTTAAAATTCAATTTTGTCGGTCGCTTTCTACATATATACTACTAAAACTGTAAACGTGATAATGGCCATCACAGGGTCTATGTGAAAGCTATCTGTCATCAGTTATCTATTTCTGAACGCAAGAACAATTAGATTAGAACAATAATTAAAGGAATTCCAGTCATTAGCGAAACACACGAAAATACCAACCAGTATTGCGTGCCTTATCAAAATGAATGAAAATTATGATTCACACTAATACAATAGGATAATAATGAATTCTAATTCATGGGCCACTTGCAACAAGGATAGTTAAATGATATATCAGACCAGATTACCGTGATGGGAGCTTAAGCAACGATTTTATTGATTAGTCATGAACATAACTATCTGGTACAGTGATATGTGTACATTTATTAGTTGAACACGAATCGGTTTGCGTCATTGAAGACTGTTGAAGAAGATGTGGACTTTTAGTTGTGGTACGAACTCAGACATCTATTATTTGTGCTGCAAGTCTACTGATTATGATAATCGTAAAACGCTTTGTAAGCGGTATTTCAACGTATTGGATGATATCGTTTTCCTTGTAATTCCTCCAGTCGAAGTTAGAAAATCGGGGAGATTCCCACATTGTCAATTGAAATTCAGATTGCTCTCGAGTAGAGTGATTTTGTGTTGATTTAGAGTTCCGCTCGAGAGATCGTTAACCGCTTTTAGGTCACCAGAATCACTTTTTTCAATCATTGTTTTCTTCACGTTCACTAACTTGTTAACTCGCCTCTTACACCTGTAATGACCCTAATTAAGTGTCACCGCAAATAATGAAGTGACTGGCATATCATACCGATTCGGTCCAAGCGAACTTTGAGTGATTAGCGGTGTGAGGGTGCATTGTCAAGGATAACCAACACCTCGAACAGATTTGAACGGAGTAATTCTAACCTTCATCTTCACATATTTTCACGAAATCAACAATGCCTCGTGATCATGTGGATACGCTTACGAACTTCTCCAGTCAAATATTTCAAAATGTCTACTATTCAGGAAAAATGGCATAATGGTTTGTTAGTTTACACTGCAATGTGTGTTATCGTTCAACCCAAATTTATGCGTATTAAATAAAAAAGAAATATTAGTTCAGCAAAGAGTTGTCTTTTCGGCGAATTCATTTTCAAAGCTGTACAATCGCAAATATATATACTTGTTTTTACAGGGTGATAATAATACTGATAATAAACTTATGTTATACATGGTGAAAGCGAGGTTAAATAAACAAAGGTACAACCTCTTATTTTACCATGGTCTTAATGTTTTTGAAAAATTTTCTTTTTCTTCATACTCTTGTTCTTCAACAGCCACCTGCTTCACCTTCCATCTTCCCTACAAATGTTCTACCCTCAACCGGTTTGTTTTTATTCCCACGATCATTCCGATTACATTTCATCTCTGTTTCAACATTTTTGTTATTTTATCATGCTGAGCTATCCTTAACCGATGAATACCTAAGTCATTGACTATCGAACTTTCCTTGTTTTTAAAAATTCTTTCAATACCTTTGTTTATATAACATCACTGTCACCATGTATAACATAAGTTTATTATCAGTATTTTTTTCACCCCGTAAAAACAAGTATATACATTTGCGATTGTACAGCTTTGAAAATGAATTCGCCGAAAAGAGAACTCTTCGTTGAACTAATCTTTCCTTCTTTTTTAATGTCATAATGGGTGTATTCCGTTTATTTATGCGTATTATCAGTCACATTCAGGTATCTTGGCACACGTGTTTAAGGATTAGAATCACTACGATAATCGCTCTTTTCTTTTAATGGAACTCGTTGACTCGAAAACCGTACGCAAACGAACATTCGTTCCTTTAACTTCGAAGGGGATTTCTACTGATTCTTAGCGTCAATACTGTAAACATCTTTCTCGAAGAACATTAAGTCTAACTTAATATGTGAGATTTATACGCTGCGCAGCTCACTCAACACTGCAATGAATGATGCTTACATCGCCCTCACACTTCCTATATTCGGTCAATCGTAATCTATAAATCAGACTATGGTATGCTGTGTATAAATGAAATTGAGGATGTGTGCTTGTTGAGTCTAGATGTTTGCTATTACGAAACGGTCAACCTATGCATCATTTCTGATCAAACTTAATTATTAAGCCATCAATTATTGACTCATCCAAAACAACGACGAATGTAGAAACAATGTTCACATTTCATAACAAATATCTTTATTAACTTATTATTAAAAACGAATTAATTAAAAAGAATAAAATGGAATAGAAATCTCCTTCAGATCATCATCGACTAAGTTATTGATGTTGAGAAGTGAACTTTAAGTAAACAGAATTTTCATTCACTCGTTTCACATTCGCCGTCAACATCAGGAGGTTTAGGATAAATCTCACGCATTTGGGAGACGACGGTTTGATACGGAAGATCGAGGAATGCCGCCAGTTTTCCGAAGACGACGACGAGTACGGCGAGTTTCAGAATGTTTGGGAATGCCGACATCAGCGGGAGGTTCTTTGCGGAGTCGACGGTCATCAGGATTCGCATGATGATCATCGATTTTGGGACCTATTTGAGGGCCATTTTCCAAAAATGCTCTATGTTTTTTCACTTTTAAATCGGTCGAGTCAATTTTTTCATTTTCCTTATTTGTTTCTGTAGGTGCAATAAGAAATAAATCGTTATTTAGCTATGTATCAGTAGTTACTAGCTCACCGTTATGGCGACCTGATATTAAGATGTCTACTTACTTTTCTCGCCATTGGAGGTATCGACAGCTGACTCAACGAACTGAATTATTGTAATGTGCACCATAAGCATCATGATGAGCATCTTGATATATCTCATTGTCAGACCGCTTGTTCTCACGTCAGATGAAGAAATTGGTGACTCTCGTGCTCGACTACAATGAAATATAAAATCAACTATCACATCGACGCTTATATACTCATGCTGTTTCAGATGACACTGATCAACACAGACAATAACACGTTGACACACACGTTTGTGGTTGATCATGATTTGTTTATTCATTGAACGAAGTATGTACATACGGTCACAATTCGTTAGCGGATTGGTTGTTTGTATGTTATACACCGTTCGATAACGATGGAGAGCACAATTACAACAGAGTGAATGAATGGGTAATGAATGGGTATATCCAGCATTTGGCGACCGATCACCACATCCTACTTGATGTGCATGATCAAGTCATGTTCAATTGGGAGTACGAAGATCGGTGATGAGAATGGGCGACGAACGGGCAATCTTAGGTTTTTATATAGCTGAAATTGGGGATTTGTGTGAATGGATATGTGTTGAAATATGACTGATTGAAATGTGATGATACAATGGATTGTTTGCTTTACTATAAAACGAAGACCTATTAATCGGCATGTTACCTGTGAATGAAATATCTTGAGAATCCGACTCTGGAAGTGCTGAATGGTGTTTTTATGAGTGTAACACGGAGTTGATGAGTCGTTCGGCAACAAACGTTACATCCTGGAATACCCATTGTTTTCAGTCAAGTGATTATGTATTTTTAGCACCAACAATATGTGCTGCCGGTCACAATGTGTTCATACACAAGTCAGGCATGGAAATACACTTCATCTTGTATTTTGTAAGGATATCTATTCACTATCAATATACGTATGCACAGATTTTGAAGGCGGTCTCCATAAAATAGTAGTTGATTAAGTTGCAAGCTGTCACATTTAAGACATCCTAAACAAAATGCTAATCAATTTAAAGAGTATAAACCTGCTGATTGAGGCTTTATGGACTCTCTTGCATAAAGAAAACGCAATTTGCATGACATAATCTGTTTGTATAGAACAAATCAAAAATGGATGTTTGTGATGACTTGCTGTTTCAGTACTACAATGTTTGTATTTTAGAACGGTCAACTTTATTTGTTTAACTTTCGAGATAATGTAAACAATTTAAAGAAAGCTGTGTCAATAACTTCAGATTACCGGTGATTGCATTGTTGATATCTCACGTTCAATTTTCACAACTCACAATCTAGATTCGTTCGTCCGAAATGTGCTTTTGCTTGTGGGTGCTTTAGTAAAACTTGATTATCATTAGATGCACTAGTTGACTTTCCGTTTGCTGGACTGTGCAGTATACCGATTGAGTTTTACTGTTCTGTTTTGATGTATGTGTAATTGGGAGGAGGAGAGAATGAATCGGTAGTTTATCAGTCGAGAGTTTGTTGATGGTGGTAATGAGATGTTTGCAAATAAATATATCACTTCAGATTTGTATAACATATTTTGCAAATGATATCACTCCTAATACTACTACTATTACTCCTACGACCACTACAGAATTCACGACAGCTTAAAGGCATCATCGGCCTGATATAAATTGTAACATTAAATGTGGAGAATAAACATGTGATTTGAGATGCTTTCGAATTTGCTAGTTCAGAAATTGTTTAGGTAGTACACTTGCAAGATGTAGTACAGAAATGCACTGAATCCGTCGGCAACTTTTCATTCTTTCTAAGTGCACACTCTGTTGATTATTCAATGATGCACCGAAGGTCATTTTCTGTGCAACAACAAATTCATTATAATCATCTGCAACTGGAGAAACTAAAACGGAAACAGAGAGCATGGAACAGCAAAACAAGAATTATTAAAATATAGCAATCAGGTCAACCATATTGCACTTGCCATGTGACTCAGTGATATGCTGTTCATCTTAGATATTATTCAAGCTAGTTAGAGTGGCCAGGGACGATGTTAACGTAAAAGAACAACAGTTAAGTCATCTCACTAAGTGAATTCAGTAGCAGGAATGGCTGAAAATCTAAGGTTCCTACAGTTACACTTGTACAATAAAATACACTTACACATACCAGAACATTGAATGTATTTTCAGAGGAGCAGTGTGCATTAATGCAGCGAACAGAGGATGTGAGTGATTCTATCCTACGGATGATTTGTGGTAGATCATTCTAGAGTCTAGAAAATGTACAGGTAAAGTAATTCATAAAGAGGGACGATTTGGAATGGGTTTGTTTCACAAGTGGCAAGGAGTTACGGATGTCGAAATTAGACGTTTCTACAAATTGAATTACTTGATCAAATGTAAAGGATAGTTTGTCAAGCATTTTAAAGAAAACAACAAAATTTAGTTTGAGTCTCCTCTTCCATCAAGTGTCGATTGCAAATTTATTACATTTCGACTTACAAGTCAGGATACAGTCATTTCCAAGAATCCAAATTTTAAATCATCTCTGTACTGATTCCAACCTTAATTTATTCCTTCGGCACACACTCCTTAGAATAAACGTGGAGTATTCTAGGAGTGGTCGAACACAAACTTTGCACATTAAAATACGTTGCTCATTGTTACAACGGTTTCGTGGTGTGCAACCTATTAGACGTTGGCACTTGGACTTGTGTTTCAATACCTGTTCTGTAAACGACGAATCATAGGAGTACCTAAGTCACCAGTCTAATACTCTATGTAACTGAGATAACACCACAACATTTGTGGTCAGATCTAAGTTGAATGATGCATTACCAAAACATATTCATACATGTTTTAGTTGTTTTAAGCCTCAGTCGCCATTTCAAGCACTACTCCATCACTTTGTTAAGCTTCATGATGATGCAATTTAGCACATTGTTTGGCTCATGAGGACAGAACGAATAAGCTACTTAAAGATCATCCGCATACAGAAAGGGCTCACCCATGCAGAAGCATTCACAAACATCATTTAGGAAAACTGAAAAGAGAAAGGGACCTAAGACACAACCGTGTGTAACACCACTTCTAATAAGGACAGCGTCCGACAATGAACAGTTAGTTTTAACAACTTCATGACGGTTATCGAGTACGGAATCAAACCAAACAATCAGAGGATGTTGAACCCAGTAGGATGTGAACTTATCCACAAGAAGTTGGTGGTTAACCATATCGAACGTTTTGGGGAGGTCCAGGTATAGCACCAAGACTAGAAATCCTTGATTATGCAGAGAATAGACTAAACTATTGAAGCCAAAGTGATATGTCATACAAGATTGATTTTTAGAAATCAACGTTGAGAATCAATAATAAATCTTCCAGCGAGTAAATAGTTGGAGAGTTCGGAAATAGCAATTTTTTCTATAACCCTAGATACGACGGCTGTAATATTTATGGGCCGATAATTGTTCATGTCAGTCTTATCTCCAGATTTGTAACGTGATATGATTTACGCTGTTTTCCAATTGTAAGAGTAAGTAGCTGATTCTATAGAGGTTATAAGCAGCTTTATAAGAAGAAGAGAAATATCCAGTTGACGCCTAACATTGAGGTTAAGGTACTGAATTCCATTTTGCAGAAGAATGGTTTGTGAAAATGTGAGAACTAGCTTGACACCACTTTACTGTCAGTACCAGGAAACCTATTCAACACAGTGTTGTTGAACCGTACGAAAGATTCAGTCGACGCCCAACATTGAGTTTAAGAGGCCGAATTCCATATTGGTTGGCGGTGTACAGACCAAATCGCGACATTACGGATCATCGTTAAACAAACAGTTACATGGAACACGTCACTACACATCAAATTACCTCGCAAGCGAAAGCGTTTGATGACGTGAGTAAGACAACATTATGGAAACTTACTTGACATTATGTAGTGAGTGGCTGAATAGATCATGAACGTCATACGGAATTCATACGACGGACTACATTGCACAGTGGTTCATGTAAGACAGCTCACAGATACATTACATTTGAGGACTGGAGACAGAAGAAGCTGTTCACACTACCCTTCTTCTTCCTTCTTGTGGCTGGCTGCATTATGTAGACCTCGACATTTGGGTGAAAGCACAGAGTAAAATGAACAACTAGGAATCAATCGGAAGATTTGTACTTGACAGACGACCTCTCCCTTCTATGCCATACTCGCCAAGAAATACAGATGAAGACAACTAGTGTAGCAACAGCCTCTGTACACATTAGTAAGCCCTAACATACAGAAAGGAGAATGCATGAACATGAAAATCACCACACAGAACTCCAACACAATAACAATTGATGGAAAAACTCTGGAAAAAGACGGAACGTTTCATCTATCTGATTAACATCATAGATGAACATGGAAAATCTGATACTGACGTAAAGCCGAGGATTTGCAATGCAAGGACAGCACTAAAGCAGTTGATTAACATATGGAATTCAAAACAAATGTCTGTCATGTCATCTTACAGCTAAGATGAAGTTGTAACAAATGGTGCGTGTTTACTTAGAAGAGTTACTTATTTTCATCGATACACTGATATTATAAACAGGAGATGTATTTTCATATATTGGGATTTTAATGTGAGTAGTCCAGTATACCTTAAATTGTGAGTAAAACGTGAGTTACATTTTACCTAGACACTTTCTTGGAAACGATTGTGGCCTAAACCAAATTGACACTGGTTTCCATGAACAACTAGTCAGAAAGATCGTACGAATGAATATTGTCAAAAGTTTCGATTTTAAATACTGCAAATCATTGTAATTACATGGTGGTTGTAAAATGTCGCTAGACAGAACAATGTCGAATACAGTTTCTTGCGATGAACTAATGATGGAACGGGCCAGAAACATTCCGATATGTCAGGTTGTAAGAGGACTGAGCGTGAGTATAAATCATGTGAACAATAGTCACCTTGAATATCTGCAAAACACAACGAAGTATTCTCCACTAAATGAAAGATAGAAGAATATGCACATTATAATTAACTCTGCTACTCAATTAAAAAAAATGTATTAATTGAAGTGTAATTGGAATGTTTTAACTATGAGAAATGCCTGAACGACTAATGAACTGATCGATTTTATGAGAGAAAGAGAAACATTGTCTTGCTGATAATCATCAGATTGACAGACTACTCCACAACTGTGTGTGATTTGATGGTATCGTGTGTATTGATTATTTTTATAGTCAATATGATCTAATTCAACATTCATTGTACCTGTCTACTAAACTCGCTTCATCGTTAATGAGATGTCATTGTAAATAATAGTACACTGGTATCGATTTGTGAATAACAGTTTGCTGTTGACCACGATTGTAGTTCCAGTGAATATCCGTGACGTGATGTGATGATTTTGTTCAAATGACAATCTAGTAAATATTTATCCTGTTATTTTCCAAGGATGCTTCGTGCCTCATGAGTTTTGGATAAATGCACAGCTACCTAGTGCTAATAGTTTTCTAATTTATTCTATTTGAAACAGTCTATAGTCGCAATGCACAAATGAATGCATTTTGATTATTCAAGCGATAGCACAGCGCTGGTAATTGTAATGTAATTGGTGTCCGTGTAAAAGTTGAAAACATCATCATTTTATTGCACGTTGTTGATCTCCTACACAAGTAATATTTTCACAGTCTGTCTATTTGCTGAACAGCCAGAATGATCAGATTTGTTGTTAGTGTTAATTATTGAATAGTTTACAGAAGAATTTCTGATTCTCTCTCTCGTTTTCCACTGGCGGATATGTATCTGGAATGCGACCCCTCTTTCGAATTACTGGTCAATAAATACAGATGAATAATTACACAAAATCAATTGATTTATTGATGAACAATCAAGAGTTAAATGTACTTAACAATATTTGACATCATCTCGTCGCATCTTATATCTTATTGAAAGTGGTATATTACTCACTGAAATTCAGTTGTTGAAATTATATTGGGAGACGTTTATTTTGTTTGGCATGATACTAGGAATTTATGTGGCTTAAAATTCACGAAAGGGTGACGTTATTGACACGGAGTAGTGTGTGGTGGATGGTTCATTATGAAGCTCACTTTGACGTTATGAACATCAATCAATCAGTCTCTTCTTAAGGCTCACTCAAAACTGAGTAACTTCATTGGAATATCAAACCAGCGAAATTCACATCCATCCAACTGACTGACATAATCACATTGAATAAACAGTCAAACGTTCGTCACATCGATTCTATAGATGTGAGAAGGAAATGTCTACTCATCTGAAGCAGGTTAACGACTATATTATTCAATGGACGTCCAATGACCATTTGCAGAATCAAGTTAATCAAATATGTTCAAAGGCAGCAGATCACAAACTACTCCGGAGCTGGACTCTTTGAAAAATCAATCATATACTTACTTAAGCCTGCCACACCTCGTGGAGAAGCAAAGGGCACCCCCGGTATTCTCCATCAAACCCTGTTCTCGACAATGATTTACAGATCTTCCGTGATGCTACCCAATCTTTTTATGTATGCTATCAATTATGGACGCAATATGTTTATGGGATTTTCTGTTTTCCTCTCATATTCAGGATTCCAATAAAAACATTCCCAATGATGCAATATGATTATTTCCGTAGTGTATGTAATATTCACCTCATGGGTCTCTTCCTAATTTACTTCTCAAAACAAAAGTTGATTTTCTCTCCTAATGACTCTGTTACTGACTGTTTCCGAACAACTGACATTCAGAATTCTGAGTAGACAGCCAAATGTCTGAATGAATATCAGTCAATCCGAAAGATTTTTAGTTGAATGAACTGAAGATTTCTGAATACTAACCATTCATTTTTATCACATTTAAAGCACACACATTGTAATGTTATCCTGCTGAATGAAACAGAGAAACATAATACTGCGATCAGTCTAGACAAGGTACTCAATCGCCTCTTATCCATACATCGAATCACGGACTTCTAAGTTCAGATGAGAAGCCATTTGTCTCTATGATCTGAGACATTTCATTCCAATGCACGGTGGGAACGCGACCAGTTAGTGCACAGATTCATTGAAGCCGATCTATTCAAGAGTTCTTCAAAGTATTCTACCCATCTGTTTCTCTTTTATTGAATTTCAGTAATTGGTTTGCCTTCTTTATCTTTGGAGGTCATATTGACAATGGAAATAATCAATACACACGATACCATCAGTCACACACAGTTGTGGAGTAGTCTGTCAATCTGATGATTATCAGCAAGACAATGTTTCTCTTTCTCTCATAAAATCGATCAGTTCATTAGTCGTTCAGGCATTTCTCATAGTTAAAACATTCCAATTACACTTCAATTAATACATTTTTTTTAATTGAGTAGCAGAGTTAATTATAATGTGTATATTCTTCTATCTTTCACTTAGTGGCGAATACTTCGTCATGGTTTGCAGATATTCGGACTGATCATCGTTCTGTCGAGTGACGTTTTACAACCAGCATGTAATGACAATGAATAAATTGTATCAAACCTTTACCAAATTCGTGGAAATTTACTGATCGCGGTGCAGTATCTTAAATTGTAGGAGGCACTCTGTCAGCCTCAAGGTTCATAGTGTTAGTTCTCCATTCAAGGTGGTTGAAGAGTGAAAGAAAACAACAAACCTTTCACTACTCGTGCATACCCTCGATGCATCAGATTACTAGACAACCCATCCTGTCCCATTTCATTGCTCTTCACAACCTGCATATATGTTCACAGTCAAAATCAGATGGATGGTTTTTCGATGAATGCAATCCAGATGAGATCGTCCAAGAAGAATATCGATACACATTTACGAGTTTATCTGTGAAAGAAACGATATTTTAGTCATTAGGAACATCGTGTATGAATCAACTCTCATGCAACCAAGTATATTTAAAATTCAATTTTGTCGGTCGCTTTCTACATATATACTACTAAAACTGTAAACGTGATAATGGCCATCACAGGGTCTATGTGAAAGCTATCTGTCATCAGTTATCTATTTCTGAACGCAAGAACAATTAGATTAGAACAATAATTAAAGGAATTCCAGTCATTAGCGAAACACACGAAAATACCAACCAGTATTGCGTGCCTTATCAAAATGAATGAAAATTATGATTCACACTAATACAATAGGATAATAATGAATTCTAATTCATGGGCCACTTGCAACAAGGATAGTTAAATGATATATCAGACCAGATTACCGTGATGGGAGCTTAAGCAACGATTTGATTGATTAGTCATGAACATAACTATCTGGTACAGTGATATGTGTACATTTATTAGTTGAACACGAATCGGTTTGCGTCATTGAAGACTGTTGAAGAAGATGTGGACTTTTAGTTGTGGTACGAACTCAGACATCTATTATTTGTGCTGCAAGTCTACTGATTATGATAATCGTAAAACGCTTTGTAAGCGGTATTTCAACGTATTGGATGATATCGTTTTCCTTGTAATTCCTCCAGTCGAAGTTAGAAAATCGGGAGATTCCCACATTGTCAATTGAAATTCAGATTGCTCTCGAGTAGAGTGATTTTGTGTTGATTTAGAGTTCCGCTCGAGAGATCGTTAACCGCTTTTAGGTCACCAGAATCACTTTTTTCAATCATTGTTTTCTTCACGTTCACTAACTTGTTAACTCGCCTCTTACACCTGTAATGACCCTAATTAAGTGTCACCGCAAATAATGAAGTGACTGGCATATCATACCGATTCGGTCCAAGCGAACTTTGAGTGATTAGCGGTGTGAGGGTGCATTGTCAAGGATAACCAACACCTCGAACAGATTTGAACGGAGTAATTCTAACCTTCATCTTCACATATTTTCACGAAATCAACAATGCCTCGTGATCATGTGGATACGCTTACGAACTTCTCCAGTCAAATATTTCAAAATGTCTACTCTTCAGGAAAAATGGCATAATGGTTTGTTAGTTTACACTGCAATGTGTGTTATCGTTCAACCCAAATTTATGCGTATTAAATAAAAAAGAAATATTAGTTCAGCAAAGAGTTGTCTTTTCGGCGAATTCATTTTCAAAGCTGTACAATCGCAAATATATATACTTGTTTTTACAGGGTGATAATAATACTGATAATAAACTTATGTTATACATGGTGAAAGCGAGGTTAAATAAACAAAGGTACAACCTCTTATTTTACCATGGTCTTAATGTTTTTGAAAAATTTCTTCTTCCTCATACTCTTGTTCTTCAACAGCCACCTGCTTCACCTTCCATCTTCCCTACAAATGTTCTACCCTCAACCGGTTTGTTTTTATTCCCACGATCATTCCGATTACATTTCATCTCTGTTTCAACATTTTTGTTATTTTATCATGCTGAGCTATCCTTAACCGATGAATACCTAAGTCATTGACTATCGAACTTTCCTTGTTTTTAAAAATTCTTTCAATACCTTTGTTTATATAACATCACTGTCACCATGTATAACATAAGTTTATTATCAGTATTTTTTTCACCCCGTAAAAACAAGTATATACATTTGCGATTGTACAGCTTTGAAAATGAATTCGCCGAAAAGAGAACTCTTCGTTGAACTAATCTTTCCTTCTTTTTTAATGTCATGATGGGTGTATTCCGTTTATTTATGCGTATTATCAGTCACATTCAGGTATCTTGGCACACGTGTTTAAGGATTAGAATCACTACGATAATCGCTCTTTTCTTTTAATGGAACTCGTTGACTCGAAAACCGTACGCAAACGAACATTCGTTCCTTTAACTTCGAAGGGGATTTCTACTGATTCTTAGCGTCAATACTGTAAACATCTTTCTCGAAGAACATTAAGTCTAACTTAATATGTGAGATTTATACGCTGCGCAGCTCACTCAACACTGCAATGAATGATGCTTACATCGCCCTCACACTTCCTATATTCGGTCAATCGTAATCTATAAATCAGACTATGGTATGCTGTGTATAAATGAAATTGAGGATGTGTGCTTGTTGAGTCTAGATGTTTGCTATTACGAAACGGTCAACCTATGCATCATTTCTGATCAAACTTAATTATTAAGCCATCAATTATTGACTCATCCAAAACAACGACGAATGTAGAAACAATGTTCACATTTCATAACAAATATCTTTATTAACTTATTATTAAAAACGAATTAATTAAAAAGAATAAAATGGAATAGAAATCTCCTTCAGATCATCATCGACTAAGTTATTGATGTTGAGAAGTGAACTTTAAGTAAACAGAATTTTCATTCACTCGTTTCACATTCGCCGTCAACATCAGGAGGTTTAGGATAAATCTCACGCATTTGGGAGACGACGGTTTGATACGGAAGATCGAGGAATGCCGCCAGTTTTCCGAAGACGACGACGAGTACGGCGAGTTTCAGAATGTTTGGGAATGCCGACATCAGCGGGAGGTTCTTTGCGGAGTCGACGGTCATCAGGATTCGCATGATGATCATCGATTTTGGGACCTATTTGAGGGCCATTTTCCAAAAGTGCTCTATGTTTTTTCACTTTTAAATCGGTCGAGTCAATTTTTTCATTTTCCTTATTTGTTTCTGTAGGTGCAATAAGAAATAAATCGTTATTTAGCTATGTATCAGTAGTTACTAGCTCACCGTTATGGCGACCTGATATTAAGATGTCTACTTACTTTTCTCGCCATTGGAGGTATCGACAGCTGACTCAACGAACTGAATTATTGTAATGTGCACCATAAGCATCATGATGAGCATCTTGATATATCTCATTGTCAGACCGCTTGTTCTCACGTCAGATGAAGAAATTGGTGACTCTCGTGCTCGACTACAATGAAATATAAAATCAACTATCACATCGACGCTTATATACTCATGCTGTTTCAGATGACACTGATCAACACAGACAATAACACGTTGACACACACGTTTGTGGTTGGTCATGATTTGTTTATTCATTGAACGAAGTATGTACATACGGTCACAATTCGTTAGCGGATTGGTTGTTTGTATGTTATACACCGTTCGATAACGATGGAGAGCACAATTACAACAGAGTGAATGAATGGGTAATGAATGGGTATATCCAGCATTTGGCGACCGATCACCACATCCTACTTGATGTGCATGATCAAGTCATGTTCAATTGGGAGTACGAAGATCGGTGATGAGAATGGGCGACGAACGGGCAATCTTAGGTTTTTATATAGCTGAAATTGGGGATTTGTGTGAATGGATATGTGTTGAAATATGACTGATTGAAATGTGATGATACAATGGATTGTTTGCTTTACTATAAAACGAAGACCTATTAATCGGCATGTTACCTGTGAATGAAATATCTTGAGAATCCGACTCTGGAAGTGCTGAATGGTGTTTTTATGAGTGTAACACGGAGTTGATGAGTCGTTCGGCAACAAACGTTACATCCTGGAATACCCATTGTTTTCAGTCAAGTGATTATGTATTTTTAGCACCAACAATATGTGCTGCCGGTCACAATGTGTTCATACACAAGTCAGGCATGGAAATACACTTCATCTTGTATTTTGTAAGGATATCTATTCACTATCAATATACGTATGCACAGATTTTGAAGGCGGTCTCCATAAAATAGTAGTTGATTAAGTTGCAAGCTGTCACATTTAAGACATCCTAAACAAAAAGCTAATCAATTTGAAGAGTATAAACCTGCTGATTGAGGCTTTATGGACTCTCTTGCAACATGGACCTAGTAGAGACAGTGTATTCCAACTATGGGCTTTGATTAAAGCAGTATTCATACTTACCACAAACGTAAGAGAGGCTTACATCACAAAAGGAGGGAGGGTGTCGTTACTGACCAGCAAACATGAAGGTGGGGAGATAACTTCAATCCACCCATGTCTGTAGGGCAGAACATTTTGTTTAATTACGGCTCCTTATGGTTTAGTGGGATGCCACGAACTTATGGTATTGAAGCTGATCTATTCACGCAAAATACCTCTTTAAGTCGTGTTACGAACGTTGAATTGGTTTCACTTCCTACCTAGAAATCCTATTACAAGCAAACTAGACAATTCGCTAATATACGAAGCATAATCAAGACCCTATAATAACTGGGGGAAAAATATTTTAAAAAAAAAAACGAAATAGGCTCTAATAGCTTCGATATTAAAGGGAAGACAGCCAAATGTATATCACAATACTGTTTCTTGCACTATATTTTATTTTATAATCACACATAATCTTATACTCTCAGCTCTTTTCTGAATCGCCCCCATTTGTCAGTTGTATGTCCACTCACACCTTGTCAACACTTATTTTCTATAACCTATTAAAATGCTCTTTCTTAACATATACCTTAATAAAGGAAAATTAGACTGAGTAATCATACCTTAAGCATTCTTTCATGAATATTGGCTACTCTGCCTCTCGTGTTTTCTTTTACTTGCTCCCTCTTTCAGCCCCCTTGAGATATGGAACTGGTGACTTCATCCTGCACCATCCTAAAAGCCTTGGATATCCCAGAAGGAAATAAGGTTGCGATTTTTAGAAGCCCATACCTTCAATGGACCTATTCTTGACCATCAGTCGCACATTCGCAACGCGACTTTCATGAAGCGCGCCAACTGTAGTACTGATTTAAACCATCGACATTCATATCTTATAAATTATCAACCCAGCTATGTAATTTATTGCAGTGTATATTGTATCATTTGTATCAATTTGATCTTGCCTGTAAAATGGCATGCCTCATGTAACAAACTGTTATTTGAGAATAAATTATTATTATTATTATTATTATTATTATAATAAAGAAAACGCAATTTGCATGACATAATCTGTTTGTATAGAACAAATCAAAAATGGATGTTTGTGATGACTTGGTGTTTCATTACTACAATGTTTGTATTTTAGAACGGTCAACTTTATTTGTTTAACTTTCGAAATAATGTAAACAATTTAAAGAAAGCTGTGTCAATAACTTCAGATTACCGGTGATTGCATTGTTGATATCTCACGTTCAATTTTCACAACTCACAATCTAGATTCGTTCGTCCGAAATGTGCTTTTGCTTGTGGGTGCTTTAGTAAAACTTGATTATCATTAGATGCACTAGTTGACTTTCCGTTTGCTGGACTGTGCAGTATACCGATTGAGTTTTACTGTTCTGTTTTGATGTATGTGTAATTGGGAGGAGGAGATAATGAATCGGTAGTTTATCAGTCGAGAGTTTGTTGGTGGTGGTAATGAGATGTTTGCAAATAAATATATCACTTCAGATTTGTATAACATATTTTGCAAATGATATCACTCCTAATACTACTACTATTACTCCTACGACCACTACAGAATTCACGACAGCTTAAAGGCATCATCGGCCTGATATAAATTGTAACATTAAATGTGGAGAATAAAAATGTGATTTGAGATGCTTTCAAGTTTGCTAGTTCAGAAATTGTTTAGGTAGTACACTTGCAAGATGTAGTACAGAAATGCACTGAATCCGTCGGCAACTTTTCATTCTTTCTAAGTGCACACTCTGTTGATTATTCAATGATGCACCGAAGGTCATTTTCTGTGCAACAACAAATTCATTATAATCATCTGCAACTGGAGAAACTAAAACGGAAACAGAGAGCATGGAACAGCAAAACAAGAATTATTAAAATATAGCAATCAGGTCAACCATATTGCACTTGCCATGTGACTCAGTGATATGCTGTTCATCTTAGATATTATTCAAGCTAGTTAGAGTGGCCAGGGACGATGTTAACGTAAAAGAACAACAGTTAAGTCATCTCACTAAGTGAATTCAGTAGCAGGAATGGCTGAAAATCTAAGGTTCCTACAGTTTCACTTGTACAATAAAATACACTTACACATACTAGAACATTGAATGTATTTTCAGAGGAGCAGTGTGCATTAATGCAGCGAACAGAGGATGTGAGTGATTCTATCCTACGGATGATTTGTGGTAGATCATTCTAGAGTCTAGAAAATGTACAGGTAAAGTAATTCATAAAGAGGGACGATTTGGAATGGGTTTGTTTCACAAGTGGCAAGGAGTTACGGATGTCGAAATTAGACGTTTCTACAAATTGAATTACTTGATCAAATGTAAAGGATAGTTTGTCAAGCATTTTAAAGAAAACAACAAAATTTAGTTTGAGTCTCCTCTTCCATCAAGTGTCGATTGCAAATTTATTACATTTCGACTTACAAGTCAGGATACAGTCATTTCCAAGAATCCAAATTTTAAATCATCTCTGTACTGATTCCAACTTTAATTTATTCTTTCGGCACACACTCCTTAGAATAAACGTGGAGTATTCTAGGAGTGGTCGAACACAATCTTTGCACATTAAAATACGTTGCTCATTGTTACAACGGTTTCGTGGTGTGCAACCTATTAGACGTTGACACTTGGACTTGTGTTTCAATACCTGTTCTGTAAACGACGAATCATAGGAGTACCTAAGTCACCAGTCTAATACTCTATGTAACTGAGATAACACCACAACATTTGTGGTCAGATCTAAGTTGAATGATGCATTACCAAAACATATTCATACATGTTTTAGTTGTTTTAAGCCTCAGTCGCCATTTCGAGCACTACTCCATCACTTTGTTAAGCTTCATGATGATGCAATTGAGCACATTGTTTGGCTCATGAGGACAGAACGAATAAGCTACTTAACGATCATCCGCATACAGAAAGGGCTCACCCATGCAGAAGCATTCACAAACATCATTTAGGAAAACTGAAAAGAGAAAGGGACCTAAGACACAACCGTGTGTAACACCACTTCTAATAAGGACAGCGTCCGACAATGAACAGTTAGTTTTAACAACTTCATGACGGTTATCGAGTACGGAATCAAACCAAACAATCAGAGGATGTTGAACCCAGTAGGATGTGAACTTATCCACAAGAAGTTGGTGGTTAACCATATCGAACGTTTTGGGGAGGTCCAGGTATAGCACCAAGACTAGAAATCCTTGATTATGCAGAGAATAGACTAAACTATTGAAGCCAAAGTGATATGTCATACAAGATTGATTTTTAGAAATCAACGTTGAGAATCAATAATAAATCTTCCAGCGAGTAAATAGTTAGAGAGTTCGGAAATAGCAATTTTTTCTATAACCCTAGATACGACGGCTGTAATATTTATGGGCCGATAATTGTTCATGTCAGTCTTATCTCCAGATTTGTAACGTGATATGATTTACGCTGTTTTCCAATTGTAAGAGTAAGTAGCTGATTCTATAGAGATTATAAGCAGCTTTATAAGAAGAAGAGAAATATCCAGTTGACGCCTAACATTGAGGTTAAGGGACCGAATTCCATTTTGCAGAAGAATGGTTTGTGAAAATGTGAGAACTAGCTTGACACCACTTTACTGTCAGTACCAGGAAACCTATTCAACACAGTGTTGTTGAACCGTACGAAAGATTCAGTCGACGCCCAACATTGAGTTTAAGAGGCCGAATTCCATATTGGTTGGCGGTGTACAGACCAAATCGCGACATTACGGATCATCGTTAAACAAACAGTGACATGGAACACGTCACTACACATCAAATTACCTCGCAAGCGAAAGCGTTTGATGACGTGAGTAAGACAACATTATGGAAACTTACTTGACATTATGTAGTGAGTGGCTGAATAGATCATGAACGTCATACGGAATTCATACGACGGACTACATTGCACAGTGGTTCATGTAAGACAGCTCACAGATACATTACATTTGAGGACTGGAGACAGAAGAAGCTGTTCACACTACCCTTCTTCTTCCTTCTTGTGGCTGGCTGCATTATGGAGACCTCGACATTTGACTGAAAGCACAGAGTAAAATGAACAACTAGCAATCAATCGGAAGATTTGTACTTGACAGACGACCTCTCCCTTCTATGCCATACTCGCCAAGAAATACAGATGAAGACAACTAGTGTAGCAACAGCCTCTGTACACATTAGTAAGCCCTAACATACAGAAAGGAGAATGCATGAACATGAAAATCACCACACAGAACTCCAACACAATAACAATTGATGGAAAAACTCTGGAAAAAGACGGAACGTTTCATCTATCTGATTAACATCATAGATGAACATGGAAAATCTGATACTGACGTAAAGCCGAGGATTTGCAATGCAAGGACAGCACTAAAGCAGTTGATTAACATATGGAATTCAAAACAAATGTCTGTCATGTCATCTTACAGCTAAGATGAAGTTGTAACAAATGGTGCGTGTTTACTTAGAAGAGTTACTAATTTTCATCGATACACTGATATTATAAACAGGAGATGTATTTTCATATATTGGGATTTTAATGTGAGTAGTCCAGTATACCTTAAATTGTGAGTAAAACGTGAGTTACATTTTACCTAGACACTTTCTTGGAAACGATTGTGGCCTAAACCAAATTGACACTGGTTTCCATGAACAACTAGTCAGAAAGATCGTACGAATGAATATTGTCAAAAGTTTCGATTTTAAATACTGCAAATCATTGTAATTACATGGTGGTTGTAAAATGTCGCTAGACAGAACAATGTCGAATACAGTTTCTTGCGATGAACTAATGATGGAACGGGCCAGAAACATTCCGATATGTCAGGTTGTAAGAGGACTGAGCGTGAGTATAAATCATGTGAACAATAGTCACCTTGAATATCTGCAAAACACAACGAAGTATTCTCCACTAAATGAAAGATAGAAGAATATGCACATTATAATTAACTCTGCTACTCAATTAAAAAAAATGTATTAATTGAAGTGTAATTGGAATGTTTTAACTATGAGAAATGCCTGAACGACTAATGAACTGATCGATTTTATGAGAGAAAGAGAAACATTGTCTTGCTGATAATCATCAGATTGACAGACTACTCCACAACTGTGTGTGATTTGATGGTATCGTGTGTATTGATTATTTTTATAGTCAATATGATCTAATTCAACATTCATTGTACCTGTCTACTAAACTCGCTTCATCGTTAATGAGATGTCATTGTAAATAATAGTACACTGGTATCGATTTGTGAATAACAGTTTGCTGTTGACCACGATTGTAGTTCCAGTGAATATCCGTGACGTGATGTGATGATTTTGTTCAAATGACAATCTAGTAAATATTTATCCTGTTATTTTCCAAGGATGCTTCGTGCCTCATGAGTTTTGGATAAATGCACAGCTACCTAGTGCTAATAGTTTTCTAATTTATTCTATTTGAAACAGTCTATAGTCGCAATGCACAAATGAATGCATTTTGATTCTTCAAGCGATAGCACAGCGCTGGTAATTGTAATGTAATTGGTGTCCGTGTAAAAGTTGAAAACATCATCATTTTATTGCACGTTGTTGATCTCCTACACAAGTAATATTTTCACAGTCTGTCTATTTGCTGAACAGCCAGAATGATCAGATTTGTTGTTAGTGTTAATTATTGAATAGTTTACAGAAGAATTTCTGATTCTCTCTCTCGTTTTCCACTGGCGGATATGTATCTGGAATGCGACCCCTCTTTCGAATTACTAGTTAATAACTACAGATGAATAATTACACAAAATCAATTGATTTATTGATGAACAATCAAGAGTTAAATGTACTTAACAATATTTGACTTCATCTCGTCGCATCTTATATCTTATTGAAAGTGGTATATTACTCACTGAAATTCAGTTGTTGAAATTATATTGGGAGACGTTTATTTTGTTTGGCATGATACTAGGAATTTATGTGGCTTAAAATTCACGAAAGGGTGACGTTATTGACACGGAGTAGTGTGTGGTGGATGGTTCATTATGAAGCTCACTTTGACGTTATGAACATCAATCAATCAGTCTCTTCTTAAGGCTCACTCAAAACTGAGTAACTTCATTGGAATATCAAACAAGCGAAATTCACATCCATCCAACTGACTGACATAATCACATTGAATAAACAGTCAAACGTTCGTCACATCAATTTTATAGATGTGAGAAGGAAATGTCTACTCATCTGAAGCAGGTTAACGACTATATTATTCAATGGACGTCCAATGACCATTTGCAGAATCAAGTTAATCAAATATGTTCAAAGGCAGCAGATCACAAACTACTCCGGAGCTGGACTCTTTGAAAAATCAATCATATACTTACTTACGCCTGCCACACCTCGTGGAGAAGCAAAGGACACCCCCGCTATTCTCCATCAAACCCTGTTCTCGACAATGATTAACAGATCTTTCGTGATGCTACCCAATCTTTTTATGTATGCTATCAATTATGGACGCAATATGTTTATAGGATTTTCTGTTTTCCTCTCATATTCAGGATTACAATAAAAACATTCCCAATGATGCAATATGATTATTTCCGTAGTGTATGTAATATTCACCTCATGGGTCTCTTCCTAATTTACTTCTCAAAACAAAAGTTGATTTTCTCTCCTAATGACTCTGTTACTGACTGTTTCCGAACAACTGACATTCAGAATTCTGAGTAGACAGCCAAATGTCTGAATGAATATCAGTCAATCCGAAAGATTTTTAGTTGAATGAACTGAAGATTTCTGAATACTAACCATTCATTTTTATCACATTTAAAGCACACACATTGTAATGTTATCCTGCTGAATGAAACAGAGAAACATAATACTGCGATCAGTCTAGACAAGGTACTCAATCGCCTCTTATCCATACATCGAATCACGGACTTCTAAGTTCAGATGAGAAGCCATTTGTCTCTATGATCTGAGACATTTCATTCCAATGCACGGTGGGAACGCGACCAGTTAGTGCACAGATTCATTGAAGCCGATCTATTCAAGAGTTCTTCAAAGTATTCTACCCATCTGTTTCTCTTTTATTGAATTTCAGTAATTGGTTTGCCTTCTTTATCTTTGGAGGTCATATTGACAATGGAAATAATCAATACACACGATACCATCAGTCACACACAGTTGTGGAGTAGTCTGTCAATCTGATGATTATCAGCAAGACAATGTTTCTCTTTCTCTCATAAAATCGATCAGTTCATTAGTCGTTCAGGCATTTCTCATAGTTAAAACATTCCAATTACACTTCTATTAATACATTTTTTTAATTGAGTAGCAGAGTAAATAATAATGTGTATATTCTTCTATCTTTCACTTAGTGGCGAATACTTCGTCATGGTTTGCAGATATTCGGACTGATCATCGTTCTGTCGAGTGACGTTTTACAACCAGCATGTAATGACAATGAATAAATTGTATCAAACCTTTACCAAATTCGTGGAAATTTACTGATCGCGGTGCAGTATCTTAAATTGTAGGAGGCACTCTGTCAGCCTCAAGGTTCATAGTGTTAGTTCTCCATTCAAGGTGGTTGAAGAGTGAAAGAAAACAACAAACCTTTCACTACTCGTGCATACCCTCGATGCATCAGATTACTAGACAACCCATCCTGTCCCATTTCATTGCTCTTCACAACCTGCATATATGTTCACAGTCAAAATCAGATGGATGGTTTTTCGATGAATGCAATCCAGATGAGATCGTCCAAGAAGAATATCGATACACATTTACGAGTTTATCTGTGAAAGAAACGATATTTTAGTCATTAGGAACATCGTGTATGAATCAACTCTCATGCAACCAAGTATATTTAAAATTCAATTTTGTCGGTCGCTTTCTACATATATACTACTAAAACTGTAAACGTGATAATGGCCATCACAGGGTCTATGTGAAAGCTATCTGTCATCAGTTATCTATTTCTGAACGCAAGAACAATTAGATTAGAACAATAATTAAAGGAATTCCAGTCATTAGCGAAACACACGAAAATACCAACCAGTATTGCGTGCCTTATCAAAATGAATGAAAATTATGATTCACACTAATACAATAGGATAATAATGAATTCTAATTCATGGGCCACTTGCAACAAGGATAGTTAAATGATATATCAGACAAGATTACCGTGATGGGAGCTTAAGCAACGATTTTATTGATTAGTCATGAACATAACTATCTGGTACAGTGATATGTGTACATTTATTAGTTGAACACGAATCGGTTTGCGTCATTGAAGACTGTTGAAGAAGATGTGGACTTTTAGTTGTGGTACGAACTCAGACATCTATTATTTGTGCTGCAAGTCTACTGATTATGATAATCGTAAAACGCTTTCAACGTGTTGGATGATATCGTTTTCCTTGTAATTCCTCCAGTCGAAGTTAGAAAATCGGGGAGATTCCCACATTGTCAATTGAAATTCAGATTGCTCTCGAGTAGAGTGATTTTGTGTTGATTTAGAGTTCCGCTCGAGAGATCGTTAACCGCTTTTAGGTCACCAGAATCACTTTTTTCAATCATTGTTTTCTTCACGTTCACTAACTTGTTAACTCGCCTCTTACACCTGTAATGACCCTAATTATGTGTCACCGCAAATAATGAAGTGACTGGCATATCATACCGATTCGGTCCAAGCGAACTTTGAGTGATTAGCGGTGTGAGGGTGCATTGTCAAGGATAACCAACACCTCGAACAGATTTGAACGGAGTAATTCTAACCTTCATCTTCACATATTTTCACGAAATCAACAATGCCTCGTGATCATGTGGATACGCTTACGAACTTCTCCAGTCAAATATTTCAAAATGTCTACTATTCAGGAAAAATGGCATAATGGTTTGTTAGTTTACACTGCAATGTGTGTTATCGTTCAACCCAAATTTATGCGTATTAAATAAAAAAGAAATATTAGTTCAGCAAAGAGTTGTCTTTTCGGCGAATTCATTTTCAAAGCTGTACAATCGCAAATATATATACTTGTTTTTACAGGGTGATAATAATACTGATAATAAACTTATGTTATACATGGTGACAGCGAGGTTAAATAAACAAAGGTACAACCTCTTATTTTACCATGGTCTTAATGTTTTTGAAAAATTTCTTCTTCCTCATACTCTTGTTCTTCAACAGCCACCTGCTTCACCTTCCATCTTCCCTACAAATGTTCTACCCTCAACCGGTTTGTTTTTATTCCCACGATCATTCCGATTACATTTCATCTCTGTTTCAACATTTTTGTTATTTTATCATGCTGAGCTATCCTTAACCGATGAATACCTAAGTCATTGACTATCGAACTTTCCTTGTTTTTAAAAATTCTTTCAATACCTTTGTTTATATAACATCACTGTCACCATGTATAACATAAGTTTATTATCAGTATTTTTTTCACCCCGTAAAAACAAGTATATACATTTGCGATTGTACAGCTTTGAAAATGAATTCGCCGAAAAGAGAACTCTTCGTTGAACTAATCTTTCCTTATTTTTTAATGTCATAATGGGTGTATTCCGTTTATTTATGCGTATTATCAGTCACATTCAGGTATCTTGGCACACGTGTTTAAGGATTAGAATCACTACGATTATCGCTCTTTTCTTTTAATGGAACTCGTTGACTCGAAAACCGTACGCAAACGAACATTCGTTCCTTTAACTTCGAAGGGGATTTCTACTCATTCTTAGCGTCAATACTGTAAACATCTTTCTCGAAGAACATTAAGTCTAACTTAATATGTGAGATTTATACGCTGCGCAGCTCACTCAACACTGCAATGAATGATGCTTACATCGCCCTCACACATATTCGGTCAATCGTAATCTATAAATCAGACTATGGTATGCTGTGTATAAATGAAATTGAGGATGTGTGCTTGTTGAGTCTAGATGTTTGCTATTACGAAACGGTCAACCTATGCATCATTTCTGATCAAACTTAATTATTAAGCCATCAATTATTGACTCATCCAAAACAACGACGAATGTGGAAACAATGTTCACATTTCATAACAAATATCTTTATTAACTTATTATTAAAAACGAATTAATTAAAAAGAATAAAATGGAATAGAAATCTCCTTCAGATCATCATCGACTAAGTTATTGATGTTGAGAAGTGAACTTAAAGTAAACAGAATTTTCATTCACTCGTTTCACATTCGCCGTCAACATCAGGAGGTTTAGGATAAATCTCACGCATTTGGGAGACGACGGTTTGATACGGAAGATCGAGGAATGCCGCCAGTTTTCCGAAGACGACGACGAGTACGGCGAGTTTCAGAATGTTTGGGAATGCCGACATCAGCGGGAGGTTCTTTGCGGAGTCGACGGTCATCAGGATTCGCATGATGATCATCGATTTTGGGACCTATTTGAGGGCCATTTTCCAAAAATGCTCTATGTTTTTTCACTTTTAAATCGGTCGAGTCAATTTTTTCATTTTCCTTATTTGTTTCTGTAGGTGCAATAAGAAATAAATCGTTATTTAGCTATGTATCAAAAGTTACTAGCTCACCGTTATGGCGACCTGATATTAAGATGTCTACTTACTTTTCTCGCCATTGGAGGTATCGACAGCTGACTCAACGAACTGAATTATTGTAATGTGCACCATAAGCATCATGATGAGCATCTTGATATATCTCATTGTCAGACCGCTTGTTCTCACGTCAGATGAAGAAATTGGTGACTCTCGTGCTCGACTACAATGAAATATAAAATCAACTATCACATCGACGCTTATATACTCATGCTGTTTCAGATGACACTGATCAACACAGACAATAACACGTTGACACACACGTTTGTGGTTGGTCATGATTTGTTTATTCATTGAACGAAGTATGTACATACGGTCACAATTCGTTAGCGGATTGGTTGTTTGTATGTTATACACCGTTCGATAACGATGGAGAGCACAATTACAACAGAGTGAATGAATGGGTAATGAATGGGTATATCCAGCATTTGGCGACCGATCACCACATCCTACTTGATGTGCATGATCAAGTCATGTTCAATTGGGAGTACGAAGATCGGTGATGAGAATGGGCGACGAACGGGCAATCTTAGGTTTTTATATAGCTGAAATTGGGGATTTGTGTGAATGGATATGTGTTGAAATATGACTGATTGAAATGTGATGATCCAATGGATTGTTTGCTATATTATAAAACGAAGATCTATTAATCGGCATGTTACCTGTGAATGAAATATCTTGAGAATCCGACTCTGGAAGTGCTGAATGGTGTTTTTATGAGTGTAACACGGAGTTGATGAGTCGTTCGGCAACAAACGTTACATCCTGGAATACCCATTGTTTTCAGTCAAGTGATTATGTATTTTTAGCACCAACAATATGTGCTGCCGGTCACAATGTGTTCATACACAAGTCAGGCATGGAAATACACTTCATCTTGTATTTTGTAAGGATATCTATTCACTATCAATATACGTATGCACAGATTTTGAAGGCGGTCTCCATAAAATAGTAGTTGATTAAGTTGCAAGCTGTCACATTTAAGACATCCTAAACAAAAAGCTAATCAATTTAAAGAGTATAAACCTGCTGATTGAGGCTTTATGGACTCTCTTGCATAAAGAAAACGCAATTTGCATGACATAATCTGTTTGTATAGAACAAATCAAAAATGGATGTTTGTGATGACTTGGTGTTTCATTACTACAATGTTTGTATTTTAGAACGGTCAACTTTATTTGTTTAACTTTCGAAATAATGTAAACAATTTAAAGAAAGCTGTGTCAATAACTTCAGATTACCGGTGATTGCATTGTTGATATCTCAAGTTCCATTTTCACAACTCACAATCTAGATTCGTTCGTCCGAAATGTGCTTTTGCTTGTGGGTGCTTTAGTAAAACTTGATTATCATTAGATGCACTAGTTGACTTTCCGTTTGCTGGACTGTGCAGTATACCGATTGAGTTTTACTGTTCTGTTTTGATGTATGTGTAATTGGGAGGAGGAGAGAATGAATCGGTAGTTTATCAGTCGAGAGTTTGTTGGTGGTGGTAATGAGATGTTTGCAAATAAATATATCACTTCAGATTTGTATAACATATTTTGCAAATGATATCACTCCTAATACTACTACTATTACTCCTACGACCACTACAGAATTCACGACAGCTTAAAGGCATCATCGGCCTGATATAAATTGTAACATTAAATGTGGAGAATAAACATGTGATTTGAGATGCTTTCAAGTTTGCTAGTTCAGAAATTGTTTAGGTAGTACACTTGCAAGATGTAGTACAGAAATGCACTGAATCCGTCGGCAACTTTTCATTCTTTCTAAGTGCACACTCTGTTGATTAATGAATGGTGCACCGAAGGTCATTTTCTGTGCAACAACAAATTCATTATAATCATCTGCAACTGGAGAAACTAAAACGGAAACAGAGAGCATGGAACAGCAAAACAAGAATTATTAAAATATAGCAATCAGGTCAACCATATTGCACTTGCCATGTGACTCAGTGATATGCTGTTCATCTTAGATATTATTCAAGCTAGTTAGAGTGGCCAGGGACGATGTTAACGTAAAAGAACAACAGTTAAGTCATCTCACTAAGTGAATTCAGTAGCAGGAATGGCTGAAAATCTAAGGTTCCTACAGTTTCACTTGTACAATAAAATACACTTACACATACTAGAACATTGAATGTATTTTCAGAGGAGCAGTGTGCATTAATGCAGCGAACAGAGGATGTGAGTGATTATATCCTACGGATGATTTGTGGTAGATCATTCTAGAGTCTAGAAAATGTACAGGTAAAGTAATTCATAAAGAGGGACGATTTGGAATGGGTTTGTTTCACAAGTGGCAAGGAGTTACGGATGTCGAAATTAGACGTTTCTACAAATTGAATTACTTGATCAAATGTAAAGGATAGTTTGTCAAGCATTTTAAAGAAAACAACAAAATTTAGTTTGAGTCTCCTCTTCCATCAAGTGTCGATTGCAAATTTATTACATTTCGACTTACAAGTCAGGATACAGTCATTTCCAAGAATCCAAATTTTAAATCATCTCTGTACTGATTCCAACCTTAATTTATTCCTTCGGCACACACTCCTTAGAATAAACGTGGAGTATTCTAGGAGTGGTCGAACACAAACTTTGCACATTAAAATACGTTGCTCATTGTTACAACGGTTTCGTGGTGTGCAACCTATTAGACGTTGACACTTGGACTTGTGTTTCAATACCTGTTCTGTAAACGACGAATCATAGGAGTACCTAAGTCACCAGTCTAATACTCTATGTAACTGAGATAACACCACAACATTTGTGGTCGGATCTAAGTTGAATGATGCATTACCAAAACATATTCATACATATTTTAGTTGTTTTAAGCCTCAGTCGCCATTTCGAGCACTACTCCATCACTTTGTTAAGCTTCATGATGATGCAATTGAGCACATTGTTTGGCTCATGAGGACAGAACGAATAAGCTACTTAACGATCATCCGCATACAGAAAGGGCTCACCCATGCAGAAGCATTCACAAACATCATTTAGGAAAACTGAAAAGAGAAAGGGACCTAAGACACAACCGTGTGTAACACCACTTCTAATAAGGACAGCGTCCGACAATGAACAGTTAGTTTTAACAACTTCATGACGGTTATCGAGTACGGAATCAAACCAAACAATCAGAGGATGTTGAACCCAGTAGGATGTGAACTTATCCACAAGAAGTTGGTGGTTAACCATATCGAACGTTTTGGGGAGGTCCAGGTATAGCACCAAGACTAGAAATCCTTGATTATGCAGAGAATAGACTAAACTATTGAAGCCAAAGTGATATGTCATACAAGATTGATTTTTAGAAATCAACGTTGAGAATCAATAATAAATCTTCCAGCGAGTAAATAGTTGGAGAGTTCGGAAATAGCAATTTTTTCTATAACCCTAGATACGACGGCTGTAATATTTATGGGCCGATAATTGTTCATGTCAGTCTTATCTCCAGATTTGTAACGTGATATGATTTACGCTGTTTTCCAATTGTAAGAGTAAGTAGCTGATTCTATAGAGATTATAAGCAGCTTTATAAGAAGAAGAGAAATATCCAGTTGACGCCTAACATTGAGGTTAAGGGACCGAATTCCATTTTGCAGAAGAATGGTCTGTGAAAATGTGAGAACTAGCTTGACACCACTTTACTGTCAGTACCAGGAAACCTATTCAACACAGTGTTGTTGAACCGTACGAAAGATTCAGTCGACGCCCAACATTGAGTTTAAGAGGCCGAATTCCATATTGGTTGGCGGTGTACAGACCAAATCGCGACATTACGGATCATCGTTAAACAAACAGTTACATGGAACACGTCACTACACATCAAATTACCTCGCAAGCGAAAGCGTTTGATGACGTGAGTAAAACAACATTATGGAAACTTACTTGACATTATGTAGTGAGTGGCTGAATAGATCATGAACGTCATACGGAATTCATACGACGGACTACATTGCACAGTGGTTCATGTAAGACAGCTCACAGATACATTACATTTGAGGACTGGAGACAGAAGAAGCTGTTCACACTACCCTTCTTCTTCCTTCTTGTGGCTGGCTGCATTATGGAGACCTCGACATTTGGGTGAAAGCACAGAGTAAAATGAACAACTAGGAATCAATCGGAAGATTTGTACTTGACAGACGACCTCTCCCTTCTATGCCATACTCGCCAAGAAATACAGATGAAGACAACTAGTGTAGCAACAGCCTCTGTACACATTAGTAAGCCCTAACATACAGAAAGGAGAATGCATGAACATGAAAATCACCACACAGAACTCCAACACAATAACAATTGATGGAAAAACTCTGGAAAAAGACGGAACGTTTCATCTATCTGATTAACATCATAGATGAACATGGAAAATCTGATACTGACGTAAAGCCGAGGATTTGCAATGCAAGGACAGCACTAAAGCAGTTGATTAACATATGGAATTCAAAACAAATGTCTGTCATGTTATCTTACAGCTAAGATGAAGTTGTAACAAATGGTGCGTGTTTACTTAGAAGAGTTACTTATTTTCATCGATACACTGATATTATATACAGGAGATGTATTCTCATATATTGGGATTTTAATGTGAGTAGTCCAGTATACCTTAAATTGTGAGTAAAACGTGAGTTACATTTTACATAGACACTTTCTTGGAAACGATTGTGGCCTAAACCAAATTGACACTGGTTTCCATGAACAACTAGTCAGAAAGATCGTACGAATGAATATTGTCAAAAGTTTCGATTTTAAATACTGCAAATCATTGTAATTACATGGTGGTTGTAAAATGTCGCTAGACAGAACAATGTCGAATACAGTTTCTTGCGATGAACTAATGATGGAACGGGCCAGAAACATTCCGATATGTCAGGTTGTAAGAGGACTGAGCGTGAGTATAAATCATGTGAACAATAGTCACCTTGAATATCTGCAAAACACAACGAAGTATTCTCCACTAAATGAAAGATAGAAGAATATGCACATTATAATTAACTCTGCTACTCAATTAAAAAATGTATTAATAGAAGTGTAATTGGAATGTTTTAACTATGAGAAATGCCTGAACGACTAATGAACTGATCGATTTTATGAGAGAAAGAGAAACATTGTCTTGCTGATAATCATCAGATTGACAGACTACTCCACAACTGTGTGTGATTTGATGGTATCGTGTGTATTGATTATTTTTATAGTCAATATGATCTAATTCAACATTCATTGTACCTGTCTACTAAACTCGCTTCATCGTTAATGAGATGTCATTGTAAATAATAGTACACTGGTATCGATTTGTGAATAACAGTTTGCTGTTGACCACGATTGTAGTTCCAGTGAATATCCGTGACGTGATGTGATGATTTTGTTCAAATGACAATCTAGTAAATATTTATCCTGTTATTTTCCAAGGATGCTTCGTGCCTCATGAGTTTTGGATAAATGCACAGCTACCTAGTGCTAATAGTTTTCTAATTTATTCTATTTGAAACAGTCTATAGTCGCAATGCACAAATGAATGCATTTTGATTATTCAAGCGATAGCACAGCGCTGGTAATTGTAATGTAATTGGTGTCCGTGTAAAAGTTGAAAACATCATCATTTTATTGCACGTTGTTGATCTCCTACACAAGTAATATTTCCACAGTTTGTCTATTTGCTGAACAGCCAGAATGATCAGATTTGTTGTTAGTGTTAATTATTGAATAGTTTACAGAAGAATTTCTGATTCTCTCTCTCGTTTTCCACTGGCGGATATGTATCTGGATTGCGACCCCTCTTTCGAATTACTAGTCAATAACTACAGATGAATAATTACACAAAATCAATTGATTTATTGATGAACAATCAAGAGTTAAATGTACTTAACAATATTTGACTTCATCTCGTCGCATCTTATATCTTATTGAAAGTGGTATATTACTCACTGAAATTCAGTTGTTGAAATTATATTGGGAGACGTTTATTTTGTTTGGCATGATACTAGGAATTTATGTGGCTTAAAATTCACGAAAGGGTGACGTTATTGACACGGAGTAGTGTGTGGTGGATGGTTCATTATGAAGCTCACTTTGACGTTATGAACATCAATCAATCAGTCTCTTCTTAAGGCTCACTCAAAACTGAGTAACTTCATTGGAATATCAAACAAGCGAAATTCACATCCATCCAACTGACTGACATAATCACATTGAATAAACAGTCAAACGTTCGTCACATCAATTTTATAGATGTGAGAAGGAAATGTCTACTCATCTGAAGCAGGTTAACGACTATATTATTCAATGGACGTCCAATGACCATTTGCAGAATCAAGTTAATCAAATATGTTCAAAGGCAGCAGATCACAAACTACTCCGGAGCTGGACTCTTTGAAAAATCAATCATATACTTACTTACGCCTGCCACACCTCGTGGAGAAGCAAAGGACACCCCCGGTATTCTCCATCAAACCCTGTTCTCGACAATGATTAACAGATCTTCCGTGATGCTACCCAATCTTTTTATGTATGCTATCAATTATGGACGCAATATGTTTATGGGATTTTCTGTTTTCCTCTCATATTCAGGATTACAATAAAAACATTCCCAATGATGCAATATGATTATTTCCGTAGTGTATGTAATATTCACCTCATGGGTCTCTTCCTAATTTACTTCTCAAAACAAAAGTTGATTTTCTCTCCTAATGACTCTGTTACTGACTGTTTCCGAACAACTGACATTCAGAATTCTGAAAAGACAGCCAAATGTCTGAATGAATATCAGTCAATCCGAAAGATTTTTAGTTGAATGAACTGAAGATTTCTGAATACTAACCATTCATTTTTATCACATTTAAAGCACACACATTGTAATGTTATCCTGCTGAATGAAACAGAGAAACATAATACTGCGATCAGTCTAGACAAGGTCCTCAATCGCCTCTTATCCATACATCGAATCACGGACTTCTAAGTTCAGATGAGAAGCCATTTGTCTCTATGATCTGAGACATTTCATTCCAATGCACGGTGGGAACGCGACCAGTTAGTGCACAGATTCATTGAAGCCGATATATTCAAGAGTTCTTCGAGGTATTCTACCCATCTGTTTCTCTTTTATTGAATTTCAGTAATTGGTTTGCCTTCTTTATCTTTGGAGGTCATATTGACAATGGAAATAATCAATACACACGATACCATCAGTCACACACAGTTGTGGAGTAGTCTGTCAATCTGATGATTATCAGCAAGACAATGTTTCTCTTTCTCTCATAAAATCGATCAGTTCATTAGTCGTTCAGGCATTTCTCATAGTTAAAACATTCCAATTACACTTCAATTAATACATTTTTTTTAATTGAGTAGCAGAGTTAATTATAATGTGTATATTCTTCTATCTTTCACTTAGTGGCGAATACTTCGTCATGGTTTGCAGATATTCGGACTGATCATCGTTCTGTCGAGTGACGTTTTACAACCAGCATGTAATGACAATGAATAAATTGTATCAAACCTTTACCAAATTCGTGGAAATTTACTGATCGCGGTGCAGTATCTTAAATTGTAGGAGGCACTCTGTCAGCCTCAAGGTTCATAGTGTTAGTTCTCCATTCAAGGTGGTTGAAGAGTGAAAGAAAACAACAAACCTTTCACTACTCGTGCATACCCTCGATGCATCAGATTACTAGACAACCCATCCTGTCCCATTTCATTGCTCTTCACAACCTGCATATATGTACACAGTCAAAATCAGATGGATGGTTTTTCGATGAATGCAATCCAGATGAGATCGTCCAAGAAGAATATCGATACACATTTACGAGTTTATCTGTGAAAGAAACGATATTTTAGTCATTAGGAACATCGTGTATGAATCAACTCTCATGCAACCAAGTATATTTAAAATTCAATTTTGTCGGTCGCTTTCTACATATATACTACTAAAACTGTAAACGTGATAATGGCCATCACAGGGTCTATGTGAAAGCTATCTGTCATCAGTTATCTATTTCTGAACGCAAGAACAATTAGATTAGAACAATAATTAAAGGAATTCCAGTCATTAGCGAAACACACGAAAATACCAACCAGTATTGCGTGCCTTATCAAAATGAATGAAAATTATGATTCACACTAATACAATAGGATAATAATGAATTCTAATTCATGTGCCACTTGCCACAAGGATAGTTAAATGATGTATCAGACAAGATTACCGTGATGGGAGCTTAAGCAACGATTTTATTGATTAGTCATGAACATAACTATCTGGTACAGTGATATGTGTACATTTATTAGTTGAACACGAATCGGTTTGCGTCATTGAAGACTGTTGAAGAAGATGTGGACTTTTAGTTGTGGTACGAACTCAGACATCTATTATTTGTGCTGCAAGTCTACTGATTATGATAATCGTAAAACGCTTTCAACGTGTTGGATGATATCGTTTTCCTTGTAATTCCTCCAGTCGAAGTTAGAAAATCGGGGAGATTTCCACATTGTCAATTGAAATTCAGATTGCTCTCGAGTAGAGTGATTTTGTGTTGATTTAGAGTTCCGCTCGAGAGATCGTTAACCGCTTTTAGGTCACCAGAATCACTTTCTTCAATCATTGTTTTCTTCACGTTCACTAACTTGTTAACTCGCCTCTTACACCTGTAATGACCCTAATTAAGTGTCACCGCAAATAATGAAGTGACTGGCATATCATACCGATTCGGTCCAAGCGAACTTTGAGTGATTAGCGGTGTGAGGGTGCATTGTCAAGGATAACCAACACCTCGAACAGATTTGAACGGAGTAATTCTAACCTTCATCTTCACATATTTTCACGAAATCAACAATGCCTCGTGATCATGTGGATACGCTTACGAACTTCTCCAGTCAAATATTTCAAAATGTCTACTCTTCAGGAAAAATGGCATAATGGTTTGTTAGTTTACACTGCAATGTGTGTTATCGTTCAACCCAAATTTATGCGTATTAAATAAAAAAGAAATATTAGTTCAGCAAAGAGTTGTCTTTTCGGCGAATTCATTTTCAAAGCTGTACAATCGCAAATATATATACTTGTTTTTACAGGGTGATAATAATACTGATAATAAACTTATGTTATACATGGTGACAGCGAGGTTAAATAAACAAAGGTACAACCTCTTATTTTACCATGGTCTTAATGTTTTTGAAAAATTTCTTCTTCCTCATACTCTTGTTCTTCAACAGCCACCTGCTTCACCTTCCATCTTCCCTACAAATGTTCTACCCTCAACCGGTTTGTTTTTATTCCCACGATCATTCCGATTACATTTCATCTCTGTTTCAACATTTTTGTTATTTTATCATGCTGAGCTATCCTTAACCGATGAATACCTAAGTCATTGACTATCGAACTTTCCTTGTTTTTAAAAATTCTTTCAATACCTTTGTTTATATAACATCACTGTCACCATGTATAACATAAGTTTATTATCAGTATTTTTTTCACCCCGTAAAAACAAGTATATACATTTGCGATTGTACAGCTTTGAAAATGAATTCGCCGAAAAGAAAACTCTTCGTTGAACTAATCTTTCCTTCTTTTTTAATGTCATAATGGGTGTATTCCGTTTATTTATGCGTATTATCAGTCACATTCAGGTATCTTGGCACACGTGTTTAAGGATTAGAATCACTACGATAATCGCTCTTTTCTTTTAATGGAACTCGTTGACTCGAAAACCGTACGCAAACGAACATTCGTTCCTTTAACTTCGAAGGGGATTTCTACTGATTCTTAGCGTCAATACTGTAAACATCTTTCTCGAAGAACATTAAGTCTAACTTAATATGTGAGATTTATACGCTGCGCAGCTCACTCAACACTGCAATGAATGATGCTTACATCGCCCTCACACTTCCTATATTCGGTCAATCGTAATCTATAAATCAGACTATGGTATGCTGTGTATAAATGAAATTGAGGATGTGTGCTTGTTGAGTCTAGATGTTTGCTATTACGAAACGGTCAACCTATGCATCATTTCTGATCAAACTTAATTATTAAGCCATCAATTATTGACTCATCCAAAACAACGACGAATGTGGAAACAATGTTCACATTTCATAACAAATATCTTTATTAACTTATTATTAAAAACGAATTAATTAAAAAGAATAAAATGGAATAGAAATCTCCTTCAGATCATCATCGACTAAGTTATTGATGTTGAGAAGTGAACTTTAAGTAAACAGAATTTTCATTCACTCGTTTCACATTCGCCGTCAACATCAGGAGGTTTAGGATAAATCTCACGCATTTGGGAGACGACGGTTTGATACGGAAGATCGAGGAATGCCGCCAGTTTTCCGAAGACGACGACGAGTACGGCGAGTTTCAGAATGTTTGGGAATGCCGACATCAGCGGGAGGTTCTTTGCGGAGTCGACGGTCATCAGGATTCGCATGATGATCATCGATTTTGGGACCTATTTGAGGGCCATTTTCCAAAAATGCTCTATGTTTTTTCACTTTTAAATCGGTCGAGTCAATTTTTTCATTTTCCTTATTTGTTTCTGTAGGTGCAATAAGAAATAAATCGTTATTTAGCTATGTATCAGTAGTTACTAGCTCACCGTTATGGCGACCTGATATTAAGATGTCTACTTATATTTCTCGCCATTGGAGGTATCGACAGCTGACTCAACGAACTGGATTATTGTAATGTGCACCATAAGCATCATGATGAGCATCTTGATATATCTCATTGTCAGACCGCTTGTTCTCACGTCAGATGAAGAAATTGGTGACTCTCGTGCTCGACTACAATGAAATATAAAATCAACTATCACATCGACGCTTATATACTCATGCTGTTTCAGATGACACTGATCAACACAGACAATAACACGTTGACACACACGTTTGTGGTTGGTCATGATTTGTTTATTCATTGAACGAAGTATGTACATACGGTCACAATTCGTTAGCGGATTGGTTGTTTGTATGTTATACACCGTTCGATAACGATGGAGAGCACAATTACAACAGAGTGAATGAATGGGTAATGAATGGGTATATCCAGCATTTGGCGACCGATCACCACATCCTACTTGATGTGCATGATCAAGTCATGTTCAATTGGGAGTACGAAGATCGGTGATGAGAATGGGCGACGAACGGGCAATCTTAGGTTTTTTTATAGCTAAAATTGGGAATTTGTGTGAATGGATATGTGTTGAAATATGACTGATTGAAATGTGATGATCCAATGGATTGTTTGCTATATTATAAAACGAAGATCTATTAATCGGCATGTTACCTGTGAATGAAATATCTTGAGAATCCGACTCTGGAAGTGCTGAATGGTGTTTTTATGAGTGTAACACGGAGTTGATGAGTCGTTCGGCAACAAACGTTACATCCTGGAATACCCATTGTTTTCAGTCAAGTGATTATGTATTTTTAGCACCAACAATATGTGCTGCCGGTCACAATGTGTTCATACACAAGTCAGGCATGGAAATACACTTCATCTTGTATTTTGTAAGGATATCTATTCTTTATCAATATACGTATGCACAGATTTTGAAGGCGGTCTCCATAAAATAGTAGTTGATTAAGTTGCAAGCTGTCACATTTAAAACATCCTAAACCAAAAGCTAATCAATTTAAAGAGTATAAACCTGCTGATTGAGGCTTTATGGACTCTCTTGCATAAAGAAAACGCAATTTGCATGACATAATCTGTTTGTATAGAACAAATCAAAAATGGATGTTTGTGATGACTTGCTGTTTCATTACTACAATGTTTGTATTTTAGAACGGTCAACTTTATTTGTTTAACTTTCGAAATAATGTAAACAATTTAAAGAAAGCTGTGTCAATAACTTCAGATTACCGGTGATTGCATTGTTGATATCTCAAGTTCAATTTTCACAACTCACAATCTAGATTCGTTCGTCCGAAATGTGCTTTTGCTTGTGGGTGCTTTAGTAAAACTTGATTATCATTAGATGCACTAGTTGACTTTCCGTTTGCTGGACTGTGCAGTATACCGATTGAGTTTTACTGTTCTGTTTTGATGTATGTGTAATTGGGAGGAGGAGAGAATGAATCGGTAGTTTATCAGTCGAGAGTTTGTTGGTGGTGGTAATGAGATGTTTGCAAATAAATATATCACTTCAGATTTGTATAACATATTTTGCAAATGATATCACTCCTAATACTACTACTATTACTCCTACGACCACTACAGAATTCACGACAGCTTAAAGGCATCATCGGCCTGATATAAATTGTAACATTAAATGTGGAGAATAAACATGTGATTTGAGATGCTTTCAAGTTTGCTAGTTCAGAAATTGTTTAGGTAGTACACTTGCAAGATGTAGTACAGAAATGCACTGAATCCGTCGGCAACTTTTCATTCTTTCTAAGTGCACACTCTGTTGATTAATGAATGGTGCACCGAAGGTCATTTTCTGTGCAACAACAAATTCATTATAATCATCTGCAACTGGAGAAACTAAAACGGAAACAGAGAGCATGGAACAGCAAAACAAGAATTATTAAAATATAGCAATCAGGTCAACCATATTGCACTTGCCATGTGACTCAGTGATATGCTGTTCATCTTAGATATTATTCAAGCTAGTTAGAGTGGCCAGGGACGATGTTAACGTAAAAGAACAACAGTTAAGTCATCTCACTAAGTGAATTCAGTAGCAGGAATGGCTGAAAATCTAAGGTTCCTACAGTTTCACTTGTACAATAAAATACACTTACACATACTAGAACATTGAATGTATTTTCAGAGGAGCAGTGTGCATTAATGCAGCGAACAGAGGATGTGAGTGATTCTATCCTACGGATGATTTGTGGTAGATCATTCTAGAGTCTAGAAAATGTACAGGTAAAGTAATTCATAAAGAGGGACGATTTGGAATGGGTTTGTTTCACAAGTGGCAAGGAGTTACGGATGTCGAAATTAGACGTTTCTACAAATTGAATTACTTGATCAAATGTAAAGGATAGTTTGTCAAGCATTTTAAAGAAAACAACAAAATTTAGTTTGAGTCTCCTCTTCCATCAAGTGTCGATTGCAAATTTATTACATTTCGACTTACAAGTCAGGATACAGTCATTTCCAAGAATCCAAATTTTAAATCATCTCTGTACTGATTCCAACCTTAATTTATTCCTTCGGCACACACTCCTTAGAATAAACGTGGAGTATTCTAGGAGTGGTCGAACACAAACTTTGCACATTAAAATACGTTGCTCATTGTTACAACGGTTTCGTGGTGTGCAACCTATTAGACGTTGGCACTTGGACTTGTGTTTCAATACCTGTTCTGTAAACGACGAATCATAGGAGTACCTAAGTCACCAGTCTAATACTCTATGTAACTGAGATAACACCACAACATTTGTGGTCAGATCTAAGTTGAATGATGCATTACCAAAACATATTCATACATGTTTTAGTTGTTTTAAGCCTCAGTCGCCATTTCGAGCACTACTCCATCACTTTGTTAAGCTTCATGATGATGCAATTTAGCACATTGTTTGGCTCATGAGGACAGAACGAATAAGCTACTTAACGATCATCCGCATACAGAAAGGGCTCACCCATGCAGAAGCATTCACAAACATCATTTAGGAAAACTGAAAAGAGAAAGGGACCTAAGACACAACCGTGTGTAACACCACTTCTAATAAGGACAGCGTCCGACAATGAACAGTTAGTTTTAACAACTTCATGACGGTTATCGAGTACGGAATCAAACCAAACAATCAGAGGATGTTGAACCCAGTAGGATGTGAACTTATCCACAAGAAGTTGGTGGTTAACCATATCGAACGTTTTGGGGAGGTCCAGGTATAGCACCAAGACTAGAAATCCTTGATTATGCAGAGAATAGACTAAACTATTGAAGCCAAAGTGATATGTCATACAAGATTGATTTTTTAGAAATCAACGTTGGGAATCAATAACAAATCTTCCAGCGAGTAAATAGTTGGAGAGTTCGGAAATAGCAATTTTTTCTATAACCCTAGATACGACGGCTGTAATATTTATGGGCCGATAATTGTTCATGTCAGTCTTATCTCCAGATTTGTAACGTGATATGATTTACGCTGTTTTCCAATTGTAAGAGTAAGTAGCTGATTCTATAGAGATTATAAGCAGCTTTATAAGAAGAAGAGAAATATCCAGTTGACGCCTAACATTGAGGTTAAGGGACCGAATTCCATTTTGCAGAAGAATGGTCTGTGAAAATGTGAGAACTAGCTTGACACCACTTTACTGTCAGTACCAGGAAACCTATTCAACACAGTGTTGTTGAACCGTACGAAAGATTCAGTCGACGCCCAACATTGAGTTTAAGAGGCCGAATTCCATATTGGTTGGCGGTGTACAGACCAAATCGCGACATTACGGATCATCGTTAAACAAACAGTTACATGGAACACGTCACTACACATCAAATTACCTCGCAAGCGAAAGCGTTTGATGACGTGAGTAAAACAACATTATGGAAACTTACTTGACATTATGTAGTGAGTGGCTGAATAGATCATGAACGTCATACGGAATTCATACGACGGACTACATTGCACAGTGGTTCATGTAAGACAGCTCACAGATACATTACATTTGAGGACTGGAGACAGAAGAAGCTGTTCACACTACCCTTCTTCTTCCTTCTTGTGGCTGGCTGCATTATGGAGACCTCGACATTTGAGTGAAAGCACAGAGTAAAATGAACAACTAGGAATCAATCGGAAGATTTGTACTTGACAGACGACCTCTCCCTTTTATGCCATACTCGCCAAGAAATACAGATGAAGACAACTAGTGTAGCAACAGCCTCTGTACACATTAGTAAGCCCTAACATACAGAAAGGAGAATGCATGAACATGAAAATCACCACACAGAACTCCAACACAATAACAATTGATGGAAAAACTCTGGAAAAAGACGGAACGTTTCATCTATCTGATTAACATCATAGATGAACATGGAAAATCTGATACTGACGTAAAGCGAGGATTTGCAATGCAAGGACAGCACTAAAGCAGTTGATTAACATATGGAATTCAAAACAAATGTCTGTCATGTTATCTTACAGCTAAGATGAAGTTGTAACAAATGGTGCGTGTTTACTTAGAAGAGTTACTTATTTTCATCGATATATTCTATGACACACTGATATTATAAACAGGAGATGTATTTTCATATATTGGGATTTTAATGTGAGTAGTCCAGTATACCTTAAATTGTGAGTAAAACGTGAGTTACATTTTACATAGACACTTTCTTGGAAACGATTGTGGCCTAAACCAAATTGACACTGGTTTCCATGAACAACTAGTCAGAAAGATCGTACGAATGAATATTGTCAAAAGTTTCGATTTTAAATACTGCAAATCATTGTAATTACATGGTGGTTGTAAAATGTCTCTAGACAGAACAATGTCGAATACAGTTTCTTGCGATGAACTAATGATGGAACGGGCCAGAAACATTCCGATATGTCAGGTTGTAAGAGGACTGAGCGTGAGTATAAATCATGTGAACAATAGTCACCTTGAATATCTGCAAAACACAACGAAGTATTCTCCACTAAATGAAAGATAGAAGAATATGCACATTATAATTAACTCTGCTACTCAATTAAAAAATGTATTAATAGAAGTGTAATTGGAATGTTTTAACTATGAGAAATGCCTGAACGACTAATGAACTGATCGATTTTATGAGAGAAAGAGAAACATTGTCTTGCTGATAATCATCAGATTGACAGACTACTCCACAACTGTGTGTGATTTGATGGTATCGTGTGTATTGATTATTTTTGTAGTCAATATGATCGAATTCAACATTCATTGTACCTGTCTACTAAACTCGCTTCATCGTTAATGAGATGTCATTGTAAATAATAGTACACTGGTATCGATTTGTGAATAACAGTTTGCTGTTGACCACGATTGTAGTTCCAGTGAATATCCGTGACGTGATGTGATGATTTTGTTCAAATGACAATCTAGTAAATATTTATCCTGTTATTTTCCAAGGATGCTTCGTGCCTCATGAGTTTTGGATAAATGCACAGCTACCTAGTGCTAATAGTTTTCTAATTTATTCTATTTGAAACAGTCTATAGTCGCAATGCACAAATGAATGCATTTTGATTATTCAAGCGATAGCACAGCGCTGGTAATTGTAATGTAATTGGTGTCCGTGTAAAAGTTGAAAACATCATCATTTTATTGCACGTTGTTGATCTCCTACACAAGTAATATTTCCACAGTTTGTCTATTTGCTGAACAGCCAGAATGATCAGATTTGTTGTTAGTGTTAATTATTGAATAGTTTACAGAAGAATTTCTGATTCTCTCTCTCGTTTTCCACTGGCGGATATGTATCTGGAATGCGACCCCTCTTTCGAATTACTAGTCAATAACTACAGATGAAGAATTACACAAAATCAATTGATTTATTGATGAACAATCAAGAGTTAAATGTACTTAACAATATTTGACTTCATCTCGTCTCATCTTATATCTCATTGAAAGTCGTATATTACTCACTGAAATTCAGTTGTTGAAATTATATTGGGAGACGTTTATTTTGTTTGGCATGATACTAGGAATTTATGTGGCTTAAAATTCACGAAAGGGTGACGTTATTGACACGGAGTAGTGTGTGGTGGATGGTTCATTATGAAGCTCACTTTGGCGTTATGAACATCAATCAATCAGTCTCTTCTTAAGGCTCACTCAAAACTGAGTAACTTCATTGGAATATCAAACAAGCGAAATTCACATCCATCCAACTGACTGACATAATCACATTGAATAAACAGTCAAACGTTCGTCACATCAATTCTATAGATGTGAGAAGGAAATGTCTACTCATCTGAAGCAGGTTAACGACTATATTATTCAATGGACGTCCAATGACCATTTGCAGAATCAAGTTAATCAAATATGTTCAAAGGCAGCAGATCACAAACTACTCCGGAGCTGGACTCTTTGAAAAATCAATCATATACTTACTTAAGCCTGCCACACCTCGTGGAGAAGCAAAGGACACCCCCGCTATTCTCCATCAAACCCTGTTCTCGACAATGATTAACAGATCTTCCGTGATGCTACCCAATCTTTTTATGTATGCTATCAATTATGGACGCAATATGTTTATGGGATTTTCTGTTTTCCTCTCATATTCAGGATTACAATAAAAACATTCCCAATGATGCAATATGATTATTTCCGTAGTGTATGTAATATTCACCTCATGGGTCTCTTCCTAATTTACTTCTCAAAACAAAAGTTGATTTTCTCTCCTAATGACTCTGTTACTGACTGTTTCCGAACAACTGACATTCAGAATTCTGAGTAGACAGCCAAATGTCTGAATGAATATCAGTCAATCCGAAAGATTTTTAGTTGAATGAACTGAAGATTTCTGAATACTAACCATTCATTTTTATCACATTTAAAGCACACACATTGTAATGTTATCCTGCTGAATGAAACAGAGAAACATAATACTGCGATCAGTCTAGACAAGGTCCTCAATCGCCTCTTATCCATACATCGAATCACGGACTTCTAAGTTCAGATGAGAAGCCATTTGTCTCTATGATCTGAGACATTTCATTCCAATGCACGGTGGGAACGCGACCAGTTAGTGCACAGATTCATTGAAGCCGATCTATTCAAGAGTTCTTCAAAGTATTCTACCCATCTGTTTCTCTTTTATTGAATTTCAGTAATTGGTTTGCCTTCTTTATCTTTGGAGGTCATATTGACAATGGAAATAATCAATACACACGATACCATCAGTCACACACAGTTGTGGAGTAGTCTGTCAATCTGATGATTATCAGCAAGACAATGTTTCTCTTTCTCTCATAAAATCGATCAGTTCATTAGTCGTTCAGGCATTTCTCATAGTTAAAACATTCCAATTACACTTCAATTAATACATTTTTTTTAATTGAGTAGCAGAGTTAATTATAATGTGTATATTCTTCTATCTTTCACTTAGTGGCGAATACTTCGTCATGGTTTGCAGATATTCGGACTGATCATCGTTCTGTCGAGTGACGTTTTACAACCAGCATGTAATGACAATGAATAAATTGTATCAAACCTTTACCAAATTCGTGGAAATTTACTGATCGCGGTGCAGTATCTTAAATTGTAGGAGGCACTCTATCAGCCTCAAGGTTCATAGTGTTAGTTCTCCATTCAAGGTGGTTGAAGAGTGAAAGAAAACAACAAACCTTTCACTACTCGTGCATACCCTCGATGCATCAGATTACTAGACAACCCATCCTGTCCCATTTCATTGCTCTTCACAACCTGCATATATGTTCACAGTCAAAATCAGATGGATGGTTTTTCGATGAATGCAATCCAGATGAGATCGTCCAAGAAGAATATCGATACACATTTACGAGTTTATCTGTGAAAGAAACGATATTTTAGTCATTAGGAACATCGTGTATGAATCAACTCTCATGCAACCAAGTATATTTAAAATTCAATTTTGTCGGTCGCTTTCTACATATATACTACTAAAACTGTAAACGTGATAATGGCCATCACAGGGTCTATGTGAAAGCTATCTGTCATCAGTTATCTATTTCTGAACGCAAGAACAATTAGATTAGAACAATAATTAAAGGAATTCCAGTCATTAGCGAAACACACGAAAATACCAACCAGTATTGCGTGCCTTATCAAAATGAATGAAAATTATGATTCACACTAATACAATAGGATAATAATGAATTCTAATTCATGGGCCACTTGCAACAAGGATAGTTAAATGATATATCAGACAAGATTACCGTGATGGGAGCTTAAGCAACGATTTTATTGATTAGTCATGAACATAACTATCTGGTACAGTGATATGTGTACATTTATTAGTTGAACACGAATCGGTTTGCGTCATTGAAGACTGTTGAAGAAGATGTGGACTTTTAGTTGTGGTACGAACTCAGACATCTATTATTTGTGCTGCAAGTCTACTGATTATGATAATCGTAAAACGCTTTGTAAGCGGTATTTCAACGTATTGGATGATATCGTTTTCCTTGTAATTCCTCCAGTCGAAGTTAGAAAATCGGGGAGATTTCCACATTGTCAATTGAAATTCAGATTGCTCTCGAGTAGAGTGATTTTGTGTTGATTTAGAGTTCCGCTCGAGAGATCGTTAACCGCTTTTAGGTCACCAGAATCACTTTCTTCAATCATTGTTTTCTTCACGTTCACTAACTTGTTAACTCGCCTCTTACACCTGTAATGACCCTAATTAAGTGTCACCGCAAATAATGAAGTGACTGGCATATCATACCGATTCGGTCCAAGCGAACTTTGAGTGATTAGCGGTGTGAGGGTGCATTGTCAAGGATAACCAACACCTCGAACAGATTTGAACGGAGTAATTCTAACCTTCATCTTCACATATTTTCACGAAATCAACAATGCCTCGTGATCATGTGGATACGCTTACGAACTTCTCCAGTCAAATATTTCAAAATGTCTACTCTTCAGGAAAAATGGCATAATGGTTTGTTAGTTTACACTGCAATGTGTGTTATCGTTCAACCCAAATTTATGCGTATTAAATAAAAAAGAAATATTAGTTCAGCAAAGAGTTGTCTTTTCGGCGAATTCATTTTCAAAGCTGTACAATCGCAAATATATATACTTGTTTTTACAGGGTGATAATAATACTGATAATAAACTTATGTTATACATGGTGACAGCGAGGTTAAATAAACAAAGGTACAACCTCTTATTTTACCATGGTCTTAATGTTTTTGAAAAATTTCTTCTTCCTCATACTCTTGTTCTTCAACAGCCACCTGCTTCACCTTCCATCTTCCCTACAAATGTTCTACCCTCAACCGGTTTGTTTTTATTCCCACGATCATTCCGATTACATTTCATCTCTGTTTCAACATTTTTGTTATTTTATCATGCTGAGCTATCCTTAACCGATGAATACCTAAGTCACTGACTATCGAACTTTCCTTGTTTTTAAAAATTCTTTCAATACCTTTGTTTATATAACATCACTGTCACCATGTATAACATAAGTTTATTATCAGTATTTTTTTCACCCCGTAAAAACAAGTATATACATTTGCGATTGTACAGCTTTGAAAATGAATTCGCCGAAAAGAGAACTCTTCGTTGAACTAATCTTTCCTTCTTTTTTAATGTCATAATGGGTGTATTCCGTTTATTTATGCGTATTATCAGTCACATTCAGGTATCTTGGCACACGTGTTTAAGGATTAGAATCACTACGATAATCGCTCTTTTCTTTTAATGGAACTCGTTGACTCGAAAACCGTACGCAAACGAACATTCGTTCCTTTAACTTCGAAGGGGATTTCTACTCATTCTTAGCGTCAATACTGTAAACATCTTTCTCGAAGAACATTAAGTCTAACTTAATATGTGAGATTTATACGCTGCGCAGCTCACTCAACACTGCAATGAATGATGCTTACATCGCCCTCACACTTCCTATATTCGGTCAATCGTAATCTATAAATCAGACTATGGTATGCTGTGTATAAATGAAATTGAGGATGTGTGCTTGTTGAGTCTAGATGTTTGCTATTACGAAACGGTCAACCTATGCATCATTTCTGATCAAACTTAATTATTAAGCCATCAATTATTGACTCATCCAAAACAACGACGAATGTAGAAACAATGTTCACATTTCATAAGAAATATCTTTATTAACTTATTATTAAAAACGAATTAATTAAAAAGAATAAAATGGAATAGAAATCTCCTTCAGATCATCATCGACTAAGTTATTGATGTTGAGAAGTGAACTTTAAGTAAACAGAATTTTCATTCACTCGTTTCACATTCGCCGTCAACATCAGGAGGTTTAGGATAAATCTCACGCATTTGGGAGACGACGGTTTGATACGGAAGATCGAGGAATGCCGCCAGTTTTCCGAAGACGACGACGAGTACGGCGAGTTTCAGAATGTTTGGGAATGCCGACATCAGCGGGAGGTTCTTTGCGGAGTCGACGGTCATCAGGATTCGCATGATGATCATCGATTTTGGGACCTATTTGAGGGCCATTTTCCAAAAGTGCTCTATGTTTTTTCACTTTTAAATCGGTCGAGTCAATTTTTTCATTTTCCTTATTTGTTTCTGTAGGTGCAATAAGAAATAAATCGTTATTTAGCTATGTATCAGTAGTTACTAGCTTACCGTTATGGCGACCTGATATTAAGATGTCTACTTACTTTTCTCGCCATTGGAGGTATCGACAGCTGACTCAACGAACTGGATTATTGTAATGTGCACCATAAGCATCATGATGAGCATCTTGATATATCTCATTGTCAGACCGCTTGTTCTCACGTCAGATGAAGAAATTGGTGACTCTCGTGCTCGACTACAATGAAATATAAAATCAACTATCACATCGACGCTTATATACTCATGCTGTTTCAGATGACACTGATCAACACAGACAATAACACGTTGACACACACGTTTGTGGTTGGTCATGATTTGTTTATTCATTGAACGAAGTATGTACATACGGTCACAATTCGTTAGCGGATTGGTTGTTTGTATGTTATACACCGTTCGATAACGATGGAGAGCACAATTACAACAGAGTGAATGAATGGGTAATGAATGGGTATATCCAGCATTTGGCGACCGATCACCACATCCTACTTGATGTGCATGATCAAGTCATGTTCAATTGGGAGTACGAAGATCGGTGATGAGAATGGGCGACGAACGGGCAATCTTAGGTTTTTTTATAGCTAAAATTGGGAATTTGTGTGAATGGATATGTGTTGAAATATGACTGATTGAAATGTGATGATCCAATGGATTGTTTGCTATATTATAAAACGAAGATCTATTAATCGGCATGTTACCTGTGAATGAAATATCTTGAGAATCCGACTCTGGAAGTGCTGAATGGTGTTTTTATGAGTGTAACACGGAGTTGATGAGTCGTTCGGCAACAAACGTTACATCCTGGAATACCCATTGTTTTCAGTCAAGTGATTATGTATTTTTAGCACCAACAATATGTGCTGCCGGTCACAATGTGTTCATACACAAGTCAGGCATGGAAATACACTTCATCTTGTATTCTGTAAGGATATCTATTCACTATCAATATACGTATGCACAGATTTTGAAGGCGGTCTCCATAAAATAGTAGTTGATTAAGTTGCAAGCTGTCACATTTAAGACATCCTAAACAAAATGCTAATCAATTTAAAGAGTATAAACCTGCTGATTGAGGCTTTATGGACTCTCTTGCATAAAGAAAACGCAATTTGCATGACATAATCTGTTTGTATAGAACAAATCAAAAATGGATGTTTGTGATGACTTGCTGTTTCAGTACTACAATGTTTGTATTTTAGAACGGTCAACTTTATTTGTTTAACTTTCGAGATAATGTAAACAATTTAAAGAAAGCTGTGTCAATAACTTCAGATTACCGGTGATTGCATTGTTGATATCTCAAGTTCAATTTTCACAACTCACAATCTAGATTCGTTCGTCCGAAATGTGCTTTTGCTTGTGGGTGCTTTAGTAAAACTTGATTATCATTAGATGCACTAGTTGACTTTCCGTTTGCTGGACTGTGCAGTATACCGATTGAGTTTTACTGTTCTGTTTTGATGTATGTGTAATTGGGAGGAGGAGAGAATGAATCGGTAGTTTATCAGTCGAGAGTTTGTTGGTGGTGGTAATGAGATGTTTGCAAATAAATATATCACTTCAGATTTGTATAACATATTTTGCAAATGATATCACTCCTAATACTACTACTATTACTCCTACGACCACTACAGAATTCACGACAGCTTAAAGGCATCATCGGCCTGATATAAATTGTAACATTAAATGTGGAGAATAAACATGTGATTTGAGATGCTTTCAAGTTTGCTAGTTCAGAAATTGTTTAGGTAGTACACTTGCAAGATGTAGTACAGAAATGCACTGAATCCGTCGGCAACTTTTCATTCTTTCTAAGTGCACACTCTGTTGATTAATGAATGGTGCACCGAAGGTCATTTTCTGTGCAACAACAAATTCATTATAATCATCTGCAACTGGAGAAACTAAAACGGAAACAGAGAGCATGGAACAGCAAAACAAGAATTATTAAAATATAGCAATCAGGTCAACCATATTGCACTTGCCATGTGACTCAGTGATATGCTGTTCATCTTAGATATTATTCAAGCTAGTTAGAGTGGCCAGGGACGATGTTAACGTAAAAGAACAACAGTTAAGTCATCTCACTAAGTGAATTCAGTAGCAGGAATGGCTGAAAATCTAAGGTTCCTACAGTTTCACTTGTACAATAAAATACACTTACACATACTAGAACATTGAATGTATTTTCAGAGGAGCAGTGTGCATTAATGCAGCGAACAGAGGATGTGAGTGATTCTATCCTACGGATGATTTGTGGTAGATCATTCTAGAGTCTAGAAAATGTACAGGTAAAGTAATTCATAAAGAGGGACGATTTGGAATGGGTTTGTTTCACAAGTGGCAAGGAGTTACGGATGTCGAAATTAGACGTTTCTACAAATTGAATTACTTGATCAAATGTAAAGGATAGTTTGTCAAGCATTTTAAAGAAAACAACAAAATTTAGTTTGAGTCTCCTCTTCCATCAAGTGTCGATTGCAAATTTATTACATTTCGACTTACAAGTCAGGATACAGTCATTTCCAAGAATCCAAATTTTAAATCATCTCTGTACTGATTCCAACCTTAATTTATTCCTTCGGCACACACTCCTTAGAATAAACGTGGAGTATTCTAGGAGTGGTCGAACACAAACTTTGCACATTAAAATACGTTGCTCATTGTTACAACGGTTTCGTGGTGTGCAACCTATTAGACGTTGACACTTGGACTTGTGTTTCAATACCTGTTCTGTAAACGACGAATCATAGGAGTACCTAAGTCACCAGTCTAATACTCTATGTAACTGAGATAACACCACAACATTTGTGGTCAGATCTAAGTTGAATGATGCATTACCAAAACATATTCATACATGTTTTAGTTGTTTTAAGCCTCAGTCGCCATTTCGAGCACTACTCCATCACTTTGTTAAGCTTCATGATGATGCAATTTAGCACATTGTTTGGCTCATGAGGACAGAACGAATAAGCTACTTAACGATCATCCGCATACAGAATGGGCTCACCCATGCAGAAGCATTCACAAACATCATTTAGGAAAACTGAAAAGAGAAAGGGACCTAAGACACAACCGTGTGTAACACCACTTCTAATAAGGACAGCGTCCGACAATGAACAGTTAGTTTTAACAACTTCATGACGGTTATCGAGTACGGAATCAAACCAAACAATCAGAGGATGTTGAACCCAGTAGGATGTGAACTTATCCACAAGAAGTTGGTGGTTAACCATATCGAACGTTTTGGGGAGGTCCAGGTATAGCACCAAGACTAGAAATCCTTGATTATGCAGAGAATAGACTAAACTATTGGAGCCAAAGTGATATGTCATACAAGATTGATTTTTTAGAAATCAACGTTGGGAATCAATAATAAATCTTCCAGCGAGTAAATAGTTGGAGAGTTCGGAAATAGCAATTTTTTCTATAACCCTAGATACGACGGCTGTAATATTTATGGGCCGATAATTGTTCATGTCAGTCTTATCTCCAGATTTGTAACGTGATATGATTTACGCTGTTTTCCAATTGTAAAAGTAAGTAGCTGATTCTATAGAGATTGTAAGCAGCTTTATAAGAAGAAGTGAAATATCCAGTCGACGCCTAACATTGAGGTTAAGGGACCGAATTCCATTTTGCAGAAGAATGGTCTGTGAAAATGTGAGAACTAGCTTGACACCACTTTACTGTCAGTACCAGGAAACCTATTCAACACAGTGTTGTTGAACCGTACGAAAGATTCAGTCGACGCCCAACATTGAGTTCAAGAGGCCGAATTCCATATTGGTTGGCGGTGTACAGAACAAATCGCGACATTACGGATCATCGTTAAACAAACAGTTACATGGAACACGTCTGATTCTCTCTCTCGTTTTTACTGGCGGATATGTATCTGGATTGCGACCCCTCTTTCGAATTACTAGTCAATAACTACAGATGAATAATTACACAAAATCAATTGATTTATTGATGAACAATCAAGAGTTAAATGTACTTAACAATATTTGACTTCATCTCGTCTCATCTTATATCTTATTGAAAGTGGTATATTACTCACTGAAATTCAGTTGTTGAAATTATATTGGGAGACGTTTATTTTGTTTGGCATGATACTAGGAATTAATGTGGCTTAAAATTCACGAAAGGGTGACGTTATTGACACGGAGTAGTGTGTGGTGGATGGTTCATTATGAAGCTCACTTTGACGTTATGAACATCAATCAATCAGTCTCTTCTTAAGGCTCACTCAAAACTGAGTAACTTCATTGGAATATCGAACCAGCGATATTCACATCCATCCAACTGACTGACATAATCACATTGAATAAACAGTCAAACGTTCGTCACATCAATTCTATAGATGTGAGAAGGAAATGTCTACTCATCTGAAGCAGGTTAACGACTATGTTGTTCAATGGACTTCCAATGACCATATGCAGAATCGATTTAATCAAATATGTTCAAAGGCAGCAGATCACAAACTACTCCGGAGCTGGACTCTTTGAAAAATCATTTATATACTTACTTACGCCTGCCACACCTCGTGGAGAAGCAAAGGCCACACCCGCTATTCTCCATCAAACCCTGTTCTGGACAATGATTTACAGATCTTCCGTGATGCTACCCAATCTCTTTATGTATGCTATCAGTTATCGACGCAATATGTTTATGGGATTTTCTGTTTTCCTCTCATATTCAGGATTACAATGAAAACATTCCCAATGATGCAAAATGATTATTTCCGTAGTGTATGTAATATTCACCTCATGGGTCTCTTCCTAATTTACTTCTCAAAACAAAAGTGGATTTTTCGCTTCTCATGACTCTGTTACTGACTGTTTCCGAACAACTGACATTCAGAATTCTGAGTAGACAGCCAAATGTCTGAATGAATATCAGTCAATCCGAAAGATTTTTAGTTGAATGAACTGAAGATTTCTGAATACTAACCATTCATTTTTATCACATTTAAAGCACACACATTGTAATGTTATCCTGCTGAATGAAACAGAGAAACATAATACTGCGATCAGTCTAGACAAGGTCCTCAATCGCCTCTTATCCATACATCGAATCCCGGACTTCTAAGTTCAGATGAGAATCCATTTGTCTCTATGATCTGAGACATTTCATTCCAATGCACGGTGGGAACGCGACCAGTTAGTGTACAGATGTCATCATATCACGTCACGGATATTCACTGGAACTACAATTGTGGTCAACACAAAAATGTTATTCACAAATCGGTACCAGTATACTATTATTTACAATGACATCTCATTAACGATGAATCGAGTTAGGTAGACAGGAACAATCAATGTCCAATTAGATCATACTGCTTATTTACTAACTAACTAACTTACCTACTTACTTACTTACTTACTTACTTACTTACTTACTTACTTACTTACGCCTGTTACTCATCGTGAAGGAGCACAAGCCGCTCATCATCATTCCTCATCCAACCCTGTCCTAAGCAATCCTTTCCAGCTCCTTCCAGTTGTTATTCATCCTTTTCATATCTGCTTCTATCACCCGACGTAATTTGTACTTTCGCCCTCTTCTTTCCCGATTCCCTTCAAGATTCTAGGTTAGGGCTTGTCTCGTGATGCAGTTTGACGATTTGCGTAATATATGTCATATCCATTTTCATCGTCTTTTCTTCATTTCTTCGTCTGCTGAAAGCTGGTTTGTTCTCTCCCAGAGAAAGCTGTTGCTGATAGTATCCGACCAATTTATGCAGAGTTTCTTGTGTAGACAGCTGTTTATAAATACTTGTACCTTTTCGATGATGGTCGTTGTAGTTCTCCAAGTTTCAGCTCCACACAGTAGAACAGCCTTGACGTCGGTGCTGAAGATTCTCACTTGGATATTGGTTGAAAATTGTTTTGAGTTGGATATGTTCTTCAATTGTAGGAATGCGTCCCTCGATTTGCTAATCCTCGCCTGCACGTCTGCATCTGAGCTTTTTTGTTCATTGATGATGCTTCACAGGTATGTGAAGAATTCTACATTTTCCAGAGTTTTGCCATCAACAGTGATTGGATTCCTGTTATCCGCTTTGAATTTGAAGACCACGGTTTTCCGTTTGTGTATGTTGAGGAATACGGATGCAGAGACTGCTGCAACACTGGCTGTCTTTGTTGATGTATAGTGACGAGTTCCACTCAACTGATTGTTCGACGATGATCCGTAGTGTCGCAATTTTGTCTGTACATGGTCTATCCTTACGGAATCCAGCTTATTGATCTCAAAGTTGGTCGTCTACTGCAACTTTCATCCGGTTCACCAACACTCTGTTGAAGACCGTCCCTTGTATTGATCGTAATGTAATGCCTCTGTATTTTTCACATGTGCTCAGATCTCCTCTCTTTGGAATCTTGACGAGGTGTCCTTCTTTCCAGTCCATCGACACTTATTCCTCCCTCCAAATCTTTTTGAATAGAGGGTAAAGCATGTTTGTAGTTACTTCGATATCTGACTTCAGTGCTTCAGCTGATATGTTGTTGAGTCCCGCTGCTTTCCCGTTCATCATTTGTCTGACGACCATTCTGATTTCTTCCTTCGTTGGTGGGTTGACGTCTATGGAAAGATCTGTGTGTGCTGCTTCGATGTCCGGGGGATTCATTGGAGCCGACCTATTCAAAAGTTCTTCAAAGTATTCTACCCATCTGTTTCTCTTTTATTGAATTTCAGTAATTGGTTTGCCTTCTTTATCTTTGGAGGTCATATTGACAATGGAAATAATCAATACACACGATACCATCAGTCACACACAGTTGTGGAGTAGTGTGTCAATCTGATGATTATCAGCAAGACAATGTTTCTCTTCTTCTCATAAAATCGATCAGTTCATTAGTCGTTCAGGCATTTCTCATAGTTAAAACATTCCAATTACACTTCAATTAATACATTTTTTTAATTGAGTAGCGGAGTAAATAATAATGTGTATTTTCTTCTATCATTCCTTTAGTGGAGAATACTTCGTCATGGTTAACAGACATTCGGAGTGATCATCGTTCTGACACACGAAAATACCAAACAGTATTGCGTGCCTTATCAAAATGAATGAAAATTATGATTCACACTAATATAATAGGATAATAATGAATTTTAAATGATGGGCCACTTGCAACAAGGATAGTTAAATGATATATCAGACAAGATTGCCGTGATGGAAGCTTAGGCAACGATTTGATTGGTTAGTCATAAACATAACTATCTGGTACAGTGATATGTGTACATTTATTAGTTGAACACGAATCGGTTTGCGTCATTGAAGACTGTTGAAGAAGATGTGGACTTTTAGTTGTGGTACGAACTCAGACATCTATTATTTGTGCTGCAAGTCTACTGATTATGATAATCGTAAAACGCTTTGTAAGCGGTATTTCAACGTATTGGATGATATCGTTTTCCTTGTAATTCCTCCAGTCGAAGTTAGAAAATCAAGGAGATTTCCACATTGTCAATTGATTTGATGTGTAAATTGAAATTCAGATTGCTCTCGAGTAGAGTGATTTTGTGTTGATTCAGAGTTCCGCTCGAGAGATCGTTAACCGCTTTTAGGTCACCAGAATTACTTTCTTCAATCATTGTTTTCTTCACCTTCACTAACTTGCTAACTCGACCCTTACACCTGTAATGACCCTAATTAAGTGTCACCGCAAATAATGAAGTGACTGGCATATCATACCGATTCGGTCCAAGCGAACTTTGAGTGATTAGCGGTGTGAGGGTGCATTGTCAAGGATAACCAACACCTCGAACAGATTTGAACGGAGTAATTCTAACCTTCATCTTCGCATATTTTCATGAAAAGCAACAATGCCTCGTGATCATGTATATATGCTTACGAACTTCTCCAGTCAAATATTTCAAAATGGCTACTCTTCAGGAAAAATGGCATAATAGTATGTTAGTTTACACTGCAATGTGTGTTATCGTTCAACTCAAATTTATGCGTATTAAATAAAAAAGAAATATTAGTTCAGCGAAGTGTTGTCTTTTCGGCGAATTCATTTTCAAAGCTGTACAATCGCAAATGTATATACTTGTTTTTACAGGGTGATAATAATACTGATAATAAACTTATGTTATACATGGTGACAGCGAGGTTAAATAAACAAAGGTACAACCTCTTATTTTACCATGGTCTTAATGTTTTTGAAAAATTTTCTTTTTCTTCATACTCTTGTTCTTTCACAGCCACCTGCTTCACCTCCCATCTTCCCTTGAAATGTTCTTCGCTCAACTGGTTCGTTTTTATTCCCACGATCATTCCGATTACATTTCATCCCTGTTTCAACATTTTTTGTTATTTTATCATGCTGAGCTATCCTTAACCGATGAATACCTAAGTCATTGACTATCAAACTTTCCTTGTTTTTAAAAGTTCTTCTAATACCTTTGTTTATTTAACATCACTGTCACCATGTATAACATAAGTTTATTATCAGTATTATTATCATCCTGTAAAAACAAGTATATACATTTGCGATTGTACAGCTTTGAAAATGAATTCGCCGAAAAGAAAACTCTTCCCTGAACTAATCTTTCTTTCTTATTTAATGTCATAATGGGTGTATTCCGTTTATTTATGCGTATAATCAGTCACATTCAGGTATCTTGGCACACGTGTTTAAGGATTAGAATCACTACGATAATCGCTCTTTTCTTTTAATGAAACCCGTTGACTCGAAAACCGTACGCAAACGAACATTCGTTTCTTTAACTTCGAAGGGGATTTCTACTCATTCTTAGCGTCAATACTGTAAACATCTTTCTCGAAGAACATTAAGTCTAACTTAAAATGTGAGATTTATACGCTGCGCAGCTCACTCACTACTGCAGTGAATGATGCTTACATCGCCCTCACACTTCCTATATTCGGTCAATCGTAATCTATAAATCAGACTATGGTATGCTGTGTATAAATGAAATTGAGGATGTGTGCTTGTTGAGTCTAGATGTTTGCTATTACGAAACGGTCAACCTATGCATCATTTCTGATCAAACTTAATTATTAAGCCATCAATTATTGACTCATCCAAAACAACGACGAATGTGGAAACAATGTTCACATTTCATAACAAATATCTTTATTAACTTATTATTAAAAACGAATTAATTAAAAAGAATAAAATGGAATAGAAATCTCCTTCAGATCATCATCGACTAAGTTATTGATGTTGAGAAGTGAACTTTAAGTAAACAGAATTTTCATTCACTCGTTTCACATTCGCCGTCAACATCAGGAGGTTTAGGATAAATCTCACGCATTTGGGAGACGACGGTTTGATACGGAAGATCGAGGAATGCCGCCAGTTTTCCGAAGACGACGACGAGTACGGCGAGTTTCAGAATGTTTGGGAATGCCGACATCAGCGGGAGGTTCTTTGCGGAGTCGACGGTCATCAGGATTCGCATGATGATCATCGATTTTGGGACCTATTTGAGGGCCATTTTCCAAAAGTGCTCTATGTTTTTTCACTTTTAAATCGGTCGAGTCAAGTTTTTCATTTTCCTTATTTGTTTCTGTAGGTGCAATAAGAAATAAATCGTTATTTAGCTATGTATCAGTAGTTACTAGCTTACCGTTATGGCGACCTGATATTAAGATGTCTACTTACTTTTCTCGCCATTGGAGGTATCGACAGCTGACTCAACGAACTGGATTATTGTAATGTGCACCATAAGCATCATGATGAGCATCTTGATATATCTCATTGTCAGACCGCTTGTTCTCACGTCAGATGAAGAAATTGGTGACTCTCGTGCTCGACTACAATGAAATATAAAATCAACTATCACATCGACGCTTATATACTCATGCTGTTTCAGATGACACTGATCAACACAGACAATAACACGTTGACACACACGTTTGTGGTTGGTCATGATTTGTTTATTCATTGAACGAAGTATGTACATACGGTCACAATTCGTTAGCGGATTGGTTGTTTGTATGTTATACACCGTTCGATAACGATGGAGAGCACAATTACAACAGAGTGAATGAATGGGTAATGAATGGGTATATCCAGCATTTGGCGACCGATCACCACATCCTACTTGATGTGCATGATCAAGTCATGTTCAATTGGGAGTACGAAGATCGGTGATGAGAATGGGCGACGAACGGGCAATCTTAGGTTTTTTTATAGCTAAAATTGGGAATTTGTGTGAATGGATATGTGTTGAAATATGACTGATTGAAATGTGATGATCCAATGGATTGTTTGCTATATTATAAAACGAAGATCTATTAATCGGCATGTTACCTGTGAATGAAATATCTTGAGAATCCGACTCTGGAAGTGCTGAATGGTGTTTTTATGAGTGTAACACGGAGTTGATGAGTCGTTCGGCAACAAACGTTACATCCTGGAATACCCATTGTTTTCAGTCAAGTGATTATGTATTTTTAGCACCAACAATATGTGCTGCCGGTCACAATGTGTTCATACACAAGTCAGGCATGGAAATACACTTCATCTTGTATTTTGTAAGGATATCTATTCACTATCAATATACGTATGCACAGATTTTGAAGGCGGTCTCCATAAAATAGTAGTTGATTAAGTTGCAAGCTGTCACATTTAAGACATCCTAAACAAAATGCTAATCAATTTAAAGAGTATAAACCTGCTGATTGAGGCTTTATGGACTCTCTTGCATAAAGAAAACGCAATTTGCATGACATAATCTGTTTGTATAGAACAAATCAAAAATGGATGTTTGTGATGACTTGCTGTTTCATTACTACAATGTTTGTATTTTAGAACGGTCAACTTTATTTGTTTAACTTTCGAGATAATGTAAACAATTTAAAGAAAGCTGTGTCAATAACTTCAGATTACCGGTGATTGCATTGTTGATATCTCAAGTTCAATTTTCACAACTCACAATCTAGATTCGTTCGTCCGAAATGTGCTTTTGCTTGTGGGTGCTTTAGTAAAACTTGATTATCATTAGATGCACTAGTTGACTTTCCGTTTGCTGGACTGTGCAGTATACCGATTGAGTTTTACTGTTCTGTTTCGATGTATGTGTAATTGGGAGGAGGAGAGAATGAATCGGTAGTTTATCAGTCGAGAGTTTGTTGGTGGTGGTAATGAGATGTTTGCAAATAAATATATCACTTCAGATTTGTATAACATATTTTGCAAATGATATCACTCCTAATACTACTACTATTACTCCTACGACCACTACTACAACCACTACAACTACTAAAACTACTACTACTACTATTTCTACCACTACTTCTACTACTACTTCTACTATTTTGTGTGAAAGAAGGGAAAGGGTAACGACTTTTCAAACACAGACCACATATACAATTAACATTGCTTTTATTTCTGTTCACACCTCACACTAATGACAAACAAGTGCATTACAAATCTCTCCTGATGAATGTATTCAAAAGTGTACAAACATTTTGAAAAACTGCCGTGAACGCGTTAATAGTCAACTTGATTTCATTAGGCACACAATTTCCTTTTGATTAACACATTCATTTTTCATATCTTTTCGATTGTCCCGAAATTCACTATTTACATTCCATAAGTCAAGGTATATGAGATGATTATGCATATAATCTGAAATTTATATTTACAGAATTCACGACAGCTTAAAAGCATCATCGGCCTGATATAAATTGTAACATAAAATGTGGAGAATAAACATGTGATTTGAGATTCTTTTAACTTTGCTAGTTCAGAAATTGTTTAGGTAGTACACTTGCAAGATGTAGTACAGAAATGCACTGAATCCGTCGGCAACTTTTCATTCTTTCTAAGTGCACACTCTGTTGATTAATGAATGGTGCACCGAAGGTCATTTTCTGTGCAACAACAAATTCATTATAATCATCTGCAACTGGAGAAACTAAAACGGAAACAGAGAGCATGGAACAGCAAAACAAGAATTATTAAAATATAGCAATCAGGTCAACCATATTGCACTTGCCATGTGACTCAGTGATATGCTGTTCATCTTAGATATTATTCAAGCTAGTTAGAGTGGCCAGGGACGATGTTAACGTAAAAGAACAACAGTTAAGTCATCTCACTTAGTAAATTCAGTAGCAGGAATGGCTGAACATCTCAAGTTCCTATAGTTTCACTTGTACAATAAAATACACTTACACATACTAGAACATTGAATGTATTTTCAGAGGAGCAGTGTGCATTAATGCAGCGAACAGAGGATGTGAGTGATTCTATCTTACGGACGATTTGTGGTAGATCATTCTAGAGTCTAGAAAATGTACAGGTAAAGTAATTCATAAAGAGGGACGATTTGGAATGGGTTTGTTTCACAAGTGGTAAAGAGCTACGTATGTCGAAATTAGACGTTTCTTCAAATTGAATTACTTGATCAAATGTAAAGGATAGTTTGTCAAGCATTTTAAAGAAAACAACAAAATTTATTTTCAGTCTCTTCCACCATCAAGTGTCGATTGCAAATTTATTACATTTCGACTTACAAGTCAGGGTACAGTCATTTCCAAGAATCCAAATTTTAAATCATCTCTGTACTGATTCCAACCTTAATTTATTCCTTCGGCACACACTCCTTAGAATAAACGTGGAGTATTCTAGGAGTGGTCGAACAAAAACTTTGTACATTAAAATTCGTTGCTCATTGTTACAACGGTTTCGTGGTGTGCAACCTATTAGACGTTGGCACTTGGACTTGTGTTTCAATACGTGTTCTGTAAACGACGAATCATAGGAGTAACTAAGTCCTCAGTCTAACAACCACCGCGCGCTACGGACTGGACGTTACTTTCACGTCGTGGTTTTTAGTTTTGTTTTTCTAGGATTCTCGCAGAGCTGGATGAGTTATTTTTCTTTGGAATAATGGAAGTTAACTCAATTTTCAACTATTAACATATAAACTGTGAATTCCATGCCATATGATAAGTTCTGAGTTTAACTTACGGTATTTATGACCATATTCATACAATAATTCATATTTTAATAATTACATATATTCATTTTGACTATACGATCAAACTATACTCTGTCACTTTGAAACCATATATAAGCATATTTGACGAAGATTTGCATTTCATATCTGTATTCTATTCCTTAAGGAATATATGGTTATATCGTATTTGAATGCTTTAACCCACGTAGTTTATGTAACTACAGGATCTATTCAAACGTCTACCTAATATCAAGAAATATATATAACCGTGTATGTAAGAGGACTGTATTCACTTTTCTATGAACTATCATTTAAATCGTATTTGGATACTATAAATCATTTAATTTCCGAAGCTACCTGTCCAATTCAGATCTATTCAAACCTCTACCTAATATCAAGAAATATATATAACCGTGTATGTTAAAAGACTGTATTCATTATTTTATGAACTGTCATTTAAATCGTATTTGGATACTATAAATCATTTAATTTCCGAAGCTATCTGTCCAATTCGGTGAGTATGTCATAGTTTTTTTTGACAGTACTTTTTTTTCAAAAAAGCTGTTCCATATATTTGTTCAAGAAGCAACATAATAATCTTAGACGGTAATAATCTGATGAACTACTTGTCTCTGCACCTCCCAATTTTTACTAATACGGACTTTCAGTTTATATATGTACCACGTACCGTACTTTTTTTTGATTGTTTGATAATAATTATCGACATTTCTAAATTACTATACTATATAAGGCTATCTTTCATGTCATATGTGTTAAAATTTACACAACTTGCTCCTTTATATTCTATTTTGCCTCCACACAGATACTGACATAAATACTTCATCTCCACTACTATCTTCCTGCAAGTGTCATTTGTTTTTAACATCACTAATCCTCACGATACATTGACTCTTGGTTAAAACATAGATTTTGATTTTTAGACTAACTTGAGCCCTCGGAATTGATTTTTTTTCACCTCTTTCTGTTTCCAACATTCTGTTCAATCCACTTGCTATACGTCACTTTCTTATTATGCCACAAAATAAAATGAAGACCCCTGCTTCTAGGCGTTCAGCCAAACGTAGGAAAACGACACAATTTAACACAACTACTGACACGATTTCCAACAGTTTCAACGAGACGAGCCACTCCGTTCATCCGGAAGCAGACAAGCGTTTACCAGTTGTCTCCATTCCAGACATGTTGAAAACTCTGATGGTAAACAGTGATGATAATCGCAACTGCAACCATATGGATGCTATAAAAAAGTTGCAAGTAGACATGAACATTCTCAATCCGCTTAAATATCTCATCAATCCCAACCTCACAGAGATTCCAGATCAAATGAATGACATAAATATTTTCCTAGATCGTGTTGCATCAGAGGTATTTGAAAGAATAAGACAATCTAGTAATGCAATTGTGTTTAATATACCGGATACACATGCCCTTAAAAAGATCAAATCTAGTCTGCTTAGAGCCAGCAATATGACACACGTACCATGTGTATGCACAAGATTAAAAAGAAGTCATCCTGGTATGCACTCACCGATCTTGTTCAAATTCAACTCATCTGTAGACGCCAGTGAATTTTTAAATTCCTCCAATTCATTGAGACAAAAACAGATTTTCAAGGATATTAAGACTCTTCCGGATAAAACACCATGCCAGCGAAAAGCAGGAAGAGATAACTACAGACCACCAGCGTCAAACTCTCAAACGCATCATAATCCTAATGGTCGTAAAGTTAAGTCCGATTCTAAGAGGACGTCTAGCTTAACAATTTTGCCGCCACTGAAAAACTCTTCTGAATCTCCTAAAGTTCAAAACCCAGAAGACAGTAATCCCGATGTAGGTGGTGTCCATCCTCTTAAGAATGTTGATTTAGATTCAACCCGAAGTAGTTGTGCTGATGAAGAATGGGATAACACAGTCCGAACCCCTGTTAGTGCAACAACCAGTTACAGTAACTGTGCAACGGATAACAGGAAAACTAATCATAACATTCATATAACTGACCACGAACTTAACGTTGATATATTCGAAGCTCCCAAACCATCGCAAGTATGTTTAACAGTACATAATCCTCTCCAACATATGAAGAAGCCGAAATCAATCACAAACCTTGGAAATAAACGTATTAAACACGTTACCCATACGTCAGGTATAAATAGTTATCTGAATTGTAATTGGACACTTGTTCAAAACCATAGACCTGATAGCCTTCTTGGTCCGGCTCCCAGTATGTACACTATGCCCTTATCAGATGTTATATCCAATAGCAATGAGAAAAAGTTTTTTGTAATTCCGCCGGCTTTCCTGCCGGCAACGGTAAACATATTTCACGTGATGACAAAGTGGTTGAATCTATTTCCCCTCGCAACACGACTCTTACCTTAGCTAATCCTATGAGTATTAATGGAACTACCAATTGCGATTTATACTCTAACCTGCTTCATTATGATGACTCTGAGTTTCTTATTCTTTCGTTCAATGCCCGCTCTCTGTCTAATAAAATTATTCATATTAAAACTCTTTTATTCCTTGTAAATCCAACCATTGTACTTATTACGGAAACGTGGTGTAATTCATCTATATCCGATCATTCCTTGAATGTAGATAACTACGTTTTCTTTAGAACCGATAGATGTTATGGAATAGGAGGCGGTACAATTATCTATGTCCGTTCAGACATTCCAGCGTGCAAATTTGAGGATAAATCCCTTGATGCTATAGAAGACTCCACTTGGATTACTGTAAACTGTGGATCCCAAAAATATTTACTGGTGGGATGCATATATAGACCACCTCATGCGGATACTAAGTTTGACAGATTACTAACAAACATATTTTCCATTGCTTCGCATCAACCGCATACCTTTAAAATCGTCGGAGGTGATTTTAATCTGCCAAAAATTACATGCGGCTTGACTCCGGTACAAGGTCGATATAACAAGCTAGTTGAAACATTAGAAATTTGTGGATGGGTTCAACAGGTCCGAAAACCAACCAGGGGGAATAATACACTTGATTTAATGTTCACAATCAACATAGACTCTATCTCGGTGCATACCAGTCATGAGTTTTCTATGAGTGACCATATAGTTGTTTTGAGTATTATTCACTCTTTAAACGCCATACAATTGAATTCTAAAGCTTTAATGACGTACCAGAGCAGATATTTTGATCAACAAACATGGAAACGGACTGAAACTCTCATTCAATGTTTACCATGGGAAACTTATTTTACCACAAATAATGTTGACATCGCGCTTTCCAACCTATATCACAACTTGATATATTGTCTTGACTGCACTGCTCCAGTTATTGACCGTGTGGCTTATAGTGCTAATAGGGGCCAAAATACTTTTAAAAGAAAGCTGAGGAAATTAAAATAGCGCTACTATGAGCAGAATGATGTGTATGCACTTCAGAGTATACTTAAATTATTCAACAGAAATGCTTCATCTAAACGTAAGTATTTCATGAATATAGAAAATAAAACTCTACGTAGTAAAAGCCCAGAATTATCAATACTTCGACTTTTTAAATCCCGTGTAAAGTCAAATTCCCTTGGCACGACCAAATTCTTCATAGTTAACGGAAGCATTGTTAACGACCCGAATACTATATGCGAACAATTCAGCAAGCACTTCTCGCAGTGCTACAAAACTGGAACTGAAAGCTCCAGCATTACATTTCCAATGCTAACATCCTGACATCTGTCGAAAATTGATTTCACACCCTCCGCCATCAAGCAGGCCATAACTGCCCTGAAAAAGTCTTATGATGGTGGACCTGACGGGATACCTACATCATTTGTGAAATATGGAAGTAGAGAATTTCCACTATTTCGTTTGAAACTCTTCAATCTATCTATGGAATATGGGACCTATCCATCTGTATGGAAAACATCCCTTATCACCCCTAGATTCAAAACAGGACCACGTAGTGATATTATTAACTATAGGCCAATTAATTTGACATCCGTGCTCTCAAGAACCATGGAAAAAATCAATCACAAACAGCTACTATCATTTTTACTTTCAGCTAGTCTGATCAGCCCATCACAACACGGGTTCATGACTAAACGCTCATGTTTCACATCGCACCTGGAGTTTTTTGATCAAATTACCCAGAGAAGAGATGTTGGTCAGTCAGTGATAATTCTTTACTTCGATTTTAGTAAGGCTTTCGACAGTGTCTCACAAAAACTTCTTCTTTTAAAACTCTCTTCATTTGGCATTCAGAATCCCCTTTTATCTTGGCTCAAAGCTTTCTTAGAAGAACGTAGCCAAATCGTTCGCTTTGGATCTTGCTACTCTAAACCTGTAAATGTAACCAGTGGGGTTATACAAGGAAGTGTGGTTGGTCCATTACTCTTTCTCCTTTTTATCAATGATGTATGTTCCCTCTTTCAGTATGGCAAACCTTTCCTTTTTGCTGATGACCTGAAAGTAGTTTATTCATTCTCTTCTCCCATGAAAGAAAGCTATATTTCAGCGGTAATCCAAGTGGAAATAAACAAGTTGTACGAATGGACTATTTCGTGGAATATGCCACTTAATGTTGACAAAAGTGGATTTATTCACATTGGTCGCTGTCTTAACTTAAATCTGACTGTACAGACACATACACTCAAACCTCTCAACACCGTTCGTGACCTGGGTTTAAGATATAGCAACAGTCTGAACTTTTCTGAACACATTATATCTCAAGTATCCAAAGCTAGAAAGCTCATCGGATTGATAATGATAAACTTCAATAATATCGAATCGAGATTGTTACTATACAGAAAATGTATCTTACCCATTCTTGAATATGGTATTTTAGTTTACAGTAATTGTAGACATAATGATCTGATTAGAATTGAAGGTGTTCAAAGAAAGTCCACCAAAGCTGTTCTGGGGTATTCCGATAACAAAGACTATTACCAAAGATGTCAACAACTCAACTTAGAACCTCTTTGGATCAGACGTATCAAATTAAATCTTGTATTTATCTACCGGCTCATTAACGGTATTTCCTACTCATCGGTATCCACCCCTTCATACCTTATAATATCATCCCACAATCTACGCAATAAGGAGAACATTCTAGCGATTCCAAGAACACACACAAACTTACGTCAGAATTTTTTCCTTATTCGCTACTCAACCATGTGGAACAGACTGCCAGTGAACCTCCGTTGCAGTGAAACCACAACCCGGTTCAAAAGTCTCCTTGACGATTTTCTTTCCGAAAGTGGATTATGTCACCTATTGAATATCAATGTATTCAATAATGATTTATACAAACAAGGTCCGTCATCTATTTAATTGCTTGAAAAGCAAAATAAAAACTTTAAATCTTTTCACGTCTATTTTTTATTATTTCTCTTTATCTTAATATATGAAGTCTGCTTATGTTCGTGTTTATCATTATTACCGTTATTAATATCATTATTAGTTCCCCGACACATTAGATATTCTCTTTATCTCTTCTTATCCTTCTAAACATATTTAACTCCAGATTGTCCTTTGAAATCATTTTGACTTTCATAACATCATTCTTAATTATTATTGCACAAATATTTATACTAATATCCGGTTTCATTCTGTATACTATTACATAAATCTAAATGTATTCATCCGAGTGCTTTAAAGGATTTTTATTTTTTTTTATTTTTTTTCAATTGCTGGTTTCATTCTGATGTTGATATTCATTACACAATTATTATTCTTATCATGGATGAACCTCTTCACTAAGTGTTCACTTCTTTTCTCTCTCTTCTTCCCTTCTAAATAAATCTTATTCTTAAGATTAATTAAAACACTAACTTGTGTTACATTTAAATTAACTTCTCAGATTCGTTTTATCTTCACTATGCATACATGACTCATACAGAGTGATATTTTATTATCCTTTTCACTTAATTGTGACTTTCATAGCATCACTCTGAACTATAACTGCACAAACATTTATTCTATTGTCATATCTTACTACAATGATAAATTATTTTTTGTTACTAATTTAACGATACACACATAGTCGTTTATTCTTCTTCTCTGTTCATAAACACGCCTATTAGACTGTTTGCTTATTTCACGTCTCCTTTATTTCTATTCCCTTTTTTTCTCCATTTCCTTCTTTAAACTCAATTCAATATTCTTCTCAATTACACAAACCCGATTTATTATTATTAATATTCTACTATTATTATTCTATTTTTAATTTTTTAAATACGGCAAGTATAATGCTAACATTATTGAAAATTGTGTATTATTGCATTTTCTGAAGAAACCCGAAATGGTTTCTTCACAACGCTTATGTACCCATAAGATGTTTGTGAATAATAATAATAATAACAAAATTTAGTTTGAGTCTCCTCTTCCATCAAGTGTCAATTGCAAATTTCTAACATTCTGACTTATTAGTCAGGGTACAGTCATTTCCAAGAATCCACATTTTAAATCATCTCTGTACTGATTCCAACCTTAATTTATTCCTTCGGCACACACTCCTTAGAATAAACGTGGAGTATTTTAGGAGTTGTCGAACACAATCTTTGCACATTAAAATACGTTGCTCATTGTTACAACTGTTTCGTGGTGTGCAACCTATTAGACGTTGACACTTGGACTTGTGTTTCAATACCTGTTCTGTAAACGACGAATCATAGGAGTACCTAAGTCACCAGTCTAATACTCTATGTAACTGAGATAACACCACAACATTTGTGGTCAGATCTAAGTTGAAAGATGCATTACCAAAACATATTCATACATATTTTAGTTGTTTTAAGCCTCAGTCGCCATTTCGAGCACTACTCCATCACTTTGTTAAGCTTCATGATGATGCAATTTAACACATTGTTTGGCTCATGAGGACAGAACGAATATGCTACCTAAAGATCATCCGCATACAGAAAGGGCTCACCCATGCAGAAGCATTCACAAACATCGTTTAGGAAAACTGAAAAGAGAAAGGGACCTAAGACACCACCTTGTATAACACCACTTCTAATAAGGACAGCGTACGACGATGAACAGTTAGTTTTAACAACTTCATGTCGGTTTTTGGGGACGGAATCAAACCAAACAATCAGAGGGTGTTGAACCCAGTAGGAAGTGAGCTTATCCACAAGATGTTGGTGGTTAACCATATCGAACGTTTTGGGGAGGTCCAGGTATAGCACCAAGACTAGAAATCCTTGATTATGCAGAGAATAGACTAAACTATTGAAGCCAAAGTGATATGTCATACAAGATTGATTTTTAGAAATCAACGTTGAGAATCAATAATAAATCTTCCAGCGAGTAAATAGTTGGAGAGTTCGGAAATAGCAATTTTTTCTATAACCCTAGATACGACGGCTGTAATATATATGACACTGGTTTACATGAACAACTAGTCAGAAAGATCGTACGAATGAATATTGTCAAAAGTTTCGATTTTAAATACTGCAAATCATTGTAATTACATGGTGGTTGTAAAATGTCGCCAGACAGAACAATGTCGAATACAGTTTCTTGCGATGAACTAATGATGGAACGGGCCAGAAACATTCCGATATGTCAGGTTGTAAGAGGACTGAGCGTGAATATAAATCATGTGAACAATAGTCACCTTGAATATCTGCACATCACAACAAAGTATTCTCCACTAAATGAAAGATAGAAGAATATGCACATTATAATTTACTCTGCTACTCAATTAAAAAATGTATTAATAGAAGTGTAATTGGAATGTTTTAACTATGAGAAATGCCTGAACGACTAATGAACTGATCGATTTTATGAGAGAAAGAGAAACATTGTCTTGCTGATAATCATCAGATTGACAGACTACTCCACAACTGTGTGTGATTTGATGGTATCGTGTGTATTGATTATTTTTATAGTCAATATGATCTAATTCAACATTCATTGTACCTGTCTACTAAACTCGCTTCATCGTTAATGAGATGTCATTGTAAATAATAGTACACTGGTATCGATTTGTGAATAACATTTTGTTGTGACCACGATTGTAGTTCCAGTGAATATCCGTGACGTGATGTGATGATTTTGTTCAAATGACAATCTAGTAAACATTTATCTTGTTATTTTCCAAGGATGCTTCTTGCCTCATGAATTTTGGATAAATGCACAGCTACCTAGTGCTAATATTTTTCTTATTTATTCTATTTGAAGCAGTCTATAGTCGCAATGCACAACTGAATGCATTTTGATTCTTCAAGCGATAGCACAGCGCTGGTAATTGTAATGTAATTGGTGTCCGTGTAAAAGTTGAAAACATCATCATTTTATTGCACGTTGTTGATCTCCTACACAAGTAATATTTTCACAGTCTGTCTATTTGCTGAACAGCCAGAATGATCAGATTTGTTGTTAGTGTTAATTATTGAATAGTTTACAGAAGAATTTCTGATTCTCTCTCTCGTTTTCCACTGGCGGATATGTATCTGGATTGCGACTCCTCTTTCGAATTACTAGTCAATAACTACAGATGAATAATTACACAAAATAAATTGATTTATTGATGAACAATCAAGAGTTAAATGTACTTAACATCATTTGACTTCATCTCGTCGCATCTTATATCTTATTGAAAGTGGTATATTACTCACTGAAATTCAGTTGTTGAAATTATATTGGGAGACGTTTATTTTGTTTGGCATGATACTAGGAATTTATGTGGCTTAAAATTCACGAAAGGGTGACGTTATTGACACGGAGTAGTGTGTGGTGGATGGTTCATTATGAAGCTCACTTTGACGTTATGAACATCAATCAATCAGTCTCTTCTTAAGGCTCACTCAAAACTGAGTAACTTCATTGGAATATCAAACTAGCGATATTCACATCCATCCAACTGACTGACATAATCACATTGAATAAACAGTCAAACGTTCGTCACATCGATTCTATAGATGTGAGAAGGAAATGTCTACTCATCTGAAGCAGGTTAACGGCTATATTATTCAATGGACGTCCAAAGACCATATGCAGAATCGAGTTAATCAAATATGTTCAAAGGCAGCAGATCACAAACTACTCCGCAGCTGGAGTCTTTGAAAAATCAATCATATACTTACTAACGCCTGCCACACCTCGTGGAGAAGCAAAGGCCACCCCCGGTATTCTCCATCAAACCCTGTTCTGGACAATGATTTACAGATCTTCCGTGATGCTACCCAATCTCTTTATGTAAGCTAGCAATTATGGACGCAATATGTTTATGGGATTTTCTGTTTTGCTCTCATATTCAGGATTCCAATAAAAACATTCCCAATGATGCAATATGCTTATTTCCGTAGTGTATGTAATATTCACCTCATGGGTCTCTTCCTAATTTACTTCTCAAAACAAAAGTTGATTTTCTCTCCTAATGACTCTGTTACTGACTGTTTCCGAACAACTGACATTCAGAATTCTGAGTAGACAGCCAAATGTCTGAATGAATATCAGTCAATCCGAAAGATTTTTAGTTGAATGAACTGAAGATTTCTGAATACTAACCATTCATTTTTATCACATTTAAAGCACACACATTGTAATGTTATCCTGCTGAATGAAACAGAGAAACATAATACTGCGATCAGTCTAGACAAGGTCCTCAATCGCCTCTTATCCATACATCGAATCCCGGACTTCTAAGTTCAGATGAGAATCCATTTGTCTCTATGATCTGAGACATTTCATTCCAATGCACGGTGGGAACGCGACCAGTTAGTGCACAGATGTCATCATATCACGTCACGGATATTCACTGGAACTACAATTGTGGTCAACACAAAAATGTTATTCACAAATCGGTACCAGTATACTATCATTTACAATGACATCTCATTACCGATAAATCGAGTTAGGTAGACAGGAACAATCAATGTCCAATTAGATCATATTGATTGTTTACTAACTTACTTACTTACTTACTTACTTACTTACGCCTGTTACTCATCGTGAAGGAGCACAAGCCGCTCATCATCATTCCCCATCCAAGCCTGTCCTAAGCAATTCTTTCCAGCTCCTTCCAGTTGATATTCATCCTTTTCATATCTGCTTCTATCACCCGACGTAATTTGTACTTTCGCCTTCCTCTTTCCCGATTCTTTTCAAGATTCAAGGTTGGGGCTTGTCTCGTGATGCAGTTTGATGATTTGCGTAATATATGTCCTATCCATTTCCATCGTCTTTCCTTAATTTCTTCGTCAGCTGGAAGCTGGTTTGTTCTCTCCCAGAGAAAGCTGTTGCTGATAGTATCCGACCAATTGATGCAGAGTTTCTTGTGTAGACAGCTGTTTATAAATACTTGTACCTTTCTGATGATGGTCGTTGTAGTTCTCCAAGTTTCAGCTCCACACAGTGGAACTGCCTTGACGTCGGTACTGAAGATTCTCACTTTGATATTGGTTGAAAATTGTTTTGAGTTGGATATGTTCTTCAATTGTAGGAATGCGTCCCTCGATTTGCTAATCCTCGCCTTTACGTCTGCATCTGAGCCTCCTTGTTCATCGATGATGCTTCACAGGTATTTGAAGAATTCTACATCTTCCAGAGTTTTGCCATCAACAGTGATTGGATTGCTGTTATCCGCTTTGAATTTGAAGACCACGGTTTTCCATTTGTGTATGTTGAAGCCTACGGATGCAGAGACTGCTGCTTCACTGGCTGTCTTTGTTTGCATTTGTTCGTGTGTATGCGATAGGTGTGCCAGGACATCTAATAGGTCCAAATCGTCTAATTGATTATGAGCTGTACATTGCAATCCGTGTTTTCCGTCAGATGTCGAGGTCCTCATAAGGAAGAGAGGGAGAGTGTCAACAGCCTTGTATGACTCCGGTTCTTCTTGGAATGCATCTGTCAGCTGTCCTCCATGCACGAACTTGCATTGTAGTCCGTCGTATGAGTTCCAGATAATATTGACAATCTTCTCAGGAACTCCGTAGTGTCGAAGAAGTTTCCATAACATCCTCCTATCCACACTGTCAAATGCCTTTTCATAGTCAATGAAGTTGATGTATAGTGACGAGTTCCACTCAACTGATTGTTCGACGATGATCCGTAGTGTCGCAATTTTGTCTGTACATGGTCTATCCTTACGGAATCCAGCTTATTGATCTCAAAGTTGGTCGTCTACTGCAACTTTCATCCGGTTCACCAACACTCTGTTGAAGACCGTCCGTTGTATTGACCGTAGTGTGATGCCTCTGTATTTTTCACATGTGCTCAGATCTCCTCACTTTGGAATCTTGACGAGGTGTCCTTCTTTCCAGTCCATCGACACTTGTTCCTCCCTCCAAATCTTTTTGAATAGAGGGTAAAGCATGTTTGTAGTTACTTCAACGTCTGACTTCAGTGCTTCAGCTGATATGTTGTCGAGTCCCACTGCTTTCCCGTTCTTCATTTGTCTGACGACCATTCTGATTTCTTCCTTCGTTGGTGGGTTGACGTCTATGGAAAGATCTGTGTGTGCTGCTTCGATGTCCGGTGGATTCATTGAAGTCGATCTATTCAAGAGTTCTTCAAAGTACTCTACCCATCTGTTTCTCTTTTATTGAATTTCAGTAACTGGTTTGCCTTCTTTATCTTTTGAGGTCATATTGACAATGGAAATAATCAATACACACGATACCATCAGTCACACACAGTTGTGGAGTAGTCTGTCAATCTGATGATTATCAGCAAGACAATGTTTCTCTTTCTCTCATAAAATCGATCAGTTCATTAGTCGTTCAGGCATTTCTCATAGTTAAAACATTCCAATTACACTTCTATTAATACATTTTTTAAATTGAGTAGCAGAGTAAATTATAATGTGTATATTCTTCTATCTTTCATTTAGTGACGAATACTTCGTCATGGTTTGCAGATATTCGGAGTGATCATCGTTCTGTCGAGTGACGTTTTACGACCAGCATGTAATGACAATGAATAAGTTGTATCAAACCTTTACCAAATTCGTGGAAATTTACTGATCGCGGTGCAGTATCTTAAATTGTAGGAGGCACTCTGTCAGCCTCAAGGTTCATAGTGTTAGTTCTCCATTCAAGGTGGTTGAAGAGTGACAGAAAACAACGAACCTTTCACTACTCGTGCATACCTTCGATGCATCAGATTACTAGACAACCCATCCTGTCCCATTTCATTGCTCTTCACAACCTGCATATATGTTCACAGTCAAAATCAGATGGATGGTTTTTCGATGAATGCAATCCAGATGAGATCGTCCAAGAAGAATATCGATACACATTTACGAGTTTATCTGTGAAAGAAACGATATTTTAGTCATTAGGAACATCGTGTATGAATCAACTCTCATGCAACCAAGTATATTTAAAATTCAATTTTGTCGGTCGCTTTCTACATATATACTACTAAAACTGTAAACGTGATAATGGCCATCACAGGGTCTATGTGAAAGCTATCTGTCATCAGTTATCTATTTCTGAACGCAATAACAATTAGATTAGAACAATAATTAAAGGAATTCCAGTCATTAGCGAAACACACGAAAATACCAACCACCATTGCGTGCCTTATCAAAATGAATGAAAATTATGATTCACACTAATACAATAGGATAATAATGAATTCTAATTGACGGGCCACTTGCAACAAGGATAGTTAAATGATATATCAGACAAGATTACCGTGATGGGAGCTTAAGCAACGATTTTATTGATTAGTCATGAACATAACTATCTGGTACAGTGATATGTGTACATTTATCAGTTGAACACGAATCGGTTTGCGTCATTGAAGACTGTTGAAGAAGATGTGGACTTTTAGATGTGGTACGAACTCAGACATATATTATTTGTGCTGCGAGTCTACTGATTATGATAATCGTAAAACGCTTTGTAAGCGGTATTTCAACGTATTGGATGATATCGTTTTCCTTGTAATTCCTCCAGTTGAAGTTAGAAAATCGGGTAGATTTCCACATTTTCAATTGAAATTCAGATTGCTCTCGAGTAGAGTGATTTTGTGTTGATTTAGAGTTCCGCTCGAGAGATCGTTAACCGCTTTTAGGTCACCAGAATCACTTTTTTCAATCATTGTTTTCTTCACGTTCACTAACTTGTTAACTCGCCTCTTACACCTGTAATGACCCTAATTAAGTGTCACCGCAAATAATGAAGTGACTGGCATATCATACCGATTCGGTCCAAGCGAACTTTGAGTGATTAGCGGTGTGAGGGTGCATTGTCAAGGATAACCAACATCTCGAACAGATTTGAACGGAGTAATTCTAACCTTCATCTTCACATATTTTCACGAAATCAACAATGCCTCGTGGTCATGTGGATATGCTTACGAACTTCTCCAGTCAAATATTTCAAAATGTCTACTCTTCAGGAAAAATGGCATAATGGTTTGTTAGTTTACACTGCAATGTGTGTTATCGTTCAACTCAAATTTATGCGTATTAAATAAAAAAGAAATATTAGTTCAGCAAAGAGTTGTCTTTTCGGCGAATTCATTTTCAAAGCTGTACAATCGCAAATATATATACTTGTTTTTACAGGGTGATAATAATACTGATAATAAACTTATGTTATACATGGTGAAAGCGAGGTTAAATAAACAAAGGTACAACCTCTTATTTTACCATGGTCTTAATGTTTTTGAAAAATTTCTTCTTCCTCATACTCTTGTTCTTCAACAGCCACCTGCTTCACCTCCCATCTTCCCTTGAAATGTTCTACCCTCAACCGGTTTGTTTTTATTCCCACGATCATTCCGATTACATTTCATCTCTGTTTCAACATTTTTGTTATTTTATCATGCTGAGCTATCCTTAACCGATGAATACCTAAGTCATTGTCTATCGAACTTTCCTTGTTTTTAAAAGTTCTTTTAATACCTTTGTTTATTTAACATCACTGTCACCATGTATAACATAAGTTTATTATCAGTATTTTTTTCACCCCGTAAAAACAAGTATATACATTTGCGATTGTACAGCTTTGAAAATGAATTCGCCGAAAAGAAAACTCTTCCCTGAACTAATCTTTCTTTCTTATTTAATGTCATAATGGGTGTATTCCGTTTATTTATGCGTATTATCAGTCACATTCAGGTATCTTGGCACACGTGTTCAAGGATTCGAAGCACTACGATAATCGCTCTTTTCTTTTAATGGAACTCGTTGACACGAAAACCGTACGCAAACGAACATTCGTTTCTTCAACGTCGGAGGGGATTTCTACTCATTCTTAGCGTCAATACTGTAAACATCTTTCTCGAAGAACATTAAGTCTAACTTGATATGTGAGATTTATACGCTGCTCAGCTCACTCACCACTGAAGTGAATGATGCTTACATCGCCCTAACACTTCCTATATTCGGTCAATCGTAATCTATAAATCATACTATGATATGCTGTGTATAAATGAAATTGAGGATTTGTGCTTGTTGAGTCTCGATGTTTGCTATTACGAAACCGTCAACCTATGCATCATTTCTGATCAAACCTAATTATTAAGCCATCAATTATTGACTCATCCGAAACAACGACGAATGTAGAAACAATGTTCACATTTCATAACAAATATCTTTATTAACTTATTATTAAAAACGAATTATTTAAAAAGAATAAAATGGAATAGAAATCTCCTTCAGATCATCATCGACTAAGTTATTGATGTTGAGAAGTAAACTTTAAGTAAACAGAATGTTCATTCACTCGTTTCACATTCGCAGTCAACATCGGGAGGTTTAGGATAAATCTCATGCATTTGGGAGATGACTGATTGATACGGGAGGTTGAGGAATGCCGACACCAGTGGGAGGTTTAATGCGTAGTCGAGGGTCATCAGGATTCGGACGATGATCATCAATTTCGGGACCTATTTGAGGGCCATTTTCCAAAAATGCTCTATCTTTGGAGGTATGGACAGCTGACTCGACGAACTGGATTATTGTAATGTGCACCATAAGCATCATGATGAGCATCTTGATATATCTCATTGTCAGACCGCTTGTTCTCACGTCAGATGAAGAAATTGGTGACTCTCGTGCTCGACTACAATGAAATATAAAATCAACTATCACATCGACGCTTATATACTCATGCTGTTTCAGATGACACTGATCAACACAGACAATAACACGTTGACACACACGTTTGTGGTTGGTCATGATTTGTTTATTCATTGAACGCAGTATGTACATACGGTCACAATTCGTTAGCGATTTGTTATTTTTTTTGTTATACACCGTTCGATAACGATGGAGAGCACAATTACAACAGAGTGAATGAATGGGTAATGAATGGGTATATCCAGCATTACTACAATATTTGTATTTTAGAACGGTCAACTTTATTTGTTTAACTTTCGAAATAATGTAAACAACTTAAAGAAAGATGTGTCAATAACTTCAGATTACCGGTGATTGCATTGTTGATATCTCAAGTTCAATTTTCACAACTCACAATCTAGATTCGTTCGTCCGAAATGTGCTTTTGCTTGTGGGTGCTTTAGTAAAACTTGATTATCATTAGATGCACTAGTTGACTTTCCGTTTGCTGGACTGTGCAGTATACCGATTGAGTTGTACTGTTCTGTTTTGATGTACGTGTAATTGGGAGGAGGAGAGGATGAATCGGTAGTTTATCAGTCGAGAGTTTGTTGGTGGTGGTAATGAGATGTTTGCAAATAAATATATCACTTCAGATTTGTATAACATATTTTGCAAATGATACCACTCCTAATACTACTACTATTACTCCTACGACCACTACTACAACCAATTCAACTACTAAAACTACTACTACTACTATTTCTACCACTACTTCTACTACTACGTCTACTATTTTGTGTGAAAGAAGGGAAAGGGTAACGACTTTTCAAACACAGACCACATATACAATTAACATTGCTTTTATTTCTGTTCACACCTCACACTAATGACAAACAAGTGCACTACAAATCTCTCCTGATGAATGTATTCAAAAGTGTACAAACATTTTGAAAAACTGTCGTGAACGCGTTAATAGTCAACTTGATTTCATTAAGCACACAATTTCCTTTTGATTAACACATTCATTTTTCCTATCTTTTCGATTGTCCCGAAATTCACTATTTACATTCCATAAGTCAAGGTATATGAGATGATTATGCATATAATCTGAAATTTATATTTACAGAATTCACGACAGCTTAAAGGCATCATCGGCTTGATATAAATTGTAACATAAAATGTGGAGAATAAACATGTGATTTGAGATGCTTTCAAGTTTGCTAGTTCAGAAATTGTTTAGGTAGTACACTTGCAAGATGTAGTACAGAAATGCACTGAATCCGTCGGCAACTTTTCATTCTTTCTAAGTGCACACTCTGTTGATTAATGAATGGTGCACCGAAGGTCATTTTCTGTGCAACAACAAATTCATTATAATCATCTGCAACTGGAGAAACTAAAACGGAAACAGAGAGCATGGAACAGCAAAACAAGAATTATTAAAATATAGCAATCAGGTCAACCATATTGCACTTGCCATGTGACTCAGTGATATGCTGTTCATCTAAGATATTATACATGCTAGTTAGGGTGGCCAGGGACGATGTTATCGTGAAAGAACAACAGTTAAGTCATCTCACTTAGTGAATTCAGTACCAGGAATGGCTGAACATCTAAGGTTCCTACAGTTTGACTTGTACAATAAAATACACTTACACATACTAGAACATTGAATGTATTTTCAGAGGAGCAGTGTGCATTAATGCAGCGAACAGAGGATGTGAGTGATTCTATCTTACGGATGATTTGTGGTAGATCATTCTAGAGTCTAGAAAATGTACAGGTAAAGTAATTCATAAAGAGGGACGATTTGGAATGGGTTTGTTTCACAAGTGGTAAAGAGTTACGGATGTCGAAATTAGACGTTTCTACAAATTGAATTACTTGATCAAATGTAAAGGATAGTTTGTCAAGCATTTTAAAGAAAACAACAAAATTTAGTTTGAGTCTCCTCTTCCATCAAGTGTCGATTACAAATTTATTGCATTTCGACTTACAAGTCAGGATACAGTCATTTCCAAGAATCCAAATTTTAAATCATCTCTGTACTGATTCCAACCTTAATTTATTCCTTCGGCACTCACACCTTAGAATAAACGTGGGGTATTCTAGGAGTGGTCGAACACAAACTTTGCACATTAAAATACGTTGCTCATTGTTACAACTGTTTCGTGGTGTGCAACCTATTAGACGTTGACACTTGGACTTGTGTTTCAATACCTGTTCTGTAAACGACGAATCATAGGAGTACCTAAGTCACCAGTCTAATACTCTATGTAACTGAGATAACACCACAACATTTGTGGTCAGATCTAAGTTGAATGATGCATTACCAAAACATATTCATACATGTTTTAGTTGTTTTAAGCCTCAGTCGCCATTTCGAGCACTACTCCATCACTTTGTTAAGCTTCATGATCATGCAATTTAACACATTGTTTGGCTCATGAGGACAGAACGAATAAGCTACCTAAAGATCATCCGCATACAGAAAGGGCTCACCCATGCAGAAGCATTCACAAACATCGTTTAGGAAAACTGAAAAGAGAAAGGGACCTAAGACACAACCGTGTGTAACACCACTTCTAATAAGGACAGCGTACGACGATGAACAGTTAGTTTTAACAACTTCATGTCGGTTTTTGGGGACGGAATCAAACCAAACAATCAGAGGATGTTGAACCCAGTAGGATGTGAACTTATCCACAAGAAGTTGGTGGTTAACCATATCGAACGTTTTGGGGAGGTCCAGGTATAGCACCAAGACTAGAAATCCTTGATTATGCAGAGAATAGACTAAACTATTGAAGCCAAAGTGATATGTCATACAAGATTGATTTTTAGAAATCAACGTTGAGAATCAATAATAAATCTTCCAGCGAGTAAATAGTTGGAGAGTTCGGAAATAGCAATTTTTTCTATAACCCTAGATACGACGGCTGTAATATTTATGGGCCGATAATTGTTCATGTCAGTCTTATCTCCAGATTTGTAACGTGATATGATTTACGCTGTTTTCCAATTGTAAGAGTAAGTAGCTGATTCTATAGAGATTTTAAGCAGCTTTATAAGAAGAAGTGAAACATCCAGTCGACGCCAAACATTGAGGTTAAGGGACCGAATTCCATTTTGCAGAAGAATGGTCTGTGAAAATGTGAGAACTAGCTTGACACCACTTTACTGTCAGTACCAGGAAACCTATTCAACACAGTGTTGTTGAACCGTACGAAAGATTCAGTCGACGCCCAACATTGAGTTTAAGAGGCCGAATTCCATATTGGTTGGCGGTGTACAGACCAAATCGCGACATTACGGATCATCGTTAAACAAACAGTTACATGGAACACGTCACTACACATCAAATTACCTCGCAAGCGAAAGCGTTTGATGACGTGAGTAAGACAACATTATGGAAACTTACTTGACATTATGTAGTGAGTGGCTGAATAGATCATGAACGTCATACGGAATTCATACGACGGACTACATTGCACAGTTTTGCATGAAAGACAGCTCACAGATACATTACATTTGAGGACTGGAGACAGAAGAAGCTGTTCACACTACCCTTCTTCTTCCTTCTTGTGGCTGGCTGCATTATGGAGACCTCGACATTTGAGTGAAAGCACAGAGTAAAATGAACAACTAGGAATCAATCGGAAGATTTGTACTTGACAGACGACCTCTCCCTTCTATGCCATACTCGTCAAGAAATACAGATGAAGACAACTAGTGTAGCAACAGCCTCTGTACACATTAGTAAGCCCTAACATACAGAAAGGAGAATGCATGAACATGAAAATCACCACACAGAACTCCAACACAATAACAATTGATGGAAAAACTCTGGAAAAAGACGGAACGTTTCATCTATCTGATTAACATCATAGATGAACATGGAAAATCTGATACTGACGTAAAGCCGAGGATTTGCAATGCAAGGACAGCACTAAAGCAGTTGATTAACATATGGAATTCAAAACAAATGTCTGTCATGTCATCTTACAGCTAAGATGAAGTTGTAACAAATGGTGCGTGTTTACTTAGAAGAGTTACTTATTTTCATCGATATATTCTATGACACACTGATATTATAAACAGGGGATGAATTTTCATATATTGGGATTTTAATGTGAGTAGTCCAGTATACCTTAAATTGTGAGTAAAACGTGAGTTACATTTTAAATAGACACTTTCTTGGAAACGATTGTGGCCTAAACCAATTTGACACTGGTTTCCATGAACAACTAGTCAGAAAGATCGTACGAATGAATATTGTCAAAAGTTTCGATTTTAAATACTGCAAATCATTGTAATTACATGGTGATTGTAAAATGTCGCTAGACAGAACAATGTCGAATACAGTTTCTTGCGATGAACTAATGATGGAACGGGCCAGAAACATTCCGATATGTCAGGTTGTAAGAGGACTGAGCGTGAATATAAATCATGTGAACAATAGTCACCTTGAATATCTGCAAACCAAAACGAAGTATTCTCCACTAAATGAAAGATAGAAGAATATGCACATTATAATTTACTCTGCTACTCAATTAAAAAATGTAATAATAGAAGTGTAATTGGAATGTTTTAACTATGAGAAATGCCTGAACGAATAATGAACTGATCGATTTTATGAGAGAAAGAGAAACATTGTCTTGCTGATAATCATCAGATTGACAGACTACTCCACAACTGTGTGTGATTTGATGGTATCGTGTGTATTGATTATTTTTATAGTCAATATGATCTAATTCAACATTCATTGTACCTGTCTACTAAACTCGCTTCATCGTTAATGAGATGTCATTGTCAATAATAGTACACTGGTATCGATTTGTGAATAACATTTTGCAGTTGACCACTTTTGTAACTCCAGTGAATATCCGTGACGTGATGTGATGATTTCGTTCAAATGACAATCTAGTTAATATTTATCCTGTTATTTTCCAAAGATGCTTCGTGCCTCATGAATTTGGATAAATGCACAGCTACCTAGTGCTAACAGTTTTCTAATTTATTCTATTTGAAACAGTCTATAGTCGCAATGCACAAATGAATGCATTTTGATTCTTCAAGCGATAGCACAGCGCTGGTAATTGTAATGTAATTGGTGTCCGTGTAAAAGTTGAAAACATCATCATTTTATCGCACGTTGTTGATCTCCTACACAAGTAATATTTTCACAGTCTGTCTATTTGCTGAACAGCCAGAATGATCAGATTTGTTGTTAGTGTTAATTATTGAATAGTTTACAGAAGAATTTCTGATTCTCTCTCTCGTTTTCCACTGGCGGATATGTATCTGGATTGCGACCCCTCTTTCGAATTACTAGTCAATAACTACAGATGAATAATTACACAAAATCAATTGATTTATTGATGAACAATCAAGAGTTAAATGTACTTAACAATATTTGACTTCATCTCGTCTCATCTTATATCTTATTGAAAGTGGTATATTACTCACTGAAATTCAGTTGTTGAAATTATATTGGGAGACGTTTATTTTGTTTGGCATGATACTAGGAATTTATGTGGCTTAAAATTCACGAAAGGGTGACGTTATTGACACGGAGTAGTGTGTGGTGGATGGTTCATTATGAAGCTCACTTTGACGTTATGAACATCAATCAATCAGTCTCTTCTTAAGGCTCACTCAAAACTGAGTAACTTCATTGGAATATCAAACTAGCGATATTCACATCCATCCAACTGACTGACATAATCACATTGAATAAACAGTCAAACGTTCGTCACATCGATTCTATAGATGTGAGAAGGAAATGTCTACTCATCTGAAGCAGGTTAACGGCTATATTATTCAATGGACGTCCAAAGACCATATGCAGAATCGAGTTAATCAAATATGTTCAAAGGCAGCAGATCACAAACTACTCCGGAGCTGGACTCTTTGAAAAATCAATCATATACTTACTAACGCCTGCCACACCTCGTGGAGAAGCAAAGGCCACCCCCGGTATTCTCCATCAAACCCTGTTCTGGACAATGATTTACAGATCTTCCGTGATGCTACCCAATCTCTTTATGTAAGCTAGCAATTATGGACGCAATATGTTTATGGGATTTTCTGTTTTCCTCTCATATTCAGGATTCCAATAAAGACATTCCCAATGATGCAAAATGATTATTTCCGTAGTGTATGTAATATTCACCTCATGGGTCTCTTCCTAGTTTACTTCTCAAAACAAAAGTTGATTTTCTCTCCTAATGACTCTGTTACTGACTGTTTCCGAACAACTGACATTCAGAATTCTGAGTAGACAGCCAAATGTCTGAATGAATATCAGTCAATCCGAAAGATTTTTAGTTGAATGAACTGAAGATTTCTGAATACTAACCATTCATTTTTATCACATTTAAAGCACACACATTGTAATGTTATCCTGCTGAATGAAACAGAGAAACATAATACTGCAATCAGTCTAGACAAGGTCCTCAATCGCCTCTTATCCATACATCGAATCCCGGACTTCTAAGTTCAGATGCGAAGCCATTTGTCTCTATGATTTGAGACATTTCATTCCAATGCACGGTGGGAACGCGACCAGTTAGTGCACAGATGTCATCATATCACATCACGGATATTCACTGTAACCACAATTGTGGTCAACACAAAAAAGTTATTCACAAATCTGTACCAGTATACTATCATTTACAATGACATCTCATTACCGATAAATCGAGTTAGGTAGACAGGAACAATCAATGTCCAATTAGATCATATTGATTATTTACTTACTTACTTACCTACTTACTTACTTACTTACTTACACCCTTTACTTCTCGTGAAGGAGCATAAGCCACTCATCATCATTCCCCATCCAACCCTGTCCTAAGCAATCCTTTCCAGCTCCTTCCAGTTGTTATTCATCCTTTTCATATCTGCTTCTATCACCCGACGTAATTTGTACTTTCGCCTTCCTCTTTCCCGATTCCTTTCCATCGTCTTTTCTTAAGTTCTTCGTCAGCTGAAAGCTTGTTTGTTCTCTCCCAGAGAAAGCTGTTGCTAATAGTATCCGACCAATGGATGCAGAGTTTCTTGTGTAGACAGCTGTACTTGTACTTGTACCTTTCTGATGATGGTCGTTGTAGTTCTCCAAGTTTCAGCTCCACACAGTAGAACTGCCTTGACGTCGGTATTGAAGATTCTCACTTTGATATTGGTTGAAAATTGTTTTGAGTTGGATATGTTCTTCAATTGTAGGAATGCGTCCCTCGATTTGCTAATCCTCGCCTTTACGTCTGCATCTGAGCCTCCTTGTTCATCGATGATGCTTCACAGGTATTTGAAGAATTCTACATCTTCCAGAGTTTTGCCATCAACAGTGATTGGATTGCTGTTATCCGCTTTGAATTTGAAGACCATGGTTTTCCGTTTGTTTATGTTGAGGCGTATGGATGCAGAGACTGCTGCTACACTGGCTGTCTTTGTTTGCATTTGTTCGTGTGTATGCGATAGGTGAGCTAGGTCATCTATCAGGTCCAAATCGACTAATTGATTATGAGCCGTACATTGCATTCCGTGTTTTCCGTCAGATGTCGAGGTCTTTATAATCCAGTCGACCACCGGAATAAGAAGGAAGGGAGAGAGACTAAACATCCTTGTATGACTCCGGTTCTTACTTGGAATGCATCTGTCAGCTGTCCTCCATGCACGAACTTGCATTGTAGTCCGTCGTATGAGTTCCAGATAATATTGACAATCTTCTCAGGAACTCCGTAGTGTCGAAGAAGTTTCCATAACATCCTCCTATCCACACTGTCAAATGCCTTTTCATAGTCAATGAAGTTGATGTATAGTGACGAGTTCCACTCAACTGATTGTTCGACGATGATCCGTAGTGTCGCAATTTTGTCTGTACATGGTCTATCCTTACGGAATCCAGCTTATTGATCTCAAAGTTGGTCGTCTACTGCAACTTTCATCCGGTTCACCAACACTCTGTTGAAGACCGTCCGTTGTATTGACCGTAGTGTGATGCCTCTGTATTTTTCACATGTGCTCAGATCTCCTCTCTTTGGAATCTTGACGAGGTGTCCTTCTTTCCAGTCCATCGACACTTATTCCTCCCTCCAAATCTTTTTGAATAGAGGGTAAAGCATGTTTGTAGTTACTTCAATGTCTGACTTCAGTGCTTCAGCTGATATGTTGTCGAGTCCCGCTGCTTTCCCGTTCTTCATTTGTCTGACGGCCATTCAGATTTCTTCCTTCGTTGGTGGGTTGACGTCTATGGAAAGATCTGTGTGTGCTGCTTCGATGTCCGGTGGATTCATTGAAGTCGATCTATTCAAGAGTTCTTCAAAGTACTCTACCCATCTGTTTCTCTTTTATTGAATTTCAGTAACTGGTTTGCCTTCTTTATCTTTGGAGGTCATATTGACAATGGAAATAATCAATACACACGATACCATCAGTCACACACAGTTGTGGAGTAGTCTGTCAATCTGATGATTATCAGCAAGACAATGTTTCTCTTTCTCTCATAAAATCGATCAGTTCATTAGTCGTTCAGGCATTTCTCATAGTTAAAACATTCCAATTACACTTCTATTAATACATTTCTTTTAATTGAGTAGCAGAGTAAATTATAATGTGTATATTCTTCTATCTTTCATTTAGTGACGAATACTTCGTCATGGTTTGCAGATATTCGGAGTGATCATCGTTCTGTCGAGTGACGTTTTACGACCAGCATGTAATGACAATGAATAAGTTGTATCAAACCTTTACCAAATTCGTGGAAATTTACTGATCGCGGTGCAGTATCTTAAATTGTAGGAGGCACTCTGTCAGCCTCAAGGTTCATAGTGTTAGTTCTCCATTCAAGGTGGTTGAAGAGTGACAGAAAACAACGAACCTTTCACTACTCGTGCATACCTTCGATGCATCAGATTACTAGACAACCCATCCTGTCCCATTTCATTGCTCTTCACAACCTGCATATATGTTCACAGTCAAAATCAGATGGATGGTTTTTCGATGAATGCAATCCAGATGAGATCGTCCAAGAAGAATATCGATACACATTTACGAGTTTATCTGTGAAAGAAACGATATTTTAGTCATTAGGAACATCGTGTATGAATCAACTCTCATGCAACCAAGTATATTTAAAATTCAATTTTGTCGGTCGCTTTCTACATATATACTACTAAAACTGTAAACGTGATAATGGCCATCACAGGGTCTATGTGAAAGCTATCTGTCATCAGTTATCTATTTCTGAACGCAAGAACAATTAGATTAGAACAATAATTAAAGGAATTCCAGTCATTAGCGAAACACACGAAAATACCAACCAGTATTGCGTGCCTTATCAAAATGAATGAAAATTATGATTCACACTAATACAATAGGATAATAATGAATTCTAATTGACGGGCCACTTGCAACAAGGATAGTTAAATGATATATCAGACCAGATTACCGTGATGGGAGCTTAAGCAACGAATTTATTGATTAGTCATGAACATCCAGATAGTTATGTTCATGTGTACATTTATTAGTTGAACACGAATCGATTTGCGTCATTGAAGACTGTTGAAGAAGATGTGGACTTTTAGTTGTGGTACGAACTCAGACATCTATTATTTGTGCTGCGAGTCTACTGATTATGATAATCGTAAAACGCTTTCAACGTGTTGGATGATATCGTTTTCCTTGTAATTCCTCCAGTCGAAGTTAGAAAATCGGGTAGATTTCCACATTTTCAATTGAAATTCAGATTGCTCTCGAGTAGAGTGATTTTGTGTTGATTTAGAGTTCCGCTCGAGAGATCGTTAACCGCTTTTAGGTCACCAGAATCACTTTTTTCAATCATTGTTTTCTTCACCTTCACTAACTTGTTAACTCGCCTCTTACACCTGTAATGACCCTAATTAAGTGTCACCGCAAATAATGAAGTGACTGGCATATCATACCGATTCGGTCCAAGCGAACTTTGAGTGATTAGCGGTGTGAGGGTGCATTGTCAAGGATAACCAACACCTCGAACAGATTTGAACGGAGTAATTCTAACCTTCATCTTCACATATTTTCACGAAATCATGCTGAGCTATCCTTAACCGATGAATACCTAAGTCATTAACTATCGAACTTTCCTTGTTTTTAAAAGTTCTTTCAATACCTTTGTTTATTTAACATCACTGTCACCATGTATAACATAAGTTTATTATCAGTATTTTTTTCACCCCGTAAAAACAAGTATATACATTTGCGATTGTACAGCTTTGAAAATGAATTCGCCGAAAAGAAAACTCTTCGCTGAACTTATCTTTCTTTCTTATTTAATGTCATAATGGGTGTATTCCGTTTATTTATGCGTATTATCAGTCACATTCAGGTATCTTGGCACACGTGTTCAAGGATTCGAAGCACTACGATAATCGCTCTTTTCTTTTAATGGAACTCGTTGACACGAAAACCGTACGCAAACGAACATTCGTTTCTTCAACGTCGGAGGGGATTTCTACTCATTCTTAGCGTCAATACTGTAAACATCTTTCTCGAAGAACATTAAGTCTAACTTGATATGTGAGATTTATACGCTGCTCAGCTCACTCACCACTGCAGTGAATGATGCTTACATCGCCCTAACACTTCCTATATTCGGTCATTCGTAATCTATATATCATACTATGATATGCTGTGTATAAATGAAATTGAGGATGTGTGCTTGTTGAGTCTCGATGTTTGCTATTACGAAACCGTCAACCTATGCATCATTTCTGATCAAACCTAATTATTAAGCCATCAATTATTGACTCATCCGAAACAACGACGAATGTAGAAACAATGTTCACATTTCATAACAAATATCTTTATTAACTTATTATTAAAAACGAATTATTTAAAAAGAATAAAATGGAATAGAAATCTCCTTCAGATCATCATCGACTAAGTTATTGATGTTGAGAAGTAAACTTTAAGTAAACAGAATGTTCATTCACTCGTTTCACATTCGCAGTCAACATCGGGAGGTTTAGGATAAATCTCATGCATTTGGGAGATGACTGATTGATACGGGAGGTTGAGGAATGCCGACACCAGTGGGAGGTTTAATGCGTAGTCGAGGGTCATCAGGATTCGGACGATGATCATCAATTTCGGGACCTATTTGAGGGCCATTTTCCAAAAATGCTCTATCTTTGGAGGTATGGACAGCTGACTCGACGAACTGGATTATTGTAATGTGCACCATAAGCATCATGATGAGCATCTTGATATATCTCATTGTCAGACCGCTTGTTCTCACGTCAGATGAAGAAATTGGTGACTCTCTTGCTCGACTACAATGAAATATAAAATCAACTATCACATCGACGCTTATATACTCATGCTGTTTCAGATGACACTGATCAACACAGACAATAACACGTTGACACACACGTTTGTGGTTGGTCATGATTTGTTTATTCATTGAACGCAGTATGTACCAACGGTCACAATTCGTTAGCGGATTGGTAGTTTGTATGTTATACACCGTTCGATAACGATGGAGAGCACAATTACAACAGAGTGAATGAATGGGTAATGAATGGGTATATCCAGCATTTGGCGACCGATCACCACATCCTACTTGATGTGCATGATCAAGTCATGTTCAATTGGGAGTACGAAGATCGGTGATGAGAATGGGCGACGAACGGGCAATCTTAGGTTTTTATATAGCTGAAATTGGGGATTTGTGTGAATGGATATGTGTTGAAATATGACTGATTGAAATGTGATGATACAATGGATTGTTTGCTATATTATAAAACGAAGATCCATTAATCGGCATGTTACCTGTGAATGAAATATCTTGAGAATCCGACTCTGGAAGTGCTGAATGGTGTTTTTATGTGTGTAACACGGAGTTGATGAGTCGTTTGGCAACAAAAGTTACGTCCTGGAATACTTGTAGAATTTATGGTCTTCTATGATATTAGTACTGCTCTAATAATAGACCTAATCCTAAACTTGTAGATTTGTCATGATATGACTGCCTAATCTATAAGATCTTACGTGGAAGTCACATCATCGACTACACCAACTCACTGTATCGTATCAATTACCAATACATGATGTAGAACAAGGTTAGGCTAGAGAAAGAACAATATATTTAATATGAAAAGAAGATATAAGGTAACATTCAGCAGAGACCACGCCTGCATGGCCGAGCCATGCCGTTCGACCAACTCTAGTCTATTCAATTCATTATTCGCGCCTTCTCCAACGTTAGGTATTTCTTCGCGTTAAATATTGAATACATATTTTCCGAGTAATCTCGTATTCAGCTTTGAGGATTGTGTGGTTATGGTCCAATGCCACTACACTACTCTCCCACCAGAATCAACGTGGTGTTGGTTCGATACCAAATTGGATGGCACTGTAGTGTCCCGAAGATTACCAAGACTAGTAATAATCCTCCGGGTGATGACAAGCTGAAAGATAAATCAAAAAGAAGACGGCAGCATCTGGTCGGGAAATACATGTAATAATTTAAAAATATTTGCCTTCATGCTTAACACGCTTACAATGAAAAATTGAGTGATTATTTGAGCTATAAAAAATGGGATTACAATAATAATAGTAATAATAAAACGATGCGTGTTAATAGCCGTTGGTTGATAACTTAACGTATAGATAGTAAGTATTTTGTGTTTAGAAATATTAAAGTTATGAATATTGTAGAAATGTTAATATTAGAACTACTTTTAGTCTAACTTATGAAATCAAATAACGATTATGCCGGTAAGTTGTCCATATGAGTCGATTTCCAATTGCATCTGTATTTGTAGGCTAACTGAAGGAACAAAAGTATTACCGTGGAGAAGAATTCCAACTAGTGTTCCAGTTAGTTTGATACGGTTTATTTAGTTACGGGGAGATTTTCTCAACCCCATGTTTACCTGACCGTGATAGAATTTAGTATACTACTAATACACATGAATGGTTATCAAAACAAAATTTAAATACGTGAGTGATAATTATGTGAATTTTGGACAGATAGCTAGAAACAAATCGTTAAACATGAGTGTATTCGTAAGAGACATGCTTTAGACTCAATGTTCTGATCTGCGGCAGACTATTTATTTATATCTATACTTGCCGGCTGATTGGGTATACAAGTTAGTTGAAAGTATGCAGTTTATCATAAGGCGGAATACGATTTAATTGAGATATAGTGGTTATACGTTATTGAAATTAGTTAAACCTATGTGTCATATTACAAAGCGATGTGGTGCTGCAAGGTGTATTTGGCTAAATAAGCTTTTACAAGATGATTAACAGTGAGAGATGCTCATGTGATTATCAGGAAGAACATAAGTTGTAACCAAGGGGAGTACACTCCCAACTGACGTCTATGATAATGGCTTGAACCTTAGTCAGTGTTGTGGTAAATTCGACATTAATGTTTTCAGATTGCAGGAGATTCGCTGTACTGCTTATACTGATTATTTGCATGCATGATTGTGTCGCTAAACCATCAATTAGACTGGCAAGGTTTTGGGATATTTACTGAATGAGCAACTGATAGAGAAACATACTGTAATCATCTGTAGTGAATGAAGATAAAAGAAAAACAACACCAGTGATAATCATAAGTCAATTTGCTGACTTATTTTGTTAATAGTTTCATTAATTTTATCAATCATATTACGTGATTGTCAAGTCATGACAATGCTTTATGAAGATATCCTGAAACTATTATGTTTAATTAGTTATAGTGTTGATTGAAGATTGGCCAATGGGAAAATAGGCATTGCTGCTTTAGGTGATTCGAAATCATCAGAAATTTGTAACGTTAAAGAATCCGAGACGCCTAATTTAATTATAAATTTCAATTCAGAAATATTTGTTTAATGTTAATTCCAGTAGGCTACGGAGTTTTGATTTTAAAAGTTTGTTCAACCAACAACTACCTGAGGATTTAGTAATTTTACTAATGCAGTTGATAGTACCTAACTTTTTAATCTTATCATCTAAACTATGTTCGTATTTTAGGCTGCTAATATGATAAACCAATCCATAAACCCAAATACGATTAGCAACAACGACTATGATGGGTTCATTATTAAATGTTAAAGGCGATCCAGATGATTTCTAAATTTAGAAGACATGGAGATATAGTGTAACGTATGTATGGGCCAGGTTAACATGCAGGTTGTTGACGTTTATGACGATTTAAAAATAATGAACATGACCAGACAAGTAATTTTAAAGTTCAGACTGCTTGTGAAACTTCAGGCAGGAATCTGAAGCGTTATAAACATTCCATAAGAAGTTACTGCATTTAGCCTAGGGACACTTACAAATATATGGTAAAAGCAACTGGAAAACATACACATATTTAGTACAAAAAATTATTAAGTAAAATAGTTGAACTCGCCTAGGTTATTTTTGAGAATTAGATTATTCAGTGGACGACATATACAACGCCATACGTGAGGAGTAGTAATGATGCAAAAGTATCCAGAATAAAACATGCAGTATGGCAATTAATTCCAGGGTGCTAGATGCTGTTGACATTTTTGCCACTCGCTCGGATCAAAACAATCGAATGAATCCAGATAATTATGTGGTTGTCATTGAACGAGCCATGTTTTTGGAGAAGTGATTCTTTGTTGTTTGGCAATGGAACTCGAGAATATGAAATTAGGCAGGCAGTGGTCAGAAGAAAAGATATTACAGGAGAGTGCATAGTTTGAAACAGGATGAAGTGTTAAGTGAAGGAACAATAAGAATTAGGTCCAGATAACTATTCAATCCTTGATTGCATTGTTAGCCAATGTATATTTACGTTATTTACAGGTCATATTTGCTAGAGCTTTATGTTTAAACAAGTCTATGTCGCTGAAGCATGTAAATGCTATTAAAGCTTGTTAACGAACCATCAAGGCTAATTAGTTAATTTAGACGACCAGATTTTATTATCGATTGACCTAGTACGTTATGAGTACTCAGTATAACATTACGATAATACACGTGAGCATTAATCAGAGAACTATTAGAATAATGGGTTTACACAAATAAAAATCGATTGAGAAGGTTAAGGTGGATATAAGGATTAACAATAATAGGTTGCGTTTCTTTAGTTGGGTTCACCAATGTAGAACTTTAGGCAGGAATATGACTGCCTAATCTATAAGATCTTACGTGGAAGTCACATCATCGACTACACCAACTCACTGTATCGTATCAATTACCAATACATGATGTAGAACAAGGTTAGGCTAGAGAAAGAACAATATATTTAATATGAAAAGAAGATATAAGGTAACATTCAGCAGAGACCACGCCTGCATGGCCGAGCCATGCCGTTCGACCAACTCTAGTCTATTCAATTCATTATTCGCGCCTTCTCCATCGTTAGGTATTTCTTCGCGTTAAATATTGAATACCTATTTTCCGAGTAATCTCGTATTCAGCTGTGAGGATAGTGTGGCTATGATCCAATGCCACTACATACTCACTGTTTTCAGTTAAGTGATTATGTATTTTTAGCACCAACAATATGTGCTGCCGGTCACAGTGTGTTCATACACAAGTCAGGCATGGAAATACACTTCATCTTGTATTCTGTAAGGATATCTATTCACTATCAATATACGTATGCACAGATTTTGAAGGCGGTCTCCATAAAATAGTAGTTGATTAAGTTGCAAGCTGTCACATTTAAGACATCCTAAACAAAATGCTAATCAATTTAAAGAGTATAAACCTGCTGATTGAGGCTTTATGGACTCTCTTGCATAAAGAAAACGCAATTTGCATGACATAATCTGTTTGTATAGAACAAATCAAAAATGGATGTTTGTGATGACTTGCTGTTTCATTACTACAATGTTTGTATTTTAGAACGGTCAACTTTATTTGTTTAACTTTCGAAATAATGTAAACAATTTAAAGAAAGATGTGTCAATAACTTCAGATTACCGGTGATTGCATTGTTGATATCTCAAGTTCAATTTTCACAACTCACAATCTAGATTCGTTCGTCCGAAATGTGCTTTTGCTTGTGGGTGCTTTAGTAAAACTTGATTATCATTAGATGCACTAGTTGACTTTCCGTTTGCTGGACTGTGCAGTATACCGATTGAGTTGTACTGTTCTGTTTTGATGTATGTGTAATTGGGAGGAGGAGAGGATGAATCGGTAGTTTATCAGTCGAGAGTTTGTTGGTGGTGGTAATGAGATGTTTGCAAATAAATATATCACTTCAGATTTGTATAACATATTTTGCAAATGATACCACTCCTAATACTACTACTATTACTCCTACGACCACTACAGAATTCACGACAGCTTAAAGGCATCATCGGCCTGATATAATTTGTAACATAAAATGTGGAGAATAAACATGTGATTTGAGATTCTTTTAACTTTGCTAGTTCAGAAATTGTTTAGGTAGTACACTTGCAAGATGTAGTACAGAAATGCACTGAATCCGTCGGCAACTTTTCATTCTTTCTAAGTGCACACTCTGTTGATTAAGGAATGGTGCACCGAAGGTCATTTTCTGTGCAACAACAAATTCATTATAATCATCTGCAACTGGAGAAACTAAAACGGAAACAGAGAGCATGGAACAGCAAAACAAGAATTATTAAAATATAGCAATCAGGTCAACCATATTGCACTTGCCATGTGACTCAGTGATATGCTGTTCATCTAAGATATTATTCAAGCTAGTTAGAGTGGCCAGGGACGATGTTAACGTAAAAGAACAACAGTTAAGTCATCTCACTTAGTGAATTCAGTAGCAGGAATGGCTGAAAATCTAAGGTTCCTACAGTTTCACTTGTACAATAAAATACACTTACACATACTAGAACATTGAATGTATTTTCAGAGGAGCAGTGTGCATTAATGCAGCGAACAGAGGATGTGAGTGATTCTATCCTACGGATGATTTGTGGTAGATCATTCTAGAGTCTAGAAAATGTACAGGTAAAGTAATTCATAAAGAGGGACGATTTGGAATGGGTTTGTTTCACAAGTGGCAAAGAGCTACGTATGTCGAAATTAGACGTTTCTACAAATTGAATTACTTGATCAAATGTAAAGGATAGTTTGTCAAGCATTTTAAAGAAAACAACAAAATTTAGTTTGAGTCTCCTCTTCCATCAAGTGTCGATTGCAAATTTATTACATTTCGACTTACAAGTCAGGATACAGTCATTTTCAAGAATCCAAATTTTAAATCATCTCTGTACTGATTCCAACCCTAATTTATTCCTTCGGCACACACTCCTTAGAATAAACGTGGAGTATTCTAGGAGTGGTCGAACACAAACTTTGCACATTAAAATACGTTGCTCATTGTTACAACGGTTTCGTGGTGTGCAACCTATTATACGTTGACGTCCCCAGTCCAATACTCTATGTAACTGAGATAACACCACACTATTTGTGGTCAGATCTAAGTTGATGGAAAAATTCTGGAAATAGACGGAACGTTTCATCTATCTGATTAACATCATAGATGAACATGGAAAATCTGATACTGACGTAAAGCCGAGGATTTGCAATGCAAGGACAGCACTAAAGCAGTTGATTAACATATGGAATTCAAAACAAATGTCTGTCATGTCATCTTACAGCTAAGATGAAGTTGTAACAAATGGTGCGTGTTTACTTAGAAGAGTTACTTATTTTCATCGATATATTCTATGACACACTGATATTATAAACAGGGGATGAATTTTCATATATTGGGATTTTAATGTGAGTAGTCCAGTATACCTTAAATTGTGAGTAAAACGTGAGTTACATTTTAAATAGACACTTTCTTGGAAACGATTGTGGCCTAAACCAATTTGACACTGGTTTCCATGAACAACTAGTCAGAAAGATCGTACGAATGAATATTGTCAAAAGTTTCGATTTTAAATACTGCAAATCATTGTAATTACATGGTGATTGTAAAATGTCGCTAGACAGAACAATGTCGAATACAGTTTCTTGCGATGAACTAATGATGGAACGGGCCAGAAACATTCCGATATGTCAGGTTGTAAGAGGACTGAGCGTGAATATAAATCATGTGAACAATAGTCACCTTGAATATCTGCAAACCAAAACGAAGTATTCTCCACTAAATGAAAGATAGAAGAATATGCACATTATAATTTACTCTGCTACTCAATGAAAAAAATGTATTAATAGAAGTGTAATTGGAATGTTTTAACTATGAGAAATGCCTGAACGACTAATGAACTGATCGATTTTATGAGAGAAAGAGAAACATTGTCTTGCTGATAATCATCAGATTGACAGACTACTCCACAACTGTGTGTGATTTGATGGTATCGTGTGTATTGATTATTTTTATAGTCAATATGATCTAATTTAACATTCATTGTACCTGTCTACTAAACTCGCTTCATCGTTAATGAGATGTCATTGTAAATAATAGTACACTTGTATCGATTTGTGAATAACATTTTGCTGTTGACCACTATTGTAACTCCAGTGAATATCCGTGACGTGATGTGATGATTTCGTTCAAATGACAATCTAGTTAATATTTATCCTGTTATTTTCCAAAGATGCTTCGTGCCTCATGAATTTGGATAAATGCACAGCTACCTAGTGCTAACAGTTTTCTAATTTATTCTATTTGAAACAGTCTATAGTCGCAATGCACAAATGAATGCATTTTGATTCTTCAAGCGATAGCACAGCGCTGGTAATTGTAATGTAATTGGTGTCCGTGTAAAAGTTGAAAACATCATCATTTTATTGCACGTTGTTGATCTCCTACACAAGTAATATTTTCACAGTCTGTCTATTTGCTGAACAGCCAGAATGATCAGATTTGTTGTTAGTGTTAATTATTGAATAGTTTACAGAAGAATTTCTGATTCTCTCTCTCGTTTTCCACTGGCGGATATGTATCTGGAGTGCGACTCCTCTTTTGAATTACTAGTCAATAACTACAGATGAATAATTACACAAAATCAATTGATTTATTGATGAACAATCAAGAGTTAAATGTACTTAACAATATTTGACTTCATCTCGTCTCATCTTATATCTTATTGAAAGTGGTATATTACTCACTGAAATTCAGTTGTTGAAATTATATTGGGAGACGTTTATTTTGTTTGGCATGATACTAGGAATTTATGTGGCTTAAAATTCACGAAAGGATGACGTTATTGACACGGAGTAGTGTGTGGTGGATGGTTCATTATGAAGCTCACTTTGACGTTATGAACATCAATCAATCAGTCTCTTCTTAAGGCTCACTCAAAACTGAGTAACTTCATTGGAATATCAAACCAGCGATATTCACATCCATCCAACTGACTGACATAATCACATTAAATAAACAGTCCAACGTTCGTCACATCGATTCTATAGATGTGAGAAGGAAATGTCTACTCATCTGAAGCAGGTTAACGGCTATATTATTCAATGGACGTCCAAAGACCATATGCAGTATCGAGTTAATCAAATATGTTCAAAGGCAGCAGATCACAAACTACTCCGGAGCTGGACTCTTTGAAAAATCAATCATATACTTACTAACGCCTGCCACACCTCGTGGAGAAGCAAAGGCCACCCCCGGTATTCTCCATCAAACATTGTTTGCGACAATGATTTACAGATCTTCCGTGATGCTACCCAATCTCTTTATGTATACTATCAATTATCGACGCAATATGTTTATGGGATTTTCTGTTTTCCTCTCATATTCAGGATTACAATAAAAACATTCGCAATGATGCAATATGAATATTTCAGTAGTGTATATAATATTCACCTCATGGGTCTCTTCCTAATTTACTTCTCAAAACAAAAGTGGATTTTTCGCTCCTAATGACTCTGTTACTGACTGTTTCCGAACAACTGACATTCAGAATTCTGAGTAGACAGCCAAATGTCTGAATGAATATCAGTCAATCCGAAAGATTTTTAGTTGAATGAACTGAAGATTTCTGAATACTAACCATTCATTTTTATCACATTTAAAGCACACACATTGTAATGTTATCCTGCTGAATGAAACAGAGAAACATAATACTGCAATCAGTCTAGACAAGGTCCTCAATCGCCTCTTATCCATACATCGAATCCCGGACTTCTAAGTTCAGATGCGAAGCCATTTGTCTCTATGATTTGAGACATTTCATTCCAATGCACGGTGGGAACGCGACCAGTTAGTGCACAGATGTCATCATATCACGTCACGGATATTCACTGGAACTACAATTGTGGTCAACACAAAAATGTTATTCACAAATCGGTACCAGTATACTATCATTTACAATGACATCTCATTAACGATGAATCGAGTTAGGTAGACAGGAACAATCAATGTCCAATTAGATCATACTGCTTATTTACTAACTAACTAACTAACTAACTTACTTACTTACCTACTTACTTACTTACTTACTTACTTACTCACTTACTTACTTACTTACTTACTTACTTACTTACGCCTGCTACATCTCGTGAAGGAGCACAAGCCGCTCATCATCATTCCCCATCCAACCCTGTCCTAAGCAATCCTTTCCAGCTCCTTCCAGTTGTTATTCATCCTTTTCATATCTGCTTCTATCACCCGACGTAATTTGTACTTTCGCCTTCCTCTTTCCCGATTCCTTTCCATCGTCTTTTCTTAAGTTCTTCGTCAGATGAAAGCTTGTTTGTTCTCTCCCAGAGAAAGCTGTTGCTAATAGTATCCGACCAATGGATGCAGAGTTTCTTGTGTAGACAGCTGTACTTGTACTTGTACCTTTCTGATGATGGTCGTTGTAGTTCTCCAAGTTTCAGCTCCACACAGTAGAACTGCCTTGACGTCGGTATTGAAGATTCTCACTTTGATATTGGTTGAAAATTGTTTTGAGTTGGATATGTTCTTCAATTGTAGGAATGCGTCCCTCGATTTGCTAATCCTCGCCTGCACGTCTGCATCTGAGCCTCCTTGTTCATTGATGATGCTTCACAGGTATGTGAAGAATTCTACATCTTCCAGAGTTTTGCCATCAACAGTGATTGGATTCCTGTTATCCGCTTTGAATTTGAAGACCACGGTTTTCCATTTTCGTATGTTGAGGACTACGGATGCAGAGACTGCTGCAACACTGGCTGTCTTTGTTGATGTATAGTGACGAGTTCCACTCAACTGATTGTTCGGCGATGATCCGTTGTGTCGCAATTTTGTCTGTACATGGTCTATCCTTACGGAATCCAGCTTATTGATCTCAAAGTTGGTCGTCTACTGCAACTTTCATCCGGTTCACCAACACTCTGTTGAAGACCGTCCCTTGTATTGACCGTAATGTAATGCCTCTGTATTTTTCACATGTGCTCAGATCTCCTCACTTTGGAATCTTGACGAGGTGTCCTTCTTTCCAGTCCATCGACACTTATTCCTCCCTCCAAATCTTTTTGAATAGAGGGTAAAGCATGTTTGTAGTTACTTCAATGTCTGACTTCAGTGCTTCAGCTGATATGTTGTCGAGTCCCACTGCTTTCCCGTTCTTCATTTGTCTGACGACCATTCTGATTTCTTCCTTCGTTGGTGGGTTGACGTCTATGGAAAGATCTGTGTGTGCTGCTTCGATGTCCGGTGGATTCATTGAAGTCGATCTATTCAAGAGTTCTTCAAAGTACTCTACCCATCTGTTTCTCTTTTATTGAATTTCAGTAACTGGTTTGCCTTCTTTATCTTTTGAGGTCATATTGACAATGGAAATAATCAATACACACGATACCATCAGTCACACACAGTTGTGGAGTAGTCTGTCAATCTGATGATTATCAGCAAGACAATGTTTCTCTTTCTCTCATAAAATCGATCAGTTCATTAGTCGTTCAGGCATTTCTCATAGTTAAAACATTCCAATTACACTTCTATTAATACATTTTTTAAATTGAGTAGCAGAGTAAATTATAATGTGTATATTCTTCTATCTTTCATTTAGTGGCGAATACTTCGTCATGGTTTGTAGATATTCGGAGTGATCATCGTTCTGTCGAGTGACGTTTTACGACCAGCATGTAATGACAATGAATAAGTTGTATCAAACCTTTACCAAAGTCGTGGAAATTTACTGATCGCGGTGCAGTATCTTAAATTGTAGGAGGCACTCTGTCAGCCTCAAGGTTCATAGTGTTAGTTCTCCATTCAAGGTGGTTGAAGAGTGACAGAAAACAACAAACCTTTCACTACTCGTGCATACCCTCGATGCAACAGATTACTAGACAACCCATCCTGTCCCATTTCATTGCTCTTCACAACCTGCATATATGTTCACAGTCAAAATCAGATGGATGGTTTTTCGATGAATGCAATCCAGATGAGATCGTCCAAGAAGAATATCGATACACATTTACGAGTTTATCTGTGAAAGAAACGATATTTTAGTCATTAGGAACATCGTGTATGAATCAACTCTCATGCAACCAAGTATATTTAAAATTCAATTTTGTCGGTCGCTTTCTACATATATACTACTAAAACTGTAAACGTGATAATGGCCATCACAGGGTCTATGTGAAAGCTATCTGTCATCAGTTATCTATTTCTGAACGCAATAACAATTAGATTAGAACAATAATTAAAGGAATTCCAGTCATTAGCGAAACACACGAAAATACCAACCACCATTGCGTGCCTTATCAAAATGAATGAAAATTATGATTCACACTAATACAATAGGATAATAATGAATTCTAATTGACGGGCCACTTGCAACAAGGATAGTTGAATGATATATCAGACCAGATTACCGTGATGGGAGCTTAAGCAACGATTTTATTGATTAGTCATGAACATAACTATCTGGTACAGTGATATGTGTACATTTATTAGTTGAACACGAATCGGTTTGCGTCATTGAAGACTGTTGAAGAAGATGTGGACTTTTAGTTGTGGTACGAACTCAGACATCTATTATTTGTGCTGCAAGTCTACTGATTATGATAATCGTAAAACGCTTTGTAAGCGGTATTTCAACGTATTGGATGATATCGTTTTCCTTGTAATTCCTCCAGTCGAAGTTAGAAAATCGGGGAGATTTCCACATTGTCAATTGAAATTCAGATTGCTCTCGAGTAGAGTGATTTTGTGTTGATTTAGAGTTCCGCTCGAGAGATCGTTAACCGCTTTTAGGTCACCAGAATCACTTTTTTCAATCATTGTTTTCTTCACCTTCACTAACTTGTTAACTCGCCTCTTACACCTGTAATGACCCTAATTAAGTGTCACCGCAAATAATGAAGTGACTGGCATATCATACCGATTCGGTCCAAGCGAACTTTGAGTGATTAGCGGTGTGAGGGTGCATTGTCAAGGATAACCAACACCTCGAACAGATTTGAACGGAGTAATTCTAACCTTCATCTTCACATAATTTCACGAAATCAACAATGCCTCGTGATCATGTGGATAAGCTTACGAACTTCTCCAGTCAAATATTTCAAAATGGCTACTCTTCAGTAAAAAAATAGCATAATGGTTTGTTAGTTTACACTGCAATGTGTGTTATCGTTCAACCCAAATTTATGCGTATTAAATAAAAAAGAAATATTAGTTCAGCAAAGAGTTGTCTTTTCGGCGAATTCATTTTCAAAGCTGTACAATCGCAAATATATATACTTGTTTTTACAGGGTGATAATAATACTGATAATAAACTTATGTTATACATGGTGACAGCGAGGTTAAATAAACAAAGGTACAACCTCTTATTTTACCATGCTCTTAATGTTTTTGAAAAATTTTCTTTTTTTTCAAACTCTTGTTCTTCAACAGCCACCTGCTTCACCTTCCATCTTCCCTACAAATGTTCTACCCTCAACCGGTTTCTTTTTATTCCCACGATCATTCCGATTACATTTCATCTCTGTTTCAACATTTTTGTTATTTTATCATGCTGAGCTATCCTTAATCGATGAAAACCTAAGTCATTGACTATCGAACTTTCTTTGTTTTTAAAAATTCTTTTAATACCTTTGTTTATATAACATCACTGTCACCATGTATAACATAAGTTTATTATCAGTATTATTATCATCCTGTAAAAACAAGTATATACATTTGCGATTGTACAGCTTTGAAAATGAATTCGCCGAAAAGAAAACTCTTCCCTGAACTAATCCTTCTTTCTTATTTAATGTCATAATGGGTGTATTCCGTTTATTTATGCGTATTATCAGTCACATTCAGGTATCTTGGCACACGTGTTCAAGGATTCGAAGCACTACGATAATCGCTCTTTTCTTTTAATGGAACTCGTTGACACGAAAACCGTACGCAAACGAACATTCGTTTCTTCAACGTCGGAGGGGATTTCTACTCATTCTTAGCGTCAATACTGTAAACATCTTTCTCGAAGAACATTAAGTCTAACTTGATATGTGAGATTTATACGCTGCTCAGCTCACTCACTACTGCAGTGAATGATGCTTACATCGCCTTAACACTTCCTATATTCGGTCATTCGTAATCTATATATCATACTATGATATGCTGTGTATAAATGAAATTGAGGATGTGTGCTTGTTGAGTCTAGATGTTTGCTATTACGAAACCGTCAACCTATGCATCATTTCTGATCAAACCTAATTATTAAGCCATCAATTATTGACTCATCCGAAACAACGACGAATGTAGAAACAATGTTCACATTTCATAACAAATATCTTTATTAACTTATTATTAAAAACGAATTATTTAAAAAGAATAAAATGGAATAGAAATCTCCTTCAGATCATCATCGACTAAGTTATTGATGTTGAGAAGTAAACTTTAAGTAAACAGAATGTTCATTCACTCGTTTCACATTCGCAGTCAACATCGGGAGGTTTAGGATAAATCTCATGCATTTGGGAGATGACTGATTGATACGGGAGGTTGAGGAATGCCGACACCAGTGGGAGGTTTAATGCGTAGTCGAGGGTCATCAGGATTCGGACGATGATCATCAATTTCGGGACCTATTTGAGGGCCATTTTCCAAAAATGCTCTATCTTTGGAGGTATGGACAGCTGACTCAACGAACTGGATTATTGTAATGTGCACCATAAGCATCATGATGAGCATCTTGATATATCTCATTGTCAGACCGCTTGTTCTCACGTCAGATGAAGAAATTGGTGACTCTCTTGCTCGACTACAATGAAATATAAAATCAACTATCACATCGACGCTTATATACTCATGCTGTTTCAGATGACACTGATCAACACAGACAATAACACGTTGACACACACGTTTGTGGTTGGTCATAATTTGTTTATTCATTGAACGCAGTATGTACATATGGTCACAATTCGTTAGCGGATTGGTTGTTTGTATGTTATACACCGTTCGATAACGATGGAGAGCACAATTACAACAGAGTGAATGAATGGGTAATGAATGGGTATATCCAGCATTTGGCGACCGATCACCACATCCTACTTGATGTGCATGATCAAGTCATGTTCAATTGGGAGTACGAAGATCGGTGATGAGAATGAGCGATGAACGGGCAATCTTAGGTTTTTATATAGCTGAAATTGGGGAGTTGTGTGAATGAATATGTGTTGAAATATGACTGATTGAAATGTGATGATACAATGGATTGTTTGCTATACTATAAAACGAAGACCTATTAATCGGCATGTTACCTGTGAATGAAATATCTTGAGAATCCGACTCTGAAAGTGCTGAATGGTGTTTTTATGTGTGTAACACGGAGTTGATGAGTCGTTCGGCAACAAACGTTACATCCTGGAATACCCATTGTTTTCAGTCAAGTGATTATGTATTTTTAGCACCAACAATATGTGCTGCCGGTCACAGTGTGTTCATACACAAGTCAGGCATGGAAATACACTTCATCTTGTATTCTGTAAGGATATCTATTCACTATCAATATACGTATGCACAGATTTTGAAGGCGGTCTCCATAAAATAGTAGTTGATTAAGTTGCAAGCTGTCACATTTAAGACATCCTAAACAAAATGCTAATCAATTTAAAGAGTATAAACCTGCTGATTGAGGCTTTATGGACTCTCTTGCATAAAGAAAATGCAATTTGCATGACATAATCTGTTTGTATAGAACAAATCAAAAATGGATGTTTGTGATGACTTGCTGTTTCATAACTACAATGTTTGTATTTTAGAACGGTCAACTTTTTTCGTTTAACTTTTGAAATAATGTAAACAACTTAAAGAAAGATGTGTCAATAACTTCAGATTACCGGTGATTGCATTGTTGATATCTCAAGTTCAATTTTCACAACTCACAATCTAGATTCGTTCGTCCGAAATGTGCTTTTGCTTGTGGGTGCTTTAGTAAAACTTGATTATCATTAGATGCACTAGTTGACTTTCCGTTTGCTGGACTGTGCAGTATACCGATTGAGTTGTACTGTTCTGTTTTGATGTATGTGTAATTGGGAGGAGGAGAGGATGAATCGGTAGTTTATCAGTCGAGAGTTTGTTGGTGGTGGTAATGAGATGTTTGCAAATAAATATATCACTTCAGATTTGTATAACATATTTTGCAAATGATACCACTCCTAATACTACTACTATTACTCCTACGACCACTAATACAACCACTACAACTACTAAAACTACTACTACTACGATTACTACCACTACTTCTACTACTACGTCTACTATTTTGTGTGAAAGAAGGTAAAAAGTAACGACTTTTCAAACACAGACCACATATACAATTAACATTGCTTTTATTTCTGTTCACACCTCACACTACTGACAAACAAGTGCACTACAAATCTCTCCTGATGAATGTATTCAAAAGTGTACAAACATTTTGAAAAACTGTCGTGAACGCGTTAATAGTCAACTTGATTTCATTAAGCACACAATTTCCTTTTGATTAACACATTCATTTTTCCTATCTTTTCGATTGTCGCGAAATTCACTATTTACATTCCATAAGTCAAGGTATATGAGATGATTATGCATATAATCTGAAATTTATATTTACAGAATTCACGACAGCTTAAAGGCATCATCGGCCTGATATAAATTGTAACATAAAATGTGGAGAATAAACATGTGATTTGAGATGCTTTCAAGTTTGCTAGTTCAGAAATTGTTTAAGTAGTACACTTGCAAGATGTAGTACAGAAATGCACTGAATCCGTCGGCAACTTTTCATTCTTTCTAAGTGCACACTCTGTTGATTAATGAATGGTGCACCGAAGGTCATTTTCTGTGCAACAACAAATTCATTATAATCATCTGCAACTGGAGAAACTAAAACGGAAACAGAGAGCATGGAACAGCAAAACAAGAATTATTAAAATATAGCAATCAGGTCAATAATATTGCACTTGCCATGTGACTCAGTGATATGCTGTTCATCTTAGATATTATTCATGCTAGTTAGGGTGGCCAGGGACGATGTTAACGTAAAAGAACAACAGTTAAGTCATCTCACTTAGTGAATTCAGTAGCAGGAATGGCTGAACATCTCAAGTTCCTATAGTTTCATTTGTACAATAAAATACACTTACACATACTAGAACATTGAATGTATTTTCAGAGGAGCAGTGTGCATTAATGCAGCGAACAGAGGATGTGAGTGATTCTATCTTACGGATGATTTGTGGTAGATCATTCTAGAGTCTAGAAAATGTACAGGTAAAGTAATTCATAAAGAGGGACGATTTGGAATGGGTTTGTTTCACAAGTGGCAAAGAGCTACGTATGTCGAAATTAGACGTTTCTACAAATTGAATTACTTGATCAAATGTAAAGGATAGTTTGTCAAGCATTTTAAAGAAAACAACAAAATTTAGTTTGAGTCTCCTCTTCCATCAAGTGTCGATTGCAAATTTATTACATTTCGACTTACAAGTCAGGATACAGTCATTTTCAAGAATCCAAATTTTAAATCATCTCTGTACTGATTCCAACCCTAATTTATTCCTTCGGCACACACTCCTTAGAATAAACGTGGAGTATTCTAGGAGTGGTCGAACACAAACTTTGCACATTAAAATACGTTGCTCATTGTTACAACGGTTTCGTGGTGTGCAACCTATTATACGTTGACACTTGGACTTGTGTTTCAATACCTGTTCTGTAAACGACGAATCATAGGAGTAACTAAGTCCTCAGTCTAACAACCACCGCGCGCTACGGACTGGACGTTACTTTCACGTCGTGGTTTTTAGTTTTGTTTTTCTAGGATTCTCGCAGAGCTGGATGAGTTATTTTTCTTTGGAATAATGGAAGTTAACTCAATTTTCAACTATTAACATATAAACTGTGAATTCCATGCCATATGATAAGTTCTGAGTTTAACTTACGGTATTTATGACCATATTCATACAATAATTCATATTTTAATAATTACATATATTCATTTTGACTATACGATCAAACTATACTCTGTCACTTTGAAACCATATATAAGCACATTTGACGAAGATTTGCATTTCATATCTGTATTCTATTCCTTAAGGAATATATGGTTATATCGTATTTGAATGCTTTAACCCACGTAGTTTATGTAACTACAGGATCTATTCAAACGTCTACCTAATATCAAGAAATATATATAACCGTGTATGTAAGAGGGCTGTATTCACTTTTCTATGAACTATCATTTAAATCGTATTTGGATACTATAAATCATTTAATTTCCGAAGCTACCTGTCCAATTCAGATCTATTCAAGCCTCTACCTAATATCAAGAAATATATATAACCGTGTATGTTAAAAGACTGTATTCATTATTTTATGAACTGTCATTTAAATCGTATTTGGATACTATAAATCATTTAATTTCCGAAGCTATCTGTCCAATTCGGTGAGTATGTCATAGTTTTTTGACAGTACTTTTTTTTTTCCAAAAGCTGTTCCATACATTTGTTCAAGAAGCAACATAATAATCTTAGACGGTAATAATCTTCTAAACTACTTGTCTCTGCACCTCCCAATTTTTACTAATACGGACTTTCAGTTTATATATGTACCACGTACCGTACTTTTTTTGATTGTTTGATAATAATTATCGACATTTCTAAATTACTATACTATATAAGGCTATCTTTCATGTCATATGTGTTAAAATTTACACAACTTGCTCCTTTATATTCTATTTTGCCTCCACACAGATACTGACATAAATACTTCATCTCCACTACTATCTTCCTGCAAGTGTCATTTGTTTTTAACATCACTAATCCTCACGATACATTGACTCTTGGTTAAAACATAGATTTTGATTTTTAGACTAACTTGAGCCCTCGGAATTGATTTTTTTTCACCTCTTTCTGTTTCCAACATTCTGTTCGATCCACTTGCTATACGTCACTTTCTTATTATGCCACAAAATAAAATGAAGACCCCTGCTTCTAGGCGTTCAGCCAAACGTAGGAAAACGACACAATTTAACACAACTACTGACACGATTTCCAACATTTTCAACGAGACGAGCCACTCCGTTCATCCGGAAGCAGACAAGCGTTTACCAGTTGTCTCCATTCCAGACATGTTGAAAACTCTGATGGTAAACAGTGATGATAATCGCAACTGCAACCATATGGATGCTATAAAAAAGTTGCAAGTAGACATGAACATTCTCAATCCGCTTAAATATCTCATCAATCCCAACCTCACAGAGATTCCAGATCAAATTAATGACATAAATATTTTCCTAGATCGTGTTGCATCAGAGGTATTTGAAAGAATAAGACAATCTAGTAATGCAATTGTGTTTAATATACCGGATACACATGCCCTTAAAAAGATCAAATCTAGTCTGCTTAGAGCCAGCAATATGACACACGTACCATGTGCATGCACAAGATTAAAAAGAAGTCATCCTGGTATGCACTCACCGATCTTGTTCAAATTCAACTCATCTGTAGACGCCAGTGAATTTTTAAATTCCTCCAATTCATTGAGACAAAAACAGATTTTCAAGGATATTAAGACTCTTCCGGATAAAACACCATGCCAGCGAAAAGCAGGAAGAGATAACTACAGACCACCAGCGTCAAACTCTCAAACGCATCATAATCCTAATGGTCGTAAAGTTAAGTCCGATTCTAAGAGGACGTCTAGCTTAACAATTTTGCCGCCACTGAAAAACTCTTCTGAATCTCCTAAAGTTCAAAACCCAGAAGACAGTAATCCCGATGTAGGTGGTGTCCATCCTCTTAAGAATGTTGATTTAGATTCAACCCGAAGTAGTTGTGCTGATGAAGAATGGGATAACACAGTCCGAACCCCTGTTAGTGCAACAACCAGTTACAGTAACTGTGCAACGGATAACAGGAAAACTAATCATAACATTCATATAACTGACCACGAACTTAACGTTGATATATTCGAAGCTCCCAAACCATCGCAAGTATGTTTAACAGTACATAATCCTCTCCAACATATGAAGAAGCCGAAATCAATCACAAACCTTGGAAATAAACGTATTAAACACGTTACCCATACGTCAGGTATAAATAGTTATCTGAATTGTAATTGGCCACTTGTTCAAAACCATAGACCTGATAGCCTTCTTGGTCCGGCTCCCAGTATGTACACTATGCCCTTATCAGATGTTATATCCAATAGCAATGAGAAAAAGTTTTTTGTAATTCCGCCGGCTTTCCTGCCGGCAACGGTAAACATATTTCACGTGATGACAAAGTGGTTGAATCTATTTCCCCTCGCAACACGACTCTTACCTTAGCTAATCCTATGAGTATTAATGGAACTACCAATTGCGATTTATACTCTAACCTGCTTCATTATGATGACTCTGAGTTTCTTATTCTTTCGTTCAATGCCCGCTCTCTGTCTAATAAAATTATTCATATTAAAACTCTTTTATTCCTTGTAAATCCAACCATTGTACTTATTACGGAAACGTGGTGTAATTCATCTATATCCGATCATTCCTTGAATGTAGATAACTACGTTTTCTTTAGAACCGATAGATGTTATGGAATAGGAGGCGGTACAATTATCTATGTCCGTTCAGACATTCCAGCGTGCAAATTTGAGGATAAATCCCTTGATGCTATAGAAGACTCCACTTGGATTACTGTAAACTGTGGATCCCAAAAATATTTACTGGTGGGATGCATATATAGACCACCTCATGCGGATACTAAGTTTGACAGATTACTAACAAACATATTTTCCATTGCTTCGCATCAACCGCATACCTTTAAAATCGTCGGAGGTGATTTTAATCTGCCAAAAATTACATGCGGCTTGACTCCGGTACAAGGTCGATATAACAAGCTAGTTGAAACATTAGAAATTTGTGGATGGGTTCAACAGGTCCGAAAACCAACCAGGGGGAATAATACACTTGATTTAATGTTCACAATCAACATAGACTCTATCTCGGTGCATACCAGTCATGAGTTTTCTATGAGTGACCATAGAGTTGTATTGAGTATTATTCACTCTTTAAACGCCATACAATTGAATTCTAAAGCTTTAATGACGTACCAGAGCAGATATTTTGATCAACAAACATGGAAACGGACTGAAACTCTCATTCAATGTTTACCATGGGAAACTTATTTTACCACAAATAATGTTGACATCGCGCTTTCCAACCTATATCACAACTTGATATATTGTCTTGACTGCACTGCTCCAGTTATTGACCGTGTGGCTCATAGTGCTAATAGGGGCCAAAATACTTTTAAAAGAAAGCTGAGGAAATTAAAATAGCGCTACTATGAGCAGAATGATGTGTATGCACTTCAGAGTATACTTAAATTATTCAACAGAAATGCTTCATCTAAACGTAAGTATTTCATGAATATAGAAAATAAAACTCTACGTAGTAAAAGCCCAGAATTATCAATACTTCGACTTTTTAAATCCCGTGTAAAGTCAAATTCCCTTGGCACGACCAAATTCTTCATAGTTAACGGAAGCATTGTTAACGACCCGAATACTATATGCGAACAATTCAGCAAGCACTTCTCGCAGTGCTACAAAACTGGAACTGAAAGCTCCAGCATTACATTTCCAAAGCTAACATCCAGACATCTGTCGAAAATTGATTTCACACCCTCCGCCATCAAGCAGGCCATAACTGCCCTGAAAAAGTCTTATGATGGTGGACCTGACGGGATACCTACATCATTTGTGAAATATGGAAGTAGAGAATTTCCACTATTTCGTTTGAAACTCTTCAATCTATCTATGGAATATGGGACCTATCCATCTGTATGGAAAACATCCCTTATCACCCCTAGATTCAAAACAGGACCACGTAGTGATATTATTAACTATAGGCCAATTAATTTGACATCCGTGCTCTCAAGAACCATGGAAAAAATCAATCACAAACAGCTACTATCATTTTTACTTTCAGCTAGTCTGATCAGCCCATCACAACACGGGTTCATGACTAAACGCTCATGTTTCACATCGCACCTGGAGTTTTTTGATCAAATTACCCAGAGAAGAGATGTTGGTCAGTCAGTGATAATTCTTTACTTCGATTTTAGTAAGGCTTTCTACAGTGTCTCACAAAAACTTCTTCTTTTAAAACTCTCTTCATTTGGCATTCAGAATCCCCTTTTATCTTGGCTCAAATCTTTTTTAGAAGAACGTAGCCAAATCGTTCGCTTTGGATCTTGCTACTCTAAACCTGTAAATGTAACCAGTGGGGTTATACAAGGAAGTGTGGTTGGTCCATTACTCTTTCTCCTTTTTATCAATGATGTATGTTCCCTCTTTCAGTATGGCAAACCTTTCCTTTTTGCTGATGACCTGAAAGTAGTTTATTCATTCTCTTCTCCCATGAAAGAAAGCTATATTTCAGCGGTAATCCAAGTGGAAATAAACAAGTTGTACGAATGGACTATTTCGTGGAATATGCCACTTAATGTTGACAAAAGTGGATTTATTCACATTGGTCGCTGTCTTAACTTAAATCTGACTGTACAGACACATACACTCAAACCTCTCAACACCGTTCGTGACCTGGGTTTAAGATATAGCAACAGTCTGAACTTTTCTGAACACATTATATCTCAAGTATCCAAAGCTAGAAAGCTCATCGGATTGATAATGATAAACTTCAATAATATCGAATCGAGATTGTTACTATACAGAAAATGTATCTTACCCATTCTTGAATATGGTATTTTAGTTTACAGTAATTGTAGACATAATGATCTGATTAGAATTGAAGGTGTTCAAAGAAAGTCCACCAAAGCTGTTCTGGGGTATTCCGATAACAAAGACTATTACCAAAGATGTCAACAACTCAACTTAGAACCTCTTTGGATCAGACGTATCAAATTAAATCTTGTATTTATCTACCGGCTCATTAACGGTATTTCCTACTCATCGGTATCCACCCCTTCATACCTTATAATATCATCCCACAATCTACGCAATAAGGAGAACATTCTAGCGATTCCAAGAACACACACAAACTTACGTCAGAATTTTTTCCTTATTCGCTACTCAACCATGTGGAACAGACTGCCAGTGAACCTCCGTTGCAGTGAAACCACAACCCGGTTCAAAAGTCTCCTTGACGATTTTCTTTCCGAAAGTGGATTATGTCACCTATTGAATATCAATGTATTCAATAATGATTTATACAAACAAGGTCCGTCATCTATTTAATTGCTTGAAAAGCAAAATAAAAACTTTAAATCTTTTCACGTCTATTTTTTATTATTTCTCTTTATCTTAATATATGAAGTCTGCTTATGTTCGTGTTTATCATTATTACCGTTATTAATATCATTATTAGTTCCCCGACACATTAAATATTCTCTTTATCTCTTCTTATCCTTCTAAACATATTTAACTCCAGATTGTCCTTTGAAATCATTTTGACTTTCATAACATCATTCTTAATTATTATTGCACAAATATTTATACTAATATCCGGTTTCATTCTGTATACTATTACATAAATCTAAATGTATTCATCCGAGTGCTTTAAAGGATTTTTATTTTTTTTTATTTTTTTTCAATTGCTGGTTTCATTCTGATGTTGATATTCATTACACAATTATTATTCTTATCATGGATGAACCTCTTCACTAAGTGTTCACTTCTTTTCTCTCTCTTCTTCCCTTCTAAATAAATCTTATTCTTAAGATTAATTAAAACACTAACTTGTGTTACATTTAAATTAACTTCTCAGATTCGTTTTATCTTCACTATGCATACATGACTCATACAGAGTGATATTTTATTATCCTTTTCACTTAATTGTGACTTTCATAGCATCACTCTGAACTATAACTGCACAAACATTTATTCTATTGTCATATCTTACTACAATGATAAATTATTTTTTGTTACTAATTTAACGATACACACATAGTCGTTTATTCTTCTTCTCTGTTCATAAACACGCCTATTAGACTGTTTGCTTATTTCACGTCTCCTTTATTTCTATTCCCTTTTTTTCTCCATTTCCTTCTTTAAACTCAATTCAATATTCTTCTCAATTACACAAACCCGATTTATTATTATTAATATTCTACTATTATTATTCTATTTTTAATTTTTTAAATACGGCAAGTATAATGCTAACATTATTGAAAATTGTGTATTATTGCATTTTCTGAAGAAACCCGAAATGGTTTCTTCACAACGCTTATGTACCCATAAGATGTTTGTGAATAATAATAATAATAACAAAATTTAGTTTGAGTCTCCTCTTCCATCAAGTGTCAATTGCAAATTTCTCACATTCTGACTTATTAGTCAGAGTACAGTCATTTCCAAGAATCCAAATTTTAAATCATCTCTGTACTGATTCCAACGTTAATTTATTCCTTCGGCACACACTCCTTAGAATAAACGTGGAGTATTTTAGGAGTTGTCGAACACAATCTTTGCACATTAAAATACGTTGCTCATTGTTACAACTGTTTCGTGGTGTGCAACCTATTAGACGTTGACACTTGGACTTGTGTTTCAATACCTGTTCTGTAAACGACGAATCATAGGAGTACCTAAGTCACCAGTCTAATACTCTATGTAACTGAGATAACACCACAACATTTGTGGTCAGATCTAAGTTGAATGATGCATTACCAAAACATATTCATACATATTTTAGTTGTTTTAAGCCTCAGTCGCCATTTCGAGCACTACTCCATCACTTTGTTAAGCTTCATGATGATGCAATTTAACACATTGTTTGGCTCATGAGGACAGAACGAATAAGCTACCTAAAGATCATCCGCATACAGAAAGGGCTCACCCATGCAGAAGCATTCACAAACATCGTTTAGGAAAACTGAAAAGAGAAAGGGACCTAGGACACTACCTTGTATAACACCACTTCTAATAAGGACAGCGTACGACGATGAACAGTTAGTTTTAACAACTTCATGTCGGTTTTTGGGGACGGAATCAAACCAAACAATCAGAGGGTGTTGAACCCAGTAGGAAGTGAGCTTATCCACAAGAAGTTGGTGGTTAACCATATCGAACGTTTTGGGGAGGTCCAGGTATAGCACCAAGACTAGAAATCCTTGATTATGCAGAGAATAGACTAAACTATTGAAGCCAAAGTGATATGTCATACAAGATTGATTTTTAGAAATCAACGTTGAGAATCAATAATAAATCTTCCAGCGAGTAAATAGTTGGAGAGTTCGGAAATAGCAATTTTTTCTATAATCCTAGATACGACGGCTGTAATATTTATGACACTGGTTTACATGAACAACTAGTCAGAAAGATCGTACGAATGAATATTGTCAAAAGCTTCGATTTTAAATACTGCAAATCATTGTAATTACATGGTGGTTGTAAAATGTCACCAGACAGAACAATGTCGAATACAGTTTCTCGCGATGAACTAATGACGGAACGGGCCAGAAACATTCCGATATGTCAGGTTGTAAGAGGACTGAGCGTGAATATAAATCATCTGAACAATAGTCGCCTTGAATATCTGCAAACCACAACGAAGTATTCTCCACTAAATGAAAGATAGAAGAATATGCACATTATAATTTACTCTGATACTCAATGAAAAAAATGTATTAATAGAAGTGTAATTGGAATGTTTTAACTATGAGAAATGCCTGAACGACTAATGAACTGATCGATTTTATGAGAGAAAGAGAAACATTGTCTTGCTGATAATCATCAGATTGACAGACTACTCCACAACTGTGTGTGATTTGATGGTATCGTGTGTATTGATTATTTTTATAGTCAATATGATCTAATTCAACATTCATTGTACCTGTCTACTAAACTCGCTTCATCGTTATTGAGATGTCATTGTAAATAATAGTACACTGGTATCGATTTGTGAATAACATTTTGCTGTTGACCACGATTGTAGTTCCAGTGAATATCCGTGACGTGATGTGATGATTTTGTTCAAATGACAAACTAGTAAATATTTATCCTGTTATTTTCCAAAGATGCTTCGTGCCTCATGAATTTTGGATAAATGCACAGCTACCTGGTGCTAATATTTTTCTTATTTATAGTTTACAGAAGAATTTCTGATTCTCTCTCTCGTTTTCCACTGGCGGATGTTTATCTGGATTGCGACTCCTCTATCGAATAACTAGTCAATAACTACAGATGAAGAATTAGACAAAATCAATTGATTTATTGATGAACAATCAAGAGTTAAATGTACTTAACAATATTTGAGTTCATCTCGTCTCATCTTATATCTCATTGAAAGTGGTATATTACTCACTGAAATTCAGTTGTTGAAATTATATTGGGAGACGTTTATTTTGTTTGGCATGATACTAGGAATTTATGTGGCTTAAAATTCACGAAAGGGTGACGTTATTGACACGGAGTAGTGTGTGGTGGATGGTTCATTATGAAGCTCACTTTGACGTTATGAACATCAATCAATCAGTCTCTTCTTAAGGCTCACTCAAAACTGAGTAACTTCATTGGAATATCAAACTAGCGATATTCACATCCATCCAACTGACTGACATAATCACATTAAATAAACAGTCCAACGTTCGTCACATCGATTCTATAGATGTGAGAAGGAAATGTCTACTCATCTGAAGCAGGTTAACGGCTATATTATTCAATGGACGTCCAATGACCATATGCAGAATCGAGTTAATCAAATATGTTCAAAGGCAGCAGATCACAAACTACTCCGGAGCTAGACTCTTTGAAAAATCATTTATATACTTACTAACGCCTGCCACACCTCGTGGAGAAGCAAAGGCCACCCCCGGTATTCTCCATCAAACCCTGTTCTGGACAATGATTTACAGATCTTCCGTGATGCTACCCAATCTTTTTATGTATGCTATCAATTATCGACGCAATATATTTATGGGATTTCCTGTTTTCCTCTCACCTCCAGGATTCCAATATAAACATTCGCAATGATGCAATATGATTATTTCCGTAGTGTATGTAATATTCACCTCATGGGTCTCTTCCTAATTTACTTCTCAAAACAAAAGTGTATTTTTCGCTCCTAATGACTCCGAAACTGACTGTTTCCGAACAACTGACATTCAGAATTCTGAGTAGACAGCCAAATGTCTGAATGAATATCAGTCAATCCGAAAGATTTTTAGTTGAATGAACTGAAGATTTCTGAATACTAACCATTCATTTTTATCACATTTAAAGCAAACACATTGTAATGTTATCCTGCTGAATGAAACAGAGAAACATAATACTGCAATCAGTCTAGACAAGGTCCTCAATCGCCTCTTATCCATACATCGAATCCCGGACTTCTAATTTCAGATGAGAAGCCATTTGTCTCTATGATCTGAGCCATTTCATTCCAATGCACGGTGTGAACGCGACCAGTTAGTGCACAGATTTCATCATATCACGTCACGGATATTCACTGGAACTACAATTGTGGTCAACACAAAAATGTTATTCACAAATCGGTACCAGTATACTATCATTTACAATGACATCTCATTAACGATGAATGGAGTAAGGTAGACAGGAACAATCAATGTCCAATTAGGTCATATTGATTATTTACTAACTTACTTACTAACTTACTTACTTACTTACTTACTTACTTACTTACTTACTTACTTACTTACTTACGCCTGTTACTTCTCGTGAAGGAGCACAAGCCGCTCATCATCATTACCCATCCAACCATGTCCAAAGCAATTCTTTCAGCTCCTTCCAGTTGATATTCATCCTTTTCATAACTGCTTCTATCACCCAACGTAATTTGTACTTTCGGCTTCCTCTTTCCCGATTCTTTTCAAGATTCAAGGTTGGGGCTTGTCTAGTGATGCAGTTTGACGATTTGCGTAATATATGTCCTATCCATTTCCATCGTCTTTTTTAATTTCTTCGTCAGCTGGAAGCTTGTTTGTTCTCTCCCAGAGAAAGCTGTTGCTAATAGTATCCGACCAATGGATGCAGAGTTTCTTGTGTAGACATCTGTTTATAAATACTTGTACCTTTCTGATGATGGTCGTTGTAGTTCTCCAAGTTTCAGCTCCACACAGTAGAACTGCCTTGACGTCGGTACTGATGATTCTCACTTTGATATTGATTGAAAATTGTTTTGAGTTGGATATGTTCTTCAATTGTAGGAATGCGTCCCTCGATTTGCTAATCCTCGCCTTTACGTCTGCATCTGAGCCTCCTTGTGAAGAATTCTACATCTTCCAGAGTTTTGCCATCAACAGTGATTGGATTGCTGTTATCCGCTTTGAATTTGAAGACCAAGGTTTCCCATTTGTGTATGTTGAAGCCTACGGATGCAGAGACTGCTGCTTCACTGGCTGTCTTTGTTTGCATTTGTTCGTGTGTATGCGATAGGTGTGCTAGGTCATCTACCAGGTCCAAATCGTCTAATTGATTATGAGCTGTACATTGCGATCCGTGTTTTCCGTCAGATGTCGAGGTCCTCATAAGGAAGAGAGGGAGAGAGTAAACAGCCTTGAATGACTCCGGTTCTTACTTGGAATGCATCTGTCAGCTCTCCTCCATGCACGAACTTGCATTGTGGTCCGTCGTATGAGTTCCAGATAATATTGACAATCTTCTCAGGAACTCCGTAGTGTCGAAGAAGTTTCCATATCATCCTCCTATCCACACTGTCAAATGCCTTTTCATAATCAATGAAGTTGATGTATAGTGACGAGTTCCACTCAACTGATTGTTCGACGATGATCCGTAGTGTCGCAATTTTGTCTGTATATGGTCAAGTCTTACGGAATCCAGCTTATTGATCTCAAAGTTGGTCGTCTACTGCATCTTTCATCCGGTTCAGCAACACTCTGTTGAAGACCTTCCCTTGTATTGACCGTAGTGTGATGCCTCTGTATTTTTCACATGTGCTCAGATCTCCTCTCTTTGGAATCTTGACGAGATGTCCTTATTTCCAGTCCATCGACACTTGTTCTTCCTCAAAAATCTTTTTGAATAGAGGGTGAAGCATGTTTGTAGTTACTTCAATGTCTGACTTCAGTGCTTCAGCTGATATGTTGTCGAGTCCCGCTGCTTTCCCGTTCTTCATTTGTCTGACGACCATTCTGATTTCTTCCTTCGTTGGTGTTTGTCTTTTATTGAATTTCAGTAACTGGTTTGCCTTTTTATCTTTGGAGGTCATATTGACAATGGAAATAATCAATACACATGATACCATCAAATCACACACAGTTGCCGGGGAGTGTGTCAATCTGATGATTAATAGCAAGACAATGTTTCTCTTTCTCTCATAAAATCGATCAGTTCATTAAACGTTCAGATATTTCTCATAGTTAAAACATTCCAATTACACTTCTATTAATACATTTTTTAAATTGAGTAGCAGAGTAAATTATAATGTGTATATTCTTCTATCTTTCATTTAGTGGCGAATACTTCGTCATGGTATACAGATATTCGGGTGATCATCGTTCTGTCGAGTGACATTTTACGACCAGCAGGTAATAACAATGAATAAGTTGTATCAAACCTTTACCGAAGTCGTGGAAATTTACTGATCGCGGTGCAGTATCTTAAATTGTAGGAGGCACTCTGTCAGCCTCAAAGTTCATAGTGTTAGTTCTCCATTCAAGGTGGTTGAAGAGTGACAGAAAACAACAAACCTTTCACTACTCGTGCATACCCTCGATGCATCAGATTACTAGACAACCCATCCTGTCCCATTTCATTGCTCTTCACAACCTGCATATATGTTCACAGTCAAAATCAGATGGATGGTTTTTCGATGAATGCAATCCAGATGAGATCGTCCAAGAAGAATATCGATACACATTTACGAGTTTATCTCTGAATTAAACGATATTTTACTCATCAGGAACATCGTGTATGAATCAACTCTCATGCAACCAAGTATGTTTAAAATTCAATTTTGTCGGTTGCTTTCTACATATATACTACTAAAACTGTAAACGTGATAATGGCCATCACAGGGTCTATGTGAAAGCTATCTGTCAACAGTTATCTATTTCTGATAGCAAGGACAATTAGATTAGAACAATAATTGAAGGAATTCCAGTCATTAGCGAAACACACGAAAATACCAACCAGTATTGCGTGCCTTATCAAAATGAATGAAAATTATGATTCACACTAATACAATAGGATAATAATGAATTCTAATTGATGGGCCACTTGCCACAAGGATAGTTAAATGATGTATCAGACAAGATTACCGTGATGGGAGCTTAAGCAACGATTTGATTGATTAGTCATGAACATAACTATCTGGTACAGTGATATGTGTACATTTATCAGTTGAACACGAATCGGTTTGCGTCATTGAAGACTGTTGAAGAAGATGTGGACTTTTAGTTGTGGTACGAACTCAGACATCTATTATTTGTGCTGCAAGTCTACTGATTACGATAATCGTAAAACGCTTTGTAAGCGGTATTTCAACGTATTGGATGATATCGTTTTCCTTGTAATTCCTCCAGTCGAAGTTAGAAAATCGGGGAGATTTCCACATTGTCAATTGAAATTCAGATTGCTCTGGAGTAGAGTGATTTTGTGTTGATTCAGAGTTCCGCTCGAGAGATCGTTAACCGCTTTTAAGTCACCAGAATTACTTTTTTCAATCATTGTTTTCTTCACGTTCACTAACTTGTTAACTCGCCTCTTACACCTGTAATGACCCTAATTAAGTGTCACCGCAAATATTGAAGTGACTGGCATATCATACCGATTCGGTTCAAGCGAACTTTGAGTGATTAGCGGTGTGAGGGTGCATTGTCAAGGATAACCAACATCTCGAACAGATTTGAACGGAGTAATTCTAACCTTCATCTTCACATAATTTCATAAAAGCAACAATGCCTCGTGATCATGTGGATATGCTTACGAAGTTGTACAATCGCAAATATATATACTTGTTTTTACAGGGTGATAATAATACTGATAATAAACTCATGTTATACATGGTGACAGCGAGGTTAAATAAACAAAGGTACAACCTCTTATTTTACCATGGTCTTAATGTTTTTGAAAAATTTTCTTTTTCTTCTTACTCTTGTTCTTTCACAGCCACCTGCTTCACCTTCCATCTTCCCTTGAAATGTTCTACCCTCAACCGGTTTGTTTTTATTCCCACGATCATTCCGATTACATTTCATCTCTGTTTCAACATTTTTGTTATTTTATCATGCTGAGCTATCCTTAACCGATGAATACCTAAGTCAATACTGTAAACATATTTCTCATAGAACATTAAGTCAAACTTAATATGTGAGATTTATACGCTGCTCAGCTCACTCACCACTGCAGTGAATGATGCTTACATCGCCCTAACACTTCCTATATTCGGTCATTCGTAATCTATATATCATACTATGATATGCTGTGTATAAATGAAATTGAGGATGTGTGCTTGTTGAGTCTCGATGTTTGCTATTACGAAACCGTCAACCTATGCATCATTTCTGATCAAACCTAATTATTAAGCCATCAATTATTGACTCATCCGAAACAACGACGAATGTAGAAACAATGTTCACATATCATAACAAATATCTTTATTAACTTATTATTAAAAACGAATTATTTAAAAAGAATAAAATGGAATAGAAATCTCCTTCAGATCATCATCGACTAAGTTATTGATGTTGAGAAGTGAACTTTAAGTAAACAGAATGTTCATTCAATCGTTTCACATTCGCAGTCAACATCGGGAGGTTTAGGATAAATCTCATGCATTTGGGAGATGACTGATTGATACGGGAGGTTGTGGAATGCCGACACCAGTGGGAGGTTTAATGCGTAGTCGAGGGTCATCAGGATTCGGACGATGATCATCAATTTCGGGACCTATTTGAGGGCCATTTTCCAAAAATGCTCTATATTTGGAGGTATGGACAGCTGACTCGACGAACTGGATTATTGTAATGTGCACCATAAGCATCATGATGAGCATCTTGATATATCTCATTGTCAGACCGCTTGTTCTCACGTCAGATGAAGAAATTGGTGACTCTCTTGCTCGACTACAATGAAATATAAAATCAACTATCACATCGACGCTTATATACTCATGCTGTTTCAGATGACACTGATCAACACAGACAATAACACGTTGACACACACGTATGTGGTTGGTCATAATTTGTTTATTCATTGAACGCAGTATGTACCAACGGTCACAATTCGTTAGCGGATTGGTTGTTTGTATGTTATACACCGTTCGATAACGATGGAGAGCACAATTACAACAGAGTGAATGAATGGGTATATCCAGCATTTGGCGACCGATCACCACATCCTACTTGATGTGCATGATCAGGTCATGTTCAATTGGGAGTACGAAGATCGGTGATAAGAATGGGCGACGAACGGGCAATCTTAGGTTTTTATATTGCTGAAATTGGGGATTTGTGTGAATGAATATGTGTTGAAATATGACTGATTGAAATGTGATGATCCAATGGGTTGTTTGCTATACTATAAAACGAAGACCTATTAATCGGCATGTTACCTGTGAATGAAATATCTTGAGAATCCGACTCTGGAAGTGCTGAATGGCGTTTTTATGAGTGTAACACGGAGTTGATGAGTCGTTCGGCAACAAACGTTACATCCTGGAATACCCATTGCTTTCAGTCAAGTGATTATGTTTTTTCAGCACCAACAATATGTGCTGCCGGTCACAGTGTGTTCATACACAAGTCAGGCATGGAAATACACTTCATCTTGTATTCTGTAAGGATATCAATTCACTATCAATATAAGTATGCACAGATTTTGAAGGCGGTCTCCATAAAATAGTAGTTGATTAAGTTGCAAGCTGTCACATTTAAAACATCCTAAACAAAAAGCTAATCAATTTAATGAGTATAAACCTGCTGATTGAGGCTTTATGGACTCTCTTGCATAAAGAAAACGCAATTTGCATGACATAATCTGATTCTATAAAACAAATCAAAATTGAATGTTTGTGATGACTTGCTGTTTCATTACTACAATGTTTGTATTTTAGAACGGTCAACTTTATTTGTTTAACTTTCGAAATAATGTAAACAATTTAAAGAAAGCTGTGTCAATAACTTCAGATTACCGGTGATTGCATTGTTGATAACTCAAGTTCAATTTTCACTACTCACAATCTAGATTCGTTCGTCCGAAATGTGCTTTTGCTTGTGGGTGCTTTAGTAAAACTTGATTATCATTAGATGCACTAGTTGACTTTCCTTTTGCAAATGATACCACTCCCAATACTACTACTATTACTCCTACGACCACTACTACAACCACTGCAACTACTAAAACTACTACTACTACTATTACTACCACTACTTCTACTACTACGTCTACTATTTTGTGTGAAAGAAGGTAAAGCGTAATGACTTTTCAAACACAGACCACATATACAATTAACATTGCTTTTAATTCTGTTCACACCTCACACCACTGACAAATAAGTGCACTACAAATCTCTCCTGATGAATGTATTCAAAAGTGTACAAACATTTTGAAAAACTGTCGTGAACGCGTTAATAGTCAACTTGATTTCATTAAGCACACAATTTCCATTTGATTAACACATTCATTTTTCCTATCTTTTCGATTGTCGCGAAATTCACTATTTACATTCCATAAGTCAAGGTATATGAGATGATTATGCATATAATCTGAAATATATATTTACAGAATTCACGACAGCTTAAAAGCATCATCGGCTTGATATAAATTGTAACATAAAATGTGGAGAATAAACATGTGATTTGAGATTCTTTTAACTTTGCTAGTTCAGAAATTGTTTAGGTAGTACACTTGCAAGATGTAGTACAGAAATGCACTGAATCAGTCGGCAACTTTTCATTCTTTCTAAGTGCACACTCTATTGATTAATGAATGGTGCACCGAAGGTCATTTTCTGTGCAACAACAAATTCATTATAATCATCTGCAACTGGAGAAACTAAAACGGAAACAGAGAGCATGGAACAGCAAAACAAGAATTATTAAAATCTAGCAATCAGGTCAATAATATTGCACTTGCCATGTGACTCAGTGATATGCTGTTCATCTTAGATATTATTCATGCTAGTTAGGGTGGCCAGGGACGATGTTAACGTAAAAGAACAACAGTTAAGTCATCTCACTTAGTGAATTCAGTAGCAGGAATGGCTGAACATCTAAAGTTCCTATAGTTTCATTTGTACAATAAAATACACTTACACATACTAGGACATTGAATGTATTTTCAGAGGAGCAGTGTGCATTATTGCAGCGAACAGAGGATGTGAGTGATTCTATCTTACGGATGATTTGTGGTAGATCATTCTAGAGTATAGAAAATGTAAAGGTAAAGTAATTCATAAAGAGGGACGATTTGGAATGGGTTTGTTTCACAAGTGGTAAAGAGCTACGTATGTCGAAATTAGACGTTTCTACAAATTGAATTACTTGATCAAATGTAAAGGATAGTTTGTCAAGCATTTTAAAGAAAACAACAAAATTTATTTTCAGTCTCTTCTACCATCAAGTTTCAATTGCAAATTTATTACATTCCGACTTATAAGTCAGGGTACAGTCATTTCCAAGAATCCAAATTTTAAATCATCTCTGTACTGATTCCAACCCTAATTTATTCCTTCGGCACACACTCCTTAGAATAAACGTGGAGTATTCTAGGAGTGGTCGAACACAATCTTTGCACATTAAAATACGTTGCTCATTGTTACAACGGTTTCGTGGTGTGCAACCTATTAGACGTTGACACTTGGACTTGTGTTTCAATACCTGTTCTGTAAACGACGAATCATAGGAGTACCTAAGTCACCAGTCTAATACTCTATGTAACTGAGATAACACCACAAAATTTGTGGTCAGATCTAAGTTGATTGATGCATTACCAAAACATATTCATACATGTTTTAGTTGTTTTAAGCCCCAGTCGTCATTTCGAGCACTACTCCATCACTTTGTTAAGCTTCATGATCATGCAATTTAACACATTGTTTGGCTCATGAGGACAGAACGAATAAGCTACTCATAGATCATCCGCATACAGAAAGGGCTCACCCATGCAGAAGCATTCACAAACATCATTGATGAAAACTGAAAAGAGAAAGGGACCTTAGACACAACCTTGTATAACACCACTTCTAATAAAGACAGCGTACGACAATGAACTGTTAGTTTTAACAACTTCATGTCGGTTTTTGGGGACGGAATCAAACCAAACAAGCAGAGGATGTTGAACACAGTAGGATGTGAACTTATCCACAAGAAAATGGTGGTTAACCATATCGAAGGTTTCGGGGATGTCCAGGTATAGCACCAAGACTAGAAATCCTTCATTATGCAGAAAATAGACTAAACTAATGAAGCCAAAGTGATATGTCATACAAGATTGATTTTTAGAAATCAACGTTGAGAATCAATAATAAATCTTCCAGCGAGTAAATAGTTGGAGAGTTCGGAAATAGCAATTTTTTCTATAATCCTAGATACGACGGCTGTAATATTTATGGGCCGATAATTGTTCATGTCAGTCTTATCTCCAGATTTGTAACGTGATATGATTTACGCTGTTTTCCAATAGTAAGAGTAAGTAGCTGATTCTATAGAGATTATAAGCAGCTTTATAAGAATAAGTGAAATATCCAGTTGACGCCTAACATTGAGGTTAAGGGACCGAATTCCATTTTGCAGAAGAATGGTCTGTGAAAATGTGAGAACTAGCTTGACACCACTTTTCTGTCAGTACCAGGAAACCTATTCAACACAGTGTTGTTGAACCGTACGAAAGATTCAGTCGACGCCCAACATTGAGTTTAAGAGGCCGAATTCCATATTGGTTGGCGGTGTACAGACCAAATCGCGACATTACTGATCATCGTTAAACAAACAGTTACATGGAACACGTCACTACACATCAAATTACCTCGCAAGCGAAAGCGTTTGATGACGTGAGTAAGACAACATTATGGAACCTTACTTGACATTATGTAGTGAGTGGCTGAATAGATCATGAACGTCATACGGAATTCATACGACGGACTACATTGCACAGTGGTTCATGTAAGACAGCTCACAGATACATTACATTTGAGGACTGGAGACAGAAGAAGCTGTTCACACTACCCTTCTTCTTCCTTCTTGTGGCTGGCTGCATTATGGAGACCTCGACATTTGAGTGAAAGCACAGAGTGAAATGAACAACTAGGAATCAATCGGAAGATTTGTACTTGACAGACGACCTCTCCCTTCTATGCCATACTCGCCAAGAAATACAGATAAAGACAAGTAGTGTAGCAACAGCCTCTGTACACATTATTAAGCCCTAACATACAGAAAGGAGAATGCATGAACATGAAAATCACCACACAGAACTCCAACACAATAACAATTGATGGAAAAACTCTGCAAAAGACGAAACGTTTCATCTATCTGATTAACATCATCGATGAACATGGAGAATCTGATACTGACGTAAAGCCGAGTATTTGCAATGCAAGGACAGCACTAAAGCAGTTGATTAACATATGGAATTCAAAACAAATTATCTGTCATGTCATCTTGGAGCTAAGATGAAGTTGTAACAAATGGTGCGTGTTTACTTAGAAGAGTTGCTTATTTTCATCGATATATTCTATGACACACTGATATTATAAACAGGGGATGAATTTTCATATATTGGGATTTTAATGTGAGTAGTCCAGTATACCTTAAATTGTGAGTAAAACGTGAGTTACATTTTACATAGACACTTTCTTGGAAACGATTGTGGCCTAAACCAAATTGACACTGGTTTACATGAACAACTAGTCAGAAAGATCGTACGAATGAATGTTGTCAAAAGTTTCGATTTTAAATACTGCAAATCATTGTAATTACATGATGGTTGTAAAATGTCGCCAGACAGAACAATGTCGAATACAGTTTCTTGCAATGAACTAATGATGGAACGGGCCAGAAACATTCCGATATGTCAGGTTGTAAGAGGACTGAGCGTGAATATAAATCATGTGAACAATAGTCGCCTTGAATATCTGCAAAACACAACGAAGTATATTCCACTAAATGAAAGATAGAAGAATATGCACATTATAATTAACTCTGCTACTCAATGAAAAAAATGTATTAATAGAAGTGTAATTGGAATGTTTTAACTATGAGAAATGCCTGAACGACTAATGAACTGATCGATTTTATGAGAGAAAGAGAAACATTGTCTTGCTGATAATCATCAGATTGACACACTCCCCGGCAACTGTGTGTGATTTGATGGTATCGTGTGTATTGATTATTTTTATAGTCAATATGATCTAATTCAACATTCCTTGTACCTGTCTACTAAACTCGCTTCATCGTTAATGAGATGTCATTGTAAATAATAGTACACTGGTATCGATTTGTGAATAACATTTTGCTGTTGACCACGATTGTAGTTCCAGTGAATATCCGTGACGTGATGTGATGATTTTGTTCAAATGACAAACTAGTAAATATTTATCCTGTTATTTTCCAAGGATGCTTCGTGCCTCATGAATTTTGGTAAAATGCACAGCTACCTAGTGCTAATATTTTTCTTATTTATTCTATTTGAAGCAGTCTATAGTGGCAATGCACAACTGAATGCATTTTGATTCTTCAAGCGATAGCACAGCGCTGGTAATTGTAAAGTAATTGGTGTCCGTGTAAAAGTTGGAAACATCATCATTTTATTGCACGTTGTTGATCTCCTACACAAGTAATATTTTCACAGTCTGTCTATTTGCTGAACAGCCAGAATGATCAGATTTGTTGTTAGTGTTAATTATTGAATAGTTTACAGAAGAATTTCTGATTCTCTCTCTCGTTTTCCACTGGCGGATGTGTATCTGGATTGCGACTCCTCTATCGAATAACTAGTCAATAACTACAGATGAAGAATTAGACAAAATCAATTGATTTATTGATGAACAATCAAGAGTTAAATGTACTTAACAATATTTGAGTTCATCTCGTCTCATCTTATATGTCATTGAAAGTGGTATATTACTCACTGAAATTCAGTTGTTGAAATTATATTGGGAGACGTTTATTTTGTTTGGCATGATACTAGGAATTTATGTGGCTTAAAATTCACGAAAGGGTGACGTTATTGACACGGAGTAGTGTGTGGTGGATGGTTCATTATGAAGCTCACTTTGACGTTATGAACATCAATCAATCAGTCTCTTCTTAAGGCTCACTCAAAACTGAGTAACTTCATTGGAATATCAAACTAGCGATATTCACATCCATCCAACTGACTGACATAATCACATTAAATAAACAGTCCAACGTTCGTCACATCGATTCTATAGATGTGAGAAGGAAATGTCTACTCATCTGAAGCAGGTTAACGGCTATATTATTCAATGGACGTCCAATGACCATATGCAGAATCGAGTTAATCAAATATGTTCAAAGGCAGCAGATCACAAACTACTCCGAAGCTAGACTCTTTGAAAAATCAATTGTATACTTACTAACGCCTGCCACACCTCGTGGAGAAGCAAAGGCTACCCCCGGTATTCTCCATCAAACCCTGTTCTCGACAATGATTTACAGATCTTCCGTGATGCTACCCAATCTCTTTATGTAAGCTAGCAATTATGGACGCAATATGTTTATGGGATTTCCTGTTTTGCTCTCATATTCAGGATTCCAATAAAAACATTCCCAATGATGCAATATGATTATTTCCGTAGTGTATGTAATATTCACCTCATGGGTCTCTTCCTAATTTACTTCTCAAAACAAAAGTGGATTTTCTCTCCTAATGACTCTGTTACTGACTGTTTCCGAACAACTGACATTCAGAATTCTGAGTAGACAGCCAAATGTCTGAATGAATATCAGTCAATCCGAAAGATTTTTAGTTGAATGAACTGAAGATTTCTGAATACTAACCATTCATTTTTATCACATTTAAAGCAAACACATTGTAATGTTATCCTGCTGAATGAAACAGAGAAACATAATACTGCAATCAGTCTAGACAAGGTCCTCAATCGCCTCTTATCCATACATCGAATACCGGACTTCTAAGTTCAGATGAGAATCCATTTGTCTCTATGATCTGAGACATTTCATTCCAATGCACGGTGTGAACGCGACCAGTTAGTGCACAGATTTCATCATATCACGTCACGGATATTCACTGGAACTACAATTGTGGTCAACACAAAAATGTTATTCACAAATCGGTACCAGTATACTATCATTTACAATGACATCTCATTAACGATGAATGGAGTTAGGTAGACAGGAACAATCAATGTCCAATTAGATCATACTGCTTATTTACTAACTTACTAACTAACTAACTAACTAACTAACTAACTTACTTACTTACTTACTTACGCCCTTTACTTCTCGTGAAGGAGCATAAGCCGCTCATCATCTTTCCCCATCCAACCCTGTCCTAAGCAATCCTTTTCAGCTCCTTCCAGTTGTTATTCATCCTTTTCATATCTGCTTCTATCACCCGACGTAATTTGTACTTTTGCCTTCCACTTTCCTGATTCCTTTGCATCGTCTTTTCTTAATTTCTTCGTCAGCTGAAAGCTTGTTTGTTCTCTCCCAGAGAAAGCTGTTGCTAATAGTATCCGACCAATGGATGCAGAGTTTCTTGTGTAGACAGCTGTTTATAAATACTTGTACCTTTCTGATGATGGTCGTTGTAGTTCTCCAAGTTTCAGCTCCACACAGTAGAACTGCCTTGACGTCGGTACTGAAGATTCTCACTTTGATATTGGTTGAAAATTGTTTTGAGTTGGATATGTTCTTCAATTGTAGGAATGCGTCCCTCGATTTGCTAATCCTCGCCTGCACGTCTGCATCTGAGACTCCATGTTCATCGATGATGCTGCACAGGTATGTGAAGAATTCTACATCTTCCAGAGTTTTGCCATCAACAGTGATTGGATTGCTGTTATCCGCTTTGAATTTGAAGACCATGGTTTTCCATTTGTGTATGTTGAAGCCTACGGATGCAGAGACTGCTGCTTCACTGGCTGTCTTTGTTTGCATTTGTTCGTGTGTATGCGATAGGTGTGCTAGGTCATCTACCAGGTCCAAATCGTCTAATTGATTATGAGCTGTACATTGCATTCCGTGTTTTCCGTCAGATATCGAGGTCCTCATAAGGAATTGAGGGAGAGAGTAAACAGCCTTGAATGACTCCGGTTCTTACTTGGAATGCATCTGTCAGCTCTCCTCCATGCACGAACTTGCATTGTGGTCCGTCGTACGAGTTCCAGATAATATTGACAATCTTCTCAGGAACTCCGTAGTGTCGAAGAAGTTTCCATATCATCCTCCTATCCACACTGTCAAATGCCTTTTCATAATCAATGAAGTTGATGTATAGTGACGAGTTCCACTCAACTGATTGTTCGACGATGATCCGTAGTGTCGCAATTTTGTCTGTACATGGTCAAGTCTTACGGAATCCAGCTTATTGATCTCAAAGTTGGTCGTCTACTGCATCTTTCATCCGGTTCAGCAACACTCTGTTGAAGACCTTCCCTTGTATTGACCGTAGTGTGATGCCTCTGTATTTTTCACATGTGCTCAGATCTCCTCTCTTTGGAATCTTGACGAGATGTCCTTCTTTTCAGTCCATCGACACTTGTTCCTCCTCCAAAATCTTTTTGTATAGAGGGTAAAGCATTCAAATTACACTTCTATTAATACATTTTTTAAATTGAGTAGCAGAGTAAATTATAATGTGTATATTCTTCTATCTTTCATTTAGTGGCGAATACTTCGTCATGGTTTACAGATATTCGGGTGATCATCGTTCTGTCGAGTGACGTTTTACGACCAGCAGGTAATAACAATGAATAAGTTGTATCAAACCTTTACCAAAGTCGTGGAAATTTACTGATCGCGGTGCAGTATCTTAAATTGTAGGAGGCACTCTGTCAGCCTCAAAGTTCATAGTGTTAGTTCTCCATTCAAGGTGGTTGAAGAGTGAAAGAAAACAACAAACCTTTCACTACTCGTGCATACCCTCGATGCATCAGATTACTAGACAACCCATCCTGTCCCATTTCATTGCTCTTCACAACCTGCATATATGTTCACAGTCAAAATCAGATGGATGGTTTTTCGATGAATGCAATCCAGATGAGATCGTCCAAGAAGAATATCGATACACATTTACGAGTTTATCTCTGAATGAAACGATATTTTACTCATCAGGAACATCGTGTATGAATCAACTCTCATGCAACCAAGTATGTTTAAAATTCAATTTTGTCGGTTGCTTTCTACATATATACTACTAAAACTGTAAACGTGATAATGGCCATCACAGGGTCTATGTGAAAGCTATCTGTCATCAATTATCTATTTCTGAACGCAAGAACAATTAGATTAGAACAATAATTAAAGGAATTCCAGTCATTAGCGAAACACACGAAAATACCAACCAGTATTGCGTGCCTTATCAAAATGAATGAAAATTATGATTCACACTAATACAATAGGATAATAATGAATTCTAATTGATGGGCCAATTGCAACAAGGATAGTTGAATGATATATCAGACCAGATTACCGTGATGGGAGCTTAAGCAACGATTTGATTGATTAGTCATGAACATAACTATCTGGTACAGTGATATGTGTACATTTATTAGTTGAACACGAATCGGTTTGCGTCATTGAAGACTGTTGAAGAAGATGTGGACTTTTAGTTGTGGTACGAACTCAGACATCTATTATTTGTGATGCAAGTCTACTGATTACGATAATCGTAAAACGCTTCGTAAGCGGTATTTCAACGTATTGGATGATATCGTTTTCCTTGTAATTCCTCCAGTCGAAGTTAGAAAATCGGGGAGATTTCCACATTGTCAATTGATTTGATGTGTAAATTGAAATTCAGATTGCTCTGGAGTAGAGTGATTTTGTGTTGATTCAGAGTTCCGCTCGAGAGATCGTTAACCGCTTTTAGGTCACCAGAATCACTTTTTTCAATCATTGTTTTCTTCACCTTCACTAACTTGTTAACTCGCCTCTTACACCTGTAATGACCCTAATTAAGTGTCACCGCAAATATTGAAGTGACTGGCATATCATACCGATTCGGTGCAAGCGAACTTTGAGTGATTAGCGGTGTGAGGGTGCATTGTCAAGGATAACCAACATCTCGAACAGATTTGAACGGAGTAATTCTAACCTTCATCTTCACATATTTTCATGAAATCAACAATGTCTCGTGGTCATGTGGATATGCTTACGAACTTCTCCAGTCAAACATTTCAAAATGGCTACTCTTCAGGAAAAATGGCATAATGGTTTGTTAGTTTACACTGCAATGTGTGTTATCGTTCAACTCAACTTTATGCGTATTAAATAAAAAAGAAATATTAGTTCAGCAAAGAGTTGTCTTTTCGGCGAATTCATTTTCAAAGCTGTACAATCGCAAATATATATACTTGTTTTTACAGGGTTTGTTTTTATTCCCACGATCATTCCGATTACATTTCATCTCTGTTTCAACATTTTTGTTATTTTATCATGCTGAGCTATCCTTAACCGATGAATACCTAAGTCATTGACTATCGAACTTTCCTTGTTTTTAAAGATTCTTCTAATACCTTCGTTTATTTAACATCACTGTCACCATGTATAACATAAGTTTATTATCAGTAATTTTTTCACCCCGTAAAAACAAGTATATACATTTGCGATTGTACAGCTTTGAAAATGAATTCGCCGAAAAGAGAACTCTTCGCTGAACTAATCTTTCTTTCTTATTTAATTTCATAATGGGTGTATTCCGTTTATTTATGCGTATTATCAGTCACATTCAGGTATCTTGGCACACGTGTTCAAGGATTCGAATCACTACGATAATCGCTCTTTTCTTTAAATGGAATTCGTTGACACGAAAACCGTACGCAAACGAACATTCGTTTCTTCAACGTCGGAGGGGATTTCTACTCATTCTTAGCGTCAATACTGTAAACATATTTCTCTTAGAACATTAAGTCTAACTTGATATGTGAGATTTATACGCTGCTCAGCTCACTCACCACTGCAGTGAATGATGCTTACATCGCCCTAACACTTCCTATATTCGGTCATTCGTAATCTATATATCATACTATGATATGCTGTGTATAAATGAAATTGAGGATGTGTGCTTGTTGAGTCTCGATGTTTGCTATTACGAAACCGTCAACCTATGCATCATTTCTGATCAAACCTAATTATTAAGCCATCAATTATTGACTCATCCGAAACAACGACGAATGTAGAAACAATGTTCACATATCATAACAAATATCTTTATTAACTTATTATTAAAAACGAATTATTTAAAAAGAATAAAATGGAATAGAAATCTCCTTCAGATCATCATCGACTAAGTTATTGATGTTGAGAAGTGAACTTTAAGTAAACAGAATGTTCATTCACTCGTTTCACATTCGCAGTCAACATCGGGAGGTTTAGGATAAATCTCATGCATTTGGGAGATGACTGATTGATACGGGAGGTTGAGGAATGCCGACACCAGTGGGAGGTTTAATGCGTAGTCGAGGGTCATCAGGATTCGGACGATGATCATCAATTTCGGGACCTATTTGAGGGCCATTTTCCACACACGTTTGTGGTTGGTCATAATTTGTTTATTCATTGAACGCAGTATGTACATATGGTCACAATTCGTTAGCGGATTGGTAGTTTGTATGTTATACACCGTTCGATAACGATGGAGAGCACAATTACAACAGAGTGAATGAATGGGTATATCCAGCATTTGGCGACCGATCACCACATCCTACTTGATGTGCATGATCAGGTCATGTTCAATTGGGAGTACGAAGATCGGTGATAAGAATGGGCGACGAACGGGCAATCTTAGGTTTTTATATTGCTGAAATTGGGGATTTGTGTGAATGAATATGTGTTGAAATATGACTGATTGAAATGTGATGATCCAATGGGTTTTTTGCTATACTATAAAACGAAGACCTATTAATCGGCATGTTACCTGTGAATGAAATATCTTGAGAATCCGACTCTGGAAGTGCTGAATGGTGTTTTTATGAGTGTAACACGGAGTTGATGAGTCGTTTGGCAACAAAAGTTACATCCTGGAATACCCATTGTTTTCAGTCAATTGATTATGTATTTTTAGCACCAACAATATGTGCTGCCGGTCACAATAAGTTCATACACAAGTCAGGCATGGAAATACACTTCATCTTGTATTCTGTAAGGATATCTATTCACTATCAATATAAGTAGGCACAGATTTTGAAGGCGGTCGCCAAAAAATAGTAGTTGATTAAGTTGCAAGCTGTCACATTTAAAACATCCTAAACAAAAAGCTAATCAATTTAAAGAGTATATACCTGCTGATTGAGGCTTTATGGACTCTCTTGCATAAAGAAAACGCAATTTGCATGACATAATCTGTTTCTATAGAACAAATCAAAAATGGATGTTTGTGATGTCTTGCTGTTTCATTACTACAATGTTTGTATTTTAGAACGGTCAACTTTATTTGTTTAACTTTCGAAATAATGTAAACAATTTAAAGAAAGCTGTGTCAATAACTTCAGATTACCGGTGATTGCATTGTTGATAACTCAAGTTCAATTTTCACTACTCACAATCTAGATTCGTTCGTCCGAAATGTGCTTTTGCTTGTGGGTGCTTTAGTAAAACTTGATTATCATTAGATGCACTAGTTGACTTTCCTTTTGCAAATGGTACCACTCCCAATACTACTACTATTACTCCTACGACCACTACTACAACCACTACAACTACTAAAACTACTACTACTACTATTACTACCACTACTTCTACTACTACGTCTACTATTTTGTGTGAAAGAAGGTAAAGCGTAATGACTTTTCAAACACAGACCACATATACAATTAACATTGCTTTTAATTCTGTTCACACCTCACACCACTGGCAAACAAGTACATTACAAATCTCTCCTGATGAATGTATTCAGAAGTGTACAAACATTTTGAAAAACTGCCGTGAACGCGTTAATAGTCAACTTGATTTCATTAAGCACACAATTTCCATTTGATTAACACATTCATTTTTCCTATCTTTTCGATTGTCGCGAAATTCACTATTTACATTCCATAAGTCAAGGTATATGAGATGATTATGCATATAATCTGAAATATATATTTACAGAATTCACGACAGCTTTAAAGCATCATCGGCTTGATATAAATTGTAACATAAAATGTGGAGAATAAACATGTGATTTGAGATTCTTTCAAGTTTCCTAGTTCAGAAATTGTTTAGGTAGTACACTTGCAAGATGTAGTACAGAAATGCACTGAATCAGTCGGCAACTTTTCATTCTTTCTAAGTGCACACTCTGTTGATTAATGAATGGTGCACCGAAGGTCATTTTCTGTGCAACAACAAATTCATTATAATCATCTGCAACTGGAGAAACTAAAACGGAAACAGAGAGCATGGAACAGCAAAATAAGAATTATTAAAATATAGCAATCAGGTCAATAATATTGCACTTGCCATGTGACTCAGTGATATGCTGTTCATCTTAGATATTATTCATGCTAGTTAGGGTGGCCAGGGACGATGTTAACGTAAAAGAACAACAGTTAAGTCATCTCACTTAGTGAATTCAGTAGCAGGAATGGCTGAACATCTAAAGTTCCTATAGTTTCATTTGTACAATAAAATACACTTACACATACTAGGACATTGAATGTATTTTCAGAGGAGCGGTGTGCATTATTGCAGCGAACAGAGGATGTGAGTGATTCTATCTTACGGATGATTTGTGGTAGATCATTCTAGAGTCTAGAAAATGTACAGGTAAAGTAATTCATAAAGAGAGACGATTTGGAATGGGTTTGTTTCACAAGTGGCAAATAGTTACGGATGTCGAAATTAGACGTTTCTGCAAATTGAATTACTTGATCAAATGTAAAGGATAGTTTGTCAAGCATTTTAAAGAAAACAACAAAATTTATTTTCAGTCTCTTCTACCATCAAGTTTCAATTGCAAATTTATTACATTCCGACTTATAAGTCAGGATACAGTCATTTCCAAGAATCCAAATTTTAAATCATCTCTGTACTGATTCCAACCCTAATTTATTCCTTGAGCACACGCTTCCTAGAATAAACGTGGAGTATTCTAGGAGTGGTCGAACACAATCTTTGCACATTAAAATACGTTGCTCATTGTTACAACGGTTTCGTGGTGTTCAACCTATTAGACGTTGACACTTGGACTTGTGTTTCAATACCTGTTCTGTAAACGACGAATCATAGGAGTACCTAAGTCACCAGTCTAATACTCTATGTAATTGAGATAACACCACACTATTTGTGATCAGATATAAGTTGAATGATGCATTACCAAAACATATTCATACATGTTTTAGTTGTTTTAAGCCCCAGTCGTCATTTCGAGCACTACTCCATCACTTTGATTAGCTTCATGATCATGCAATTTAACACATTGTTTGGCTCATGAGGACAGAACGAATAAGCTACTTAAAGATCATCCGCATACAAAAAGGGCTCACACATGCAGAAGCATTCACAAACATCATTGATGAAAACTGAAAAGAGAAAGGGACCTTAGACACAACCTTGTATAACACCACTTCTAATAAGGACAGCGTACGACAATGAACAGTTAGTTTCAACAACTTCATGACGGTTATCGAGGACGGAATCAAACCAAACAATCAGAGGGTGTTGAACCCAGTAGGATGTGAACTTATCCACAAGAAAATGGTGGTTAACCATATCGAAGGTTTCGGGGATGTCCAGGTATAGCACCAAGACTAGAAATCCTTGATTATGCAGAGAATAGACGAAACTAATGAAGCCCAAGTGATATGTCATACAAGATTGATTTTTAGAAATCAACGTTGAGAATCAATAATAAATCTTCCAGCGAGTAAATAGTTGGAGAGTTCGGAAATAGCAATTTTTTCTATAACCCTAGATACGACGGCTGTAATATTTATGGGCCGATAATTGTTCATGTCAGTCTTATCTCCAGATTTGTAAGGTGATATGATTTACGCTGTTTTTCAATAGTAAGAGTAAGTAGCTGATTCTATAGAGATTATAAGCAGCTTTATAAGAATAAGTGAAATATCCAGTTGACGCCTAACATTGAGGTTAAGGGACCGAATTCCATTTTGCAGAAGAATGGTCTGTGAAAATGTGAGAACTAGCTTGACACCACTTTACTGTCAGTACCAGGAAACCTATTCAACACAGTGTTGTTGAACCGTACGAAAGATTCAGTCGACGCCCAACATTGAGTTTAAGAGGCCGAATTCCATATTGGTTGGCGGTGTACAGACCAAATCGCGACATTACTGATCATCGTTAAACAAACAGTTACATGGAACACGTCACTACACATCAAATTACCTCGCAAGCGAAAGCGTTTGATGACGTGAGTAAGACAACATTATGGAACCTTACTTGACATTATGTAGTGAGTGGCTGAATAGATCATGAACGTCATACGGAATTCATACGACGGACTACATTGCACAGTGGTTCATGTAAGACAGCTCACAGATACATTACATTTGAGGACTGGAGACAGAAGAAGCTGTTCACACTACCCTTCTTCTTCCTTCTTGTGGCTGGCTGCATTATGGAGACCTCGACATTTGAGTGAAAGCACAGAGTGAAATGAACAACTAGGAATCAATCGGAAGATTTGTACTTGACAGACGACCTCTCCCTTCTATGCCATACTCGCCAAGAAATACAGATAAAGACAAGTAGTGTAGCAACAGCCTCTGTACACATTATTAAGCCCTAACATACAGAAAGGAGAATGCATGAACATGAAAATCACCACACAGAACTCCAACACAATAACAATTGATGGAAAAACTCTGCAAAAGACGAAACGTTTCATCTATCTGATAAACATCATCGATGAACATGGAAAATCTAATACTGACGTAAAGCCGAGGATTTGGAATGCAAGGACAGCACTAAAGCAGTCGATTAACATATGGAATTCAAAACAAATTATCTGTCATGTCATCTTGGAGCTAAGATGAAGTTGTAACAAATGGTGCGTGTTTACTTAGAAGAGTTACTTATTTTCATCGATATATTCTATGACACACTGATATTATAAACAGGGGATGAATTTTCATATATTGGGATTTTAATGTGAGTAGTCCAGTATACCTTAAATTGTGAGTAAAACGTGAGTTACATTTTACATAGACACTTTCTTGGAAACGATTGTGGCCTAAACCAAATTGACACTGGTTTACATGAACAACTAGTCAGAAAGATCGTACGAATGAATGTTATCAAAAGTTTCAATTTTAAATACTGCAAATCATTGTAATTACATGGTGGTTGTAAAATGTCGCTAGACAGAACAATGTCGAACACAGTTTCTTGCAATGAACTAATGATGGAACGGGCCAGAAACATTCCGATATGTCAGGTTGTAAGAGGACTGAGCGTGAATATAAATCATCTGAACAATAGTCGCCTTGAATATCTGCAAAACACAACGAAGTTTATTCCACTTAATGAAAGATAGAAGAATATGCACATTATAATTAACTCTGCTACTCAATGAAAAAAATGTATTAATAGAAGTGTAATTGGAATGTTTTAACTATGAGAAATGCCTGAACGACTAATGAACTGATCGATTTTATGAGAGAAAGAGAAACATTGTCTTGCTATTAATCATCAGATTGACACACTCCCCGGCAACTGTGTGTGATTTGATGGTATCGTGTGTATTGATTATTTTTATAGTCAATATGATCTAATTCAACATTCCTTGTACCTGTCTATTAAACTCGCTTCATCGTTAATGAGATGTCATTGTAAATAATAGTACACTAGTATCGATTTGTGAATAACATTTTGCTGTTGACCACGATTGTAGTTCCAGTGAATAGATGTGATGATTTTGTTCAAATGACAAACTAGTAAATATTTATCCTGTTATTTTCCAAGGATGCTTCGTGCCTCATGAATTTTGGAAAAATGCACAGCTACCTAGTGCTAATATTTTTCTTATTTATTCTATTTGAAGCAGTCTATAGTGGCAATGCACAACTGAATGCATTTTGATTCTTCAAGCGATAGCACAGCGCTGGTAATTGTAATGTAATTGGTGTCCGTGTAAAAGTTGAAAACATCATCATTTTATTGCACGTTGTTGATCTCCTACACAAGTAATATTTTCACAGTCTATCTATTTGCTGAACAGCCAGAATGATCAGATTTGTTGTTAGTGTTAATTATTGAATAGTTTACAGAAGAATTTCTGATTCTCTCTCTCGTTTTCCACTGGCGGATGTGTATCTGGATTGCGACTCCTCTATCGAATAACTAGTCAATAACTACAGATGAAGAATTAGACAAAATCAATTGATTTATTGATGAACAATCAAGAGTTAAATGTACTTAACAATATTTGAGTTCATCTTGTCTCATCTTATATCTCATTGAAAGTGGTATATTACTCACTGAAATTCAGTTGTTGAAATTATATTGGGAGACGTTTATTTTGTTTGGCATGATACTAGGAATTTATGTGGCTTAAAATTCACGAAAGGGTGACGTTATTGACACGGAGTAGTGTGTGGTGGATGGTTCATTATGAAGCTCACTTTGACGTTATGAACATCAATCAATCAGTCTCTTCTTAAGGCTCACTCAAAACTGAGTAACTTCATTGGAATATCAAACCAGCGATATTCACATCCATCCAACTGACTGACATAATCACATTAAATAAACAGTCCAACGTTCGTCACATCGATTCTATAGATGTGAGAAGGAAATGTCTACTCATCTGAAGCAGGTTAACGGCTATATTATTCAATGGACGTCCAATGACCATATGCAGAATCGAGTTAATCAAATATGTTCAAAGGCAGCAGATCACAAACTACTCCGGAGCTGGAGTCTTTGAAAAATCATTTATATACTTACTAACGCCTGCCACACCTCGTGGAGAAGCAAAGGCCACCCCCGGTATTCTCCATCAAACCCTGTTCTCGACAATGATTTACAGATCTTCCGTGATGCTACCCAATCTCTTTATGTATGCTATCAGTTATCGACGCAATATGTTTATGGGATTTTCTGTTTTGCTCTCATATTCAGGATTCCAATGAAAACATTCCCAATGATGCAATATGATTATTTCCGTAGTGTATGTAATATTCACCTCATGGGTCTCTTCCTAATTTACTTCTCAAAACAAAAGTGGATTTTCTCTCCTAATGACTCTGTTACTGACTGTTTCCGAACAACTGACATTCAGAATTCTGAGTAGACAGCCAAATGTCTGAATGAATATCAGTCAATCCGAAAGATTTTTAGTTGAATGAACTGAAGATTTCTGAATACTAACCATTCATTTTTATCACATTTAAAGCAAACACATTGTAATGTTATCCTGCTGAATGAAACAGAGAAACATAATACTGCAATCAGTCTAGACAAGGTCCTCAATCGCCTCTTATCCATACATCGAATACCGGACTTCTAAGTTCAGATGAGAATCCATTTGTCTCTATGATCTGAGACATTTCATTCCAATGCACGGTGTGAACGCGACCAGTTAGTGCACAGATTTCATCATATCACGTCACGGATATTCACTGGAACTACAATTGTGGTCAACACAAAAATGTTATTCACAAATCGGTACCAGTATACTATCATTTACAATGACATCTCATTAACGATGAATGGAGTAAGGTAGACAGGAACAATCAATGTCCAATAAGATCATACTGCTTATTTACTAACTTACTAACTAACTAACTAACTAACTAACTAACTTACTTACTTACTTACGCCCTTTACTTCTCGTGAAGGAGCATAAGCCGCTCATCATCATTCCCCATCCAACCCTGTCCTAAGCAATCCTTTTCAGCTCCTTCCAGTTGATATTCATCCTTTTCATATCTGCTTCTATCACCCGACGTAATTTGTACTTTCGGCTTCCTCTTTCCCGATTCTTTTCATGATTCAAGGTTGAGGCTTGTCTAGTGATGCAGTTTGACGATTTGCGTAATATATGTCCTATCCATTTCCATCGTCTTTTTTTAATTTCTTCGTCAGCTGGAAGCTTGTTTGTTCTCTCCCAGAGAAAGCTGTTGCTGATAGTATCCGACCAATCGATGCAGAGTTTCTTGTGTAGACAGCTGTTTATAAATACTTGTACCTTTCTGATGATGGTCGTTGTAGTTCTCCAAGTTTCAGCTCCACACAGTAGAACTGCCTTGACGTCGGTACTGAAGATTCTCACTTTGATATTGGTTGAAAATTGTTTTGAGTTGGATATGTTCTTCAATTGTAGGAATGCGTCCCTCGATTTGCTAATCCTCGCCTGCACGTCTGCATCTGAGCCTCCTTGTTCATCGATGATGCTTCACAGGTATGTGAAGAATTCTACATCTTCCAGAGTTTTGCCATCGACAGTGATTGGATTGCTGTTATCCGCTTTGAATTTGAAGACCATGGTTTTCCATTTGTGTATGTTGAAGCCTACGGATGCAGAGACTGCTGCTTCACTGGCTGTCTTTGTTTGCATTTGTTCGTGTGTATGCGATAGGTGTGCTAGGTCAACTACCAGGTCCAAATCGTCTAATTCATTATGAGCTGTACATTGCATTCCGTGTTTTCCGTCAGATTTCGATGTTCTCATAATCCAGTCGACCACCAGAAGAAGAAAGAAGGGAGAGTAAACAGGAATGCATCTGTCAGCTGTCCTCCATGCACGAACTTGCATTGTAGTCCGTCGTATGAGTTCCAGATAATATTGACAATCTTCTCAGGAACTCCGTAGTGTCGAAGAAGTTTCCATATCATCCTCCTATCCACACTGTCAAATGCCTTTTCATAATCAATGAAGTTGATGTATAGTGACGAGTTCCACTCAACTGATTGTTCGACGATGATCCGTAGTGTCGCAATTTTGTCTGTACATGGTCAAGTCTTACGGAATCCAGCTTATTGATCTCAAAGTTGGTCGTCTACTGCATCTTTCATCCGGTTCAGCAACACTCTGTTGAAGACCGTCCCTTGTATTGACCGTAGTGTGATGCCTCTGTATTTTTCATTCGTGCTCAGATCTCCTCTCTTTGTAATCTTGACGAGGTGTCCTTATTTCCAGTCCATCGACACTTGTTCCTCCTCCAAAATCTTTTTGAATAGAGGGCAAAGCATGTTTGTAGTTACTTCAATGTCTGACTTCAGTGCTTCAGCTGATACGTTGTCGAGTCCCGCTGCTTCCCCGTTCATCATTTGTCTGACGGCCATTCTGATTTCTTCCTTCGTTGGTGGGTTGACGTCCATGGAAAGATCTGTGTGTGCTGATTCGATGTCCGGTGGATTCATTGAAGTCGACCTATTCAAGAGTTCTTCAAAGTATTCTACCCATCTGTTTGTCTTTTATTGAATTTCAGTAACTGGTTTGCCTTTTTATCTTTGGAGGTCATATTGACAATGGAAATAATCAATACACACGATACCATCAAATCACACACAGTTGCCGGAGAGTGTGTCAATCTGATGATTAATAGCAAGACAATGTTTCTCTTTCTCTCATAAAATCGATCAGTTAATTAGTCGTTCAGATTTTTCTCATAGTTAAAACATTCCAATTACATTTCTATTAATACATTTTTTAAATTGAGTAGCAGAGTAAATTATAATGTGTATATTCTTCTATCTTTCATTTAGTGGCGAATACTTCGTCATGGTTTACAGATATTCGGAGTGATCATCGTTCTGTCGAGTGACGTTTTACAACCAGCAGGTTATAACAATGAATAAATTGTATCAAACCTTTACCAAATTCGTGGAAATTTACTGATCGCGGTGCAGTATCTTAAATTGTAGGAGGCACTCTGTCAGCCTCAAAGTTCATAGTGTTAGTTCTCCATTCAAGGTGGTTGAAGAGTGAAAGAAAACAACAAACCTTTCACTACTCGTGCATACCCTCGATGCATCAGATTACTAGACAACCCATCCTGTCCCATTTCATTGCTCTTCACAACCTGCATATATGTTCACAGTCAAAATCAGATGGATGGTTTTTCGATGAATGCAATCCAGATGAGATCGTCCAAGAAGAATATCGATACACATTTACGAGTTTATCTCTGAATTAAACGATATTTTACTCATCAGGAACATCGTGTATGAATCAACTCTCATGCAACCAAGTATATTTAAAATTCAATTTTGTCGGTCGCTTTCTACATATATACTACTAAAACTGTAAACGTGATAATGGCCATCACAGGGTCTATGTGAAAGCTATCTGTCATCAGTTATCTATTTCTGAACGCAAGAACAATTAGATTAGAACAATAATTTAAGGAATTCCAGTCATTAGCGAAACACACGAAAATACCAACCAGTATTGCGTGCCTTATCAAAATGAATGAAAATTATGATTCACACTAATACAATAGGATAATAATGAATTCTAATTGATGGGCCACTTGCCACAAGGATAGTTAAATGATGTATCAGACAAGATAACCGTGATGGGAGCTTAAGCAACGATTTGATTGATTAGTCATGAACATAACTATCTGGTACAGTGATATGTGTACATTTATCAGTTGAACACGAATCGGTTTGCGTCATTGAAGACTGTTGAAGAAGATGTGGACTTTTAGTTGTGGTACGAACTCAGACATCTATTATTTGTGATGCAAGTCTACTGATTACGATAATCGTAAAACGCTTTGTAAGCGGTATTTCAACGTATTGGATGATATCGTTTTCCTTGTAATTCCTCCAGTCGAAGTTAGAAAATCGGGGAGATTTCCACATTGTCAATTGAAATTCAGATTGCTCTCGAGTAGAGTGATTTTGTGTTGATTTAGAGTTCCGCTCGAGAGATCGTTAACCGCTTTTAGGTCACCAGAATTACTTTATCCAATTATTGTTTTCTTCACGTTCTCTAACTTGTTAACTCGTCTCTTACAGCTGTAATGACCCTAATTAAGTGTCATCGCAAACAATGAAGTGACTGGCATATAATACCGATTCGGTCCAAGCAAAATTTGAGTGATTAGTGGTGTGAGGGTGCATTGTAAAGGATAACCAACATCTCGAACAGATTTGAACGGAGTAATTCTAACCTTCATCTTCACATATTTTCATGAAATCAACAATGCCTCGTGGTCATGTGGATATGCTTACGAACTTCTCCAGTCAAATATTTCAAAATGGCTACTCTTCAGGAAAAATGGCATAATGGTTTGTTAGTTTACAGTGCAATGTGTGTGCGTAATAAATAAAAAAGAAATATTTGTTCAGCAAAGAGTTGTCTTTTCGGCGAATTCATTTTCAAAGCTGTACAATCGCAAATAAATATATACTTGTTTTTACAGGGTGATAATAATACTGATAATAAACTTATGTTATACATGGTGACAGCGAGGTTAAATAAACAAAGGTACAACCTCTTATTTTACCATGGTCTTAATGCTTTTGAAAAATTTTCTTTTTGTTCATACTCTTGTTCTTTTGTAGTGAACAAGAACACGGGTGGGGACAATCGAATGTATTTAGCACGAAAATTACAGACTATCTCAACAAAATCTGAATACCATAAAGTTAATCGTCAATTTGCAAATTATCAATGCATCATATCAAACTGTACTGTTCAAGTTGCAAACACTAATCCATTGTCTCCCATTTCATTGTTCATGCGATTTCTTACAAATTCCATCGTGTTCTTGCTCTTCTTTTCTTGATCTTCTCCATTTCTGCTGCCAGACATTACATCCTTTTAACGCACGTTATATACTACTTATGTCAATATAAGTAGCTCACACCACACTTTCACAGCCACCTGCTTCACCTTCCATCTTCCCTTGAAATGTTCTACCCTCAACCGGTTTGTTTTTATTCCCACGATCATTCCGATTACATTTCATCTCTGTTTCAACATTTTTGTTATTTTATCATGCTGAGCTATCCTTAACCGATGAATACCTAAGTCATTGTCTATCGAACTTTCGTTGTTTTTAAAAGTTCTTTTAATACCTTCGTTTATATAACATCACTGTCACCATGTATAACATAAGTTTATTATCAGTATTATTATCATCCTGTAAAAACAAGTATATATATTTGCGATTGTACAGTTTTGAAAATGAATTCGTCGAAAAGAGAACTCTTCGCTGAACTAATCTTTCTTTCTTATTTAATTTCATAATGGGTGTATTCCGTTTATTTATGCGTATTATCAGTCACATTCAGGTATCTTGGCACACGTGTTCAAGGATTCGAAGCACTACGATAATCGCTCTTTTCTTTTAATGGAACTCGTTGACACGAAAACCGTACGCAAACGAACATTCGTTTCTTCAACGTCGGAGGGGATTTCTACTCATTCTTAGCGTCAATACTGTAAACATATTTCTCTTAGAACATTAAGTCTAACTTAATATGTGAGATTTATACGCTGCTCAGCTCACTCACTACTGCAGTGAATGATGCTTACATCGCCCTAACACTTCCTATATTCGGTCAATCGTAATCTATCAATCATACTATGATATGCTCTGTATAAATGAAATTGAGGATGTGTGCTTGTTGAGTCTCGATGTTTGCTATTACGAAACCGTCAACCTATGCATCATTTCTGATCAAACCTAATTATTAAGCCATCAATTATTGACTCATCCGAAACAACGACGAATGTAGAAACAATGTTCACATTTCATAACAAATATCTTTATTAACTTATTATTAAAAACGAATTATTTAAAAATAATAAAATGGAATAGAAATCTCCTTCAGATCATCATCGACTAAGTTATTGATGTTGAGAAGTAAACTTTAAGTAAACAGAATGTTCATTCAATCGTTTCACATTCGCCGTCAACATCAGGAGGTTTAGGATGAATATCACGCATTTTGGAGATGACGGTTTGATACGAAAGGTTGAGGAATGCTGCCGGTTTTCCGACGACGACGACGAGTACGGCGAGATTCAGAATGTTGGGGAATGCCGACACCAGTGGGAGGTTCATTGCGGAGTCGAGAGTTATCAGGATTCGGATGATGATCATCAATTTTGAGACCTTTTTGAGGGGCATTATCCAAAAATGCTCCATCTTTTTTCTCTTTTAAATCGATCGGGTCAATTTTTTTCATTTTCCTTCTTTGTTTCTGTACGTGCAATAAGAAATAAATCGTTATTTAGCTATGTATCAGTAGTTACTAGCTTACCGTTATGGTAACCTGAAATTAAGATATCTACTTACTTTTCTCGCCATTGGAGGTATCGACAGCTGACTCAACGAACTGGATTATTGTTATGAGCACCATAAGCATCATGATGAGCATCTTGATATATCTCATGGTCAGACCGCTTGTTCTCACGTCAGATAAAGAAATCGGTGACTCTCTTCCTCGACTACAATGAAATATAAAATCAACTATCACATCGACGCTTATATACTCATGCTGTTTCAGATGACACTGATCAACACAGACAATAACACGTTGACACACACGTTTGTGGTTGGTCATAATTTGTTTATTCATTGAACGCAGTATGTACATACGGTCACAATTCGTTAGCGGATTGGTTGTTTGTATGTTATACACCGTTCGATAACGATGGAGAGCACAATTACAACAGAGTGAATGAATGGGTATATCCAGCATTTGGCGACCGATCACCACATCTTATTTGATGTGCATGATCAAGTCCTGTTCAATTGGGAGTACGTAGATGGGAATGGGTGACGAACGGGCAATCTTAGGTTTTCATATTGCTGAAATTGGGGATTGGGTGAATGAATATGTGTTGAAATATGACTGATTGAAATGTGATGATCCAATGGGTTGTTTGCTATACTATAAAACGAAGACCTATTAATCGGCATGTTACCTGTGAATGAAATATCTTGAGAATCCGACTCTGGAAGTGCTGAATGGCGTTTTTATGAGTGTAACACGGAGTTGATGAGTCGTTCGGCAACAAAAGTTACATCCTGGAATACCCATTGTTTTCAGTCAAGTGATTATGTATTTTTAGCACCAACAATATGTGCTGCCGGTCACAATGTGTTCATACACAAGTCAGGCATGGAAATACACTTCATCTTGTATTCTGTAAGGATATCTATTCACTATCAATATAAGTAGGCACAGATTTTGAAGGCGGTCGCCAAAAAATAGTAGTTGATTAAGTTGCAAGCTGTCACATTTAAAACATCCTAAACAAAAAGCTAATCAATTTAAAGAGTATATACCTGCTGATTGAGGCTTTATGGACTCTCTTGCATAAAGAAAACGCAATTTGCATGACATAATCTGTTTCTATAGAACAAATCAAAAATGGATGTTTGTGATGTCTTGCTGTTTCATTACTACAATATTTGTATTTTAGAACGGTCAACTTTATTTGTTTAACTTTCGAAATAATGTAAACAATTTAAAGAAAGCTGTGTCAATAACTTCAGTTTACCGGTGATTGCATTGTTGATATCTCAAGTTCAATTTTCACAACTCACAATCTAGATTCGTTCGTCCGAAATGTGCTTTTGCTTGTGGGTGCTTTAGTAAAACTTGATTATCATTAGATGCACTAGTTGACTTTCCGTTTGCTAGACTGTGCAGTATACCGATTGAGTTGTACTGTTCTGATTTGATGTATGTGAATCGGTAGTTTATCAGTCGAGAGTTTGTTGGTGGTGGTAATGAGATGTTTGCAAATAAATATATCACTTCAGATTTGCATAAGATATTTTGCAAATGATACCACTCCTACTACTACTAGTACTACAACTACTACTACTACTACTACTACTACTATCACTACTACTACGTCTACTATTTTGTGTGAAAGAAGGGAAAGGGTAACGACTTTTCAAACACAGACCACATATACAATTACCATTGCTTTTAATTCTGTTCACACCTCACACCACTGGCAAACAAGTACATTACAAATCTCTCCTGATGAATGTATTCAAAAGTGTACAAACATTTTGAAAAACTGCCGTGAACGCGTTAATAGTCAACTTCATTTCATTAAGCACACAATTTCCATTTGATTAACACATTCATTTTTCCTATCTTTTCGATTGTCACGAAATTCACTATTTACATTCCATAAGTCAAGGTATATGAGATGATTATGCATATAATCTGAAATATATATTTACAGAATTCACGACAGCTTAAAAGCATCATCGGCTTGATATAAATTGTAACATAAAATGTGGAGAATAAACATGTGATTTGAGATGCTTTCAAGTTTCCTAGTTCAGAAATTGTTTAGGTAGTACACTTGCAAGATGTAGTACAGAAATGCACTGAATCCGTCGGCAACTTTTCATTCTTTCTAAGTGCACACTCTGTTGATTAATGAATGGTGCACCGAAGGTCATTTTCTGTGCAACAACAGATTCATAATAATCATCTGCAACTGGAGAAACTAAAACGGAAACAGAGAGCATGGAACAGCAAAACAAGAATTATTAAAATATAGCAATCAGGTCAATAATATTGCACTTGCCATGTGACTCAGTGATATGCTGTTCATCTTAGATATTATTCATGCTAGTTAGGGTGGCCAGGGACGATGTTAACGTAAAAGAACAACAGTTAAGTCATCTCACTTAGTGAATTCAGAAGTAGGAATGGCTGAACATCTAAAGTTCCTATAGTTTCATTTGTACAATAAAATACACTTACACATACTAGGACATTGAATGTATTTTCAGAGGAGCAGTGTGCATTATTGCAGCGAACAGAGGATGTGAGTGATTCTATCTTACGGATGATTTGTGGTGGATCATTCTAGAGTATAGAAAATGTAAAGGTAAAGTAATTCATAAAGAGGGACGATTTGGAATGGGTTTGTTTCACAAGTGGTAAAGAGCTACGTATGTCGGAATTAGACGTTTCTACAAATTGAATTACTTGATCAAATGTAAAGGATAGTTTGTCAAGCATTTTAAAGAAAACAACAAAATTTATTTTCAGTCTCTTCTACCATCAAGTTTCAATTGCAAATTTATTACATTCCGACTTATAAGTCAGGGTACAGTCATTTCCAAGAATCCAAATTTTAAATCATCTCTGTACTGATTCCAACTTTAATTTATTCCTTGGGCACACACTCCTTAGAATAAACGTGGAGTATTCTAGGAGTGGTCGAACAAAAACTTTGTACATTAAAATTCGTTGCTCATTGTTACAACGGTTTCGTGGTGTGCAACCTATTAGCCGTTGACACTTGGACTTGTGTTTCAATACCTGTTCTGTAAGCGACGAATCATAGGAGTAACTAAGTCCTCAGTCTAACAACCACCGCGCGCTACGGACTGGACGTTACTTTCACGTCGTGGTTTTTAGTTTTGTTTTTCTAGGATTCTCGCAGAGCTGGATGAGTTATTTTTCTTTGGAATAATGGAAGTTAACTCAATTTTCAACTATTAACATATAAACTGTAAATTCCATGCCATATGATAAGTTCTCAGTTTAACTTACGGTATTTATGACCATATTCATACAATAATTCATATTTTAATAATTACATATATTCATTTTGACTATACGATCAAACTATACTCTGTCACTTTGAAACCATATATAATAATATTTGACGAAGATTTGCATTTCATATCTGTATTCTATTCCTTAAGGAATATATGGTTATATCGTATTTGAATGCTTTAACCCACGTAGTTTATGTAACTACAGGATCTATTCAAACGTCTACCTAATATCAAGAAATAAATATAACCGTGTATGTAAGAGGACTGTATTCACTATTCTATGAACTATCATTTAAATCGTATTTGGATACTATAAATCATTTAATTTCCGAAGCTACCTGTCCGATTCAGATCTATTCAAACCTCTACCTAATATCAAGAAATATATATAACCGTGTATGTTAAAAGACTGTATTCATTATTTTATGAACTGTCATTTAAATCGTATTTGGATACTATAAATCATTTAATTTCCGAAGCTATCTGTCCAATTCGGTGAGTATGTCATAGTTTTTTTTGACAGTACTTTTTTTTCAAAAAAGTTGTTCCATATATTTGTTCAAGAAGCAACATAATAATCTTAGACGGTAATAATCTTCTGAACTACTTGTCTCTGCACCTCCCAATTTTTACTAATACGGACTTTCAGTTTATATATATACCACGTACCGTACTTTTTTTTGATTGTTTGATATTAATTATCGACATTTCTAAATTACTTTACTATATAAGGCTATCTTTCATGTCATATGTGTTAAAATTTACACAACTTGCTCCTTTATATTCTATTTTGCCTCCACACAGATACTGACATAAATACTTCATCTCCACTACTATCTTCCTGCAAGTGTCATCTGTTTTTAACATCACTAATCCTCACGATACATTGACTCTTGGTTAAAACATAGATATTGATTTTTAGACTAACTTGAGCCCTCGGAATTGATTTTTTTTCACCTCTTTCTGTTTCCAACATTCTGTTCAATCCACTTGCTATACGTCACTTTCTTATTATGCCACAAAATAAAATGAAGACCCCTGCTTCTAGGCGTTCAGCCAAACGTAGGAAAACGACACAATTTAACACAACTACTGACACGACTTCCAACAGTTTCAACGAGACGAGCCACTCCGTTCATCCGGAAGCAGACAAGCGTTTACCAGTTGTCTCCATTCCAGACATGTTGAAAACTCTGATGGTAAACAGTGATGATAATCGCAACTGCAACCATATGGATGCTATAAAAAAGTTGCAAGTAGACATGAACATTCTCAATCCGCTTAAATATCACATCAACCCCAACCTCACAGAGATTCCAGATCAAATGAATGACATAAATATTTTCCTAGATCGTGTTGCATCAGAGGTATTTTAAAGAATAAGACGATCTAGTAATGCAATTGTGTTTAATATACCGGATACACATGCCCTTAAAAAGATCAAATCTAGTCTGCTTAGAGCCAGCAATATGACACACGTACCACGTGTGGTACGTGTGGTTTCATTCTGATGTTGATATTCATTACACAATTATTATTCTTATCATGGATGAACCTCTTCACTAAGTGTTCACTTCTTTTCTCTCTCTTCTTCCCTTCTAAATAAATCTTATTCTTAAGATTAATTAAAACACTAACTTGTGTTACATTCAAATTAACTTCTCAGATTCGTTTTATCTTCACTATGCATACATGACTCATACAGAGTGATATTTTATTATCCTTTTCACTTAATTGTGACTTTCATAGCATCACTCTGAACTATAACTGCACAAACATTTATTCTAGTGTCATATCTTACTACAATAATAAATTATTTTTTGTTACTAATTTAACGATACACACATAGTCGTTTATTCTTCTTCTCTGTTCATAAACACGCCTATTAGACTGTTTGCTTATTTCACGTCTCCTTTATTTCTATTCCCTTTTTTTCTCCATTTCCTTCTTTAAACTCAATTCAATATTCTTCTCAATTACACAAACCCGATTTATTATTATTAATATTCTACTATTATTATTCTAATTTTATTTTATTTTTTATTTTTTAAATATGGCAAGTATAATGCTAACATTATTGAAAATTGTGTATTATTGCATTTTCTGAAGAAACCCGAAATGGTTTCTTCAAACCACTTATGTACCCATGAGATGTTTGTGAATAATAATAATAATAACAAAATTCAGTTTGAGTCTCCTCTTCCATCAAGTGTCAATTGCAAATTTATAACATTCTGACTTATAAGTCAGGGTACAGTCATTTCCAAGAATCCACATTTTAAATCATCTCTGTACTGATTCCAACCCTAATTTATTCCTTCGGCACACACTCCTTAGAATCAACGTGGAGTATTCTAGGAGTGGTCGAACACAATCTTTGCACATTAAAATACGTTGCTCATTGTTACAACGGTTTCGTGGTGTGCAACCTATTAGACGTTGACACTTGGACTTGTGTTTCAATACCTGTTCTGTAAACGACGAATCATAGGAGTACCTAAGTCACCAGTCTAATACTCTATGTAACTGAGATAACACCACACTATTTGTGGTCAGATCTAAGTTGATTGATGCATTACCAAAACATATTCATACATGTTTTAGTTGTTTTAAGCCCCAGTCGTCATTTCGAGCACTACTCCATCACTTTGTTAAGCTTCATGATCATGCAATTTAACACATTGTTTGGCTCGTGAGGACAGAACGAATAAGCTACTTAAAGATCATCCGCATACAGAAAGGGCTCACCCATGCAGAAGCATTCACAAACATCATTGATGAAAACTGAAAAGAGAAATGGACCTTAGACACAACCTTGTATAACACCACTTCTAATAAGGACAGCGTACGACAATGAACAGTTAGTTTCAACAACTTCATGACGGTTATCGAGGACGGAATCAAACCAAACAATCAGAGAGTGATGAACCTAGTAGGAAGTGAGCTTATCCACAAGAAGTTGGTGGTTAACCATATCGAACGTTTTGGGGAGGTCCAGGTATAGCACCAAGACTAGAAATCCTTCATTATGCAGAAAATAGACTAAACTAATGAAGCCAAAGTGATATGTCATACAAGATTGATTTTAGAAATCAACGTTGAGAATCAATAATAAATCTTCCAGCGAGTAAATAGTTGGAGAGTTCGGAAATAGCAATATTTTCTATAATCCTAGATACGACGGCTGTAATATTTATGACACTGGTTTACATGAACAACTAGTCAGAAAGATCGTACGAATGAATATTGTCAAAAGTTTCGATTTTAAATACTGCAAATCATTGTAATTACATGGTGGTTGTAAAATGTCGCTAGACAGAACAATGTCGAACACAGTTTCTTGCGATGAACTAATGATGGAACGGGCCAGAAACATTCCGATATGTCAGGTTGTAAGAGGACTGAGCGTGAATATAAATCATGTGAACAATAGTCGCCTTGAATATCTGCAAACCACAACGAAGTATTCTCCGCTAAATGAAAGATAGAAGAAAATACACATTATAATTAACTCTGCTACTCAATTAAAAAATGTATTAATAGAAGTGTAATTGGAATGTTTTAACTATGAGAAATGCCTGAACGACTAATGAACTGATCGATTTTATGAGAGAAAGAGAAACATTGTCTTGCTGATAATCATCAGATTGACAGACTACTCCACAACTGTGTGTGATTTGATGGTATCGTGTGTATTGATTATTTTTATAGTCAATATGATCTAATTCAACATTCATTGTACCTGTCTACTAAACTCGCTTCATCGTTAATGAGATGTCATTGTCAATAATAGTACACTGGTATCGATTTGTGAATAACATTTTGATGTTGACCACGATTGTAGTTCCAGTGAATATCCGTGACGTGATGTGATGATTTTGTTCAAATGACAAACTAGTAAATATTTATCCTGTTATTTTCCAAAGATGCTACGTGCCTCATGAATTTTGGATAAATGCACAGCTACCTGGTGCTAATATTTTTCTTATTTATAGTTTACAGAAGAATTTCTGATTCTCTCTCTCGTTTTCCACTGGCGGATGTGTATCTGGATTGCGACTCCTCTATCGAATAACTAGTCAATAACTACAGATGAAGAATTAGACAAAATCAATTGATTTATTGATGAACAATCAAGAGTTAAATGTACTTAACAATATTTGAGTTCATCTCGTCTCATCTTATACCTTATTGAAAGTGGTATATTACTCACTGAAATTCAGTTGTTGAAATTATATTGGGAGACGTTTATTTTGTTTGGCATGATACTAGGAATTTATGTGGCTTAAAATTCACGAAAGGGTGACGTTATTGACACGGAGTAGTGTGTGGTGGATGGTTCATTATGAAGCTCACTTTGACGTTATGAACATCAATCAATCAGTCTCTTCTTAAGGCTCACTCAAAACTGAGTAACTTCATTGGAATATCAAACTAGCGATATTCACATCCATCCAACTGACTGACATAATCACATTAAATAAACAGTCCAACGTTCGTCACATCGATTCTATAAATGTGAGAAGGAAATGTCTACTCATCTGAAGCAGGTTAACGGCTATATTATTCAATGGACGTCCAATGACCATATGCAGAATCGAGTTATTCAAATATGTTCAAAGGCAGCAGATCACAAACTACTCCGGAGCTGGAGTCTTTGAAAAATCAATCATATACTTACTAACGCCTGCCACACCTCGTGGAGAAGCAAAGGCCACCCCCGGTATTCTCCATCAAACCCTGTTCTGGACAATGATTTACAGATCTTCCGTGATGCTACCCAATCTCTTTATGTAAGCTAGCAATTATGGACGCAATATGTTTATGGGATTTTCTGTTTTGCTCTCATATTCAGGATTCCAATAAAAACATTCCCAATGATGCAATATGATTATTTCCGTAGTGTATGTAATATTCACCTCATGGGTCTATTCCTAATTTACTTCTCAAAACAAAAGTGGATTTTTCGCTCCTAATGACTCCGAAACTGACTGTTTCCGAACAACTGACATTCAGAATTCTGAGTAGACAGCCAAATGTCTGAATGAATATCAGTCAATCCGAAAGATTTTTAGTTGAATGAACTGAAGATTTCTGAATAACAAGCATTCAGTAAAATCTTTGTCATGTTTGTGACGGTCCATTTTTATCACATATAAAGCAAACACATTGTAATGTTATCCTGCTGAATGTAACAGAGAAACATAATACTGCGATCAGTCTAAATAAGGTCCTCAATCGCCTCTTATCCATACATCGAATACCGGACTTCTAATTTCAGATGAGAATCCATTTGTCTCTATGATCTGAGCCATTTCATTCCAATGCACGGTGGGAACGCGACCAGTTAGTGCACAGATTTCATCATATCACGTCACGGATATTCACTGGAACTACAATTGTGGTCAACACAAAAATGTTATTCACAAATCGGTACCAGTATACTATCATTTACAATGACATCTCATTAACGATGAATGGAGTTAGGTAGACAGGAACAATCAATGTCCAATTAGGTCATATTGATTATTTACTAACTTACTTACTAACTTACTTACTTACTTACTTACTTACTTACTTACTTACTTACTTACGCCTGTTACTTCTCGTGAAGGAGCACAAGCCGCTCATCATCATTACCCATCCAACCATGTCCAAAGCAATTCTTTCAGCTCCTTCCAGTTGATATTCATCCTTTTCATAACTGCTTCTATCACCCAACGTAATTTGTACTTTCGGCTTCCTCTTTCCCGATTCTTTTCAAGATTCAAGGTTGAGGCTTGTCTAGTGATGCAGTTTGACGATTTGCGTAATATATGTCCTATCCATTTCCATCGTCTTTTTTTAATTTCTTCGTCAGCTGGAAGCTTGTTTGTTCTCTCCCAGAGAAAGCTGTTGCTGATAGTATCCGACCAATCGATGCAGAGTATCTTGTGTAGACAGCTGTTTATAAATACTTGTACCTTTCTGATGATGGTCGTTGTAGTTCTCCAAGTTTCAGCTCCACACAGTAGAACTGCCTTGACGTCGGTACTGAAGATTCTCACTTTGATATTGGTTGAAAAATGTTTTGAGTTGGATATGTTCTTCAATTGTAGGAATGCGTCCCTCGATTTGCTAATCCTCGCCTTTACGTCTGCATCTGAGCCTCCTTGTTCATCGATGATGCTTCACAGGTATGTGAAGAATTCTACATCTTCCAGAGTTTTGCCATCAACAGTGATTGGATTGCTGTTATCCGCTTTGAATTTGAAGACCAAGGTTTCCCATTTGTGTATGTCGAAGCCTACGGATGCAGAGACTGCTGCTTCACTGGCTGTCTTTGTTTGCATTTGTTCGTGTGTATGCGATAGGTGTGCTAGGTCATCTACCAGGTCCAAATCGTCTAATTGATTATGAGCTGTACATTGCAATCCGTGTATTCCGTCAGATGTCGAGGTCCTCATAAGGAAGAGAGGGAGAGAATAAACAGCCTTGTATGACTCCGGTTCTTACTTGGAATGCATCTGTCAGCTCTCCTCCATGCACGAACTTGCATTGTAGTCCGTCGTACTAGTTCCAGATAATATTGACAATCTTCTCAGAAACTCCGTAGTGTCGAAGATGTTTCCATAACATCCTCCTATCCACACTGTCGAATGCCTTTTCATAATCAATGAAGTTGATGTATAGTGACGAGTTCCACTCAACTGATTGTTCGACGATGATCCGTAGTGTCGCAATTTTGTCTGTACATGGTCAAGTCTTACGGAATCCAGCTTATTGATCTCAAAGTTGGTCGTCTACTGCATCTTTCATCCGGTTCAGCAACACTCTGTTGAAGACCGTCCCTTGTATTGACCGTAGTGTGATGCCTCTGTATTTTTCACATGTGCTCAGATCTCCTCTCTTTGGAATCTTGACGAGATGTCCTTCTTTCCAGTCCATCGACACTTGTTCCTCCTCCAAAATCTTTTTGAATAGAGGGTAAAGCATTCAAATTACACTTCTATTAATACATTTTTTTAATTGAGTAGCAGAGTAAATTATAATGTGTATATTCTTCTATCTTTCATTTAGTGGCGAATACTTCGTCATGGTTTACAGATATTCGGAGTGATCATCGTTCTGTCGAGTGACGTTTTACGACCAGCATATAATGACAATGAATAAATTGTATCAAACCTTCACCAAAGTCGTGGAAATTTACTGATCGCGGTGCAGTATCTTAAATTGTAGGAGGCACTCTGTCAGCCTCAAGGTTCATAGTGTTAGTTCTCCATTCAAGGTGGTTGAAGAGTGAAAGAAAACAACAAACCTTTCACTACTCGTGCATACCCTCGATGCATCAGATTACTAGACAACTCATCCTGTCCCATTTCATTGCTCTTCACAACCTGCATATATGTTCACAGTCAAAATCAGATGGATGGTTTTTCGATGAATGCAATCCAGATGAGATCGTCCAAGAAGAATATCGATACACATTTACGAGTTTATCTCTGAATTAAACGATATTTTACTCATCAAGAACATCGTGTATGAATCAATTCTCATGCAACCAAGTATGTTTAAAATTCAATTTTGTCGGTTGCTTTCTACATATATACTACTAAAACTGTAAACGTGATAATGGCCATCACAGGGTCTATGTGAAAGCTATCTGTCATCAATTATCTATTTCTGAACGCAAGGACAATTAGATTAGATTAATAATTAGAGGAATTCCAGTCATTAGCGAAACACACGAAAATAACAACCAGTATTGCGTGCCTTATCAAAATGAATGAAAATTATGATTCACACTAATACAATAGGATAATAATGAATTCTAATTGATGGGCCACTTGCCACAAGGATAGTTAAATGATGTATCAGACAAGATTACCGTGATGGGAGCTTAAGCAACGATTTGATTGATTAGTCATGAACATAACTATCTGGTACAGTGATATGTGTACATTTATTAGTTGAACACGAATCGGTTTGCGTCATTGAAGACTGTTGAAGAAGATGTGGACTTTTAGTTGTGGTACGAACTCAGACATCTATTATTTGTGATGCAAGTCTACTGATTACGATAATCGTAAAACGCTTTGTAAGCGGTATTTCAACGTATTGGATGATATCGTTTTCCTTGTAATTCCTCCAGTCGAAGTTAGAAAATCGGGGAGATTTCCACATTGTCAATTGATTTGATGTGTAAATTGAAATTCAGATTGCTCTCGAGTAGAGTGATTTTGTGTTGATTTAGAGTTCCGCTCGAGAGATCGTTAACCGCTTTTAGGTCACCAGAATTACTTTATCCAATTATTGTTTTCTTCACGTTCACTAACTTGTTAACTCGCCTCTTACACCTGTAATGACCCTAATTAAGTGTCACCGCAAATATTGAAGTGACTGGCATATCATACCGATTCGGTCCAAGCGAACTTTGAGTGATTAGCGGTGTGAGGGTGCATTGTCAAGGATAACCAACATCTCGAACAGATTTGAACGGAGTAATTCTAACCTTCATCTTCACATATTTTCATGAAATCAACAATGTCTCGTGGTCATGTGGATATGCTTACGAACTTCTCCAGTCAAACATTTCAAAATGGCTACTCTTCAGGAAAAATGGCATAATGGTTTGTTAGTTTACACTGCAATGTGTGTTATCGTTCAACCCAACTTTATGCGTATTAAATAAAAAAGAAATATTAGTTCAGCAAAGAGTTGTCTTTTCGGCGAATTCATTTTCAAAGTTGTACAATCGCAAATATATATACTTGTTTTTACAGGGAGATAATAATACTGATAATAAACTCATGTTATACATGGTGACAGTGAGGTTAAATAAACAAAGGTACAACCTCTTATTTTACCATGGTCTTAATGTTTTTGAAAAATTTTCTTTTTCTTCATACTCTTGTTCTTTCACAGCCACCTGCTTCACCTTCCATCTTCCCTTGAAATGTTCTACCCTCAACCGGTTTGTTTTTATTCTCACGATCATTCCGATTACATTTCATCTCTGTTTCAACATTTTTGTTATTTTATCATGCTGAGCTATCCTTAACCGATGAATACCTAAGTCATTGACTATCGAACTTTCCTTGTTTTTGAAAATTCTTCTAATACCTTCGTTTATTTAACATCACTGTCACCATGTATAACATAAGTTTATTATCAGTATTTTTCCCACCCCGTAAAAACAAGTATATACACTTGCGATTGTACAGCTTTGAAAATGAATTCGCCGAAAAGAGAACTCTTCGCTGAACTAATCTTTCTTTCTTATTTAATTTCATAATGGGTGTATTCCGTTTATTTATGCGTATTATCAGTCACATTCAGGTATCTTGGCACACGTGTTCAAGGATTCGAATCACTACGATAATCGCTCTTTTCTTCTAGTGAAACTCGTTGACACGAAACCGTACGCAAACGAACATTCGTTTCTTCAACGTCGGAGGGGATTTCTACTCATTCTTAGCGTCAATACTGTAAACATCTTTCTCGAAGAACATTAAGTCTAACTTGATATGTGAGATTTATACGCTGCTCAGCTCACTCACCACTGCAGTGAATGATGCTTACATCGCCCTAACACTTCCTATATTCGGTCATTCGTAATCTATATATCATACTATGATATGCTGTGTATAAATGAAATTGAGGATGTGTGCTTGTTGAGTCTCGACGTTTGCTATTACGAAACCGTCAACCTATGCATCATTTCTGATCAAACCTAATTATTAAGCCATCAATTATTGACTCATCCGAAACAACGACGAATGTAGAAACACTGTTCATATTTCATAACAAATATCTTTATTAACTTATTATTAAAAACGAATTATTTAAAAAGAATAAAATGGAATAGAAATCTCCTTCAGATCATCATCGACTAAGTTATTGATGTTGAGAAGTGAACTTTAAGTAAACAGAATGTTCATTCACTCGTTTCACATTCGCAGTCAACATCGGGAGGTTTAGGATAAATCTCATGCATTTGGGAGATGACTGATTGATACGGGAGGTTGTGGAATGCCGACACCAGTGGGAGGTTTAATGCGTAGTCGAGGGTCATCAGGATTCGGACGATGATCATCAATTTCGGGACCTATTTGAGGGCCATTTTCCAAAAATGCTCTATATTTGGAGGTATGGACAGCTGACTCGACGAACTGGATTATTGTAATGTGCACCATAAGCATCATGATGAGCATCTTGATATATCTCATTGTCAGACCGCTTGTTCTCACGTCAGATGAAGAAATTGGTGACTCTCTTGCTCGACTACAATGAAATATAAAATCAACTATCACATCGACGCTTATATACTCATGCTGTTTCAGATGACACTGATCAACACAGACAATAACACGTTGACACACACGTATGTGGTTGGTCATAATTTGTTTATTCATTGAACGCAGTATGTACCAACGGTCACAATTCGTTAGCGGATTGGTTGTTTGTATGTTATACACCGTTCGATAACGATGGAGAGCACAATTACAACAGAGTGAATGAATGGGTAATGAATGGGTATATCCAGCATTTGGCGACCAATCACCACATCCTACTTGATGTGCATGATCAAGTCATGTTCAATTGGGAGTACGAAGATCGGTGATAAGAATGAGCGACGAACGGGCAATCTTAGGTTTTCATATTGCTGAAATTGGGGATTTGGGTGAATGAATATGTGTTGAAATATGACTGATTGAAATGTGATGATCCAATGGGTTGTTTGCTATACCATAAAACGAAGACCTATTAATCGACATGTTACCTGTGAATGAAATATCTTGAGAATCCGACTCTGGAAGTGCTGAATGGTGTTTTTATGAGTGTAACACGGAGTTGATGAGTCGTTTGGCAACAAAAGTTACATCCTGGAATACCCATTGTTTTCAGTCAATTGATTATGTATTTTTAGCACCAACAATATGTGCTGCCGGTCACAATGTGTTCATACACAAGTCAGGCATGGAAATACACTTCATCTTGTATTCTGTAAGGATATCAATTCACTATCAATATAAGTAGGCACAGATTTTGAAGGCGGTCGCCAAAAAATAGTAGTTGATTAAGTTGCAAGCTGTCACATTTAAAACATCCTAAACAAAAAGCTAATCAATTTAAAGAGTATATACCTGCTGATTGAGGCTTTATGGACTCTCTTGCATAAAGAAAACGCAATTTGCATGACATAATCTGTTTCTATAGAACAAATCAAAAATGGATGTTTGTGATGACTTGCTGTTTCATTACTACAATGTTTGTATTTTAGAACGGTCAACTTTTTTTGCTTAACTTTCGAAATAATGTAAACAATTTAAAGAAAGCTGTGTCAATAACTTCAGATTACCGGTGATTGCATTGTTGATATCTCAAGTTCAATTTTCACAACTCACAATCTAGATTCGTTTGTCCAAAATGTGCTTTTGCTTGTGGGTGCTTTAGTAAAACTTGATTATCATTAGATGCACTAGTTGACTTTCCTTTTGCAAATGGTACCACTCCCAATACTACTACTATTACTCCTACGACCACTACTACAACCACTACAACTACTAAAACTACTACTACTACTATTACTACCACTACTTCTACTACTACGTCTACTATTTTGTGTGAAAGAAGGTAAAGGGTAATGACTTTTCAAACACAGACCACATATACAATTAACATTGCTTTTAATTCTGTTCACACCTCACACCACTGGCAAACAAGTACATTACAAATCTCTCCTGATGAATGTATTCAAAAGTGTACAAACATTTTGAAAAACTGCCGTGAACGCGTTAATAGTCAACTTGATTTCATTAAGCACACAATTTCCATTTGATTAACACATTCATTTTTCCTATCTTTTCGATTGTCGCGAAATTCACTATTTACATTCCATAAGTCAAGGTATATGAGATGATTATGCATATAATCTGAAATTTATATTTACAGAATTCACGACAGCTTAAAGGCATCATCGGCCTGATATAAATTGTAACATAAAATGTGGAGAATAAACATGTGATTTGAGATTCTTTTAACTTTGCTAGTTCAGAAATTGTTTAGGTAGGACACTTGCAAGATGTAGTACAGAAATGCACTGAATCCGTCGGCAACTTTTCATTCTTTCTAAGTGCACACTCTGTTGAATAATGAATGGTGCACCGAAGGTCATTTTCTGTGCAACAACAAATTCATTATAATCATCTGCAACTGGAGAAACTAAAACGGAAACAGAGAGCATGGAACAGCAAAACAAGAATTATTAAAATATAGCAATCAGGTCAATAATATTGCACTTGCCATGTGACTCAGTGATATGACGTTCATCTAAGATATTATTCATGCTAGTTAGGGTGGCCAGGGACGATGTTAACGTAAAAGAACAACAGTTAAGTCATCTCACTTAGTGAATTCAGTAGCAGGAATGGCTGAACATCTAAGGTTCCTACAGTTTCACTTGTACAATAAAATACACTTACACATAGTAGAACATTGAATGTATTTTCAGAGGAGCAGTGTGCATTATTGCAGCGAACAGAGGATGTGAGTGATTCTATTACATTTCGACTTACAAGTCAGGATACAGTCATTTCCAAGAATCCAAATTTTAAATCATCTCTGTACTGATTCCAACTTTAATTTATTCTTTCGGCACACACTCCTTAGAATAAACGTGGAGTATTCTAGGAGTGGTCGAACACAATCTTTGCACATTAAAATACGTTGCTCATTGTTACAACGGTTTCGTGGTGTGCAACCTATTAGACGTTGACACTTGGACTTGTGTTTCAATACCTGTTCTGTAAACGACGAATCATAGGAGTACCTAAGTCACCAGTCTAATACTCTATGTAACTGAGATAACACCGCAACATTTGTGGTCAGATCTAAGTTGAATGATGCATTACCAAAACATATTCATACATGTTTTAGTTGTTTTAAGCCCCAGTCGTCATTTCGAGCACTACTCCATCACTTTGATTAGCTTCATGATCATGCAATTTAACACATTGTTTGGCTCATGAGGACAGAACGAATAAGCTACTTAAAGATAATCCACATACAAAAAGGGCTCACCCATGCAGAAGCATTCACAAACGTCGTTTAGGAAAACTGAAAAGAGAAAGGGACCTAAGACACAACCTTGTATAACACGACTTCTAATAAGGACAGCGTACGACAATGAACAGTTAGTTTTAACAACTTCATGTCGGTTTTTGGGGACGGAATCAAACCAAACAAGCAGAGGATGTTGAACCCAGTAGGATGTGAACTTATCCACAAGAAGTTGGTGGTTAACCATATCGAAGGTTTCGGGGAGGTCCAGGTATAGCACCAAGACTAGAAATCCTTGATTATGCAGAGAATAGACTAAACTAATGAAGCCCAAGTGATATGTCATACAAGATTGATTTTTAGAAATCAACGTTGAGAATCAATAATAAATCTTCCAGCGAGTAAATAGTTGGAGAGTTCGGAAATAGCAATTTTTTCTATAACCCTAGATACGACGGCTGTAATATTTATGGGCCGATAATTGTTCATGTCAGTCTTATCTCCAGATTTGTAAGGTGATATGATTTACGCTGTTTTCCAATAGTAAGAGTAAGTAGCTGATTCTATAGAGATTATAAGCAGCTTTATAAGAAGAAGTGAAATATCCAGTTGACGCCTAACATTGAGGTTAAGGGACCGAATTCCATTTTGCAGAAGAATGGTCTGTGAAAATGTGAGAACTAGCTTGACACCACTTTACTGTCAGTACCAGGAAACCTATTCAACACAGTGTTGTTGAACCGTACGAAAGATTCAGTCGACGCCCAACATTGAGTTTAAGAGGCCGAATTCCATATTGGTTGGCGGTGTACAGACCAAATCGCGACATTAAGGATCATCGTTAAACAAACAGTTACATGGAACACGTCACTACACATCAAATTACCTCACAAGCGAAAGCGTTTGATGACGTGAGTAAGACAACATTATGGAACCTTACTTGACATTATGTAGTGAGTGGCTGAATAGATCATGAACGTCATACGGAATTCATACGACGGACTACATTGCACAGTGGTTCATGTAAGACAGCTCACAGATACATTACATTTGAGGACTGGAGACAGAAGAAGCTGTTCACACTACCCTTCTTCTTCCTTCTTGTGGCTGACTGCATTATGGAGACCTCGACATTTGAGTGAAAGCACAGAGTAAAATGAACAACTAGGAATCAATCGGAAGATTTGTACTTGACAGACGACCTCTCCCTTCTATGCCATACTCGCCAAGGAATACAGATGAAGACAAGTAGTGTAGCAACAGCCTCTGTACACATTATTAAGCCCTAACATACAGAAAGGAGAATGCATGAACATGAAAATCAACACACAGAACTCCAACACAATAACAATTGATGGAAAAACTGTGGAAAAAGACGGAACGCTTCATCTATCTGATTAACATCATCGATGAACATGGAGAATCTGATACTGACGTAAAGCCGAGTATTTGCAATGCAAGGACAGCACTAAAGCAGTTGATTAACATATGGAATTCAAAACAAATTATCTGTCATGTCATCTTGGAGCTAAGATGAAGTTGTAACAAATGGTGCGTGTTTACTTAAAAGAGTTACTTATTTTCATCGATATATTCTATGACACACTGATATTATAAACAGGGGATGAATTTTCATATATTGGGATTTTAATGTGAGTAGTCCAGTATACCTTAAATTGTGAGTAAAACGTGAGTTACATTTTACATAGACACTTTCTTGGAAACGATTGTGGCCTAAACCAAATTGACACTGGTTTACATGAACAACTAGTCAGAAAGATCGTGCGAATGAATATTGTCAAAAGTTTCGATTTTAAATACTGCAAATCATTGTAATTACATGGTGGTTGTAAAATGTCGCTAGACAGAACAATGTCGAACACAGTTTCTTGCAATGAACTAATGATGGAACGGGCCAGAAACATTCCGATATGTCAGGTTGTAAGAGGACTGAGCGTGAATATAAATCATCTGAACAATAGTCGCCTTGAATATCTGCAAAACACAACGAAGTATTCTCCACTAAATGAAAGATGGAAGAATATACACATTATAATTAACTCTGCTACTCAATTAAAAAATGTATTAATAGAAGTGTAATTGGAATGTTTTAACTATGAGAAATGCCTGAACGACTAATGAACTGATCGATTTTATGAGAGAAAGAGAAACATTGTCTTGCTGATAATCATCAGATTGACAGACTACTCCACAACTGTGTGTGATTTGATGGTATCGTGTGTATTGATTATTTTTATAGTCAATATGATCTAATTCAACATTCATTGTACCTGTCTACTAAACTCGCTTCATCGTTAATGAGATGTCATTGTCAATAATAGTACACTGGTATCGATTTGTGAATAACATTTTGATGTTGACCACGATTGTAGTTCCAGTGAATATCCGTGACGTGATGTGATGATTTTGTTCAAATGACAAACTAGTAAATATTTATCCTGTTATTTTCCAAAGATGCTACGTGCCTCATGAATTTTAGATAAATGCACAGCTACCTAGTGCTAATATTTTTATTATTTATTCTATTTGAAGCAGTCTATAGTGGCAATGCACAACTGAATGCATTTTGATTCTTCAAGCGATAGCACAGCGCTGGTAGTTGTAATGTAATTGGTGTCCGTGTAAAAGTTGGAAACATCATCATTTTATTGCACGTTGTTGATCTCCTACACAAGTAATATTTTCACAGTCTGTCTATTTGCTGAACAGCCAGAATGATCAGATTTGTTGTTAGTGTTAATTATTGAATAGTTCACAGAAGAATTTCTGATTCTCTCTCTCGTTTTCCACTGGCGGATTTGTATCTGGATTGCGACTCCTCTATCGAATTACTAGTCAATAACTACAGATGAAGAATTAGACAAAATCAATTGATTTATTGATGAATAATCAAGAGTTAAATGTACTTAACAATATTTGAGTTCATCTCGTCTTATCTTATATCTCATTGAAAGTGGTATATTACTCACTGAAATTCAGTTGTTGAAATTATATTGGGAGACGTTTATTTTGTTTGGCATGATACTAGGAATTTATGTGGCTTAAAATTCACGAAAGGGTGACGTTATTGACACGGAGTAGTGTGTGGTGGATGGTTCATTATGAAGCTCACTTTGACGTTATGAACATCAATCAATCAGTCTCTTCTTAAGGCTCACTCAAAACTGAGTAACTTCATTGGAATATCAAACCAGCGATATTCACATCCATCCAACTGACTGACATAATCACATTAAATAAACAGTCCAACGTTCGTCACATCGATTCTATAGATGTGAGAAGGAAATGTCTACTCATCTGAAGCAGGTTAACGGCTATACTATTCAATGGACGTCCAATGACCATATGCAGAATCGAGTTAATCAAATATGTTCAAAGGCAGCAGACCCTGTTCTCGACAATGATTTACAGATCTTCCGTGATGCTACCCAATCTCTTTATGTAAGCTAGCAATTATGGACGCAATATGTTTATGGGATTTTCTGTTTTGCTCTCATATTCAGGATTCCAATAAAAACATTCCCAATGATGCAATATGCTTATTTCCGTAGTGTATGTAATATTCACCTCATGGGTCTATTCCTAATTTACTTCTCAAAACAAAAGTGGATTTTCTCTCCTAATGACTCTGTTACTGACTGTTTCCGAACAACTGACATTCAGAATTCTGAGTAGACAGCCAAATGTCTGAATGAATATCAGTCAATCCGAAAGATTTTTAGTTGAATGAACTGAAGATTTCTGAATACTAACCATTCATTTTTATCACATTTAAAGCAAACACATTGTAATGTTATCCTGCTGAATGAAACAGAGAAACATAATACTGCAATCAGTTTAGACAAGGTCCTCAATCGCCTCTTATCCATACATCGAATACCGGACTTCTAAGTTCAGATGAGAATCCATTTGTCTCTATGATCTGAGACATTTCATTCCAATGCACGGTGTGAACGCGACCAGTTAGTGCCCAGATTTCATCATATCACGTCACGGATATTCACTGGAACTACAATTGTGGTCAACACAAAAATGTTATTTACAAATCGGTACCAGTATACTATCATTTACAATGACATCTCATTAACGATGAATGGAGTTAGGTAGACAGGAACAATCAATGTCCAATTAGATCAAACTGCTTATTTACTAACTTACTAACTAACTAACTAACTAACTTACTTACTTACTTACGCCCTTTACTTCTCGTGAAGGAGCATAAGCCGCTCATCATCATTCCCCATCCAACCCTGTCCTAAGCAATCCTTTTCAGCTCCTTCCAGTTGTTATGCATCCTTTTCATATCTGCTTCTATCACCCGACGTAATTTGTACTTTCGGCTTCCACTTTCCCGATTCTTCTCAAGATTCTAAGTTTGGGCTTGTCTCCAAAATCTTTTTGAATAGAGGGCAAAGCATGTTTTTAGTTACTTCAATGTCTGACTTCAGTGCTTCAGCTGATATGTTGTCGAGTCCCGCTGCTTTCCCGTTCTTGATTTGTCTGACGGCCATTCTGATTTCTTCCTTCGTTGGTGGGTTGACGTCTATGGAAAGATCTGTGTGTGCTGATTCGATGTCCGGTGGATTCATTGAAGTCGATCTATTCAAGAGTTCTTCAAAGTATTCTACCCATCTGTTTGTCTTTTATTGAATTTCAGTAACTGGTTTGCCTTTTTATCTTTGGAGGTCATATTGACAATGGAAATAATCAATACACACGATACCATCAAATCACACACAGTTGCCGGGGAGTGTGTCAATCTGATGATTAATAGCAAGACAATGTTTCTCTTTCTCTCATAAAATCGATCAGTTCATTAGTCGTTCAGATATTTCTCATAGTTAAAATATTCCAATTACACTTCTATTAATACATTTTTTAAATTGAGTAGCAGAGTAAATTATAATGTGTATATTCTTCTATCTTTCATTTTGTGGCGAATACTTCGTCATGGTTTGCAGATATTCGGAGTGATCATCGTTCTGTCGAGTGACGTTTTACAACCAGCATGTAATGACAATGAATAAATTGTATCAAACCTTTACCAAAGTCGTGGAAATTTACTGATCGCGGTGCAGTATCTTAAATTGTAGGAGGCACTCTGTCAGCCTCAAAGTTCATAGTGTTAGTTCTCCATTCAAGGTGGTTGAAGAGTGAAAGAAAACAACAAACCTTTCACTACTCGTGCATACCCTCGATGCATCAGATTACTAGACAACCCATCCTGTCCCATTTCACTGCTCTTCACAACCTGCATATATGTTCACAGTCAAAATCAGATGGATGGTTTTTCGATGAATGCAATCCAGATGAGATCGTCCAAGAAGAATATCGATACACATTTACGAGTTTATCTCTGAATTAAACGATATTTTACTCATCAAGAACATCGTGTATGAATCAATTCTCATGCAACCAAGTATGTTTAAAATTCAATTTTGTCGGTTGCTTTCTACATATATACTACTAAAACTGTAAACGTGATAATGGCCATCACAGGGTCTATGTGAAAGCTATCTGTCATCAATTATCTATTTCTGAACGCAAGGACAATTAGATTAGATTAATAATTAGAGGAATTCCAGTCATTAGCGAAACACACGAAAATACCAACCAGTATTGCGTGCCTTATCAAAATGAATGAAAATTATGATTCACACTAATACAATAGGATAATAATGAATTCTAATTGATGGGCCACTTGCAACAAGGATAGTTGAATGATATATCAGACAAGATTACCGTGATGGGAGCTTAAGCAACGATTTGATTGATTAGTCATGAACATAACTATCTGGTACAGTGATATGTGTACATTTATTAGTTGAACACGAATCGGTTTGCGTCATTGAAGACTGTTGAAGAAGATGTGGACTTTTAGTTGTGGTACGAACTCAGACATCTATTATTTGTGATGCAAGTCTACTGATTACGATAATCGTAAAACGCTTTGTAAGCGGTATTTCAACGTATTGGATGATATCGTTTTCCTTGTAATTCCTCCAGTCGAAGTTAGAAAATCGGGGAGATTTCCACATTGTCAATTGATTTGATGTGTAAATTGAAATTCAGATTGCTCTCGAGTAGAGTGATTTTGTGTTGATTTAGAGTTCCGCTCGAGAGATCGTTAACCGCTTTTAGGTCACCAGAATTACTTTTTTCAATCATTGTTTTCTTCACGTTCACTAACTTGTTAACTCGCCTCTTACACCTGTAATGACCCTAATTAAGTGTCACCGCAAATATTGAAGTGACTGGCATATCATACCGATTCGGTCCAAGCGAACTTCGAGTGATTAGCGGTGTGGGGGTGCATTGTCAAGGATAACCAACACCTCGAACAGATTTGAACGGAGTAATTCTAACCTTCATCTTCACATATTTTCATGAAATCAACAATGCCTCGTGGTCATGTGGATATGCTTACGAACTTCTCCAGTCAAACATTTCAAAATGGCTACTCTTCAGGAAAAATGGCATAATGGTTTGTTAGTTTACACTGCAATGTGTGTTATCGTTCAACCCAACTTTATGCGTATTAAATAAAAAAGAAATATTAGTTCAGCAAAGCGTTGTCTTTTCGGCGGATTCATTTTCAAAGCTGTACAATCGCAAATATATATACTTGTTTTTACAGGGTGATAATAATACTGATAATAAACTTATGTTATACATGGTGACAGCGAGGTTAAATAAACAAAGGTACAACCTCTTATTTTACCATGGTCTTAATGTTTTTGAAAAATTTTCTTTTTCTTCATACTCTTGTTCTTTTGTAGTGAACAAGAACACGGGTGCGTACAATCGAATTTACTTAGCACGAAAATTACAGACTATCTCAACAAAATCTGAATACCATAAAGTTAATCGTCAATTCGCAAATTATCAATGCATCATATCAAACTATACTGTTCAAGTTGCAAACACTAATCCATTGTCTCCCATTTCATTGTTCATGCGATTTCTTACAAATTCCATTGTGTTCTTGCTCTTCTTTTCTTGATCTTCTCCATTTCTGCTGTCAGACATTACATCCTTTTAACGCACGTTATATACTACTTATGTCAATATAAGTAGCTCACACCACACTCGTCCCCCGCTTTAAAACAGTCGTCCTTGTGGTGGTTCATGCTCGCCGTGCAACATTCTCCGTCTCTGCAGTCTGTGCCGCGCTCTCCGTCAAAATGTCGAGTCTGCGGCGCGCTGACTTCCATAGCTCCGTCGACCTGCCGGGGCAACAACGACCGACATCCACCCGGCACCTGGGACGCTTAACACCCGCACTCCACCGGCCTGCCGAGCCATCTACATCCGATGTCCGCCCAGCAGCCGCGCGTCCCACCGCTTCTCTCCGTCGACAGCACCCGCTACAGCCAACGCCGCCCCGCCAGAACACTCCACCAGACGCCACCTCTCCGCACCAGACTGCTCCAACTGGCACCTCAACTCCAGGCCCGCAACGGCGTCCGCAGAACAGCACCCTCCTCCTCTCCCGGTTGGCAGCGATACCAAATGTAGTGAACAAGAACACGGGTGCGGACAATCGAATGTATTTAGCACGAAAATTACAGACTATCTCAACAAAATCTGAATACCATAAAGTTAATCGTCAATTTGCAAATTATCAATGCATCATATCAAACTGTACTGTTCAAGTTGCAAACACTAATCGATTGTCTCCCATTTCATTGTTCATGCGATTTCTTACAAATTCCATTGTGTTCTTGCTCTTCTTTTCTTGATCTTCTCCATTTCTGCTGCCAGACATTACATCCTTTTAACGCACGTTATATACTACTTATGTCAATATAAGTAGCTCACACCACACTTTCACAGCCACCTGCTTCACCTTCCATCTTCCCATGAAATGTTCTACCCTCAACCGGTTTGTTTTTATTCCCACGATCATTCCGATTACATTTCATCTCTGTTTCAACATTTTTGTTATTTTATCATGCTGAGCTATCCTTAACCGATGAATACCTAAGTCATTGACTATCGAACCTTCTTTGTTTTTAAAAATTCTTTTAATACCTTTGTTTATATAACATCACTGTCACCATGTATAACATAAGTTTATTATCAGTATTATTATCATCCTGTAAAAACAAGTATATATATTTGCGATTGTACAGCTTTGAAAATGAATTCGTCGAAAAGAGAACTCTTCGCTGAACTAATCTTTCTTTCTTATATTATTTCATAATGGGTGTATTCCGTTTATTTATGCGTATTATCAGTCACATTCAGGTATCTTGGCACACGTGTTCAAGGATTCGAATCACTACGATAATCGCTCTTTTCTTTTAATGGAACTCGTTGACACGAAAACCGTACGCAAACGAACATTCGTTTCTTCAACGTCGGAGGGGATTTCTACTCATTCTTAGCGTCAATACTGTTAACATATTTCTCTTAGAACATTAAGTCTAACTTAATATGTGAGATTTATACGGTGCTCAGCTCACTCACTACTGCAGTGAATGATGCTTACATCGCCCTAACACTTCCTATATTCGGTCATTCGTAATCTATATATCATACTATGATATGCTGTGTATAAATGAAATTGAGGATGTGTGCTTGTTGAGTCTCGATGTTTGCTATTACGAAACCGTCAACCTATGCACCATTTCTGATCAAACCTAATTATTAAGCCATCAATTATTGACTCATCCGAAACAACGACGAATGTAGAAACACTGTTCATATTTCATAACAAATATCTTTATTAACTTATTATTAAAAACGAATTATTTAAAAAGAATAAAATGGAATAGAAATCTCCTTCAGATCATCATCGACTAAGTTATTGATGTTGAGAAGTTAACTTTAAGTAAACAGAATGTTCATTCAATCGTTTCACATTCGCCGTCAACATCAGGAGGTTTAGGATGAATATCATGCATTTTGGAGATGACGGTTTGATACGAAAGGTTGAGGAATGCTGCCGGTTTTCCGACGCTTATATACTCATGCTGTTTCAGATGACACTGATCAACACAGACAATAACACGTTGACACACACGTTTGTGGTTGGTCATAATTTGTTTATTCATTGAACGCAGTATGTACATACGGTCACAATTCGTTAGCGGATTGGTTGTTTGTATGTTATACACCGTTCGATAACGATGGAGAGCACAATTACAACAGAGTGAATGAATGGGTATATCCAGCATTTGGCGACCGATCACCACATCTTATTTGATGTGCATGATCAGGTCATGTTCAATTGGTAGTACGAAGATGGGAATGGGTGACGAACGGGCAATCTTAGGTTTTCATATTGCTGAAATTGGGGATTGGGGTGAATGAATATGTGTTGAAATATGACTGATTGAAATGTGATGATCCAATGGGTTGTTTGCTATACTATAAAACGAAGACCTATTAATCGGCATGTTACCTGTGAATGAAATATCTTGAGAATCCGACTCTGGAAGTGCTGAATGACGTTTTTATGAGTGTAACACGGAGTTGATGAGTCGTTCGGCAACAATTGTTACATACTGGAATACCCATTGTTTTCAGTCAAGTGATTATGTATTTTTAGCACCAACAATATGTGCTGCCGGTCACAATGTGTTCATACACAAGTCAGGCATGGAAATACACTTCATCTTGTATTCTGTAAGGATATCAATTCACTATCAATATACGTATGCACAGATTTCGAAGGCGGTCTCCATAAAATAGTAGTTGATTAAGTTGCAAGCTGTCACATCTAAAACATCCTAAACAAAATGCTAATCAATTTAAAGAGTATAAACCTGCTGATTGAGGCTTTATGGACTCTCTTGCATAAAGAAAACGCAATTTGCATGACATAATCTGTTTGTATAGAATAAATGAAAAATGGATGTTTGTGATGACTTGGTGTTTCATTACTACAATGTTTGTATTTTAGAACGGTCAACTTTATTTGTTTAACTTTCGAAATAATGTAAACAATTTAAAGAAAGCTGTGTCAATAACTTCAGTTTACCGGTGATTGCATTGTTGATATCTCAAGTTCAATTTTCACAACTCACAATCTAGATTCGTTCGTCCGAAATGTGCTTTTGCTTGTGGGTGCTTTAGTAAAACTTGATTATCATTAGATGCACTAGTTGACTTTCCGTTTGCTAGACTGTGCAGTATACCGATTGAGTTGTACTGTTCTGATTTGATGTATGTGAATCGGTAGTTTATCAGTCGAGAGTTTGTTGGTGGTGGTAATGAGATGTTTGCAAATAAATATATCACTTCAGATTTGCATAAGATATTTTGCAAATGATACCACTCCTACTACTACTAGTACTACAACTACTACTACTGCTACTACTACTACTACTACTACTACTACTACTATCACTACTACTACGTCTACTATTTTGTGTGAAAGAAGGTAAAGGGTAATGACTTTTCAAACACAGACCACATATACAATTAACATTGCTTTTAATTCTGTTCACACCTCACACCACTGGCAAACAAGTACATTACAAATCTCTCCTGATGAATGTATTCAAAAGTGTACAAACATTTTGAAAAACTGCCGTGAACGCGCTAATAGTAAACTTGATTTCATTAAGCACACAATTTCCATTTGATTAACACATTCATTTTTTCTATCTTTTTGAATGTCGCGAAATTCACTATTTACATTCCATAAGTCAAGGTATATGAGATGATTATGCATATAATCTGAAATTTATATTTACAGAATTCACGACAGCTTAAAGGCATCATCGGCTTGATATAAATTGTAACATAAAATGTGGAGAATAAACATGTGATTTGAGATTCTTTTAACTTTGCTAGTTCAGAAATTGTTTAGGTAGTACACTTGCAAGATGTAGTACAGAAATGCACTGAATCAGTCGGCAACTTTTCATTCTTTCTAAGTGCACACTCTGTTGATTAATGAATGGTGCACCGAAGGTCATTTTCTGTGCAACAACAAATTCATTATAATCATCTGCAACTGGAGAAACTAAAACGGAAACAGAGAGCATGGAACAGCAAAACAAGAATTATTAAAATATAGCAATCAGGTCAATAATATTGCACTTGCCATGTGACTCAGTGATATGCTGTTCATCTTAGATATTATTCATGCTAGTTAGGGTGGCCAGGGACGATGTTAACGTAAAAGAACAACAGTCAAGTCATCTCCCTTAGCGAATTCAGTAGCAGGAATGGCTGAACATCTAAAGTTCCTATAGTTTCATTTGTACAATAAAATACACTTACACATACTAGGACATTGAATGTATTTTCAGAGGAGCAGTGTGCATTATTGCAGCGAACAGAGGATGTGAGTGATTCTATCTTACGGATGATTTGTGGTAGATCATTCAAGAGTATAGAAAATGTACAGGTAAAGTAATTCATAAAGAGGGACGATTTGGAATGAGTTTGTTTCACAAGTGGTGAAGAGCTACGTATGTCGAAATTAGACGTTTCTACAAATTGAATTACTTGATCAAATGTAAAGGATAGTTTGTCAAGCATTTTAAAGAAAACAACAAAATTTATTTTCAGTCTATTCTACCATCAAGTTTCAATTGCAAATTTATTACATTCCGACTTATAAGTCAGGGTACAGTCATTTCCAAGAATCAAAATTTTAAATAATCTCTGTACTGATTCCAACCTTAATTTATTTCTTTGGGCACACACTCCTTAGAATAAACGTGGAGTATTCTAGGAGTGGTCGAACAAAAACTTTGTACATTAAAATTCGTTGCTCATTGTTACAACGGTTTCGTGGTGTGCAACCTATTAGCCGTTGACACTTGGACTTGTGTTTCAATACCTGTTCTGTAAACGACGAATCATAGGAGTAACTAAGTCCTCAGTCTAACAACCACCGCGCGCTACGGACTGGACGTTACTTTCACGTCGTGGTTTTTAGTTTTGTTTTTCTAGGATTCTCGCAGAGCTGGATGAGTTATTTTTCTTTGGAATAATGGAAGTTAACTCAATTTTCAACTATTAACATATAAACTGTGAATTCCATGCCATATGATAAGTTCTCAGTTTAACTTACGGTATTTATGACCATATTCATACAATAATTCATATTTTAATAATTACATATATTCATTTTGACTATACGATCAAACTATACTCTGTCACTTTGAAACCATATATAATAATATTTGACGAAGATTTGCATTTCATATCTGTATTCTATTCCTTAAGGAATATATGGTTATATCGTATTTGAATGCTTTAACCCACGTAGTTTATGTAACTACAGGATCTATTCAAACGTCTACCTAATATCAAGAAATATATATAACCGTGTATGTAAGAGGACTGTATTCACTATTCTATGAACTATCATTTAAATCGTATTTGGATACTATAAATCATTTAATTTCCGAAGCTACCTGTCCAATTCGGTGAGTATGTCATAGATTTTTGACAGTACTTTTTTTTCCAAAAAGCTGTTCCATATATTTGTTCAAGAAGCAACATAATAATCTTAGACGGTAATAATCTTCTAAACTACTTGTCTCTGCACCTCCCAATTTTTACTAATACGGACTTTCAGTTTATATATATACCACGTACCGTACTTTTTTTTGATTGTTTGATATTAATTATCGACATTTCTAAATTACTTTACTATATAAGGCTATCTTTCATGTAATATGTGTTAAAATTTACACAACTTGCTCCTTTATATTCTGTTTTGCCTCCACACAGATACTGACATAAATACTTCATCTCCACTACTATCTTCCTGCAAGTGTCATCTGTTTTTAACATCACTAATCCTCACGATACATTGACTCTTGGTTAAAACATAGATTTTGATTTTTAGACTAACTTGAGCCCTTGGAATTGATTTTTTTTCACCTCTTTCTGTTTCCAACATTCTGTTCAATCCACTTGCTATACGTCACTTTCTTATTATGCCACAAAATAAAATGAAGACCCCTGCTTCTAGGCGTTCAGCCAAACGTAGGAAAACGACACAATTTAACACAACTACTGACACGATTTCCAACAGTTTCAACGTGACGAGCCACTCCGTTCATCCGGAAGCAGACAAGCGTTTACCAGTTGTCTCCATTCCAGACATGTTGAAAACTCTGATGATAAACAGTGCAACTGCAACCATATGGATGCTATAAAAAAGTTGCAAGTAGACATGAACATTCTCAATCCGCTTAAATATCACATCAACCCCAACCTCACAGAGATTCCAGATCAAATGAATGACATAAATATTTTCCTAGATCGTGTTGCATCAGAGGTATTTGAAAGAATAAGACGATCTAGTAATGCAATTGTGTTTAATATACCGGATACACATGCCCTTAAAAAGATCAAATCTAGTCTGCTTAGAGCCAGCAATATGACACACGTACCATGTGTATGCACAAGATAAAAAGAAGTCATCCTGGTATGCACTCACCGATCTTGTTCAAATTCAACTCATCTGTAGACGCCAGTGAATTTTTAAATTCCTCCAATTCATTGAGACAAATACAGATTTTCAAGGATATTAAGACTCTTCCGGATAAAACACCATGCCAGCGAAAAGCAGGAAGAGATAACTACAGACCACCATCGTCAAACTCTCAAACGCATCATAATCCTAATGGTCGTAAAGTTAAGTCCGATTCTAAGAGGACGTCTAGCTTAACAATTTTGCCGCCACTGAAAAACTCTTCTGAATCTCCTAAAGTTCAAAACCCAGAAGACAGTAATCCCGATGTAGGTTGTGTCCATCCTCTTAAGAATGTTGATTTAGATTCAACCCGAAGTAGTTGTGTTGATGAAGAATGGGATAACACAGTCCGAACCCCTGTTAGTGCAACAACCAGTCACAGTAACTGTGCAACGGATAACAGGAAAACTAATCATAACATTCATATAACTGACCACGAACTTAACGTTGATATATTCGAAGCTCCCAAACCATCGCAAGTGTGTTTAACAGTACATAATCCTCTCCAACATATGAAGAAGCCGAAATCAATCACAAACCTTGGAAATAAACGTATTAAACACGTTACCCATACGTCAGGTATAAATAGTTATCTGAATTGTAATTGGCCACTTGTTCAAAACCATAGACCTGATAGCCTTCTTGGTCCGGCTCCCAGTATGTACACTTTGCCCTTATCAGATGTTATATCCAATAGCAATGAGAAAACTTTTTTTGTAATTCCGCCGGCTTTCCTGCCGGCAACGGTAAACATATTTCACATGATGACAAAGTGGTTGAATCTATTTCCCCTCGCAACACGACTCTTACCTTAGCTAATCCTATGAGTATTAATGGAACTAGCAATTGCGATTTATACCCTAACCTTCTTCACTATGAGTACTCTGAGTTTCTTATTCTTTCGTTCAATGCCCGCTCTCTGTCTAACAAAATTATTCATCTTAAAACTCTTTTATTCCTTGTAAATCCAACCATTGTACTTATTACGGAAACGTGGTGTAATTCATCTATATCCGATCATTCCTTGAATGTAGATAACTACGTTTTCTTTAGAACCGATAGATGTTATGGAATAGGAGACGGTACAATTATCTATGTCCGTTCAGACATTCCAGCGTGCAAATTTGAGGATAAATCCCTTGATGCTATAGAAGACTCCACTTGGGTTACTGTAAACTGTGGATCCCAAAAATATTTACTGGTGGGATGCATATATAGACCACCTCATGCGGATACTAAGTTTGACAGATTACTAACAAACATATTTTCCATTGCTTCGCATCAACCGCATACCATTAAAATCGTCGGAGGTGATTTTAATCTGCTAAAAATTACATGCGGCTTGACTCCGGTACAAGGTCGATATAACAAGCTAGTTGAAACATTAGAAATTTGTGGATGGGTTCAACAGGTCCGAAAACCAACCAGGGGGGAATAATACACTTGATTAAATGTTCAAAATCAACATAGACTCTATCTCGGTGCATACCAGTCATGAGTTTTCTATGAGTGACCACAGAGTTGTATTGAGTATTATTCACTCTTTAAACGCCATACAATTGAATTCTAAAGCTTCAATGACGTAACAGAGCAGATATTTTGATCAACAAACATGGAAACGGACTGAAACTCTCATTCAATGTTTACCATGGGAAACTTATTTTACCACAAATAATGTTGACATCGCGCTTTCCAATCTATATCACAACTTGATATATTGTCTTGACTGCACTGCTCCAGTTATTGACCATGTGGCTTATAGTGCTAATAGGGGCCAAAATACTTTTGAAAGAAAGCTGAGGAAATTAAAATAGCGCTACCATGAGCAGAATGATGTGTATGCACTTCAGAGTATACTTAAATTATTCAACAGAAATGCTTCATCTAAACGTAAGTATTTCATGAATATAGAAAATAAAACTCTACGTAGTAAAAGCCCAGAATTATCAATACTTCGACATTTTAAATCCCGTGTAAAGTCAAATTCCCTTGGCACGACCAAATTCTTCATAGTTAACGGAAGCATTGTTAACGACCCGAATACTATATGCGAACAATTCAGCAAGCACTTCTCGCAGTGCTACAAAACTGGAACTGAAACCTCCAGCATTACATTTCCAATGCTAACATCCAGACATCTGTCGAAAATTGATTTCACACCCTCCGCCATCAAGCAGGCCATAACTGCCCTGAAAAAGTCTTATGATGGTGGACCTGACAGGATACCTACATCATTTGTGAAATATGGAAGTAGAGAATTTCCACTATTTTGTTTGAAACTCTTCAATCTATCTATGGAATATGGGACCTATCCATCTGTATGGAAAACATCCCTTATCACCCCTAGATTCAAAACAGGACCACGTAGTGATATTATTAACTATAGGCCAATTAATTCGACATCCGTGCTCTCAAGAACCATGAAAAAAATCAATCACAAACAGCTACTATCATTTTTACTTTCAGCTAGTCTGATCAGCCCATCACAACACGGGTTCATGACTAAACGCTCATGTTTCACATCGCACCTGGATGTTTTTGATCAAATTACCCAGAGAAGAGATGTTGGTCAGTCAGTGATAATTCTTTACTTCGATTTTAGTAAGGCTTTCGACAGTGTCTCACACAAACTTCTTCTTTTAAAAGTCGCTTCATTTGGCATACAGAATCCCCTTTTATCTTGGCTCAAATCTTTTTTAGAAGAACGTAGCCGAATCGTTCGCTTTGGATCTTGCTACTCTAAACCTGTAAATGTAACCAGTGGGGTTATACAAGGAAGTGTGGTTGGTCCATCACTCTTTCTCCTTTTTATCAATGATGTATGTTCCCTCTTTCAGTATGGCAAACCTTTCCTTTTTGCTGATGACCTGAAAGTAGTTTATTTATTCTCTTATCCCACGAATGAAAGCCATATTTCAGCGGTAATCCAAGAAGAAATAAACAAGTTCTACGAATGGACTATTTCGTGGAATATGCCACTTAATGTTGACAAAAGTGGATTTATTCACATTGGTCGCTGTCTTAACTTAAATCTGACTGTACAGACACATACACTCCAACCTCTCAACACTGTTCATGACCTGGGTTTAAGATATAGCAACAGTCTGAACTTTTCTGAACACATTATATCTCAAGTATCCAAAGCTAGAAAGCTCATCGGATTGATAATGATAAACTTCAATAATATCGAATCGAGATTGTTACTATACAGAAAATGTATCTTACCCATTCTTGAATATGGTATTTTAGTTTACAGTAATTGTAGACATAATGATCTGAATAGAATTGAAGGTGTTCAAAGAAAGTTTACCTAGGCTGTTCTGAGGTATTCCGATAACAAAGACTATTACCAAAGATGTCAACAACTCTACTTAGAACTTCTTTGGATCAGACGTATCAAATTAAATCTTGTCTTTATCTACCGGCTCATTAACGGTATTTCCTACTCATCGGTATCCACCCCTTCATACCTTATAATATCATCCCACAATCTAGGCAATAAGGAGAACATTCTAGCGATTCCAAGAGCACACACAAACTTACGTCAGAATTTTTTCCTTATTCGCTACTCAACCATGTGGAACAGACTGCCAGTGAACCTCCGTTGCAGTGAAACCACAACCCGGCTCAAAAGTCTCCTTGACGATTTTCTTTCCGAAAGTGGATTATGTCACCTATTGAATATCAATGTATTCAATAATGATTTATACAAACAAGGTCCGTCATCTATTTAATTGCTTGAAAAGCAAAATAAAAACTTTAAATTTTTTCACGTCTATTTTTTATTATTTCTCTTTATCTTAATATATGAAGTCTGCTTATGTTCGTGTTTATCATTATTACCGTTATTAATATCATTATTAATTCCCCGACACATTAGATATTCTCTTTATCTCTTCTTATCCTTCTAAACATATTTAACTCCAGATTGTCCTTTGAAATCATTTTGACTTTCATAACATCATTCTTAGTTATTATTATTGCACAAATATTTATACTAATATCCGGTTTCATTCTTTTTACTATTACATAAATCTAAATGTATTAATTCGAGTGCTTTAAAGGATTTTTATTTTTTTTAATTTTTTTTTCAATTGCTGGTTTCCTTCTGATGTTGATATTCATTACACAATTATTATTCTTATCATGGATGAACCTCTTCACTAAGTGTTCACTTCTTTTCTCTCTCTTCTTCCCTTCTAAATAAATCTTATTCTTAAGATTAATTAAAACACTAACTTGTGTTACATTTAAATTAACTTCTCAGATTAGTTTTATCTTCACTATGCATACATGACTCATACGGAGTGATATTTTATTATCCTTTTCACTTAATTGTGACTTTCATAGCATCACTCTGAACTATAACTGCACAAACATTTATTCTAGTGTCATATCTTACTACAATGATAAATTATTTTTTGTTACTAATTTAACGATACACACATAGTCGTTTATTCTTCTTCTCTGTTCATAAACACGCCTATTAGACTGTTTGCTTATTTCACGTCTCCTTTATTTCTATTCCCTTTTTTTCTCCATTTCCTTCTTTAAACTCAATTCAATATTCTTCTCAATTACACAAACCCGATTTATTATTATTAATATTCTACTATTATTATTCTATTTTTATTTTATTTTTAATTTTTTAAATATGGCAAGTATAATGCTAACATTATTGAAAATTGTGTATTATTGCATTTTCTGAAGAAACCCGAAATGGTTTCTTCAAACCACTTATGTACCCATGAGATGTTTGTGAATAATAATAATAATAACAAAATTCAGTTTGAGTCTCCTCTTCCATTAAGTGTCGATTGCAAATTTATTACATTTCGACTTATAAGTCAGGGTACAGTCATTTCCAAGAATCCAAATTTTAAATCATCTCTGTACTGATTCCAACGTTAATTTATTCCTTCGGCACACGCTTCTTAGAATAAACGTGGAGTATTCTAGGAGTGGTCGAACACAATCTTTGCACATTAAAATACGTTGCTCATTGTTACAACGGTTTCGTGGTGTGCAACCTATTAGACGTTGACACTTGGACTTGTGTTTCAATACCTGTTCTGTAAACGACGAATCATAGGAGTACCTAAGTCACCAGTCTAATACTCTATGTAACTGAGATAACACCACACTATTTGTGGTCAGATCTAAGTTGAATGATGCATTACCAAAACATATTCATACATGTTTTAGTTGTTTTAAGCCCCAGTCGTCATTTCGAGCACTAATCCATCACTTTGTTAAGCTTCATGATCATGCAATTTAACACATTGTTTGACTCATGAGGACAGAACGAATAAGCTACTTAAAGATCATCCGCATACAGAAAGGGCTCACCCATGCAGAAGCATTCACAAACATCATTGATGAAAACTGAAAAGAGAAAGGGACCTTAGACACAACCTTGTATAACACCACTTCTAATAAGGACAGCGTTCGACAATGAACAGTTAGTTTCAACAACCTCATGACGGTTATCGAGGACGGAATCAAACCAAACAATCAGAGAGTGTTGAACCCAGTAGGAAGTGAGCTTATCCACAAGAAGTTGGTGGTTAACCATATCGAACGTTTTGGGGAGGTCCAGGTATAGCACCAAGACTAGAAATCCTTGATTATGCAGAGAATAGACTAAACTAATGAAGCCAAAGTGATATGTCATACAAGATTGATTTTTAGAAATCAACGTTGAGAATCAATAATAAATCTTCCAGCGAGTAAATAGTTGGAGAGTTCGGAAATAGCAATTTTTTCTATAATCCTAGATACGAAGGCTGTAATATTTATGACACTGGTTTACATGAACAACTACTCAGAAAGATCGTACGAATGAATATTTTCAAAAGTTTCGATTTTAAATACTGCAAATCATTGTAATTACATGGTGGTTGTAAAATGTCACCAGACAGAACAATGTCGAATACAGTTTCTCGCGATGAACTAATGACGGAACGGGCCAGAAACATTCCGATATGTCAGGTTGTAAGAGGACTGAGCGTGAATATAAATCATCTGAACAATAGTCGCCTTGAATATCTGCAAAACACAACGAAGTATTCTCCGCTAAATGAAAGATAGAAGAATATGCACATTATAATTTACTCTGAAACTCAATTAAAAAAATGTATTAATAGAAGTGTAATTGGAATGTTTTAACTATGAGAAATGCCTGAACGACTAATGAACTGATCGATTTTGTGAGAGAAAGAGAAACATTGTCTTGCTGATAATCATCAGATTGACAGACTACTCCACAACTGTGTGTGACTGATGGTATCGTGTGTATTGATTATTTTTATAGTCAATATGATCTAATTCAACATTCATTGTACCTGTCTACTAAACTCGCTTCATCGTTAATGAGATGTCATTGTAAATAATAGTACACTGGTATCGATTTGTGAATAACATTTTGCTGTTGACCACGATTGTAGTTCCAGTGAATATCCGTGACGTGATGTGATGATTTTGTTCAAATGACAAACTAGTAAATATTCATCCTGTTATTTTCCAAAGATGCTTCGTGCCTCATGAATTTTGGATAAATGCACAGCTACCTAGTGCTAATATTTTTCTTATTTATTCTATTTGAAGCAGTCTATAGTCGCAATGCACAAATGAATGCATTTTGATTCTTCAAGCGATAGCACAGCGCTGGTAATTGTAATGTAATTGGTGTCCGTGTAAAAGTTGGAAACATCATCATTTTATTGCACGTTGTTGATCTCCTACACAAGTAATATTTTCACAGTCTGTCTATTTGCTGAACAGCCAGAATGATCAGATTTGTTGTTAGTGTTAATTAATGAATAGTTTACAGAAGAATTTCTGATTCTCTCTCTCGTTTTCCACTGGCGGATATGTATCTGGATTGCGACCCCTCTTTCGAATTACTAGTCAATAACTACAGATGAAGAATTACACAAAATCAATTGATTTATTGATGAACAATCAAGAGTTAAATGTACTTAACAATATTTGACTTCATCTCGTCTCATCTTATATCTTATTGAAAGTGGTATATTACTCACTGAAATTCAGTTGTTGAAATTATATTGGGAGACGTTTATTTTGTTTGGCATGATACTAGGAATTTATGTGGCTTAAAATTTACGAAAGGGTGACGTTATTGACACGGAGTAGTGTGTGGTGGATGGTTCATTATGAAGCTCACTTTGACGTTATGAACATCAATCAATCAGTCTCTTCTTAAGGCTCACTCAAAACTGAGTAACTTCATTGGAATATCAAACTAGCGATATTCACATCCATCCAACTGACTGATATAATCACATTAAATAAACAGTCCAACGTTCATCACATCGATTCTATAGATGTGAGAAGGAAATGTCTACTCATCTGAAGCAGGTTAACGGCTATATTATTCAATGGACGTCCAATGACCATATGCAGAATCGAGTTAATCAAATATGTTCAAAGGCAGCAGATCACAAACTACTCCGGAGCTAGACTCTTTGAAAAATCAATTTTATACTTACTAACGCCTGCCACACCTCGTGGAGAAGCAAAGGCCACCCCCGGTATTCTCCATCAAACCCTGTTCTGGACAATGATTTACAGATCTTCCGTGATGCTACCCAATCTCTTTATGTAAGCTAGCAATTATGGACGCAATATGTTTATGGGATTTTCTGTTTTCCTCTCATATTCAGGATTCCAATAAAAACATTCGCAATGATGCAATATGATTATTTCCGTAGTGTATGTAAAATTCACCTCATGGGTCTCTTCCTAATTTACTTCTCAAAACAAAAGTGGATTTTTCGTTCCTAATGACTCTGTTACTGACTGTTTCCGAACAACTGACATTCAGAATTCTGAGTAGACAGCCAAATGTCTGAATGAATATCAGTCAATCCGAAAGATTTTTAGTTGAATGAACTGAAGATTTCTGAATAACAAGCATTCAGTAAAACCTTTGCCATATTTGTGACGGTCCATTTTTTTATCACATTTAAAGCAAACACATTGTAATGTTATCCTGCTGAATGAAACAAAGAAACATAATACTGCGATCAGTCTAGACAAAGTCGCTTCTTATCCATACATCGAATCCCGGACTTCTAATTTATGATGAGAAGCCATTTGTCTCTATGATCTGAGCCATTTCATTCCAATGCACGGTGGGAACGCGACCAGTTAGTGCACAGATTTCATCATATCACGTCACGGATATTCACTGGAACTACAATTGTGGTCAACACAAAAATGTTATTCACAAATCGGTACCAGTATACTATCATTTACAATGACATCTCATTAACGATGAATGGAGTTAGGTAGACAGGAACAATCAATGTCCAATTAGGTCACATTGATTATTTACTAACTTACTTACTTACTAACTTACTTACTTACTTACTTACTTACTTACTTACGCCTGTTACTTCTCGTGAAGGAGCACAAGCCGCTCATCATCATTCCCCATCCGACCAATCGATGCAGAGTATCTTGTGTAGACAGCTGTTTTTAAATACTTGTACATTTCTGATGATGGTCGTTGTAGTTCTCCAAGTTTCAGCTCCACACAGTAGAACTGCCTTGACGTCGGTACTGAAGATTCTCACTTTGATATTGGTTGAAAATTGTTTTGAGTTGGATATGTTCGTCAATTGTAGGAATGCGTCCCTCGATTTGCTAATCCTCGCCTTCACGTCTGCATCTGAGCCTCCTTGTTCATCGATGATGCTTCACAGGTATGTAAAGAATTCTACATCTTCCAGAGTTTTGCCATCAACAGTGATTGGATTGCTGTTATCCGCTTTGAATTTGAAGACCATGGTTTTCCATTTGTGTATGTTGAAGCCTACGGATGCAGAGACTGCTGCTACACTGGCTGTCTTTGTTTGCATTTGTTCGTGTGTATGCGATAGGTGTGCTAGGTCAACTACCAGGTCCAAATCGTCTAATTGATTATGAGCTGTACATTGCATTCCGTGTTTTCCGTCAGATTTCGATGTTCTCATAATCCAGTCGACCACCAGAAGAAAAAGGAAGGGAGAGTAAACAGGAATGCATCTGTCAGCTGTCCTCCATGCACGAACTTGCATTGTTGTCCAGCGTATGAGTTCCAGATAATATTGACAATCTTCTCAGGAACTCCGTAGTGTCGAAGATGTTTCCATAACATCCTCCTATCCACACTGTCAAATGCCTTTTCATAATCAATGAAGTTGATGTATAGTGACGAGTTCCACTCAACTGATTGTTCGACGATGATCCGTAGTGTCGCAATTTTGTCTGTACATGGTCAAGTCTTACGGAATCCAGCTTATTGATCTCAAAGTTGGTCGTCTACTGCATCTTTCATCCGGTTCAGCAACACTCTGTTGAAGACCGTCCCTTGTATTGACCGTAGTGTGATGCCTCTGTATTTTTCACATGTGCTCAGATCTCCTCTCTTTGGAATCTTGACGAGATGTCCTTCTTTCCAGTCCATCGACACTTGTTCCTCCTCCAAAATCTTTTTGAATAGAGGGTAAAGCATGTTTGTAGTTACTTCAATGTCTGACTTCAGTGCTTCAGCCGATATGTTGTCGAGTCCCGCTGCTTTCCCGTTCTTCGTTTGTCTGACGGCCATTCTGATTTCTTCCTTCGTTGGTGGGTTGACGTCTATGGAAAGATCTGTGTGTGCTGCTTCGATGTCCGGTGGATTCATTGAAGTCGATCTATTCAAGAGTTCTTCAAAGTATTCTACCCATCTGTTTGTCTTTTATTGAATTTCAGTAACTGGTTTGCCTTTTTATCTTTGGAGGTCATATTGACAATGGAAATAATCAATACACACGATACCATCAAATCACACACAGTTGCCGGAGAGTGTGTCAATGTGATGATTAATGGCAAGACAATGTTTCTCTTTCTCTCATAAAATCGATCAGTTCATTAGTCGTTCAGATTTTTCTCATAGTTAAAACATTCCAATTACACTTCTATTATTACATTTTTTAAATTGAGTAGCAGAGTAAATTATAATGTGTATATTCTTCTATCTTCCATTTAGTGGCGAATACTTCGTCATGGTTTACAGATATTCGGAGTGATCATCGTTCTGTCGAGTGACGTTTTACGACCAGCAGGTAATAACAATGAATAAATTGTATCAAACCTTTACCAAATTCGTGGAAATTTACTGATCGCGGTGCAGTATCTTAAATTGTAGGAGGCACTCTGTCAGCCTCAAAGTTCATAGTGTTAGTTCTCCATTCAAGGTGGTTGAAGAGTGAGAGAAAACAACAAACCTTTCACTACTCGTGCATACCCTCGATGCATCAGATTACTAGACAACCCATCCTGTCCCATTTCATTGCTCTTCACAACCTGCATATATGTTCACAGTCAAAATCAGATGGATGGTTTTTCGATGAATGCAATCCAGATGAGATCGTCCAAGAAGAATATCGATACACATTTACGAGTTTATCTCTGAATAAAAGGATATTTTACTCATCAGGAACATCGTGTATGAATCAATTCTCATGCAACCAAGTATGTTTAAAATTCAATTTTGTCGGTCGCTTTCTACATATATACTACTAAAACTGTAAACGTGATAATGGCCATCACAGGGTCTATGTGAAAGCTATATGTCATCAGTTATCTATTTCTGATAGCAAGGACAATTAGATTAGAACAATAATTAAAGGAATTCCAGTCATTAGCGAAACACACGAAAATACCAACCAGTATTGCGTGCCTTATCAAAATGAATGAAAATTATGATTCACACTAATACAATAGGATAATAATGAATTCTAATTGATGGGCCACTTGCCACAAGGATAGTTAAATGATGTATCAGACAAGATTACCGTGATGGGAGCTTAAGCAACGATTTGATTGATTAGTCATGAACATAACTATCTGGTACAGTGATATGTGTACATTTATTAGTTGAACACGAATCGGTTTGCGTCATTGAAGACTGTTGAAGAAGATGTGGACTTTTAGTTGTGGTACGAACTCAGACATCTATTATTTGTGCTGCAAGTCTACTGATTACGATAATCGTAAAACGCTTTGTAAGCGGTATTTCAACGTATTGGATGATATCGTTTTCCTTGTAATTCCTCCAGTCGAAGTTAGAAAATCGGGGAGATTTCCACATTTTCAATTGAAATTCAGATTGCTCTCGAGTAGAGTGATTTTGTGTTGATTTAGAGTTCCGCTCGAGAGATCGTTAACCGCTTTTAGGTCACCAGAATTACTTTTATCAATCATTGTTTTCTTCACGTTCACTAACTTGTTAACTCGCCTCTTACACCTGTAATGACCCTAATTAAGTGTCACCGCAAATATTGAAGTGACTGGCATATCATACCGATTCGGTCCAAGCGAACTTTGAGTGATTAGCGGTGTGAGGGTGCATTGTCAAGGATAACCAACATCTCGAACAGATTTGAACGGAGTAATTCTAACCTTCATCTTCACATATTTTCATGAAATCAACAATGCCTCGTGGTCATGTGGATATGCTTACGAACTTCTCCAGTCAAACATTTCAAAATGGCTACTCTTCAGGAAAAATGGCATAATGGTTTGTTAGTTTACACTGCAATGTGTGTTATCGTTCAACCCAACTTTATGCGTATTAAATAAAAAAGAAATATTAGTTCAGCAAAGAGTTGTCTTTTCGGCGAATTCATTTTCAAAGCTGTACAATCGCAAATATATATACTTGTTTTTACAGGGTGATAATAATACTGATAATAAACTTATGTTATACATGGTGACAGCGAGGTTAAATAAACAAAGGTACAACCTCTTATTTTACCATGGTCTTAATGTTTTTGAAAAAATTTCTTTTTCTTCATACTCTTCTTCTTTCACAGCCACCTGCTTCACCTTACATCTTCCCTTGAAATGTTCTACCCTCAACCGGTTTGTTTTTATTCCCACGATCATTCCGATTACATTTCATCTCTGTTTCAAGGATTCGAAGCACGACGATAATCGCTCTTTTCTTTTAATGGAACTCGTTGACACGAAAACCGTACGCAAACGAACATTCGTTTCTTCAACGTCGGAGGGGATTTCTACTCATTCTTAGCGTCAATACTGTAAACATATTTCTCTTAGAACATTAAGTCTAACTTGATATGTGAGATTTATACGCTGCTCAGCTCACTCACCACTGCAGTGAATGATGCTTACATCGCCCTAACACTTCTTATATTCGGTCTTTCGTAATCTATATATCATACTATGATATGCTGTGTATAAATGAAATTGAGGATGTGTGCTTGTTGAGTCTCGATGTTTGCTATTGCGAAACCGTCAACCTATGCATCATTTCTGATCAAACCTAATTATTAAGCCATCAATTATTGACTCATCCGAAACAACGACGAATGTAGAAACACTGTTCATATTTCATAACAAATATCTTTATTAACTTATTATTAAAAACGAATTATTTAAAAAGAATAAAATGGAATAGAAATCTCCTTCAGATCATCATCGACTAAGTTATTGATGTTGAGAAGTGAACTTTAAGTAAACAGAATGTTCATTCACTCGTTTCACATTCGCAGTCAACATCGGGAGGTTTAGGATAAATCTCATGCATTTGGGAGATGACTGATTGATACGGGAGGTTGTGGAATGCCGACACCAGTGGGAGGTTTAATGCGTAGTCGAGGGTCATCAGGATTCGGACGATGATCATCAATTTCGGGACCTATTTGAGGGCCATTTTCCAAAAATGCTCTATATTTGGAGGTATGGACAGCTGACTCGACGAACTGGATTATTGTAATGTGCACCATAAGCATCATGATGAGCATCTTGATATATCTCATTGTCAGACCGCTTGTTTTCACGTCAGATGAAGAAATTGGTGACTCTCTTGCTCGACTACAATGAAATATAAAATCAACTATCACATCGAAGCTTATATACTCATGCTGTTTCAGATGACACTGATCAACACAGACAATAACACGTTGACACACACGTTTGTGGTTGGTCATAATTTGTTTATTCATTGAACGCAGTATGTACATACGGTCACAATTCGTTAGCGGATTGGTTGTTTGTATGTTATACACCGTTCGATAACGATGGAGAGCACAATTACAACAGAGTGAATGAATGGGTATATCCAGCATTTGGCGACCGATCACCACATCCTACTTGATGTGCATGATCAATTCATGTTCAATTGGGAGTACGAAGATCGGTGATGAGAATGGGCGACAAACGGGCAATCTTAGGTTTTTATATAGCTGAAATTGGGGATTTGTGTAAATGAATATGTGTTGAAATATGACTGATTGAAATGTGATGATCCAATGGGTTGTTTGCTATACCATAAAACGAAGACCTATTAATCGGCATGTTACCTGTGAATGAAATATCTTGAGAATCCGACTCCGAAAGTGCTGAATGGTGTTTTTATGAGTGTACCACGGAGTTGATGAGTCGTTTGGCAACAAAAGTTACATCCTGGAATACCCATTGTTTTCAGTCAAGTGATTATGTATTTTTAGCACCAACAATATGTGCTGCCGGTCACAATGTGTTCATACACAAGTCAGGCATGGAAATACACTTCATCTTGTATTCTGTAAGGATATCAATTCACTATCAATATAAGTATGCACAGATTTTGAAGGCGGTCGCCATAAAATAGTAGTTGATTAAGTTGCAAGCTGTCAAATTTTCAAAAATCCTAAACAAAATGCTAATCAATTTAAAGAGTAAAAACCTGCTGATTGAGGCTTTATGGACTCTCTTGCATAAAGAAAACGCAATTTGCATTGCATAATCTGTTTGTATAGAATAAATCAAAAATGGATGTTCGTGATGACTTGGTGTTTCATTACTACAATGTTTGTATTTTAGAACGGTCAACTTTATTTGTTTAACTTTCGAAATAATGTAAACAATTTAAAGAAAGCTGTGTCAATAACTTCAGATTACCGGTGATTGCATTGTTGATATCTCAAGTTCAATTTTCACAACTCACAATCTAGATTCGTTCGTCCGAAATGTGCTTTTGCTTGTGGGTGCTTTAGTAAAACTTGATTATCATTAGATGCACTAGTTGACTTTCCTTTTGCAAATGGTACCACTCCCAATACTACTACTATTACTCCTACGACCACTACTACAACCACTACAACTACTAAAACTACTACTACTACTATTACTACCACTACTTCTACTACTACGTCTACTATTTTGTGTGAAAGAAGGTAAAGGGTAACGACTTTTCAAACACAGACCACATATACAATTAACATTGCTTTTAATTCTGTTCACACCTCACACCACTGGCAAACAAGTACATTACAAATCTCTCCTGATGAATGTATTCAAAAGTGTACAAACATTTTGAAAAACTGCCGTGAACGCGCTAATAGTAAACTTGATTTCATTAAGCACACAATTTCCATTTGATTAACACATTCATTTTTCCTATCTTTTTGAATGTCGCGAAATTCACTATTTACATTCCATAAGTCAAGGTATATGAGATGATTATGCATATAATCTGAAATTTATATTTACAGAATTCACGACAGCTTAAAGGCATCATCGGCTTGATATAAATTGTAACATAAAATGTGGAGAATAAACATGTGATTTGAGATTCTTTTAACTTTGCTAGTTCAGAAATTGTTTAGGTAGGACACTTGCAAGATGTAGTACAGAAATGCACTGAATCAGTCGGCAACTTTTCATTCTTTCTAAGTGCACACTCTGTTGATTAATGAATGGTGCACCGAAGGTCATTTTCTGTGCAACAACAAATTCATTATAATCATCTGCAACTGGAGAAACTAAAACGGAAACAGAGAGCATGGAACAGCAAAACAAGAATTATTAAAATATAGCAATCAGGTCAATAATATTGCACTTGCCATGTGACTCAGTGATATGCTGTTCATCTTAGATATTATTCATGCTAGTTAGGGTGGCCAGGGACGATGTTAACGTAAAAGAACAACAGTTATGTCATCTCACTTAGCGAATTCAGTAGCAGGAACGGCTGAAAATCTAAGGTTCCTACAGTTTCACTTTTACTATAAAATACACTTACACATGCTAGAACATTGAATGTATTTTCAGAGGAGCAGTGTGCATTAATGCAGCAAACAGAGGATGTGAGTGATTCTATCTTACGGATGATTTGTGGTAGATCATTCTAGAGTCTAGAAAATGTACAGGTAAAGTAATTCATAAAGAGGGACGATTTGGAATGGGTTTGTTTCACAAGTGGCAAAGAGTTACGGATGTCGAAATTAGACGTTTCTACAAATTGAATTACTTGATCAAATGTAAAGGATAGTTTGTCAAGCATTTTAAAGAAAACAACTAAATTTAGTTTGAGTCTCCTCTTCCATCAAGTGTCGATTGCAAATTTAATACATTTCGACTTACAAGTTCGCATACAGTCATTTTCAAGAATCCAAATTTTAAATCATCTCTGTACTGATTCAAACCTTAATTTATTTCTTTGAGCACACGCTTCTTAGAATAAACGTGGAGTATTGTAGGAGTGGTCGAACACAATCTTTGCACATTAAAGTACGTTGCTCATTGTTACAACGGTTTCGTGGTGTGCAACCTATTAGACGTTGACACATGGACTTGTGTTTCAATACCTGTTCTGTAAACGACGAATCATAGGAGTACCTAAGTCACCAGTCTAATACTCTATGTAACTGAGATAACACCACACTATTTGTGGTCAGATCTAAGTTGAATGATGCATTACCAAAACATATTCATACATGTTTTAGTTGTTTTAAGCCCCAGTCGTCATTTCGAGCACTAATCCATCACTTTGTTAAGCTTCATGATCATGCAATTTAACACATTGTTTGACTCATGAGGACAGAACGAATAAGCTACTTAAAGATCATCCGCATACAGAAAGGGCTCACCCATGCAGAAGCATTCACAAACATCATTGATGAAAACTGAAAAGAGAAAGGGACCTTAGACACAACCTTGTATAACACCACTTCTAATAAGGACAGCGTTCGACAATGAACAGTTAGTTTTAACAACTTCATGTCGGTTTTTGGGGACGGAATCAAACCAAACAAGCAGAGGAAGTTGAACCCAGTAGGAAGTGAGCTTATCCACAAGAAGTTGGTGGTTAACCATATAGAAGGTTTCGGGGATGTCCAGGTATAGCACCAAGACTAGAAATCCTTGATTATGCAGAGAAAAGACTAAACTAATGAAGCCCAAGTGATATGTCATACAAGATTGATTTTTAGAAATCAACGTTGAGAATCAATAATAAATCTTCCAGCGAGTAAATAGTTGGAGGGTTCGGAAATAGCAATTTTTTCTATAACCCTAGATACGACGGCTGTAATATTTATGGGCCGATAATTGTTCATGTCAGTCTAATCTCCAGATTTGTAACATGATATGATTTACGCTGTTTTCCAATAGTAAGAGTAAGTAGCTGATTCTATAGAGATTATAAGCAGCTTTATAAGAAGAAGAGAAATATCCAGTTGACGCCTAACATTGAGGTTAAGGGACCGAATTCCATTTTGCAGAAGAATGGTCTGTGAAAATGTGAGAACTAGCTTGACACCACTTTACTGTCAGTACCAGTAAACCTATTCAACACAGTGTTGTTGAACCGTACGAAAGATTCAGTCGACGCCCAACATTGAGTTTAAGAGGCCGAATTCCATATTGGTTGGCGGTGTACAGACCAAATCGCGACATTAAGGATCATCGTTAAACAAACAGTTACATGGAACACGTCACTACACATCAAATTACCTCGCAAGCGAAAGCGTTTGATGACGTGAGTAAGACAACATTATGGAACCTTACTTGACATTATGTAGTGAGTGGCTGAATAGATCATGAACGTCATACGGAATTCATACGACGGACTACATTGCACAGTGGTTCATGTAAGACAGCTCACAGATACATTACATTTGAGGACTGGAGACAGAAGAAGCTGTTCACACTACCCTTCATCTTCCTTCTTGTGGCTGACTGCATTATGGAGACCTCGAGATTTGAGTGAAAGCACAGAGTAAAATGAACAACTAGGAATCAATCGGAAGATTTGTACTTGACAGACAACCTCTCCCTTCTATGCCATACTCGCCAAGAAATACAGATGAAGACAAGTAGTGTAGCAACAGCCTCTGTACACATTAGTAAGCCCTAACATACAGAAAGGAGAATGCATGAACATGAAACTCAACACACAGAACTCCAACACAATAACAATTGATGGAAAAACTCTGGAAAAAGACGAAACGTTTCATTTATCTGATTAACATCATCGATGAACATGGAAAATCTTATACTGACGTAAAGCCGAGGATTCGCAATGCAAGCACAGCACTAAAGCAGTTGATTAACATATGGAATTCAAAACAAATGTCTGTCATGTCATCTTACAGCTAAGATGAAGTTGTAACAAATGGTGCGTGTTTACTTAGAAGAGTTACTTATTTTCATCGATATATTCTATGACACACTGATATTATAAACAGGGGATGAATTTTCATATATTGGGATTTTAATGTGAGTAGTCCAGTATACCTTAAATTGTGAGTAAAACGTCAGTTACATTTTACATAGACACTTTCTTGGAAACGATTGTGGCCTAAACCAAATTGACACTGGTTTACATGAACAACTAGTCAGAAAGATCGTACGAATGAATGTTGTCAAAAGTTTCGATTTTAAATACTGCAAATCATTGTAATTACATGGTGGTTGTAAAATGTCGCTAGACAGAACAATGTCGAATACAGTTTCTTGCAATGAACTTATGATGGAACGGGCCAGAAACATTCCGATATGTCAGGTTGTAAGAGGACTGAGCGTGAATATAAATCATGTGAACAATAGTCGCCTTGAATATATGCAAAACACAACGAAGTATTCTCCACTAAATGAAAGATAGAAGAATATACACATTATAATTAACTCTGCTACTCAATTAAAAAATGTATTAATAGAAGTGTAATTGGAATGTTTTAACTATGAGAAATGCCTGAACGACTAATGAACTGATCGATTTTATGAGAGAAAGAGAAACATTGTCTTGCTGATAATCATCAGATTGACAGACTACTCCACAACTGTGTGTGATTTGATGGTATCGTGTGTATTGATTATTTTTATAGTCAATATGATCTAATTCAACATTCATTGTACCTGTCTACTAAACTCGCTTCATCGTTAATGAGATGTCATTGTGATTAATAGTACACTGGTATCGATTTGTGAATAACATTTTGCTGTTGACCACGATTGTAGTTCCAGTGAATGGATGTGATGATTTTGTTCAAATGACAATCTAGTAAATATTTATCCTGTTATTTTCCAAAGATGCTTCGTGCCTCATGAATTTTGGATGAATGCACAGCTACCTAGTGCTAATAGTTTTCTAATTTATTCTATTTGAAGCAGTCTATAGTGGCAATGCACAACTGAATGCATTTTGATTCTTCAAGCGATAGCACAGCGCTGGTAATTGTAAAGTAATTGGTGTCCGTGTAAAAGTTGAAAACATCATCATTTTATTGCACGTTGTTGATCTCCTACACAAGTAATATTTTCACAGTCTGTCTATTTGCTGAACAGCCAGAATGATCAGATTTGTTGTTAGTGTTAATTAATGAATAGTTTACAGAAGAATTTCTGATTCTCTCTCTCGTTTTCCACTGGCGGATATGTATCTGGATTGCGACCCCTCTTTCGAATTACTAGTCAATAACTACAGATGAAGAATTAGACAAAATCAATTGATTTATTGATGAACAATCAAGAGTTAAATGTACTTAACAATATTTGACTTCATCTCGTCTCATCTTATATCTTATTGAAAGTGGTATATTACTCACTGAAATTCAGTTGTTGAAATTATATTGGGAGACGTTTATTTTGTTTGGCATGATACTAGGAATTTATGTGGCTTAAAATTCACGAAAGGGTGACGTTATTGACACGGAGTAGTGTGTGGTGGATGGTTCAATATGAAGCTCACTTTGACGTTATGAACATCAATCAATCAGTCTCTTCTTAAGGCTCACTCAAAACTGAGTAACTTCATTGGAATATCAAACCAGCGATATTCACATCCATCCAACTGACTGACATAATCACATTAAATAAACAGTCCAACGTTCGTCACATCGATTCTATAGATGTGAGAAGGAAATGTCTACTCATCTGAAGCAGGTTAACGGCTATATTATTCAATGGACGTCCAATGACCATATGCAGAATCGAGTTAATCAAATATGTTCAAAGGCAGCAGATCACAAACTACTCCGGAGCTAGACTCTTTGTAAAATCAATTATATACTTTCTTACGCCTGCCACATCTCGTGGAGAAGCAAAGGCCACCCCCGGTATTCTCCATCAAACCCTGTTCTCGACAATGATTTACAGATCTTCCGTGATGCTACCCAATCTCTTTATGTAAGCTAGCAATTATGGACGCAATATGTTTATGGGATTTTCTGTTTTGCTCTCATATTCAGGATTCCAATAAAAACATTCCCAATGATGCAATATGATTATTTCCGTAGTGTATGTAATATTCACCTCATGGGTCTATTACTAATTTACTTCTCAAAACAAAAGTGGATTTTTCGCTCCTAATGACTCTGTTACTGACTGTTTCCGAACAACTGACATTCAGAATTCTGAGTAGACAGCCAAATGTCTGAATGAATATCAGTCAATCCGAAAGATTTTTAGTTGAATGAACTGAAGATTTCTGAATACCAAGCATTCAGTAAAACCTTTGCCATGTTTGTGACGGTCCATTTTTATCACATTTAAAGCAAACACATTGTAATGTTATCCTGCTGAATGAAACAGAGAAACATAATACTGCGATCATTCTAGACAAGGTCGCTTCTTATCCATACATCGAATCCCGGACTTCTAATTTCAGATGAAAAGCCATTTGTCTCTATGATCTGAGCCATTTCATTCCAATGCACGGTGGGAACGCGACCAGTTAGTGCACAGATTTCATCATATCACGTCACGGATATTGACTGGAACTACAATTGTGGTCAACACAAAAATGTTATTCACAAATCGGTACCAGTATACTATCATTTACAATGACATCTCATTAACGATAAATCGAGTTAGGTAGACAGGAACAATCAATGTCCAATTAGGTCATATTGATTATTTACTAACTTACTTACTTACTTACTTACTTACTTACTTACGCCATTTTCCAAAAATGCTCTATCTTTGGAGGTATGGATGTTTGTGATTACTTGCTGTTTCATTAATACAATATTTGTATTTTAGAACGGTCAACTTTATTTGTTTAACTTTCGAAATAATGTAAACAATTTAAAGAAAGCTGTGTCAATAACTTCAGATTACCGGTGATTGCATTGTTGATATCTCAAGTTCAATTTTCACAACTCACAATCTAGATTCGTTCGTCCGAAATGTGCTTTTGCTTGTGGGTGCTTTAGTAAAACTTGATTATCATTAGATGCACTAGTTGACTTTCCGTTTGCTAGACTGTGCAGTATACCGATTGAGTTGTACTGTTCTGATTTGATGTATGTGAATCGGTAGTTTATCAGTCGAGAGTTTGTTGGTGGTGGTAATGAGATGTTTGCAAATAAATATATTACTTCAGATTTGCATAAGATATTTTGCAAGTGATACCACTCCTACTACTACTAGTACTACAACTACTACTACTGCTACTACTACTACTACTACTACTACTACTACTACTATCACTACTACTACGTCTACTATTTTGTGTGAAAGAAGGGAAAGGGTAATGACTTTTCAAACACAGACCACATATACAATTAACATTGCTTTTAATTCTGTTCACACCTCACACCACTGGCAAACAAGTACATTACAAATCTCTCCTGATGAATGTATTCAAAAGTGTACAAACATTTTGAAAAACTGCCGTGAACGCGCTAATAGTAAACTTGATTTCATTAAGCACACAATTTCCATTTGATTAACACATTCATTTTTCCTATCTTTTCGATTGTCGCGAAATTCACTATTTACATTCCATAAGTCAAGGTATATGAGATGATTATGCATATAATCTGAAATTTATATTTACAGAATTCACGACAGCTTAAAGGCATCATCGGCCTGATATAAATTGTAACATAAAATGTGGAAAATAAACATGTGATTTGAGATTCTTTTAACTTTGCTAGTTCAGAAATTGTTTAGGTAGGACACTTGCAAGATGTAGTACAGAAATGCACTGAATCAGTCGGCAACTTTTCATTCTTTCTAAGTGCACACTCTGTTGATTAATGAATGGTGCACCGAAGGTCATTTTCTGTGCAACAACAAATTCATTATAATCATCTGCAACTGGAGAAACTAAAACGGAAACAGAGAGCATGGAACAGCAAAACAAGAATTATTAAAATATAGCAATCAGGTCAATAATATTGCACTTGCCATGTGACTCAGTGATATGCTGTTCATCTTAGATATTATTCATGCTAGTTAGGGTGGCCAGGGACGATGTTAACGTAAAAGAACAACAGTTATGTCATCTCACTTAGTGAATTCAGTAGCAGGAATGGCTGAAAATCTAAGGTTCCTACAGTTTCACTTGTACAATAAAATACACTTACACATACTAGAACATTGAATGTATTTTCAGAGGAGCAGTGTGCATTAATGCAGCGAACAGAGGATGTGAGTGATTCTATCTTACGGATGATTCGTGGTAGATCATTCTAGAGTCTAGAAAATGTACAGGTAAAGTAATTCATAAAGAGGGACGATTTGGAATGGGTTTGTTTCACAAGTGGCAAAGAGTTACGGATGTCGAAATTAGACGTTTCTACAAATTGAATTACTTGATCAAATGTAAAGGATAGTTTGTCAAGCATTTTAAAGAAAACAACTAAATTTAGTTTGAGTCTCCTCTTCCATCAAGTGTCGATTGCAAATTTATTACATTTCGACTTACAAGTCAGGATACAGTCATTTTCAAGAATCCAAATTTTAAATCATCTCTGTACTGATTCTAACTTTAATTTATTCCTTCGGCACACACTCCTTAGAATAAACGTGGAGTATTCTAGGAGTGGTCGATCACAATCTTTGCACAATAAAATACGTTGCTCATTGTTACAACGGTTTCGTGGTGTGCAACCTATTAAACGTTGACACATGGACTTGTGTTTCAATACCTGTTCTGTAAACGACGAATCATAGGAGTACCTAAGTCACCAGTCTAATACTCTATGTAACTGAGATAACACCACACTATTTGTGGTCAGATCTAAGTTGAATGATGCATTACCAAAACATATTCATACATGTTTTAGTTGTTTTAAGCCCCAGTCGTCATTTCGAGCACTACTCCATCACTTTGATTAGCTTCATGATCATGCAATTTAACACATTGTTTGGCTCATGAGGACAGAACGAATAAACTACTTAAAGATAATCCGCATACAAAAAGGGCTCACCCATGCAGAAGCATTCACAAACATCATTTAGGAAAACTGAAAATAGAAAGGGACCTAAGACACAACCTTGTATAACACCACTTCTAATAAGGACAGCGTTCGACAATGAACAGTTAGTTTTAACAACTTCATGTCGGTTTTTGGGGACGGAATCAAACCAAACAAGCAGAGGAAGTTGAACCCAGTAGGAAGTGAGCTTATCCACAAGAAGTTGGTGGTTAACCATATCGAAGGTTTCGGGGATGTCCAGGTATAGCACCAAGACTAGAAATCCTTGATTATGCAGAGAAAAGACTAAACTAATGAAGCCCAAGTGATATGTCATACAAGATTGATTTTTAGAAATCAACGTTGAGAATCAATAATAAATCTTCCAGCGAGTAAATAGTTGGAGGGTTCGGAAATAGCAATTTTTTCTATAACCCTAGATACGACGGCTGTAATATTTAAGGGCCGATAATTGTTCATGTCAGTCTTATCTCCAGATTTGTAACGTGATATGATTTACGCTGTTTTCCAATAGTAAGAGTAAGTAGCTGATTCTATAGAGATTATAAGCAGCTTTATAAGAAGAAGAGAAATATCCAGTTGACGCCTAACATTGAGGTTAAGGGACCGAATTCCATTTTGCAGAAGAATGGTCTGTGAAAATGTGAGAACTAGCTTGACACCACTTTACTGTCAGTACCAGTAAACCTATTCAACACAGTGTTGTTGAACCGTACGAAAGATTCAGTCGACGCCCAACATTGAGTTTAAGAGGCCGAATTCCATATTGGTTGGCGGTGTACAGACCAAATCGCGACATTACGGATCATCGTTAAACAAACAGTTACATGGAACACGTCACTACACATCAAATTACCTCGCAAGCGAAAGCGTTTGATGACGTGAGTAAGACAACATTATGGAACCTTACTTGACATTATGTAGTGAGTGGCTGAATAGATCATGAACGTCATACGGAATTCATACGACGGACTACATTGCACAGTGGTACATGTAAGACAGCTCACAGATACATTACATTTGAGGACTGGAGACAGAAGAAGCTGTTCACACTACCCTTCTTCTTCCTTCTTGTGGCTGACTGCATTATGGAGACCTCGAGATTTGAGTGAAAGCACAGAGTAAAATGAACAACTAGGAATCAATCGGAAGATTTGTACTTGACAGACAACCTCTCCCTTCTATGCCATACTCGCCAAGAAATACAGATGAAGACAAGTAGTGTAGCAACAGCCTCTGTACACATTAGTAAGCCCTAACATACAGAAAGGAGAATGCATGAACATGAAACTCAACACACAGAACTCCAACACAATAACAATTGATGGAAAAACTCTGGAAAAAGACGAAACGTTTCATTTATCTGATTAACATCATCGATGAACATGGAAAATCTTATACTGACGTAAAGCCGAGGATTCGCAATGCAAGCACAGCACTAAAGCAGTTGATTAACATATGGAATTCAAAACAAATGTCTGTCATGTCATCTTACAGCTAAGATGAAGTTGTAACAAATGGTGCGTGTTTACTTAGAAGAGTTACTTATTTTCATCGATATATTCTATGACACACTGATATTATAAACAGGGGATGAATTTTCATATATTGGGATTTTAATGTGAGTAGTCCAGTATACCTTAAATTGTGAGTAAAACGTCAGTTACATTTTACATAGACACTTTCTTGGAAACGATTGTGGCCTAAACCAAATTGACACTGGTTTACATGAACAACTAGTCAGAAAGATCGTACGAATGAATGTTGTCAAAAGTTTCGATTTTAAATACTGCAAATCATTGTAATTACATGGTGGTTGTAAAATGTCGCTAGACAGAACAATGTCGAATACAGTTTCTTGCAATGAACTTATGATGGAACGGGCCAGAAACATTCCGATATGTCAGGTTGTAAGAGGACTGAGCGTGAATATAAATCATGTGAACAATAGTCGCCTTGAATATATGCAAAACACAACGAAGTATTCTCCACTAAATGAAAGATAGAAGAATATACACATTATAATTAACTCTGCTACTCAATTAAAAAATGTATTAATAGAAGTGTAATTGGAATGTTTTAACTATGAGAAATGCCTGAACGACTAATGAACTGATCGATTTTATGAGAGAAAGAGAAACATTGTCTTGCTGATAATCATCAGATTGACAGACTACTCCACAACTGTGTGTGATTTGATGGTATCGTGTGTATTGATTATTTTTATAGTCAATATGATCTAATTCAACATTCATTGTACCTGTCTACTAAACTCGCTTCATCGTTAATGAGATGTCATTGTGATTAATAGTACACTGGTATCGATTTGTGAATAACATTTTGCTGTTGACCACGATTGTAGTTCCAGTGAATGGATGTGATGATTTTGTTCAAATGACAATCTAGTAAATATTTATCCTGTTATTTTCCAAAGATGCTTCGTGCCTCATGAATTTTGGATGAATGCACAGCTACCTAGTGCTAATAGTTTTCTAATTTATTCTATTTGAAGCAGTCTATAGTGGCAATGCACAACTGAATGCATTTTGATTCTTCAAGCGATAGCACAGCGCTGGTAATTGTAAAGTAATTGGTGTCCGTGTAAAAGTTGAAAACATCATCATTTTATTGCACGTTGTTGATCTCCTACACAAGTAATATTTTCACAGTCTGTCTATTTGCTGAACAGCCAGAATGATCAGATTTGTTGTTAGTGTTAATTAATGAATAGTTTACAGAAGAATTTCTGATTCTCTCTCTCGTTTTCCACTGGCGGATATGTATCTGGATTGCGACCCCTCTTTCGAATTACTAGTCAATAACTACAGATGAAGAATTAGACAAAATCAATTGATTTATTGATGAACAATCAAGAGTTAAATGTACTTAACAATATTTGACTTCATCTCGTCTCATCTTATATCTTATTGAAAGTGGTATATTACTCACTGAAATTCAGTTGTTGAAATTATATTGGGAGACGTTTATTTTGTTTGGCATGATACTAGGAATTTATGTGGCTTAAAATTCACGAAAGGGTGACGTTATTGACACGGAGTAGTGTGTGGTGGATGGTTCAATATGAAGCTCACTTTGACGTTATGAACATCAATCAATCAGTCTCTTCTTAAGGCTCACTCAAAACTGAGTAACTTCATTGGAATATCAAACTAGCGATATTCACATCCATCCAACTGACTGACATAATCACATTAAATAAACAGTCCAACGTTCGTCACATCGATTCTATAGATGTGAGAAGGAAATGTCTACTCATCTGAAGCAGGTTAACGGCTATATTATTCAATGGACGTCCAATGACCATATGCAGAATCGAGTTAATCAAATATGTTCAAAGGCAGCAGATCACAAACTACTCCGGAGCTAGACTCTTTGTAAAATCAATTATATACTTTCTTACGCCTGCCACATCTCGTGGAGAAGCAAAGGCCACCCCCGGTATTCTCCATCAAACCCTGTTCTCGACAATGATTTACAGATCTTCCGTGATGCTACCCAATCTCTTTATGTAAGCTAGCAATTATGGACGCAATATGTTTATGGGATTTTCTGTTTTGCTCTCATATTCAGGATTCCAATAAAAACATTCCCAATGATGCAATATGATTATTTCCGTAGTGTATGTAATATTCACCTCATGGGTCTATTACTAATTTACTTCTCAAAACAAAAGTGGATTTTTCGCTCCTAATGACTCTGTTACTGACTGTTTCCGAACAACTGACATTCAGAATTCTGAGTAGACAGCCAAATGTCTGAATGAATATCAGTCAATCCGAAAGATTTTTAGTTGAATGAACTGAAGATTTCTGAATACCAAGCATTCAGTAAAACCTTTGCCATGTTTGTGACGGTCCATTTTTATCACATTTAAAGCAAACACATTGTAATGTTATCCTGCTGAATGAAACAGAGAAACATAATACTGCGATCATTCTAGACAAGGTCGCTTCTTATCCATACATCGAATCCCGGACTTCTAATTTCAGATGAAAAGCCATTTGTCTCTATGATCTGAGCCATTTCATTCCAATGCACGGTGGGAACGCGACCAGTTAGTGCACAGATTTCATCATATCACGTCACGGATATTGACTGGAACTACAATTGTGGTCAACACAAAAATGTTATTCACAAATCGGTACCAGTATACTATCATTTACAATGACATCTCATTAACGATAAATCGAGTTAGGTAGACAGGAACAATCAATGTCCAATTAGGTCATATTGATTATTTACTAACTTACTTACTTACTTACTTACTTACTTACTTACGCCATTTTCCAAAAATGCTCTATCTTTGGAGGTATGGATGTTTGTGATTACTTGCTGTTTCATTAATACAATATTTGTATTTTAGAACGGTCAACTTTATTTGTTTAACTTTCGAAATAATGTAAACAATTTAAAGAAAGCTGTGTCAATAACTTCAGATTACCGGTGATTGCATTGTTGATATCTCAAGTTCAATTTTCACAACTCACAATCTAGATTCGTTCGTCCGAAATGTGCTTTTGCTTGTGGGTGCTTTAGTAAAACTTGATTATCATTAGATGCACTAGTTGACTTTCCGTTTGCTAGACTGTGCAGTATACCGATTGAGTTGTACTGTTCTGATTTGATGTATGTGAATCGGTAGTTTATCAGTCGAGAGTTTGTTGGTGGTGGTAATGAGATGTTTGCAAATAAATATATTACTTCAGATTTGCATAAGATATTTTGCAAGTGATACCACTCCTACTACTACTAGTACTACAACTACTACTACTGCTACTACTACTACTACTACTACTACTACTACTATCACTACTACTACGTCTACTATTTTGTGTGAAAGAAGGGAAAGGGTAATGACTTTTCAAACACAGACCACATATACAATTAACATTGCTTTTAATTCTGTTCACACCTCACACCACTGGCAAACAAGTACATTACAAATCTCTCCTGATGAATGTATTCAAAAGTGTACAAACATTTTGAAAAACTGCCGTGAACGCGCTAATAGTAAACTTGATTTCATTAAGCACACAATTTCCATTTGATTAACACATTCATTTTTCCTATCTTTTCGATTGTCGCGAAATTCACTATTTACATTCCATAAGTCAAGGTATATGAGATGATTATGCATATAATCTGAAATTTATATTTACAGAATTCACGACAGCTTAAAGGCATCATCGGCCTGATATAAATTGTAACATAAAATGTGGAAAATAAACATGTGATTTGAGATTCTTTTAACTTTGCTAGTTCAGAAATTGTTTAGGTAGGACACTTGCAAGATGTAGTACAGAAATGCACTGAATCAGTCGGCAACTTTTCATTCTTTCTAAGTGCACACTCTGTTGATTAATGAATGGTGCACCGAAGGTCATTTTCTGTGCAACAACAAATTCATTATAATCATCTGCAACTGGAGAAACTAAAACGGAAACAGAGAGCATGGAACAGCAAAACAAGAATTATTAAAATATAGCAATCAGGTCAATAATATTGCACTTGCCATGTGACTCAGTGATATGCTGTTCATCTTAGATATTATTCATGCTAGTTAGGGTGGCCAGGGACGATGTTAACGTAAAAGAACAACAGTTATGTCATCTCACTTAGTGAATTCAGTAGCAGGAATGGCTGAAAATCCAAGGTTCCTACAGTTTCACTTGTACAATAAAATACACTTACACATACTAGAACATTGAATGTATTTTCAGAGGAGCAGTGTGCATTAATGCAGCGAACAGAGGATGTGAGTGATTCTATCTTACGGATGATTCGTGGTAGATCATTCTAGAGTCTAGAAAATGTACAGGTAAAGTAATTCATAAAGAGGGACGATTTGGAATGGGTTTGTTTCACAAGTGGCAAAGAGTTACGGATGTCGAAATTAGACGTTTCTACAAATTGAATTACTTGATCAAATGTAAAGGATAGTTTGTCAAGCATTTTAAAGAAAACAACTAAATTTAGTTTGAGTCTCCTCTTCCATCAAGTGTCGATTGCAAATTTATTACATTTCGACTTACAAGTCAGGATACAGTCATTTTCAAGAATCCAAATTTTAAATCATCTCTGTACTGATTCTAACTTTAATTTATTCCTTCGGCACACACTCCTTAGAATAAACGTGGAGTATTCTAGGAGTGGTCGATCACAATCTTTGCACAATAAAATACGTTGCTCATTGTTACAACGGTTTCGTGGTGTGCAACCTATTAAACGTTGACACATGGACTTGTGTTTCAATACCTGTTCTGTAAACGACGAATCATAGGAGTACCTAAGTCACCAGTCTAATACTCTATGTAACTGAGATAACACCACACTATTTGTGGTCAGATCTAAGTTGAATGATGCATTACCAAAACATATTCATACATGTTTTAGTTGTTTTAAGCCCCAGTCGTCATTTCGAGCACTACTCCATCACTTTGATTAGCTTCATGATCATGCAATTTAACACATTGTTTGGCTCATGAGGACAGAACGAATAAACTACTTAAAGATAATCCGCATACAAAAAGGGCTCACCCATGCAGAAGCATTCACAAACATCATTTAGGAAAACTGAAAATAGAAAGGGACCTAAGACACAACCTTGTATAACACCACTTCTAATAAGGACAGCGTTCGACAATGAACAGTTAGTTTTAACAACTTCATGTCGGTTTTTGGGGACGGAATCAAACCAAACAAGCAGAGGAAGTTGAACCCAGTAGGAAGTGAGCTTATCCACAAGAAGTTGGTGGTTAACCATATCGAAGGTTTCGGGGATGTCCAGGTATAGCACCAAGACTAGAAATCCTTGATTATGCAGAGAAAAGACTAAACTAATGAAGCCCAAGTGATATGTCATACAAGATTGATTTTTAGAAATCAACGTTGAGAATCAATAATAAATCTTCCAGCGAGTAAATAGTTGGAGGGTTCGGAAATAGCAATTTTTTCTATAACCCTAGATACGACGGCTGTAATATTTAAGGGCCGATAATTGTTCATGTCAGTCTTATCTCCAGATTTGTAACGTGATATGATTTACGCTGTTTTCCAATAGTAAGAGTAAGTAGCTGATTCTATAGAGATTATAAGCAGCTTTATAAGAAGAAGAGAAATATCCAGTTGACGCCTAACATTGAGGTTAAGGGACCGAATTCCATTTTGCAGAAGAATGGTCTGTGAAAATGTGAGAACTAGCTTGACACCACTTTACTGTCAGTACCAGTAAACCTATTCAACACAGTGTTGTTGAACCGTACGAAAGATTCAGTCGACGCCCAACATTGAGTTTAAGAGGCCGAATTCCATATTGGTTGGCGGTGTACAGACCAAATCGCGACATTACGGATCATCGTTAAACAAACAGTTACATGGAACACGTCACTACACATCAAATTACCTCGCAAGCGAAAGCGTTTGATGACGTGAGTAAGACAACATTATGGAACCTTACTTGACATTATGTAGTGAGTGGCTGAATAGATCATGAACGTCATACGGAATTCATACGACGGACTACATTGCACAGTGGTACATGTAAGACAGCTCACAGATACATTACATGTGACTCAGTGATATGCTGTTCATCTTAGATATTATTCATGCTAGTTAGGGTGGCCAGGGACGATGTTAACGTAAAAAAACAACAGTTATGTCATCTCACTTAGTGAATTCAGTAGCAGGAATGGCTGAAAATCTAAGGTTCCTACAGTTTCACTTGTACAATAAAATACACTTACACATACTAGAACATTGAATGTATTTTCAGAGGAGCAGTGTGCATTAATGCAGCGAACAGAGGATGTGAGTGATTCTATCTTACGGATGATTCGTGGTAGATCATTCTAGAGTCTAGAAAATGTACAGGTAAAGTAATTCATAAAGAGGGACGATTTGGAATGGGTTTGTTTCACAAGTGGCAAAGAGTTACGGATGTCGAAATTAGACGTTTCTACAAATTGAATTACTTGATCAAATGTAAAGGATAGTTTGTCAAGCATTTTAAAGAAAACAACTAAATTTAGTTTGAGTCTCCTCTTCCATCAAGTGTCGATTGCAAATTTATTACATTTCGACTTACAAGTCAGGATACAGTCATTTCCAAGAATCCAAATTTTAAATCATCTCTGTACTGATTCCAACTTTAATTTATTCCTTCGGCACACACTCCTTAGAATAAACGTGGAGTATTCTAGGAGTGGTCGAACACAATCTTTGCACAATAAAATACGTTGCTCATTGTTACAACGGTTTCGTGGTGTGCAACCTATTAAACGTTGACACTTGGACTTGTGTTTCAATACCTGTTCTGTAAACGACGAATCATAGGAGTAACTAAGTCCTCAGTCTAACAACCACCGCGCGCTACGGACTGGACGTTACTTTCACGTCGTGGTTTTTAGTTTTGTTTTTCAAGGATTCTCGCAGAGCTGGATGAATTATTTTTCTTTGGAATAATGGAAGTTAACTCAATTTTCAACTATTAACATATAAACTGTGAATTCCATGCCATATGATAAGTTCTCAGTTTAACTTACGGTAATTATGACCATATTCATACAATAATTCATATTTTAATAATTACATATATTCATTTTGACTATACGATCAAACTATACTCTGTCACTTTGAAACCATATATAATAATATTTGACGAAGATTTGCATTTCATATCTGTATTCTATTCCTTAAGGAATATATGGTTATATCGTATTTGAATGCTTTAACCCACGTAGTTTATGTAACTACAGGATCTATTCAAACGTCTACCTAATATCAAGAAATATATATAACCGTGTATGTAAGAGGACTGTATTCACTATTCTATGAACTATCATTTAAATCGTATTTGGATACTATAAATCATTTAATTTCCGAAGCTACCTGTCCAATTCAGATCTATTCAAACCTCTACCTAATATCAAGAAATATATATAACCGTGTATGTTAAAAGACTGTATTCATTATTTTATGAACTGTCATTTAAATCGTATTTGGATACTATAAATCATTTAATTTCCGAAGCTATCTGTCCAATTCGGTGAGTATGTCATAGTTTTTTTTGACAGTACTTTTTTTTCCAAAAAGCTGTTCCATATATTTGTTCAAGAAGCAACATAATAATCTTAGACGGTAATAATCTTCTGAACTACTTGTCTCTGCACCTCCCAATTTTTACTAATACGGACTTTCAGTTTATATATATACCACGTACCGTACTTTTTTTTGATTGTTTGATATTAATTATCGACATTTCTAAATTACTTTACTATATAAGGCTATCTTTCATGTCATATGTGTTAAAATTTACACAACTTGCTCCTTTATATTCTATTTTGCCTCCACACAGATACTGACATAAATACTTCATCTCCACTACTATCTTCCTGCAAGTGTCATCTGTTTTTAACATCACTAATCCTCACGATACATTGACTCTTGGTTAAAACATAGATTTTGATTTTTAGACTAACTTTAGCCCTCGGAATTGATTTTTTTTCACCTCTTTCTGTTTCCAACATTCTGTTCAATCCACTTGCTATACGTCACTTTCTTATTATGCCACAAAATAAAATGAAGACCCCTGCTTCTAGGCGTTCAGCCAAACGTAGGGAAACGACACAATTTAACACAACTACTGACACGATTTCCAACAGTTTCAACGAGACGAGCCACTCCGTTCATCCGGAAGCAGACAAGCGTTTACCAGTTGTCTCCATTCCAGACATGTTGAAAACTCTGATGGTAAACAGTGATGATAATCGCAACTGCAACCATATGGATGCTATAAAAAAGTTGCAAGTAGACATGAACATTCTCAATCCGCTTAAATATCACATCAACCCCAACCTCACAGAGATTCCAGATCAAATGAATGACATAAATATTTTCCTAGATCGTGTTGCATCAGAGGTATTTGAAAGAATAAGACGATCTAGTAATGCAATTGTGTTTAATATACCGGATACACATGCCCTTAAAAAGATCAAATCTAGTCTGCTTAGAGCCAGCAATATGACACACGTACCATGTGTATGCACAAGATTAAAAAGAAGTCATCCTGGTATGCACTCACCGATCTTGTTCAAATTCAACTCATCTGTAGACGCCAGTGAATTTTTAAATTCCTCCAATTCATTGAGACAAAAACAGATTTTCAAGGATATTAAGACTCTTCCGGATAAAACACCATGCCAGCGAAAAGCAGGAAGAGATAACTACAGACCACCAGCGTCAAACTCTCAAACGCATCATAATCCTAATGGTCGTAAAGTTAAGTCCGATTCTAAGAGGACGTCTAGCTTAACAATTTTGCCGCCACTGAAAAACTCTTCTGAATCTCCTAAAGTTCAAAACCCAGAAGACAGTAATCCCGATGTAGGTGGTGTCCATCCTCTTAGGAATGTTGATTTAGATTCAACCCGAAGTAGTTGTGTTGATGAAGAATGGGATAACACAGTCCGAACCCCTGTTAGTGCAACAACCAGTCACAGTAACTGTGCAACGGATAACAGGAAAACTAATCATAACATTCATATAACTGACCACGAACTTAACGTTGATATATTCGAAGCTCCCAAACCATCGCAAGTGTGTTTAACAGTACATAATCCTCTCCAACATATGAAGAAGCCGAAATCAATCACAAACCTTGGAAATAAACGTATTAAACACGTTACCCATACGTCAGGTATAAATAGTTATCTGAATTGTAATTGGCCACTTGTTCAAAACCATAGACCTGATAGCCTTCTTGGTCCGGCTCCCAGTATGTACACTATGCCCTTATCAGATGTTATATCCAATAGCAATGAGAAAACTTTTTTTGTAATTCCGCCGGCTTTCCTGCCGGCAACGGTAAACATATTTCACATGATGACAAAGTGGTTGAATCTATTTCCCCTCGCAACACGACTCTTACCTTAGCTAATCCTATGAGTATTAATGGAACTAGCAATTGCGATTTATACCCTAACCTTCATCACTATGAGTACTCTGAGTTTCTTATTCTTTCGTTCAATGCCCGCTCTCTGTCTAACAAAATTATTCATCTTAAAACTCTTTTATTCTTTGTAAATCCAACCATTGTACTTATTACGGAAACGTGGTGTAATTCATCTATATCCGATCATTCCTTGAATGTAGATAACTACGTTTTCTTTAGAACCGATAGATGTTATGGAATAGGAGGCGGTACAATTATCTATGTCCGTTCAGACATTCCAGCGTGCAAATTTGAGGATAAATCCCTTGATGCTATAGAAGACTCCACTTGGGTTACTGTAAACTGTGGATCCCAAAAATATTTACTGGTGGGATGCATATATAGACCACCTCATGCGGATACTAAGTTTGACAGATTACTAACAAACATATTTTCCATTGCTTCGCATCAACCGCATACCTTTAAAATCGTCGGAGGTGATTTTAATCTGCTAAAAATTACATGCGGCTTGACTCCGGTACAAGGTCGATATAACAAGCTAGTTGAAACATTAGAAATTTGTGGATGGGTTCAACAGGTCCGAAAACCAACCAAGGGGGAATAATACACTTGATTTAATGTTCACAATCAACATAGACTTTATCTCGGTGCATACCAGTCATGAGTTTTCTATGAGTGACCATATAGTTGTTTTGAGTATTATTCACTCTTTAAACGCCATACAATTGAATTCTAAAGCTTCAATGACGTACCAGAGCAGATATTTTGATCAACAAACATGGAAACGGACTGAAACTCTCATTCAATGTTTACCATGGGAAACTTATTTTACCACAAATAATGTTGACATCGCGCTTTCCAACCTATATCACAACTTGATATATTGTCTTGACTGCACTGCTCCAGTTATTGACCGTGTGGCTTATAGTGCTAATAGGGGCCAAAATACTTTTAAAAGAAAGCTGAGGAAATTAAAATAGCGCTACTATGAGCAGAATGATGTGTATGCACTTCAGAGTATACTTAAATTATTCAACAGAAATGCTTCATCTAAACGTAAGTATTTCATGAATATAGAAAATAAAACTCTACGTAGTAAAAGCCCAGAATTATCAATACTTCGACTTTTTAAATCCCGTGTAAAGTCAAATTCCCTTGGCACGACCAAATTCTTCATAGTTAACGGAAGCATTGTTAACGACCCGAATACTATATGCGAACAATTCAGCAAGCACTTCTCGCAGTGCTACAAAACTGGAACTGAAACCTCCAGCATTACATTTCCAAAGCTAACATCCAGACATCTGTCGAAAATTGATTTCACACCCTCCGCCATCAAGCAGGCCATAACTGCCCTGAAAAAGTCTTATGATGGTGGACCTGACGGGATACCTACATCATTTGTGAAATATGGAAGTAGAGAATTTCCACTATTTTGTTTGAAACTCTTCAATCTATCTATGGAATATGGGACCTATCCATCTGTATGGAAAACATCCCTTATCACCCCTAGATTCAAAACAGGACCACGTAGTGATATTATTAACTATAGGCCAATTAATTCGACAACCGTGCTCTCAAGAACCATGAAAAAAATCAATCACAAACAGCTACTATCATTTTTACTTTCAGCTAGTCTGATCAGCTCATCACAACACGGGTTCATGACTAAACGCTCATGATTCACATCGCACCTGGAGTTTTTTGATCAAATTACCCAGAGAAGAGATGTTGGTCAGTCAGTGATAATTCTTTACTTCGATTTTAGTAAGGCTTTCGACAGTGTCTCACACAAACTTCTTCTTTTAATAGTCGCTTCATTTGGCATACAGAATCCCCTTTTATCTTGGCTCAAATCTTTTTTAGAAGAACGAAGCCAAATCGTTCGCTTTGGATCTTGCTACTCTAAACCTGTGAATGTAACCAGTGGGGTTATACAAGGAAATGTGTTTGGTCCATTACTTTTTCTCCTTTTAATCAATGATGTGTGCTCTTTTTTTCAGTATGATAAGCCTTTCCTTTTTGCTGATGACCTGAAAGTAGTTTATTCATTCTCTTCTCCAACGAATGAAAGCCATATTTCAGCGGTAATCCAAGAGGGAATAAACAAGTTGTACGAATGGACTATTTCGTGGAATATGGCACCTAATGTTGACAAAAGTGGATTTATTCACATTGGTCGCTGTCTTAACTTAAATCTGACTGTACAGACACATACACTCCAACCTCTCAACACTGTTCATGACCTGGGTTTAAGATATAGCAACAGTCTGAACTTTTCTGAACACATTATATCTCAAGTATCCAAAGCTAGAAAGCTCATCGGATTGATAATGATAAACTTCAATAATATCGAATCGAGATTGTTACTATACAGAAAATGTATCTTACCCATTCTTGAATACGGTATTTTAGTTTACAGTAATTGTAGACATAATGATCTGATTAGAATTGAAGGTGTTCAAAGAAAGTCCACCAAAGCTGTTCTGGGGTATTCCGATAACAAAGACTATTACCAAAGATGTCAACAACTCTACTTATAACCTCTTTGGATCAGACGTATCAAATTAAATCTTGTCTTTATCTACCGGCTCATTAACGGTATTTCCTACTCATCGGTATCCACCCCTTCATACCTTATAATATCATCCCACAATCTACGCAATAAGGAGAACATTCTAGCGATTCCAAGAACACACACAAACTTACGTCAGAATTTTTTCCTTATTCGCTACTCAACCATGTGGAACAGACTGCCAGTGAACCTCCGTTGCAGTGAAACCACAACCCGGTTCAAAAGTCTCCTTGACGATTTTCTTTCCGAGAGTGGATTATGTCACCTATTGAATATCAATGTATTCAATAATGATTTATACAAACAAGGTCCGTCATCTATTTAATTGCTTGAAAAGCAAAATAAAAACTTTAAATTTTTTCACGTCTATTTTTTATTATTTCTCTTTATCTTAATATATGAAGTCTGCTTATGTTCGTGTTTATCATTATTACCGTTATTAATATCATTATTAATTCCCCGACACATTAGATATTCTCTTTATCTCTTCTTATCCTTCTAAACATATTTAACTCCAGATTGTCCTTTGAAATCATTTTGACTTTCATAACATCATTCTTAGTTATTATTATTGCACAAATATTTATACTAATATCCGGTTTCATTCTTTTTACTATTACATAAATCTAAATGTATTAATTCGAGTGCTTTAAAGGATTTTTATTTTTTTTAATTTTTTTTTCAATTGCTGGTTTCCTTCTGATGTTGATATTCATTACACAATTATTATTCTTATCATGGATGAACCTCTTCACTAAGTGTTCACTTCTTTTCTCTCTCTTCTTCCCTTCTAAATAAATCTTATTCTTAAGATTAATTAAAACACTAACTTGTGTTACATTTAAATTAACTTCTCAGATTAGTTTTATCTTCACTATGCATACATGACTCATACGGAGTGATATTTTATTATCCTTTTCACTTAATTGTGACTTTCATAGCATCACTCTGAACTATAACTGCACAAACATTTATTCTAGTGTCATATCTTACTACAATGATAAATTATTTTTTGTTACTAATTCAACGATACACACATAGTCGTTTATTCTTCTTCTCTGTTCATAAACACGCCTATTAGACTGTTTGCTTATTTCACGTCTCCTTTATTTCTATTCCCTTTTTTTCTCCATTTCCTTCTTTAAACTCAATTCAATATTCTTCTCAATTACACAAACCCGATTTATTATTATTAATATTCTACTATTATTATTCTATTTTTAATTTTTTAAATACGGCAAGTATAATGCTAACATTATTGAAAATTGTGTATTATTGCATTTTCTGAAGAAACCCGAAATGGTTTCTTCACAACGCTTATGTACCCATAAGATGTTTGTGAATAATAATAATAATAACAAAATTTAGTTTGAGTCTCCTCTTCCATCAAGTGTCAATTGCAAATTTCTAACATTCTGACTTATTAGTCAGGGTACAGTCATTTCCAAGAATCCAAATTTTAAATCATCTCTGTACTGATTCCAACGTTAATTTATTCCTTCGGCACACGCTTCTTAGAATAAACGTGGAGTATTCTAGGAGTGGTCGAACACAATCTTTGCACATTAAAATACGTTGCTCATTGTTACAACGGTTTCGTGGTGTGCAACCTATTAGACGTTGACACTTGGACTTGTGTTTCAATACCTGTTCTGTAAACGACGAATCATAGGAATACCTAAGTCACCAGTCTAATACTCTATGTAACTGAGATAACACCACACTATTTGTGGTCAGATCTAAGTTGAATGATGCATTACCAAAACATATTCATACATGTTTTAGTTGTTTTAAGCCCCAGTCGCCATTTCGAGCACTACTCCATCACTTTGATTAGCTTCATGATCATGCAATTTAACACATTGTTTGGCTCATGAGGACAGAACGAATAAGCTACCTAAAGATCATCCGCATACAGAAAGGGCTCACCCATGCAGAAGCATTCACAAACATCGTTTAGGAAAACAGAAAAGAGAAAGGGACCGAAGACACAACCGTGTGTAACACCACTTCTAATAAGGACAGCGTACGACGATGAACAGTTAGTTTTAACAACTTCATGCCGGTTTTTGGGGACGGAATCAAACCAAACAATCAGAGGATGTTGAACCCAGTAGGAAGTGAGCTTATCCACAAGAAGTTGGGGGTTAACCATATCGAACGTTTTGGGGAGGTCCAGGTATAGCACCAAGACTAGAAATCCTTGATTATGCAGAGAATAGACTAAACTATTGAAGCCAAAGTGATATGTCATACAAGATTGATTTTTAGAAATCAACGTTGAGAATCAATAATAAATCTTCCAGCGAGTAAATAGTTGGAGAGTTCGGAAATAGCAATTTTTTCTATAATCCTAGAAACGATGGCTGTAATATATATGACACTGGTTTACATGAACAACTAGTCAGAAAGATCGTACGAATGAATATTGTCAAACGTTTTGATTTTAAATACTGCAAATCATTGTAATTACATGGTGGTTGTAAAATGTCGCCAGACAGAACAATGTCGAATACTGTTTCTTGCAATGAACTTATGATGGAACGGGCCAGAAACATTCCGATATGTCAGGTTGTAAGAGGACTGAGCGTGAATATAAATCATGTGAACAATAGTCGCCTTAAATATCTGCAAAACACAACAAAGTATTCTCCACTAAATGAAAGATAGAAGAATATGCACATTATAATTTACTCTGCTACTCAATTAAAAAATGTATTAATAGAAGTGTAATTGGAATGTTTTAACTATGAGAAATGCCTGAACGACTAATGAACTGATCGATTTTATGAGAGAAAGAAAAACATTTTCTTGCTGATAATCATCAGATTGACAGACTACTCCACAACTGTGTGTGATTTGATGGTATCGTGTGTATTGATTATTTTTATAGTCAACATGACCTAATTCAACATTCATTGTACCTGTCTACTAAACTCGCTTCATCGTTAATGAGATGTCATTGTAAATAATAGTACACTGGTATCGATTTGTGAATAACAGTTTGTTGTTGACCACGATTGTAGTTCCGGTGAATATCTGTGAAGTGATGTGATGATTTTGTTCAAATGACAAACTAGTAAATATTCATCCTGTTATTTTCCAAGGATGCTTCTTGCCTCATGAATTTTGGATAAATGCACAGCTACCTAGTGCTAATATTTTTCTAATTTATTCTATTTGAACCAGTCTATAGTCGCAATGCACAAATGAATGCATTTTGATTCTTCAAGCGATAGCACAGCGCTGGTAATTGTAATGTAATTGGTGTCCGTGTAAAAGTTGAAAACATCATCATTTTATTGCACGTTGTTGATCTCCTACACAAGTAATATTTTCACAGTCTGTCTATTTGCTGAACAGCCAGAATGATCAGATTTGTTGTTAGTGTTAATTATTGAATAGTTTACAGAAGAATTTCTGATTCTCTCTCTCGTTTTCCACTGGCGGATATGTATCTGGATTGCGACCCCTCTTTCGAATTACTAGTCTATAACTACAGATGAAGAATTACACAAAATCAATTGATTTATTGATGAACAATCAAGAGTTAAATGTACTTAACAATATTTGACTTCATCTCGTTTCATCTTATATCTTATTGAAAGTGGTATATTACTCACTGAAATTCAGTTGTTGAAATTATATTGGGAGACGTTTATTTTGTTTGGCATGATACTAGGAATTTATGTGGCTTAAAATTCACGAAAGGGTGACGTTATTGACACGGAGTAGTGTGTGGTGGATGGTTCATTATGAAGCTCACTTTGACGTTATGAACATCAATCAATCAGTCTCTTCTTAAGGCTCACTCAAAACTGAGTAACTTCATTGGAATATCAAACTAGCGATATTCACATCCATCCAACTGACTGACATAATCACATTAAATAAACAGTCCAACGTTCGTCACATCGATTCTATAGATGTGAGAAGGAAATGTCTACTCATCTGAAGCAGGTTAACGGCTATATTATTCAATGGACGTCCAATGACCATATGCAGAATCGAGTTAATCAAATATGTTCAAAGGCAGCAGATCACAAACTACTCCGGAGCTAGACTCTTTGAAAAATCATTTATATACTTACTAACGCCTGCCACATCTCGTGGAGAAGCAAAGGCCACCCCCGGTATTCTCCATCAAACCCTGTTCTCGACAATGATTTACAGATCTTCCGTGATGCTACCCAATCTCTTTATGTATGCTATCAATTATCGACGCAATATGTTTATGGGATTTCCTGTTTTCCTCTAACCTTCAGGATTCCAATAAAAACATTCCCAATGATGCAATATGATTATTTCCGTAGTGTATGTAATATTCACCTCATGGGTCTCTTCCTAATTTACTTCTCAAAACAAAAGTGGATTTTCTCTCCTAATGACTCTGTTACTGACTGTTTCCGAACAACTGACATTCAGAATTCTGAGTAGACAGCCAAATGTCTGAATGAATATCAGTCAATCCGAAAGATTTTTAGTTGAATGAACTGAAGATTTCTGAATACTAACCATTCATTTTTATCACATTTAAAGCAAACACATTGTAATGTTATCCTGCTGAATGGAACAGAGAAACATAATACTGCAATCAGTCTATACAAGGTCCTCAATCGCCTCTTATCCATACATCGAACCCCGGACTTCTAAGTTCAGATACGAAGCCATTTGTCTTTATGATTTGAGACTTTCATTCCAATGCACGGTGTGAACGCGACCAGTTAGTGCACAGATTTCATCATATCACTTCACGGATATTGACTGGAACTACAATTGTGGTCAACACAAAAATGTTATTCACAAATCGGTACCAGTATACTATCATTTACAATGACATCTCATTAACGATAAATCGAGTTAGGTAGACAGGAACAATCAATGTCCAATTAGATCATATTGATTATTAACTTACTTACTTACCTACTTACTTACTTACTTACTTAACCCTTTACTTCTCGTGAAGGAGCATAAGCCGCTCATCATCAATCCCCATCCAACCCTGTCCTAAGCAATCCTTTCCAGCTCCTTCCAGTTGTTATTCATCCTTTTCATATATGCTTCTATCACCCGACATAATTTGTACTTTCGCCTTCCTCTTTCCCGATTCCTTTCCATCGTCTTTTCTTAAGTTCTTCGTCAGCTGAAAGCTGGTTTGTTCTCTCCCAGAGAAAGCTGTTGCTAATAGTATCCGACCAATGGATGCAGAGTTTCTTGTGTAGACAGCTGTTCATAAATACTTGTACATTTCTGATGATGGTCGTTGTAGTTTTCCAAGTTTCAGCTCCACACAGTAGAACTGCCTTGACGTCGGTACTGAAGATTCTCACTTTGATATTGGTTGAAAATTGTTTTGAGTTGGATATGTTCTTCAATTGTAGGAATGTGCCCTTCGATTTGCTAATCCTCGCCTGCACGTCTGCATCTGAGCCTCCTTCTTCATTGATGATGCTTCACAAGTATGTGAAGAATTCTACATCTTCCAGAGTTTTGCCATCAACAGTGATTGGATTGCTGTTATCCGCTTTGAATTTGAAGACCAAGGTTTCCCATTTGTGTATGTTGAAGCCTACGGATGCAGAGACTGCTGCTTCACTGGCTGTCTTTGTTTGCATTTGTTCGTGTGTATGCGATAGGTGTGCTAGGTCATCTAATAGGTCCAAATCGTCTAATTGATTATGAGCTGTACATTGCAATCCGTGTTTTCCGTCAGATGTCGAGGTCCTCATAAGGAAGGGAGGGAGGATGTAAACAGCTTTGTATGACTCCGGTCCTTACTTGGAATGCATCTGTCAGCTGTCCTCCATGCACGAACTTGCATTGTTGTCCATCGTATGAGTTCCAGATAATATTGACAATCTTCTCAGGAACTCCGTAGTGTCGAAGATGTTTCCATAACATCCTCCTATCCACACTGTCAAATGCCTTTTCATAATCAATGAAGTTGATGTATAGTGACGAGTTCCACTCAACTGATTGTTCGACGATGATCCGTAGTGTCGCAATTTTGTCTGTACATGGTCAAGTCTTACGGAATCCAGCTTATTGATCTCAAAGTTGGTCGTCTACTGCAACTTTCATCCGGTTCACCAACACTCTGTTGAAGACCGTCCCTTGTATTGACCGTAATGTAATGCCTCTGTATTTTTCACATGTGCTCAGATCTCCTCTCTTTGGAATCTTGACGAGGTTTCCTTCTTTCCAGTCCATCGATACTTGTTCCTTCCTCCAAATCTTTTTGAATAGAGGGTAAAGCATGTTTGTAGTAACTTCAATGTCTGACTTCAGTGCTTCAGCTGATATGTTGTCGAGTCCCGCTGCTTTCTCGCTCTTGATTTGTCTGACGGTCATTCAGATTTCTTCCTTCGTTGTTGGGTTGACGTCTATGGAAAGATCTGAGTGTGCTGCTTCGATGTCCGGTGGATTCATTGAAGCCGACCTATTCAAGAGTTCTTCAAATTATTCTACCCATCTGTTTCTCTTTTATTGAATTTCAGTAACTGGTTTGCCTTCTTTATCTTTGGAGGTCATATTGACAATGGAAATAATCAATACACACGATACCATCAATCACACACAGTTGTGGAGTAGTCTGTCAATCTGATGATTATCAGCAAGACAATGTTTCTCTTTCTCTCATAAAATCGATCAGTTCATTAGTCGTTCAGGCATTTCTCATAGTTAAAACATTCCTATTACACTTCTATTAATACATTTTTTTAATTGAGTAGCAGAGTAAATTATAATGTGTATATTCTTCTATCTTTCATTTAGTGGCGAATACTTCGTCATGGTTTACAGATATTCGGAGTGATCATCGTTCTGTCGAGTGACGTTTTACGACCAGCAGGTAATAACAATGAATAAATTGTATCAAACCTTTACCAAATTCGTGGAAATTTACTGATCGCGGTGCAGTATCTTAAATTTTTGGAGGCACTGTGTCAGCCTCAAAGATCATAGTGTTAGTTCTCCATTCAAGGTGGTTGAAGAGTGAAAGAAAACAACAAACCTTTCACTACTCGTGCATACCCTCGATGCATCAGATTACTAGACAACCCATCCTGTCCCATTTCATTGCTCTTCACAACCTGCATATATGTTCACAGTCAAAATCAGATGGATGGTTTTTCGATGAATGCAATCCAGATGAGATCGTCCAAGAAGAATATCGATACACATTTACGAGTTTATCTGTGAAAGAAACGATATTTTAGTCATTAGGAACATCGTGTTATTTTATCATGCTGAGCTATCCTTAACCGATGAATACCTAAGTCATTAACTATCAAACTTTCCTTGTTTTTAAAAGTTCTTCTAATACCTTTGTTTATATAACATCACTGTCACCATGCATAACATAAGTTTATTATCAGTATTTTTTTCACCCCGTAAAAACAAGTATATACATTTGCGATTGTACAGCTTTGAAAATGAATTCGCCGAAAAGAAAACTCTTCGCTGAACTAATCTTTCTTTCTTATTTAATGTCATAATGGGTGTATTCCGTTTATTTATGCGTATTATCAGTCACATTCAGGTATTTTGGCACACGTGTTCAAGGATTGGAATCACTACGATAATCGCTCTTTTCTTTTAATGGAACTCGTTGACACGAAAACCGTACGCAAACGAACATTCGTTTCTTCAACGTCGGAGGGGATTTCTACTCATTCTTAGCGTCAATACTGTAAACATCTTTCTCGAAGAACATTAAGTCTAACTTGATATGTGAGATTTATACGCTGCTCAGCTCACTCACCACTGCAGTGAATGATGCTTACATCGCCCTAACACTTCCTATATTCGGTCATTCGTAATCTATATATCATACTATGATATGCTGCGTATAAATGAAATTGAGGATGTGTGCTTGTTGAGTCTCGATGTTTGCTATTACGAAACCGTCAACCTATGCATCATTTCTGATCAAACCTAATTATTAAGCCATCAATTATTGACTCATCCAAAACAACGACGAATGTAGAAATAATGTTCACATTTCATAACAAATATCTTTATTAACTTATTATTAAAAACGAATTATTTAAAAAGAATAAAATGGAATAGAAATCTCCTTCAGATCATCATCGACTAAGTTATTGATGTTGAGAAGTAAACTTCAAGTAAACAGAATGTTCATTCACTCGTTTCACATTCGCAGTCAACATTGGGAGGTTTAGGATAAATCTCATGCATTTGGGAGATGACTGATTGATACGGGAGGTTGAGGAATGCCGACACCAGTGGGAGGTTTAATGCGTAGTCGAGGGTCATCAGGATTCGGACGATGATCATCAATTTCGGGACCTATTTGAGGGCCATTTTCCAAAAATGCTCTATATTTGGAGGTATGGACAGCTGACTCAACGAACTGGATTATTGTAATGTGCACCATAAGCATCATGATGAGCATCTTGATATATCTCATTGTCAGACCGCTTGTTCTCACGTCAGATGAAGAAATTGGTGACTCTCTTGCTCGACTACAATGAAATATAAAATCAACTATCACATCGAAGCTTATATACTCATGCTGTTTCAGATGACACTGATCAACACAGATAATAACACGTTGACACACACGTTTGTGGTTGGTCATAATTTGTTTATTCATTGAACGCAGTATGTACATATAGTCACAATTCGTTAGCGGATTGGTAGTTTGTATGTTATACACCGTTCGATAACGATGGAGAGCACAATTACAACAGAGTGAATGAATGGGTAATGAATGGGTATATCCAGCATTTGGCGACCGATCACCACATCCTACTTGATGTGCATGATCAAGTCATGTTCAATTGGGAGTACGAAGATCGGTGATGAGAATGGGCGACGAACGGGCAATCTTAGGTTTTTATATAGCTGAAATTGGGGATTTGTGTAAATGAATATGTGTTGAAATATGACTGATTGAAATGTGATGATCCAATGGATTGTTTGCTATATTATAAAACGAAGACCTATTAATCGGCATGTTACCTGTGAATGAAATATACTGAGAATCCGACTCTGGAAGTGCTGAATGGTTTTTTTATGAGTGTAACACGGAGTTGATGAGTCGTTTGGCAACAAAAGTTACGTCCTGGAATACTTGTAGAATTTATGGTCTTCTATGATATTAGTACTGCTCTAATAATAGACCTAATCCTAAACTTGTAGATTTGTCATGATATGACTGCCTAATCTATAAGATCTTACGTGGAAGTCACATCATCGACTACACCAACTCACTGTATCGTATCAATTACCAATACATGATGTAGAACAAGGTTAGGCTAGAGAAAGAACAATATATTTAATATGAAAAGAAGATATAAGGTAACATTCAGCAGAGACCACGCCTGCATGGCCGAGCCATGCCGTTCGACCAACTCTAGTCTATTCAATTCATTATTTGTTATTCGTTATTTGTTCTCTGAAGAAGTGACTTACACTAAGTCACGAAACGTCAGAAAATCCAATTTTCTACTCATTGGGATATTACAAATATATTATTTTTATTTATTCAATTCATTATTCGCGCCTTCTCCATCGTTAGGTATTTCTTCGCGTTAAATATTGAATACCTATTTTCCGAGTAATCTCGTATTCAGCTTTGGGGATAGTGTGGCTATGGTCCAATGCCACTACACTACTCTCCCACCAGAATCAACGTGGTGTTGGTTCGATACCAAATTGGATGGCACTGTAGTGTGCCGAGGGTTACCAAGACTAGTAAGAATCCTCCGGGTGATGACAAGCTGAAAGATAAATCGAAAAGAAGACGGCAGCATCTGGTCGGGAAATACATGTAATAATTTAAAAATATTTGCCTTCATGCTTAACACGCTTACAATGAAAAATTGAGTGATTATTTGAGCTATAAAAAATGGGATTACAATAATAATAGTAATAATAAAACGATGCGTGTTAATAGCCGTTGGTTGATAACTTAACGTATAGATAGTAAGTATTTTGTGTTTAGAAATATTAAAGTTATGAATATTGTAGAAATGTTAATATTAGAACTACTTTTAGTCTAACTTATGAAATCAAATAACGATTATGCCGGTAAGTTGTCCATATGAGTCGATTTCCAATTGCATCTGTATTTGTAGGCTAACTGAAGGAACAAAAGTATTACCGTGGAGAAGAATTCCAACTAGTGTTCCAGTTAGTTTGATACGGTTTATTTAGTTACGGGGAGATTTTCTCAACCCCATGTTTACCTGACCGTGATAGAATTTAGTATACTACTAATACACATGAATGGTTATCAAAACAAAATTTAAATACGTGAGTGATAATTATGTGAATTTTGGACAGATAGCTAGAAACAAATCGTTAAACATGAGTGTATTCGTAAGAGACATGCTTTAGACTCAATGTTCTGATCTGCGGCAGACTATTTATTTATATCTATACTTGCCGGCTGATTGGGTATACAAGTTAGTTGAAAGTATGCAGTTTATCATAAGGCGGAATACGATTTAATTGAGATATAGTGGTTATACGTTATTGAAATTAGTTAAACCTATGTGTCATATTACAAAGCGATGTGGTGCTGCAAGGTGTATTTGGCTAAATAAGCTTTTACAAGATGATTAACAGTGAGAGATGCTCATGTGATTATCAGGAAGAACATAAGTTGTAACCAAGGGGAGTGCACTCCCAACTGACGTCTATGATAATGGCTTGAACCTTAGTCAGTGTTGTGGTAAATTCGACATTAATGTTTTCAGATTGCAGGAGATTTGCTGTACTGCTTATACTGATTATTTGCATGCATGATTGTGTCGCTAAACCATCAATTAGGCTGGCAAGGTTTTGGGATATTTACTGAATGAGCAACTGATAGAGAAACATACTGTAATCATCTGTAGTGAATGAAGATAAAAGAAAAACAACACTATTGATAATCATAAGTCAATTTGCTGACTTATTTTGTTAATAGTTTCATTAATTTTATCAATCATATTACGTGATTGTCAAGTCATGACAATGCTTTATGAAGATATCCTGAAACTATTATGTTTAATTAGTTATAGTGTTGATTGAAGATTGGCCAATGGGAAAATAGGCATTGCTGCTTTAGGTGATTCGAAATCATCAGAAATTTGTAACGTTAAAGAATCCGAGACGCCTAATTTAATTATAAATTTCAATTCAGAAATATTTGTTTAATGTTAATTCCAGTAGGCTACGGAGTTTTGATTTTAAAAGTTTGTTCAACCAACAACTACCTGAGGATTTAGTAATTTTACTAGTACAGTTGATAGTACCTAACTTTTTAATCTTATCATCTAAACTATGTTCGTATTTTAGGCTGCTAATATGATAAACCAATCCATAAACCCAAATACGATTAGCAACAACGACTATGATGGGTTCATTAATAAATGTTAAAGGCGATCCAGATGATTTCTAAATTTAGAAGACATGGAGATATAGTGTAACGTATGTATGGGCCAGGTTAACATGCAGGTTGTTGACGTATATGACGATTTAAAAATAATGAACATGACCAGAAAATAATTTTAAAGTTTAAACTGCTTGTGAAACTTCAGGCAGGAATCTGACGCGTTATAAACATTCCATAAGAAGTTACTGCATTTAGCCTAGGGACACTTACAAATATATGGTAAAAGCAACTGGAAAACATACACATATTTAGTACAAAAAATTATTAAGTAAAATAGTTGAACTCGCCTAGGTTATTTTTGAGAATTAGATTATTCAGTGGACGACATATACAACGCCATTCGTGAGGAGTAGTAATGATACAAAAGTATCCAGAATAAAACATGCAGTATGGCAATTAATTCCAGGGTGCTTGATGCTGTTGACATTTTTGCCACTCGCTCGGATCAAAACAATCGAATAAATCCAGATAATTATGTGGTTGTCATTGAACGAGCCATGTTTTTGGAGAAATGATTCTTTGTTGTTTGGCAATGGAACTCGAGAATATGAAATTAGGCAGGCAGTGGTCGGAAGAAAAGATATTACAGGAGAGTGCATAGTTTGAAACAGGATGAAGTGTTAAGTGAAGGAACAATAAGAATTAGGTCCAGATAACTATTCAATCCTTGATTGCATTGTTAGCCAATGTATATTTACGTTATTTACAGGTCATATTTGCTAGAGCTTGATGTTTAAACAAGTCTATGTCGCTGAAGCACGTAAATGCTATTAAAGCTTGTTAACGAATCATCAAGGCTAATTAGTTAATTTAGACGACCAGTTTTTATTATCGATTGACCTAGTACGTTATGAGTACTCAGTATAACATTACGATAATACACGTGAGCATTAATCAGAGGACTATTAGAATAATGGGTTTACACAAATAAAAATCGATTGAGAAGGTTAAGGTGGATATAAGGATTAACAATAATAGGTTGCGTTTATTTAGTTGGGTTCACCAATGTAGAACTTTAGGCAGGAATATGACTGCCTAATCTATAAGATCTTACGTGGAAGTCACATCATCGACTACACCAACTCACTGTATCGTATCAATTACCAATACATGATGTAGAACAAGGTTAGGCTAGAGAAAGAACAATATATTTAATATGAAAAGAAGATATAAGGTAACATTCAGCGGAGACCACGCCTGCATGGCCGAGCCATGCCGTTCGACCAACTCTAGTCTATTCAATTCATTATTTGTTATTCGTTATTTGTTCTCTGAAGAAGTGACTTACACTAAGTCACGAAACGTCAGAAAATCCAATTTTCTACTCATTGGGATATTACAAATATATTATTTTTATTTATTCAATTCATTATTCGCGCCTTCTCCATCGTTAGGTATTTCTTCGCGTTAAATATTGAATACCTATTTTCCGAGTAATCTCATATTCAGCTGTGAAGATAGTCTGGCTATGATCCAATGCCACTACATACTCACAGTTTTCAGTTAAGTGATTATGTATTTTTAGCACCAACAATATGTGCTGCCGGTCACAGTGTGTTCATACACAAGTCAGGCATGGAAATACACTTCATCTTGTATTCTGTAAGGATATCTATTCACTATCAATATACGTATGCACAGATTTTGAAGGCGGTCTCCATAAAATAGTAGTTGATTAAGTTGCAAGCTGTCACATTTAAAACATCCTAAACAAAAAGCTAATTAATTTTAGGAGTATAAACCTGCTGATTGAGGCTTTATGGACTCTCTTGCATAAAGAAAACGCAATTTGCATGACATAATCTGTTTGTATAGAACAAATCAAAAATGGATGTTTGTGATGACTTGCTGTTTCATCACTACAATGTTTGTATTTTAGAACGGTCAACTTTATTTGTTTAACTTTCGAAATAATGTAAACAATTTAAAGAAAGCTGTGTCAATAACTTCAGATTACCGGTGATTGCATTGTTGATATCTCAAGTTCAATTTTCACTACTCACAATCTAGATTCGTTCGTCCGAAATGTGCTTTTGCTTGTGGGTGCTTTAGTAAAACTTGATTATCATTAGATGCACTAGTTGACTTTCCGTTTGCTAGACTGTGCAGTATACCGATTGAGTTGTACTGTTCTGTTTTGATGTATGTGAATCGGTAGTTTATCAGTCGAGAGTTTGTTGTTGGTGGTAATGAGATGTTTGGAAATAAATATATCACTTCAGATTTGTATAACATATTTTGCAAATGATACCACTCCTACTACTACTAGTACTACAACTACTACTACTGCTACTACTACTACTACTACTATCACTACTACTACGTCTACTATTTTGTGTGAAAGAAGGGAAAGGGTAACGACTTTTCAAACACAGACCACATATACAATTAACATTGCTTTTAATTCTGTTCACACCTCACACTACTGACAAACAAGTACATTAAAAATCTCTCCTGATGAATGTATTCAAAAGTGTACAAACATTTTGAAAAACTGCCGTGAACGCGCTAATAGTAAACTTGATTTCATTAAGCACACAATTTCCATTTGATTAACACATTCATTTTTCCTATCTTTTTGAATGTCGCGAAATTCACTATTTACATTCCATAAGTCAAGGTATATGAGATGATTATGCATATAATCTGAAATTTATATTTACAGAATTCACGACAGCTTAAAGGCATCATCGGCCTGATATAAATTGTAACATAAAATGTGGAGAATAAACATGTGATTTGAGATGCTTTCAAGTTTGCTAGTTCAGAAATTGTTTAAGTAGTACACTTGCAAGATGTAGTACAGAAATGCACTGAATCCGTCGGCAACTTTTCATTCTTTCTAAGTGCACACTCTGTTGATTAATGAATGGTGCACCGAAGGTCATTTTCTGTGCAACAACAAATTCATTATAATCATCTGCAACTGGAGAAACTAAAACGGAAACAGAGAGCATGGAACAGCAAAACAAGAATTATTAAAATATAGCAATCAGGTCAACCATATTGCACTTGCCATGTGACTCAGTGATATGCTCTTCATCTAAGATATTATTCATGCTAGTTAGGGTGGCCAGGGACGATGTTAACGTGAAAGAACAACAGTTAAGTCATCTCACTTAGTGAATTCAGTAGCAGGAATGGCTGAACATCTAAGGTTCCTACAGTTTCACTTGTACAATAAAATACACTTACACATACTAGAACATTGAATGTATTTTCAGAGGAGCAGTGTGCATTAATGCAGCGAACAGAGGATGTGAGTGATTCTATCTTACGGATGATTTGTGGTAGATCATTCTAGAGTCTAGAAAATGTACAGGTAAAGTAATTCATAAAGAGGGACGATTTGGAATGAGTTTGTTTCACAAGTGGCAAAGAGTTACGGATGTCGAAATTAGACGTTTCTACAAATTGAATTACTTGATCAAATGTAAAGGATAGTTTGTCAAGCATTTTAAAGAAAACAACTAAATTTAGTTTGAGTCTCCTCTTCCATCAAGTGTCGATTGCAAATTTATTACATTTCGACTTACAAGTCAGGATACAGTCATTTTCAAGAATCCAAATTTTAAATCATCTCTGTACTGATTCCAACCCTAATTTATTCCTTCGGCACACACTCCTTAGAATAAACGTGGAGTATTTTAGGAGTGGTCGAACACAAACTTTGCACATTAAAATACGTTGCTCATTGTTACAACTGTTTCGAGGTGTGCAACCTATTATACGTTGACGTCCCCAGTCTAATACTCTATGTAACTGAGATAACACCACACTATTTGTGGTCAGATCTAAGTTGATGGAAAAATTCTGGAAAAAGACGGAACGTTTCATCTATCTGATTGACATCATCGATGAACATGGAGAATCTGATACTGACGTAAAGCCGAGTATTTGCAATGCAAGGACAGCACTAAAGCAGTTGATTAACATATGGAATTCAAAACAAATGTCTGTCATGTCATCTTACAGCTAAGATGAAGTTGTAACAAATGGTGCGTGTTTACTTAGAAGAGTTACTTATTTTCATCGATATATTCTATGACACACTGATATTATAAACAGGGGATGAATTTTCATATATTGGGATTTTAATGTGAGTAGTCCAGTATACCTTAAATTGTGAGTAAAACGTGAGTTACATTTTACCTAAACACTTTCTTGGAAACGATTGTGGCCTAAACCAAATTGACACTGGTTTCCATGAACAACTAGTCAGAAAGATCGTACGAATGAATATTGTCAAAAGTTTCGATTTTAAATACTGCAAATCATTGTAATTACATGGTGGTTGTAAAATGTCGCTAGACAGAACAATGTCGAACACAGTTTCTTGCGATGAACTAATGATGGAACGGGCCAGAAACATTCCGATATGTCAGGTTGTAAGAGGACTGAGCGTGAATATAAATCATGTGAACAATAGTCGCCTTGAATATCTGCAAAACACAACGAAGTATTCTCCACTAAATGAAAGATAGAAGAATATGCACATTATAATTAACTCTGCTACTCAATTAAAAAATGTATTAATAGAAGTGTAATTGGAATGTTTTAACTATGAGAAATGCCTGAACGACTAATGAACTGATCGATTTTATGAGAGAAAGAGAAACATTGTCTTGCTGATAATCATCAGATTGACAGACTACTCCACAACTGTGTGTGATTTGATGGTATCGTGTCTATTGATTATTTTTATAGTCAATATGATCTAATTCAACATTCATTGTACCTGTCTACTAAACTCGCTTCATCGTTAATGAGATGTCATTGTAAATAATAGTACACTGGTATCGATTTGTGAATAACATTTAGCTGTTGACCACGATTGTAGTTCCAGTGAATATCCGTGATGATTTTGTTCAAATGACAATCTAGTAAATATTTATCCTGTTATTTTCCAAAGATGCTTCGTGCCTCATGAATTTTGGATGAATGCACAGCTACCTAGTGCTAATAGTTTTTTCTAATTTATTCTATTTGAAGCAGTCTATAGTCGCAATGCACAAATGAATGCATTTTGATTCTTCAAGCGATAGCACAGCGCTGGTAATTGTAATGTAATTGGTGTCCGTGTAAAAGTTGAAAACATCATCATTTTATTGCACGTTGTTGATCTCCTACACAAGTAATATTTTCACAGTCTGTCTATTTGCTGAACAGCCAGAATGATCAGATTTGTTGTTAGTGTTAATTATTGAATAGTTTACAGAAGAATTTCTGATTATCTCTCTCGTTTTCCACTGGCGGATATGTATCTGGAATGCGACCCCTCTTTCGAATTACTAGTCAATAACTACAGTTGAAGAATTACACAAAATCAATTGATTTATTGATGAGCAATCAAGAGTTAAATGTACTTAACAATATTTGACTTCATCTCGTCTCATCTTATATCTCATTGAAAGTGGTATATTACTCACTGAAATTCAGTTGTTGAAATTATATTGGGAGACGTTTATTTTGTTTGGCATGATACTAGGAATTTATGTGGCTTAAAATTCACGAAAGGGTGACGTTATTGACACGGAGTAGTGTGTGGTGGATGGTTCATTATGAAGCTCACTTTGACGTTATGAACATCAATCAATCAGTCTCTTCTTAAGGCTCACTCAAAACTGAGTAACTTCATTGGAATATCAAACTAGCGATATTCACATCCATCCAACTGACTAACATAATCACATTAAATAAACAGTCCAACGTTCGTCACATCGATTCTATAGATGTCAGAAGGAAATGTCTACTCATCTGAAGCAGGTTAACGGCTATATTATTCAATGGACGTCCAATGACCATTTGCAGAATCGAGTTAATCAAATATGTTCAAAGGCAGCAGATCACAAACTACTCCGGAGCTAGACTCTTTGAAAAATCATTTATATACTTACTAACGCCTGCCACATCTCGTGGAGAAGCAAAGGCCACCCCCGGTATTCTCCATCAAACCCTGTTCTCGACAATGATTTACAGATCTTCCGTGATGCTACCCAATCTCTTTATGTATGCTATCAATTATCGACGCAATATGTTTATGGGATTTCCTGTTTTCCTCTAACCTTCAGGATTCCAATAAAAACATTCCCAATGATGCAATATGATTATTTCCGTAGTGTATGTAATATTCACCTCATGGGTCTCTTCCTAATTTACTTCTCAGAACAAAAGTTGATTTTCTCTCCTAATGACTCTGTTACTGACTGTTTCCGAACAACTGACATTCAGAATTCTGAGTAGACGGCCAAATGTCTGAATGAATATCAGTCAATCCGAAAGATTTTTAGTTGAATGAACTGAAGATTTCTGAATACTAACCATTCATTTTTATCACATTTAAAGCACACACATTGTAATGTTATCCTGCTGAATGAAACAGAGAAACATAATACTGCGATCAGTCTAGACAAGGTCCTCAATCGCCTCTTATCCATACATCGAACCCCGGACTTCTAAGTTCAGATGAGAATCCATTTGTCTCTATGATCTGAGACATTTCATTCCAATGCATGTTGGGAACGCGACCAGTTAGTGGAAAGATCTGTGTGTGCTGCTTCGATGTCCGGTGGATTCATTGAAACCGATCTATTCAAGAGTTCTTCAAAGTATTCTACCCATCTGTTTCTCTTTTATTGAATTTCAGTAACTGGTTTGCCTTCTTTATCTTTGGAGGTCATATTGACAATGGAAATAATCAATACACACGATACCATCAATCACACACAGTTGTGGAGTAGTCTGTCAATCTGATGATTATCAGCAAGACAATGTTTCTCTTTCTCTCATAAAATCGATCAGTTCATTAGTCGTTCAGGCATTTCTCATAGTTAAAACATTCCAATTACACTTCTATTAATACATTTTTTAAATTGAGTAGCAGGGTAAATTATAATGTGTATATTCTTCTATCTTTCATTTAGTGGCGAATACTTCGTCATGGTTTGCAGATATTCGGAGTGATCATCGTTCTGTCGAGTGACGTTTTACAACCAGCATGTAATGACAATGAATAAATTGTATCAAACCTTTACCAAATTCGTGGAAATTTACTGATCGCGGTGCAGTATCTAAAATTGTAGGAGGCACTCTGTCAGCCTCAAGGTTCATAGTGTTAGTTCTCCATTCAAGGTGGTTGAAGAGTGAAAGAAAACAACAAACCTTTCACTACTCGTGCATACTCTCGATGCAACAGATTACTAGACAACCCATCCTGTCCCATTTCATTGCTCTTCACAACCTGCATATATGTTCACAGTCAAAATCAGATGGATGGTTTTTCGATGAATGCAATCCAGATGAGATCGTCCAAGAAGAATATCGATACACATTTACGAGTTTATCTGTGAAAGAAACGATATTTTAGTCATTAGGAACATTGTGTATGAATCAACTCTCATGCAACCAAGTATATTTAAAATTCAATTTTGTCGGTCGCTTTCTACATATATACTACTAAAACTGTAAACGTGATAATGGCCATCACAGGGTCTATGTGAAAGCTATCTGTCATCAGTTATCTATTTCTGAACGCAAGAACAATTAGATTAGAACAAAAATTAAAGGAATTCCAGTCATTAGCGAAACACACGAAAATACCAACCAGTATTGCGTGCCTTATCAAAATGAATGAAAATTATGATTCACACTAATACAATAGGATAATAATGAATTCTAATTGATGGGCCACTTGCAACAAGGATAGTTAAATGATATATCAGACAAGATTACCGTGATGGGAGCTTAAGCAACGATTTTATTGATTAGTCATGAACATAACTATCTGGTACAGTGATATGTGTACATTTATTAGTTGAACACGAATCGGTTTGCGTCATTGAAGACTGTTGAAGAAGATGTGGACTTTTAGTTGTGGTACGAACTCAGACATCTATTATTTGTGCTGCAAGTCTACTGATTATGATAATCGTAAAACGCTTTGTAAGCGGTATTTCAACGTATTGGATGATATCGTTTTCCTTGTAATTCCTCCAGTCGAAGTTAGAAAATCGGGGAGATTTCCACATTTTCAATTGAAATTCAGATTGCTCTCGAGTAGAGTGATTTTGTGTTGATTTAGAGTTCCGCTCGAGAGATCGTTAACCGCTTTTAGGTCGCCAGAATTACTTTTTTCAATCATTGTTTTCTTCACGTTCACTAACTTGTTAACTCGCCTCTTACACCTGTAATGACCCTAATTAAGTGTCACCGCAAATAATGAAGTGACTGGCATATCATACCGATTCGGTCCAAGCGAACTTTGAGTGATTAGCGGTGTGAGGGTGCATTGTCAAGGATAACCAACACCTCGAACAGATTTGAACGGAGTAATTCTAACCTTCATCTTCACATATTTTCACGAAATCAACAATGCCTCGTGATCATGTGGATATGCTTACGAACTTCTCCAGTCAAATATTTCAAAATGGCTACTCTTCAGGAAAAATAGCATAATGGTTTGTTAGTTTACACTGCAATGTGTGTTATCGTTCAACCCAAATTTATGCGTATTAAATAAAAAAGAAATATTAGTTCAGCAAAGAGTTGTCTTTTCGGCGAATTCATTTTCAAAGCTGTACAATCGCAAATATATATACTTGTTTTTACAGGGTGATAATAATACTGATAATAAACTTATGTTATACATGGTGACAGCGAGGTTAAATAAACAAAGGTACAACCTCTTATTTTACCATGGTCTTAATGTTTTTGAAAAAGTTTCTTTTTCTTCATACTCTTGTTCTTTCACAGCCACCTGCTTCACCTTACATCTTCCCTTGAAATGTTCTACCCTCAACCGGTTTGTTTTTATTCCCACGATCATTCCAATTACATTTCATCTCTGTTTCAACATTTTTGTTATTTTATCATGCTGAGCTATCTTTAACCGATGAATACCTAAGTCATTGACTATCAAACTTTCCTTGTTTTTAAAAATTCTTTTAATACCTTTGTTTATATAACATCACTGTCACCATGCATAACATAAGTTTATTATCAGTATTTTTTTCACCCCGTAAAAACAAGTATATACATTTGCGATTGTACAGCTTTGAAAATGAATTCGCCGAAAAGAAAACTCTTCGCTGAACTAATCTTTCTTTCTTATTTAATGTCATAATGGGTGTATTCCGTTTATTTATGCGTATTATCAGTCACATTCAGGTATCTTGGCACACGTGTTCAAGGATTCGATGCACTACGATAATCGCTCTTTTCTTTTAATGGAACTCGTTGACACGAAAACCGTACGCAAACGAACATTCGTTTCTTCAACGACGGAGGGGATTTCTACTCATTCTTAGCGTCAATACTGTAAACATCTTTCTCGAAGAACATTAAGTCTAACTTGATATGTGAGATTTATACGCTGCTCAGCTCACTCACCACTGCAGTGAATGATGCTTACATCGCCCTAACACTTCCTATATTCGGTCATTCGTAATCTATATATCATACTATGATATGCTGTGTATAAATGAAATTGAGGATGTGTGCTTGTTGAGTCTCGATGTTTGCTATTACGAAACCGTCAACCTATGCATCATTTCTGATCAAACCTAATTATTAAGCCATCAATTATTGACTCATCCAAAACAACGACGAATGTAGAAACAATGTTCACATTTCATAACAAATATCTTTATTAACTTATTATTAAAAACGAATTATTTAAAAAGAATAAAATGGAATAGAAATCTCCTTCAGATCATCATCGACTAAGTTATTGATGTTGAGAAGTAAACTTCAAGTAAACAGAATGTTCATTCACTCGTTTCACATTCGCAGTCAACATCGGGAGGTTTAGGATAAATCTCATGCATTTGGGAGATGACTGATTGATACGGGAGGTTGAGGAATGCCGACACCAGTGGGAGGTTTAATGCGTAGTCGAGGGTCATCAGGATTCGGACGATGATCATCAATTTCGGGACCTATTTGAGGGCCATTTTCCAAAAATGCTCTATCTTTGGAGGTATGGACAGCTGACTCAACGAACTGGATTATTGTAATGTGCACCATGAGCATCATGATGAGCATCTTGATATATCTCATTGTCAGACCGCTTGTTCTCACGTCAGATGAAGAAATTGGTGACTCTCGTGCTCGACTACAATGAAATATAAAATCAACTATCACATCGACGCTTATATACTCATGCTGTTTCAGATGACACTGATCAACACAGACAATAACACGTTGACACACACGTTTGTGGTTGGTCATAATTTGTTTATTCATTTAACGCAGTATGTACATATGGTCACAATTCGTTAGCGGATTGGTAGTTTGTATGTTATACACCGTTCGATAACGATGGAGAGCACAATTACAACAGAGTGAATAAATGGGTAATGAATGGGTATATCCAGCATTTGGCGACCAATCACCACATCCTACTTGATGTGCATGATCAAGTCATGTTCAATTGGGAGTACGAAGATCGGTGATGAGAATGGGCGACGAACGGGCAATCTTAGGTTTTTATATAGCTGAAATTGGGGAGTTGTGTGAATGAATATGTGTTGAAATATGACTGATTGAAATGTGATGATCCAATGGATTGTTTGCTATACTATAAAACGAAGACCTATTAATCGGCATGTTACCTGTGAATGAAATATCTTGAGAATCCGACTCCGAAAGTGCTGAATGGTGTTTTTATGAATGTAACCCGGAGTTGACGAGTCGTTCGGCAACAAACGTTAAATCCTGAAATACCCATTGTTTTCAGTCAAGTGATTATGTATTTTTAGCACCAACAATATGTGCTGCCGGTCACAGTGTGTTCATACACAAGTCAGGCATGGAAATACACTTCATCTTGTATTCTGTAAGGATATCTATTCACTATCAATATAAGTATGCACAGATTTTGAAGGCGGTCTCCATAAAATAGTAGTTGATTAAGTTGCAAGCTGTCACATTTAAGACATCCTAAACAAAATGCTAATCAATTTAAAGAGTATAAACCTGCTGATTGAGGCTTTATGGACTCTCTTGCATAAAGAAAACGCAATTTGCATGACATAATCTGTTTGTATAGAACAAATCAAAAATGGATGTTTGTGATGACTTGATGTTTCATTACTACAATATTTGCATTTTAGAACGGTCAACTTTATTTGTTTACCTTTCGAAATAATGTGAACAATTTAAAGAAGGCTGTGTCAATAACTTCAGATTACCGGTGATTGCATTGTTGATATCTCAAGTTCAATTTTCACTACTCACAATCTAGATTCGTTCGTCCGAAATGTGCTTTTGCTTGTGGGTGCTTTAGTAAAACTTGATTATCATTAGATGCACTAGTTGACTTTCCGTTTGCTGGACTGTGCAGTATACCGATTGAGTTGTACTGTTCTGTTTTGATGTATGTGTAATTGGGAGGAGGAGAGGATGAATCGGTAGTTTATCAGTCGAGAGTTTGTTGGTGGTGGTAATGAGATGTTTGCAAATAAATATATCACTTCAGATTTGAATAAAATATTTTGCAAATGATACCACTCCTAAAACTACTACTATTACTCCTACCAACACTACAGAATTCATGACAGCTTAAAGGCATCATCGGCCTGATATAAATTGTAACATTAAATGTGGAGAATAAACATGTGATTTGAGATTCTTTTAACTTTGCTAGTTCAGAAATTGTTTAGGTAGTACACTTGCAAGATGTAGAACAGAAATGCACTGAATCAGTCGGCAACTTTTCATTCTTTCTAATTGCACACTCTGTTGATTAATGAATGGTGCACCGAAGGTCATTTTCTGTGCAACAACAAATTCATTATAATCATCTGCAACTGGGAAAACTAAAACGGAAACAGAGAGCATGGAACAGCAAAACAAGAATTATTAAAATATAGCAATCAGGTCAACCATATTGCACTTGCCATGTGACTCAGTGATATGCTGTTCATCTTAGATATTATTCAAGCTAGTTAGAGTGGCCAGGGACGATGTTAACGTAAAAGAACAACAGTTAAGTCATCTCACTTAGTGAATTCAGTAGCAGGAATGGCTGAACATCTAAGGTTCCTACAGTTTCACTTGTACAATAAAATACACTTACACATACTAGAACATTGAATGTATTTTCAGAGGAGCAGTGTGCATTAATGCAGCGAACAGAGGATGTGAGTGATTCTATCTTACGGATGATTTGTGGTAGATCATTCTAGAGTCTAGAAAATGTACAGGTAAAGTAATTCATAAAGAGGGACGATTTGGAATGAGTTTGTTTCACAAGTGGCAAAGAGTTACGGATGTCGAAATTAGACGTTTCTACAAATTGAATTACTTGATCAAATGTAAAGGATAGTTTGTCAAGCATTTTAAAGAAAACAACTAAATTTAGTTTGAGTCTCCTCTTCCATCAAGTGTCGATTGCAAATTTATTACATTTCGACTTACAAGTCAGGATACAGTCATTTTCAAGAATCCAAATTTTAAATCATCTCTGTACTGATTCCAACCCTAATTTATTCCTTCGGCACACACTCCTTAGAATAAACGTGGAGTATTTTAGGAGTTGTCGAACACAAACTTTGCACATTAAAATACGTTGCCCATTGTTACAACGGTTTCGTGGTGTGCAACCTATTATACGTTGACGTCCCCAGTCTAATACTCTATGTAACTGAGATAACACCACACTATTTGTGGTCAGATCTAAGTTGATGGAAAAATTCTGGAAAAAGACGGAACGTTTCATCTATCTGATTGACATCATCGATGAACATGGAGAATCTGATACTGACGTAAAGCCGAGTATTTGCAATGCAAGGACAGCACTAAAGCAGTTGATTAACATATGGAATTCAAAACAAATGTCTGTCATGTCATCTTACAGCTAAGATGAAGTTGTAACAAATGGTGCGTGTTTACTTAGAAGAGTTACTTATTTTCATCGATATATTCTATGACACACTGATATTATAAACAGGGGATGAATTTTCATATATTGGGATTTTAATGTGAGTAGTCCAGTATACCTTAAATTGTGAGTAAAACGTGAGTTACATTTTACCTAAACACTTTCTTGGAAACGATTGTGGCCTAAACCAAATTGACACTGGTTTCCATGAACAACTAGTCAGAAAGATCGTACGAATGAATATTGTCAAAAGTTTCGATTTTAAATACTGCAAATCATTGTAATTACATGGTGGTTGTAAAATGTCGCTAGACAGAACAATGTCGAACACAGTTTCTTGCGATGAACTAATGATGGAACGGGCCAGAAACATTCCGATATGTCAGGTTGTAAGAGGACTGAGCGTGAATATAAATCATGTGAACAATAGTCGCCTTGAATATCTGCAAAACACAACGAAGTATTCTCCACTAAATGAAAGATAGAAGAATATGCACATTATAATTAACTCTGCTACTCAATTAAAAAATGTATTAATAGAAGTGTAATTGGAATGTTTTAACTATGAGAAATGCCTGAACGACTAATGAACTGATCGATTTTATGAGAGAAAGAGAAACATTGTCTTGCTGATAATCATCAGATTGACAGACTACTCCACAACTGTGTGTGATTTGATGGTATCGTGTCTATTGATTATTTTTATAGTCAATATGATCTAATTCAACATTCATTGTACCTGTCTACTAAACTCGCTTCATCGTTAATGAGATGTCATTGTAAATAATAGTACACTGGTATCGATTTGTGAATAACATTTAGCTGTTGACCACGATTGTAGTTCCAGTGAATATCCGTGATGATTTTGTTCAAATGACAATCTAGTAAATATTTATCCTGTTATTTTCCAAAGATGCTTCGTGCCTCATGAATTTTGGATGAATGCACAGCTACCTAGTGCTAATAGTTTTTTCTAATTTATTCTATTTGAAGCAGTCTATAGTCGCAATGCACAAATGAATGCATTTTGATTCTTCAAGCGATAGCACAGCGCTGGTAATTGTAATGTAATTGGTGTCCGTGTAAAAGTTGAAAACATCATCATTTTATTGCACGTTGTTGATCTCCTACACAAGTAATATTTTCACAGTCTGTCTATTTGCTGAACAGCCAGAATGATCAGATTTGTTGTTAGTGTTAATTATTGAATAGTTTACAGAAGAATTTCTGATTCTCTCTCTCGTTTTCCACTGGCGGATATGTATCTGGAATGCGACCCCTCTTTCGAATTACTAGTCTATAACTACAGATGAAGAATTACACAAAATCAATTGATTTATTGATGAACAATCAAGAGTTAAATGTACTTAACAATATTTGACTTCATCTCGTTTCATCTTATATCTTATTGAAAGTGGTATATTACTCACTGAAATTCAGTTGTTGAAATTATATTGGGAGACGTTTATTTTGTTTGGCATGATACTAGGAATTTATGTGGCTTAAAATTCACGAAAGGGTGACGTTATTGACACGGAGTAGTGTGTGGTGGATGGTTCATTATGAAGCTCACTTTGACGTTATGAACATCAATCAATCAGTCTCTTCTTAAGGCTCACTCAAAACTGAGTAACTTCATTGGAATATCAAACTAGCGATATTCACATCCATCCAACTGACTGACATAATCACATTAAATAAACAGTCCAACGTTCGTCACATCGATTCTATAGATGTGAGAAGGAAATGTCTACTCATCTGAAGCAGGTTAACGGCTATATTATTCAATGGACGTCCAATGACCATTTGCAGAATCAAGTTAATCAAATATGTTCAAAGGCAGCAGATCACAAACTACTCCGGAGCTGGAGTCTTTGAAAAATCAATCATATACTTACTAACGCCTGCCACACCTCGTGGAGAAGCAAAGGCCACCTCCGGTATTCTCCATCAAACCCTGTTCTCGACAATGATTTACAGATCTTCCGTGATGCTACCCAATCTCTTTATGTATGCTATCAATTATCGACGCAATATGTTTTCCTCTAACCTTCAGGATTCCAATAAAAACATTCCCAATGATGCAATATGATTATTTCCGTAGTGTATGTAATATTCACCTCATGGGTCTCTTCCTAATTTACTTCTCAAAACAAAAGTTGATTTTCTCTCCTAATGACTCTGTTACTGACTGTTTCCGAACAACTGACATTCAGAATTCTGAGTAGACGGCCAAATGTCTGAATGAATATCAGTCAATCCGAAAGATTTTTAGTTGAATGAACTGAAGATTTCTGAATACTAACCATTCATTTTTATCACATTTAAAGCACACACATTGTAATGTTATCCTGCTGAATGAAACAGAGAAACATAATACTGCGATCAGTCTAGACAAGGTCCTCAATCGCCTCTTATCCATACATCGAATCACGGACTTCTAAGTTCAGATGAGAATCCATTTGTCTCTATGATCTGAGACATTTCATTCCAATGCACGGTGTGAACGCGACCAGTTAGTGCACAGATTTCATCATATCACGTCACGGATATTCACTGGAACTACAATTGTGGTCAACACAAAAATGTTATTCACAAATCGGTACCAGTATACTATCATTTACAATGACATCTCATTAACGATGAATCGAGTTAGGTAGACAGGAACAATCAATGTCCAATTAGATCATACTGCTTATTTACTAACTAACTAACTTACTTACTTATTTACTTACCTACTTACTTACTTACTTACTTACTTACTTACTTACTTACTTACTTACTTACTTACTCACTTACTTACTTACTTACTTACGCCTGTTACATCTCGTGAAGAAGCACAAGCCGCTCATCATCATTACCCATCCAACCATGTCCTAAGCAATCCTTTCCAGCTCCTTCCAGTTGTTATTTATCCTTTTCATATCTGCTTCTATCACCCGACGTAATTTGTACTTTCGCCTTCCTCTTTCCCGTTTCCTTTCAAGATTCTAGGTTAGGGCTTGTCTCGTGATGCAGTTTGACGATTTGCGTTATATATGTCCTATCCATTTCCATCGTCTTTTCTTAATTTCTTCGTCAGCTGAAAGCTGGTTTGTTCTCTCCCAGAGAAAGCTGTTGCTGATAGTATCCGACCAATGGATGCAGAGTATCTTGTGTGGACAGCTGTTTATAAATACTTGTACATTTCTGATGATGGTCGTTGTAGTTCTCCAAGTTTCAGCTCCACACAGTAGAACTGCCTTGACGTCGGTACTGAAGATTCTCACTTTGATATTGGTTGAAAATTGTTTTGAGTTGGATATGTTCTTCAACTGTAGGAATGTGTCCTTCGATTTGCTAATCCTAGCCTGCACGTCTGCATCTGAGCCTCCTTCTTCATTGATGATGCTTCACAGGTATGTGAAGAATTCTACATTTTCCAGAGTTTTGCCATCAACAGTGATTGGATTCCTGTTATCCGCTTTGAATTTGAAGACCATGGTTTTCCATTTGTGTATGTTGAGGCCTACGGATGCAGAGACTGCTGCTACACTGGCTGTCTTTGTTTGCATTTGTTCGTGTGTATGCGATAGGTGTGCTAGGTCATCTATCAGGTCCAAATCGTCTAATTGATTATGAGCCGTACATTGCATTCCGTGTTTTCCGTCAGATGTCGAGGTCTTCATAATCCAGTCGACCACCAGAATAAGAAGGAAGGGAGAGAGTAAACAGCCTTGTATGACTCCGGTTCTTACTTGGAATGCATCTGTCAGCTGTCCTCCATGCACGAACTTGCATTGTAGTCCGTCGTATGAGTTCCAGATAATATTGACAATCTTCTCAGGAACTCCGTAGTGTCGAAGAAGTTTCCATAACATCCTCCTATCCACACTGTCAAATGCCTTTTCATAGTCAATGAAGTTGATGTATAGTGACGAGTTCCACTCAACTGATTGTTCGACGATTATCCGTAGTGTCGCAATTTTGTCTGTACATGGTCTATCCTTACGGAATCCAGCTTATTGATCTCAAATTTGGTCGTCTACTGCAACTTTTATCCGGTTCACCAACACTCTGTTGAAGACCGTCCCTTGTATTGACCGTAATGTAATGCCTCTGTATTTTTCACATGTGCTCAGATCTCCTCTCTTTGGAATCTTGACGAGGTTTCCTTCTTTCCAGTCCATCGACACTTATTCCTCCCTCCAAATCTTTTTGAATAGAGGGTAAAGCATGTTTGTAGTTACTTCAATGTCTGACTTCAGTGCTTCAGCTGATATGTTGTCGAGTCCCGCTGCTTTCCCGCTCTTGATTTGTCTGACGGCCATTCTGATTTCTTTCTTCGTTGGTGGGTTGACGTCTATGGAAAGATCTGTGTGTGCTGCTTCGATGTCCGGTGGATTCATTGAAGTCGATCTATTCAAGAGTTCCTCAAAGTATTCTACCCATCTGTTTCTCTTTTATTGAATTTCAGTAACTGGTTTGCCTTCTTTATCTTTGGAGGTCATATTGACAATGGAAATAATCAATACACACGATACCATCAATCACACACAGTTGTGGAGTAGTCTGTCAATCTGATGATTATCAGCAAGACAATGTTTCTCTTTCTCTCATAAAATCGATCAGTTCATTAGTCGTTCAGGCATTTCTCATAGTTAAAACATTCCAATTACACTTCTATTAATACATTTTTTAAATTGAGTAGCAGGGTAAATTATAATGTGTATATTCTTCTATCTTTCATTTAGTGGCGAATACTTCGTCATGATTTGCAGATATTCGGAGTGATCATCGTTCTGTCGAGTGACGTTTTACAACCAGCATGTAATGACAATGAATAAATTGTATCAAACCTTTACCAAATTCGTGGAAATTTACTGATCGCGGTGCAGTATCTTAAATTGTAGGAGGCACTCTGTCAGCCTCAAAGTTCATAGTGTTAGTTCTCCATTCAAGGTGGTTGAAGAGTGAAAGAAAACAACAAACCTTTCACTACTCGTGCATACTCTCGATGCAACAGATTACTAGACAACCCATCCTGTCCCATTTCATTGCTCTTCACAACCTGCATATATGTTCACAGTCAAAATCAGATGGATGGTTTTTCGATGAATGCAATCCAGATGAGATCGTCCAAGAAGAATATCGATACACATTTACGAGTTTATCTGTGAAAGAAACGATATTTTAGTCATTAGGAACATCGTGTATGAATCAACTCTCATGCAACCAAGTATATTTAAAATTCAATTTTGTCGGTCGCTTTCTACATATATACTACTAAAACTGTAAACGTGATAATGGCCATCACAGGGTCTATGTGAAAGCTATCTGTCATCAGTTATCTATTTCTGAACGCAAGAACAATTAGATTAGAACAAAAATTAAAGGAATTCCAGTCATTAGCGAAACACACGAAAATACCAACCAGTATTGCGTGCCTTATCAAAATGAATGAAAATTATGATTCACACTAATACAATAGGATAATAATGAATTCTAATTGATGGGCCACTTGCAACAAGGATAGTTGAATGATATATCAGACAAAATTACCGTGATGGGAGCTTAAGCAACGATTTGATTGATTAGTCATGAACATAACTATCTGGTACAGTGATATGTGTACATTTATTAGTTGAACACGAATCGGTTTGCGTCATTGAAGACTGTTGAAGAAGATGTGGACTTTTAGTTGTGGTACGAACTCAGACATCTATTATTTGTGCTGCAAGTCTACTGATTATGATAATCGTAAAACGCTTTGTAAGCGGTATTTCAACGTATTGGATGATATCGTTTTCCTTGTAATTCCTCCAGTCGAAGTTAGAAAATCGGGGAGATTTCCACATTGTCAATTGAAATTCAGATTGCTCTCGAGTAGAGTGATTTTGTGTTGATTTAGAGTTCCGCTCGAGAGATCGTTAACCGTTTTTAGGTCGCCAGAATTACTTTTTTCAATCATTGTTTTCTTCACGTTCACTAACTTGTTAACTCGCCTCTTACACCTGTAATGACCCTAATTAAGTGTCACCGCAAATAATGAAGTGACTGGCATATCATACCGATTCGGTCCAAGCGAACTTTGAGTGATTAGCGGTGTGAGGGTGCATTGTCAAGGATAACCAACACCTCGAACAGATTTGAACGGAGTAATTCTAACCTTCATCTTCACATATTTTCACGAAATCAACAATGCCTCGTGATCATGTGGATATGCTTACGAACTTCTCCAGTCAAATATTTCAAAATGGCTACTCTTCAGGAAAAATAGCATAATGGTTTGTTAGTTTACACTGCAATGTGTGTTATCGTTCAACCCAAATTTATGCGTATTAAATAAAAAAGAAATATTAGTTCAGCAAAGAGTTGTCTTTTCGGCGAATTCATTTTCAAAGCTGTACAATCGCAAATATATATACTTGTTTTTACAGGGTGATAATAATACTGATAATAAACTTATGTTATACATGGTGACAGCGAGGTTAAATAAACAAAGGTACAACCTCTTATTTTACCATGGTCTTAATGTTTTTGAAAAAGTTTCTTTTTCTTCATACTCTTGTTCTTTCACAGCCACCTGCTTCACCTTACATCTTCCCTTGAAATGTTCTACCCTCAACCGGTTTGTTTTTATTCCCACGATCATTCCAATTACATTTCACCTCTGTTTCAACATTTTTGTTATTTTATCATGCTGAGCTATCTTTAACCGATGAATACCTAAGTCATTGACTATCGAACTTTCCTTGTTTTTAAAAATTCTTTTAATACCTTTGTTTATATAACATCACTGTCACCATGCATAACATAAGTTTATTATCAGTATTTTTTTCACCCCGTAAAAACAAGTATATACATTTGCGATTGTACAGCTTTGAAAATGAATTCGCCGAAAAGAAAACTCTTCGCTGAACTAATCTTTCTTTCTTATTTAATGTCATAATGGGTGTATTCCGTTTATTTATGCGTATTATCAGTCACATTCAGGTATCTTGGCACACGTGTTCAAGGATTCGAAGCACTACGATAATCGCTTTTTTCTTTTAATGGAACTCGTTGACACGAAAACCGTACGCAAACGAACATTCGTTTCTTCAACGACGGAGGGGATTTCTACCCATTGTTTTCAGTCAAGTGATTATGTATTTTTAGCACCAACAATATGTGCTGCCGGTCACAGTGTGTTCATACACAAGTCAGGCATGGAAATACACTTCATCTTGTATTCTGTAAGGATATCTATTCACTATCAATATAAGTATGCACAGATTTTGAAGGCGGTCTCCATAAAATAGTAGTTGATTAAGTTGCAAGCTGTCACATTTAAGACATCCTAAACAAAATGCTAATCAATTTAAAGAGTATAAACCTGCTGATTGAGGCTTTATGGACTCTCTTGCATAAAGAAAACGCAATTTGCATGACATAATCTGTTTCTATAGAACAAATCAAAAATGGATGTTTGTGATGACTTGATGTTTCATTACTACAATATTTGCATTTTAGAACGGTCAACTTTATTTGTTTACCTTTCGAAATAATGTGAACAATTTAAAGAAGGCTGTGTCAATAACTTCAGATTACCGGTGATTGCATTGTTGATATCTCAAGTTCAATTTTCACTACTCACAATCTAGATTCGTTCGTCCGAAATGTGCTTTTGCTTGTGGGTGCTTTAGTAAAACTTGATTATCATTAGATGCACTAGTTGACTTTCCGTTTGCTGGACTGTGCAGTATACCGATTGAGTTGTACTGTTCTGTTTTGATGTATGTGTAATTGGGAGGAGGAGAGGATGAATCGGTAGTTTATCAGTCGAGAGTTTGTTGGTGGTGGTAATGAGATGTTTGCAAATAAATATATCACTTCAGATTTGTATAAAATATTTTGCAAATGATACCACTCCTAAAACTACTACTATTACTCCTACCAACACTACTACAACCCCTACAACTACTAAAACTACTACTACTACTATTACTACCACTACTTCTACTACTACGTCTACTATTTTGTGTGAAAGAAGGTAAAAAGTAACGACTTTTCAAACACAGACCACATATACAATTAACATTGCTTTTAATTCTGTTCACACCTCACACTACTGACAAACAAGTGCACTACAAATCTCTCCTGATGAATGTATTCAAAAGTGTACAAACATTTTGAAAAACTGTCGTGAACGCGTTAATAGTCAACTTGATTTCATTAAGCACACAATTTCCTTTTGATTACCACATTCATTTTTCCTATCTTTTCGATTGTCGCGAAATTCACTATTTACATTCCATAAGTCAAGGTATATGAGATGATTATGCATATAATCTGAAATTTATATTTACAGAATTCACGACAGCTTAAAGGCATCATCGGCCTGATATAAATTGTAACATAAAATGTGGAGAATAAACATGTGATTTGAGATTCTTTCAAGTTTGCTAGTTCAGAAATTGTTTAGGTAGTACACTTGCAAGATGTAGTACAGAAATGCACTGAATCAGTCGGCAACTTTTCATTCTTTCTAAGTGCACACTCTGTTGATTAATGAATGGTGCACCGAAGGTCATTTTCTGTGCAACAACAAATTCATTATAATCATCTGCAACTGGAGAAACTAAAACGGAAACAGAGAGCATGGAACAGCAAAACAAGAATTATTAAAATATAGCAATCAGGTCAACCATATTGCACTTGCCATGTGACTCAGTGATATGCTCTTCATCTAAGATATTATTCATGCTAGTTAGGGTGGCCAGGGACGATGTTAACGTGAAAGAACAACAGTTAAGTCATCTCACTTAGTGAATTCAGTAGCAGGAATGGCTGAACATCTAAGGTTCCTACAGTTTCACTTGTACAATAAAATACACTTACACATACTAGAACATTGAATGTATTTTCAGAGGAGCAGTGTGCATTAATGCAGCGAACAGAGGATGTGAGTGATTCTATCTTACGGATGATTTGTGGTAGATCATTCTAGAGTCTAGAAAATGTACAGGTAAAGTAATTCATAAAGAGGGACGATTTGGAATGAGTTTGTTTCACAAGTGGTAAAGAGCTACGTATGTCGAAATTAGACGTTTCTACAAATTGAATTACTTGATCAAATGTAAAGGATGGTTTGTCAAGCATTTTAAAGAAAACAACAAAATTTAGTTTGAGTCTCCTCTTCCATCAAGTGTAGATTGCAAATTTAATACATTTCGACTTACAAGTTCGCATACAGTCATTTTCAAGAATCCAAATTTTAAATCATCTCTGTACTGATTCCAACCCTAATTTATTCCTTCGGCACACACTCCTTAGAATAAACGTGGAGTATTTTAGGAGTTGTCGAACACAAACTTTGCACATTAAAATACGTTGCTCATTGTTACAACTGTTTCGTGGTGTGCAACCTATTAGACGTTGACACTTGGACTTGTGTTTCAATACCTGTTCTGTAAACGACGAATCATAGGAGTACCTAAGTCACCAGTCTAATACTCTATGTAACTGAGATAACACCACACTATTTGTGGTCAGATCTAAGTTGAATGATGCATTACCAAAACATATTCATACATGTTTTAGTTGTTTTAAGCCCCAGTCGTCATTTCGAGCACTACTCCATCACTTTGTTAAGCTTCCTGATCATGCAATTTAACACATTGTTTGGCTCGTGAGGACAGAACGAATAAGCTACTTAAAGATCATCCGCATACAGAAAGGGCTCCCCATGCAGTAGCATTCACAAACATCATTGATGAAAACTGAAAAGAGAAAGGGACCTAAGACACAACCTTGTATAACACCACTTCTAATTAGGACAGCGTACGACAATGAACAGTTAGTTTTAACAACTTCATGTCGGTTTTTGGGGACGGAATCAAACCAAACAAGCAGAGGGTGTTGAACCCAGTCGGATGTGAACTTATCCACAAGAAGTTGGTGGTTAACCATATCGAAGGTTTCGGGGAGGTCCAGGTATAGCATCAAGACTAGAAATCCTTGATTATGCAGAGAATAGACTAAACTAATGAAGCCAAAGTGATATGTCATACAAGATTGATTTTTTAGAAATCAACGTTGAGAATCAATAATAAATCTTCCAGCGAGTAAATAGTTGGACAGTTCGGAAATAGCAATTTTTTCTATAACCCTAAATACAACGGCTGTAATATTTATGGGCCGATAATTGTTCATGTCAGTCTTATCTCCAGATTTGTAACGTGATATGATTTACACTGTTTTCCAATAGTAAGAGTAAGTAGCTGATTCTATAGAGATTGTTAGCAGCTTTATAAGAAGAAGCTGTTCACACTACCCTTCTTCTTCCTTCTTGTGGCTGGCTGCATTATGAAGACCTCGACATTTGAGTGAAAGCACAGAGTAAAATGAACAACTAGGAATCAATCGGAAGATTTGTACTTGACAGACGACCTCTCCCTTCTATGCCATACTCGCCAAGAAATACAGATGAAGACAACTAGTGTAGCAACAGCCTCTGTACACATTAGTAAGCCCTAACATACAGAAAGGAGAATGCATGAACATGAAAATCACCACACAGAACTCCAACACAATAACAATTGATGGAAAAACTCTGGAAAAAGACGGAACGTTTCATCTAACTGATTAACATCATCGATGAACATGGAAAATCTAATACTGACGTAAAGCCGAGTATTTGCGATGCAAGGACAGCATTAAAGCAGTTTATTAACAAATGAAATTTAAAAAAATGTCTGTTAGCGAATAATGAATTCAGAAAGTTCAGTGCAAACTCTCAGAAAGTTATTCTTTGAGTAGCTGGAACCACAACCGTCAACAAAAATACGCGTTTATTTACAAACAGTTTATACTAAAGATACCAAATATCTTTCAACAGAAAACCGTTAGCAACAGCCGACTTTGTGGGAGAACAAACCGACTTCCAGCTGGGTAGGAAATTAAGAATAGATACTCATGAGAGTATTCCATTTAAATAACACATTCTGCGTAATGAGTACAAATGATGAAAATATAGTGTTATCGATATCTTCAGTCAAACTCAGTAATGAATTCCATCGCTCAATATAACTAATCGCAAAGTAACAATTACAATGGAACATAATTCAAGTGTGATCAGAGAAGTGAGTTCAAAAATATATTTCGAAACTCAGGATTCAGTCTGAATCAATGCACAATACATAGTGCCCGCAGTGTCGAGTCACCTAGACTAGTGGACACATTGCAACATGATCGATAGCATTCGATCTGCACTAATAAGGACTAGACAAGCATGGCATTGATCACCACCCAGTGATCAATCAATTGTGATTACATCAATGTCATCCCTGTAGATTGTCAACATGTATCGATATAGAGAAACAGATGTATGATGTATGATGTATGACAGTGCTGATTTATCGACAGTGAGATTACAAAACAGTTAGATATTCAACTCAGTCGACAACCAATAAACGTATAGAAATGGACTCGATTTGCTGATCAAACACAAGAGTCAATAACAATTTCCATCTATACCTCGTATTGATGCATAATGAATCATCCACCACACACTACTCCGTATCAATAAAGTCACACTTTTGTGTTACATATCTTCCTCTTCTTCTTCGAAATGAATTTTAAGCCACATAAATACAAACCACCATGCCAAACTAAATAAACCTCTCAGAATATAAACTCAACTACTGAGTTTTAGTAAGTAATATTACACCTTCAATAAGATCTAAGATGAGACGAGATGAAGTCAAATATTGTTAAGTACATTTAACTCTTGATTGTTCATCAACAAATCAACTGATTGTGTGTAATTTTATGATTTTATTTTTGACCAGCAATGAGAACGAGGGGTCGCAATCCAGATACATATCCGACAGTCGAAGACGAGAGAGACAATCGGAAATTCTCCTCTGATCCATTGACCAATTAACACCAGCAACAGATTGACCATTCCTATACGTTAAGACTCAACCACAAAATACTTCTGATAAAGTTTCGTACATGCAGACATTAGAAAACTGACATACAGTTCATGAATATTGATAAATATTATGTAGTAAAAGCTGACTTTCATATGAAATGGACGTTGAAATAACAGTGAAATATCTTCACAATAATCATCCCCAAACGGAATTAAACAAACTTCCTGTTTGACAACTTAATTATTTGCACCCGCTACACATCATGGAGGAGCATCAGCCGCTCTCCAGTATTCTCCAACATACTCTGTCCTGAATGATCACTTTACAATCGTCCCAGTTGCAATTCGCCCATTTCATGTATGCTTCCGATTACCAACTCATTTTACTCCTTGGTTTTCCACACTTGCCTTTCCCCTCGAGATTCCGAAGAATGCGATTACTTCGTGATCGTTAATTCCTCTTGTGCAGATCGTTGGTTTCTTCCGTCCCACATTAGTTTGTTGCTTATGGTTTCCTGCCAACGGACTTTGAGTAATTTGGGTAGACAACAATTTATAAACACACTCACCATGTTGATGAGTTTTATAGCAGTTCCCCAAGTTTCAGCTCCGTACTGTAGAACTAACAGAGTTGAAGATCGCATTGAAGATTCTGACTTAGACATTATTTCATTCTTCTTTTGAGTACCATGTGTTCTTAAACTAAAGGAATGATGTTCTTTCTTTACAAATCCTCACCTCTACGCATGCATCAGATTCCCCCTTTTCATCGATGATGCTGACCATGTATGTGAAAAGTTTCACTCCTGTCAAAGACTCTTCATCAACTGTGATTTCGTTGGTGTACTCTGTGCAGTATCAGAGGATTTTGAGTATGTTGAGCACCTACTGATGCAAATATTGCTGCAAAACTGTCTCGTTCTGCATTTGCTTGTGTGTACGGGCTTGAAAAGTCAGATCATTGGCCAAGTTCGAATTGTCTGATTCCATCACTTCATGATTTCAAGTCAGCGCTTGCCTCATCACTCGGGTGGTGATATAAGTAATGCAAGTGCTATCTACCTCCAACGTCCTAACCTTGTTTCCTCTTTAGGTGGAACCCGCTTCGCTCTCAATCACAGTAGGCTGTCGCTGATCGTGTTCAGCCGACGGACGCTGGGCATCTTGAGTAGAAAATAGTTTATAGACAGTCAAACCATGTCGATGAGATTCGGGGTGGTTTTCGAAATTTCAGGACATTTCTACTGTCCTGACGTTCACATTAAAGACTCTGAGTTATATTTGTCCTTCACCAGTGAGAATGCCGTGCTCGCCTTTACGTCTATATCAGATTCTCCTTGTTTTTTGAAGATGTTGCGCAGATTCATGAAAGTTTTCACCCCTGACACAGCCTCGCCATTAAGTGTGATTAGGTTGGAGCTCTCTGTGTTGGATTTCATGATTTTGTATTATCTCTTCAGTACGTAGAGGCCTACTAATGTTTACAGAGGCTGTTCTCACACTAGCTGTCTTCACCTACACTTATCGGTGTGCATGAGGTAGGAGGAAGAGGTCATCTGCCTCGAGCAAATCTTGTAGTAGATTTTATCTGTCCATTGAATTCTGTGTTGCCCGTCGGATGTCGAGGTCTTCATAATCCAGTCGACCACAAGAAGGAAAAGAAAGTAGAAGGGTAGAGAGCTTTGTCCGACTCCGGTTCTCACGTTGAATGCATCGCTCAGCAGTTCTCCATGCACCAATGTGCAGTGTAGTCCGTCGTATAAATTCTGTATGATGTTGACGATCTTCTCAGTCCGTAAAACTGAACGAACTTCCATAACTTTTTATTATCCACACTGTCAAATGCTTTCTCGTACTCAGAGAAGTTGATGTATAGTGACTAGCTCTGTTCAATCGATTATTTAACGATGGTACCTATCTTTGCAATTTGATCTGTACTCTGTTGATCTCAAGGCTGAACGTCTACTGAGTCTATTGACCGGTTCAACAACACTCTGTTAAAATTGTTTTCGGATACTGGCAGCTTTGTGTTTCCTGTTTTTCACACATTAGCCCTTATCTCCTTTCGTTTGTATCTTGATTAGGTGTTCTTCTTGCCGATCTATACGCTTTTCCATCAGCATCTTCTTGAATAGAATATGAAGCTTGCTTTCAGTCAATTCTATGTGTAACGTTAGTGCTTCGGCCAACATATTGTCAGGTCCTGCTTCATTTCCACAGTTAATTTATCTGATGTCTCCCATTGTTGGTGAGCTGACAGGTATACGGGTGATTGTAGGTGCAGATCCATTATCTGAAGGATTTTTTGAGCTGGATTGTTATCCATGAAGATATTGGAGAGAATTTTAATGTTTCTATTACACTCAATAAAGTGTAAGTGTGTAGATTTATCAGATAAAGATTTAAAGGCCATTGACAAATTTCACCTAGCTAACTGATCTCATATCATCCTGAGTACGGCTGAGCAACACTCTCTTTTCCACGGAAGTGTCTCGATGCAATATCACTCACGGTTTTACTCACAAGGTAAAGTACATTGAACTGCTGATAACAATTTACTCAGTGGAAAGTAATTCCCAGAAATAAGACACTTGTTACACTTCACCCAACAACCAAATGATATGAAAAATTTATGTGAACTTTATAGTCATTTGCAGAAAACATTTACTACCATCATAACAGCTGAAGATTACCAATGTGTCCTTCAACATCGTAACGAGGTAAGCAAAGGTGCTTTCCAATTGTAGCCGTATGCACTGTTAACGAATCCTGAATTGATCATGCACTAATATATACAACGACATAAAACACAGGAATCACAAGACTCATATAATCTGTGTTTCGGATTATATACCAATTGTGTTCGACCGAAATGAAATACGCTCGCTCTACTTTCATAGCTTCACAATGGCTAAGCGATGCTGCATTCGAGCGATGGTCGTATCTCAACAAGACAGTAACATTCTTCAAAATCGACACGTAATAGATTAGTCGTTCAAACTACATTAACCGCCAGATTATCTATGAACAGAATTTCCAATTCAATACTGATAAGACTCTGTTACATAAAATGAAGATGGTCTCTAGTGCAGTGAACATCCACGCATTTGATTATGTGATCAATATCGTGCTTTGCTTAATATAATGGTGGGAAATTCATCGAACAAGAAACTTCAATGAGCACACGTTTGAAACACTGCTAGTTAAATTTAGCCACATACTTGCTTAGAATGCTGATATTGTGATTGTAAGACTCGTATGCTCTGTTGATATAAGAAACTGGTAACAAAATAAACATTGGTAAATCTAATAATCTCATTGCAACACTTGCTGAAATTCCCCTCCACCACGATTATGCTTCTTTTGCTTAAGTTGACCTACCAATACAGATACAATTGGAAATCAACACACACGAGCAGCAAACCAATATAAACGTTGACTTGCTTTGCAATTTCGACAAAAGATGGTGCTTATAGTCACATCACACTGAGCCTTGGCAGTTAGCATGATTTATTTTGTAGATAATGTTTGATTTGTTTTCCTATGGAATTTCATCCTTTGGTTTGCATAGGATTGATTGTAATGATTTTTTCGGTTTGTGTGCCACACCTATCTCTAAGGTTTTCAACAGTCTCGTTGCGGTTTCTGATATCGGACAAAGCGGACGCACTCTTCACCTACGCCTACAGGAACATCAATTAGCAGTCAAATGCCATGATATTTCCTCACTTATATCAATACACGTGGACAACTGCGGACACTCATTTGACTGAAAAATGTAGAAATCTTGGACAGAGAAAATTCTAGAAACACCACAGAATTTTTAGAAGCATGGCACTCAGATCAATCAGCAATCAACAAGCACAATGAAGTCGATCCAATTTACCGACCAATCAGGAAAGTTGTGTACAAATATAGAAACGAAAATCAAACAAATGGGAGACAAAATCAAAACAAAGAAGTAAACGATGACAAATTTGAGGTCAATAAGAACCAATCAACATCTACGTGAACGGAACAACCTGTGAAACACATATTGAAAAATTCGAACACTTCATGTCTATCTGAAGTTTGTGCTGATGATGTCGTTGAGAAGCACGAAGAAAGCTCCATGACTAAACCATCCAGCTCAGAGAACAAAACTCCACCCAAATCCTCCACCTGAGCTACAAATCTTTTCCACTATCTTAATTTATATGATAACTTGAATAAGATATGAGCCGAGGTGGAGTTAAGTGTTGTTAAGTAAATTCAACTCTTGATTGTTTATCAATAAATCAACTGATTGTGTGTAATTGTTTACCTGTAGTTTTTGACCAGTACTGTGTAAAAGAGGTCTCAATCCAGAAATTATCCATCAGTCGTAGATGGACACTAGCAACAGATTTACCATTTCTAAACGTCAATATACATCTGATTAAATTTCATTTAGAAACCGATCAAAACAATTACTGAAATAATCTGTCATTTATGTATAACTACATGGATGGTGAGTAGATATGACTGGTAAGTATTCCTATTCGACCTACAACACTTGTTTATAATTGTCTTATGCTAATTAGTGATAAGATTCAAGATTGATTTCCTGGAGTTCTGATGAGAATTCGTGACAAGCGGAGTTCAATTTGTGTCGGGTGTGAGATAGTTATCTACTTCAGATAATGGATGAAAGATTGAGCAACATGATGAATCCATCGAAGTTAGAAACTAACACCGGCTCAGTAGTCTATCGGTATGTTTTAGCAACCTCCGGCAATTCTTTCTCATCTTTTCTTCAGATGTTAAATGGTTTACTCTCTCTTTCACAGTAGGCTGCTGCTGATGGTATCTCTTCAATGCTTGACGATAAATCGTCGTTACCCAGTTTGAATATTTCCCATTATTTTTAACGAACCAATTTTGCTTAAGTATTATAAACATTTCTACGAGTACTAAGCCTTACTTCAAAGTCCTATGTTCCTTTATTTGAATTCGAAGTGGAAATAGCTACCTGAAGCAAAGTTGTAATGATCAAGATATGAAGTAAGGACTATAGATTGTATTTAAATACAAAACTACAGATTCACTTAGTACAAAATCAGTACCATAAACTGAATACTTCATTTGTGAAGTTCCATCATTTGTTCTCCACTTTCTGTATAATTCTTCCAGTCTACCATTCCTTTGTATTTTCCATTCCATTGTATTCAACTTGATCTTCTTGACTTTATGCTTTCAGGTTTCCCACTCCCAACTGGTGTTAAATACTACTTATACCTATCGACAATAATCAAACTACTATACAATTATCCAGAAAACTAACTAAACTTGTCACACTACAAAGTCAAGTTGATTAAATGTCCACATAAAATGCAAACAACCAAATTGTTCACATTGCATTTAATAATAACTACTCATTGAATGTTTAAAATTGAGTAACACAAATGTTTGTAGTTCCTGTTAATAGTAAGATTGTTTTCCGATTAGAGGCTACAATATAAAGAATATATTCTGCTTCCAAGCTGATATCTCCGTACTATACTACTTGTTCTTTGATACAGTCATGTATGTATAAATTCCCTTCTCATGTTACCTCAGATTGTATGCACCAGTTTTAAAGCATGTTTCAAAGCACATATATTGAATTAACTGGAAGTACATTTTCTGTCCGCATCTTTGAGAGCATTTCACAGAAACCTATCAATGTTTTGTGTAAACGCTTGTGAAATATGCTCAGTGATATGGACACAGACCATCTTTCTTTTCTGTTCTTCGGAGTATGTGCTTTGACGTGCACATTTAAACTGATAAACATAATTAGATGTAACGTACGGCGGCTATTTGTATTGATTTGATTTGATTTAATATAGTAACATTAAGTTGATCTGTCGATATTCAAGAATATTTTTTATATTCAACCAATAAATATTCACAATATTATGTAAATATCTCTTATAGATCCTAGATACTTGTAGCCCTTGTCATTATTCTTCACTGATGAAAGCACATTCAATGTTTTAATACAATCTTGATACCGTTATCTTTATGTTGTAAGAAATTGACGAGAAAACGTGAAATAGAGATGAATTCATGATTTTCTATGTCATTAATTCTTCTTGTTTGAGTCAGATTCATATATGGAAAAAATTTATATTAACCTGTCAACTCGATTGCCTATCAGATTTCATTTTCATTAATAACTAATAACATTAAAGGAAATTCGTTTAATTCATATAAACAATCATGATCATTATATGAAAAGACCTTTGAATGAAACCCTTTTTTTGAAAAAAAATCCTTCAATCTGATTGGTGATTGTAATGATCCAATCAAAATTTAGTTTATAAATGAGGTTATATGACAATGAAATACGGTGTTACCATATACTTTATACTTTTCCATTTACTGATCATATGACATAAATATGTATTTAATAAATGAGCAAAACTCATATAAGGTACCAATCTCAACAATAGTTTGTTTATTTAGACGAATCTAATTACTGTATGCATATGTATATATATATGCAGATACCTACTTCGAATAGTTGGTTTCTGTTTATTCACGCCCATTCTTTTGTTTATAACTACGTTAAACGTATCAATATGTAACCTGTTTCAATTTCCGGATAAACATGGCTTCAAACATATCAAGGATAGAAGTAATAAATTGAGAATTCAAACAATAGGATAACATGAGAACGAATAAGAACTATTCTAATAATGATAACAATAATAATGATGATGATGATCACATAAATGATAATTCAAACAAATACAATTGGTTCACTGTATCAATATACAATAATGTTGATCAATATTCGACTAAACTATTCAATTCAATGAACCATCCAAATGATTCGATTGATAAACTAGGTAGACAGTTTACACAATTGGCTGAACACTCAATGAAAACTCATGTAGATAATGAATTAACTAAATATGATCATATTAAACCATTTATTCGAAGTAGACAGTCAACATTGAACATTGTTAAATCACAGAATTCAATAAAAGCTGTCATATCACCAACCTATACACCATCTATGAATTCTATCGTGTCAGTGATTGACAAAAGACAGAAAAAGTCAATACATGGATTAAACAATACAAATCAAATAATAGATGAATGCAAGCGAAGAAAATCTCATCAAGAAAACTATCTCAATATGAATTGTACCAATGATCAACAATTAAATTCTATAATATTAGTTAAGACAACATCTATGAATAGTGTATTGCCTACTAACAATGTGATCAAAGATGTCACATCAACTCATCGTCCATCATTACAAATATTGAATCATCATCCTGAACCAAATTTAATTGAAGATAGAGAAGTATTTAACAAATCATCACATTCATTAACATCAATTTTACCAACATCTAATCTATTGTCGACTTCATTGAATTCTTTATCGAAATCAATAAGGAAAGATGAGATTACTGACACATTCAATAGTAAAATGACTAGTGATTTATTCACTAGTATGATACATTCTGAGAATCAACCACAATCATTACAATTGAATAATCAAACTAAAAATTTAACTCATGATTTAAAACAGAATATTAATGTCAATAACAAGTATACATCGGTTGAGAATAGAATAACCGATTCCAAATCAAATGGACTTGGTCTCTATTGTATATTGAATACAATTGGTTTAGGCAATTTTTCACAAGTGAAATTAGCTACTCATATTTTAACAAAAGGTAATTAAATACATTTTCTGTTGAGTATTGTATATAGACTTGTTAATATGCATAGATATACACATTGTGACTGAATGTGTTCTGCTTAGAAGTTATCATATTAAGATCCAACTATCGTCCAGGGATACCTATTTTACAACAGTTATCTATCTTAGAATTGTGATGTTTTCAGTTTTCAGTGTTAATAACATTTGGTTGAATATCTTATATTTATCCTTACAGATTGTGTCCTAAAGAAAATCCAGCTTCTCTTTGAAAATTTACACTGACAGAGCTGAAAACACTTATCCGAATAGGGTTTCGAAAATAACACGTTGCATACACTCGGGTTTGTCAGCATCTATAGTAAGATATGGACCAGCTACCTGAATGCTATACTCAGGGTGGGGTATAAAACCTACAAAATCTTCTTGTCAAAGCATTTGAATGCTTGAAGAAAAGGTCACAACCAGCGAAAACCTTTAGCAGCTTCTACTTTGCAATGTCCAGTTGTTTTTAAGTCATAACTTACTGTTACTCAAATCCTTTTGTTCCTGAAATTATGGTGGTGACGTACTGTCGATAGTATAGTGGTATTTATTGATGTGTCCAGTGTGGATTAATACTTATAAACTTACGCACGCCTGTTACATCTCATGAAGGAGATTGGCCACTCACCGCCATTCTCTATCAAACTCTGACTCAGGCAGTCCTTTCCATTTCTTTCCAGTTGCTATTCATTATTCTCATGTACGCAATATGTTCCTAGATTTTCCAACTTCCCTTTCCCTTCAGAATTCCAAGTTATGACTTCATTCGTGATGCATTTTAATGATTTCCGTAATGTGTAGCTTACCCACCTCCAACGTATTTTCCTCATTTCCTCCTCAGCTCGAAGTTGGTTTGTTCTATTTCATAGTAGGCTGTTTCTGTTTGTTTCTAGCCAACGGTATCTTAAGTAGACAAATATTTATAAATACTTGTACCATGTTGATGATGGTTGTGGTAATAATCCAAGTTTCAGCTCCGTACATTAGAACTAACTGACTTGACGATAGTATTGAAGATTCTGATTTGGATATTTGTTGACAATTGTTTTCAGTAACATATGTTCTTCGAATTTAAGAATGCCGTCCTTGCAGATCCTCGTCTTCATGTCTGCATCCCATCCTCCTTGTTCGCCGACGATGCTACCCTGATATGTGAAAGTTGCCACCACTATCAGAGCCTCTCCATCAAGTGTGATTAGGTTTAAGCTCTCTGTGGAATATTTCATGATCTTGCATTATCCCTTCTGTATATTGAGGCCTATTGACGCAGACAGAAGCTGCGGCTACACTGGCTGTTTTGGCACACATATAATCGTGTGTATGAGATAGAAGACCTAGACCATCTGCTGAGTTCAAATTGTCTAGCCACATCTAACCTCTTCATTGTATTCCGTGATTCCACTCGGATGTCGACATCTTTATAATCCGGTAGTCCACCAGAAGAGAGAAAGGGGGAGTGATTAGCTTTTTCTGACTCCGGTCCTCAATCGGAATGCATGTATCAGCTGCCCTTCACTCAGAAATATGCAGTGTAGTCCGTTGTATGCATTCTGTCTGATGTTGACTATCGCCTCAGCTACTCAATCCATAATGTCGAACACAGTTCCATATTGTTCTCCTATGCACGCTGACATATACTTTCTCATCGTCAGAGATATTGATGCATAGTGACGATTACTATACAACTGGTTGTTCAACGATGATCCGTAGTGTCTCGATTCGGTCTGTGCACCACTGGCTATTATGGAATCCGGTCTGCTGATCTCGAAGTTGGGCATGTCCTGAATACTTCATCCTGTTCAATAACCCTGTATTCAGAACGTTTCCTGGCACTGATAGTAGTATGATTCCTTTGTAGTTCTCACTTTGCTCAGATCTACTTTCTTCTGTATCTTGATGAGGTATCCTTCTTGCCAGTCTGTCTGTGAAACTTGTTCTTCCCCCCCCCCACCAAATCCTCCTGAATAAAATGTGAAGCAGTTATTTCTATTTCTGACCTCAGTGCTTCTGATGATATGCCGTCCACTCCTCCTGTGGTGTTTGTATGGACTAATGAATCCGTTGAACCTGATGACTGCCTGATTTTTAATTCCGAATACAATACGTTAGTTTGTGCTCATCTAATGCTTTATGGTTAAATTGTGTTATTTCTGGGATTCCTAGTTTGTACTATAATTTAAGTGCTTCTTATTATCATATTGGCGTCACTACGTTACCTGTGATGGAACGACTGAACATGTATTCAGCTTTTGATACTTTCGAAGATCACGTGGAAAGTTTCAAAATCTGGGTTATGACCAAGGAAAATGTTGAGGATTTTAATATTGTGACTTATTTCCTTAAATTCATCAGAAAAGGGGGATTTTGAATATAAGACAATTATCGATTTTAGGCAATGGAAGAGGTTTACATCGAAACTAAACATGTACACTATTGGGTCCTCTGTCAGTTTTCTAAAAGTTAAGCGTTCTTGTGTAGGATTAAAGACAATGGGTTAAATCTCATATTTCTAGGACATGGATATACACCTTGAACTAGATTGACTTTGTGAATGAATTGACGCTGCAAATAGTATTCTCCAGTCTGTCATTGTTCACTACTAATCCTATAGATAAAATATCCCATCTGACCAACTCAGTGTGTATTTACCAATTTACTTGCTCATGTGAAGCTAGGTATATAGGTCGTTCCATGCGTAATTTATCTAAAAGAATTCAAGACGCATTATCCGATGTGGCTACAAAGAGGAGGAAATGGCTGAATAAGATGTTCAATAATCAAACACCTTATGAACATAAGTCACTCAACGAAGACAGGCTCTACGTTCAAAGTCATCTACAAGTTAATTGGAAGTCTTCCAAAGACAATTACATTGTATCTTCTTTGCATTACCGAAGCATTAGCCATACATCTGGAAAAACCAGAATTGTATGTGCATAAGAGACTGGTATAGCCTCTTCTTCTATCATGGTCTTAATGTCTTATGATTTTTGTTTCTCTATCTTTATACTCTTCTTCCTTTACAGCTATCTGTTTCACCTTCTATCTTCTACCTCCAACTGGTTTATTTTTCTTTTCATCATACTCTACTCTACAATACTCTGTTTCTACTCATTATGTCTAAAAGAAGTTTATTATCATCCTGAGAAGAAAAATAAATCCGTTAAAATGAAAACTCTACACTGAACTAATCTTTCTTAGAATTTAATTTATTGATACTACTTATAACTAAACTGTATGATTGATTCTTTTTATTTCAGTAGTTTATTTATACTCTTAATAGCATCTTATAATGATGAATGACGTATGTTTGGATCTCTGTAGAAGTAGTTTAAGTTAGTAAACAATAAACTAATGATCAAATCTTACTAGTGATGTTCATCCCAGACTATATTCTATGATGATGAATTGAGTACTGTAAGATCAGTCCCCCGTCTGTTTATTATTATTATTATTATCAATAAACATTTCTCAATTCATCTTGTCTAATTTATCCCTTAGAACCTGTCATTTCAACTGAAGCCTTTTTATATAGTACTCGTATAAGGTCAGTTCTTAAACGTGACTTCTATTACGTACTGTAGATAATATCTATGGTGACGTAAGAAGTGTAACCTTTGACCTACAAAAGTTAATCAATAAATCAATAAAGATCATTCATTCATTCATTGATAAAATTTAATTAAAATCAATTATGATCGTCAACTGATCGATTATTAAATGGTAAATTTCATTTATCTTTCCATCACTAAAGAAACATAAACAAAACAAACAAACAAATTTTTTTGTTGTTGGTTTAATGACCAGCATTTTTAATCTCAGACCATCAGCAGTTTCATAAGATACTGTAGTATGATGATACCAGTAGAAATAAAACAAGAATATTCAAAGTTAATTAACCATTAAAACAAAAAAAATAAAGATTATGTTTTATGCACAAATTTGATTGAGTGTTAAGTGTTGACTACCTTCAATCACCATCGTACATCTGAACATAATGTACGGAATGTCAATTCACCTAGACTAGTGGTCACATTTCAACTTATTTAATAAGATTCGATCTACACTAAGAAGGATCTAACATTGATCACCAACCAGTAATCAGTTTTACAGGAGGTCAATTGCGACCTGGATAAAGCAGTGGTAATGTCTCTGACTATGAAGCTGAGTGACACGCGATTGAATCTATCAAGGAGAACCAGTTCCCTTAGGAATAACATAGGTACATTTTACTGACGAGTATCAAAATTGAGAGGAGGAAAAGCGAATGTCCGGTTCTTTAATTGCGTTGGTGAATACTGAGGGTCCACATAAAGGATTTGAGAAACCGCGACTCTAAATCAATAGTGCACATGGAATTCAGGATCCTGAAGGAGTAAATGGTATATGAACCAATCGTTAGCAACCGGCTATCATGAGATTGCATCACCTTACGTTACTCCACTACCTCGTGGATTAAACCTTTAGGTCAAAGGCTCACAGTCCACATGCAAATCATATGACTTAGGTGGTGCATATGTATTCGCTGCTTCTCTGTACTAATATCTATGTGTTCAAATAAATAATTAAAATGAAATTTACTTTCAAAAGTCCGACTATAGAATGATTCCTTTGTTTTCAATCCAATAACTCTTCATTGTTCATTATCATTAGATTTGTTTATTGTTCTCTATGTAGAATTATAAACAATCATTATGAATGATTTAATTGTTTCTAATATGATATAAATCAGAAAATATTACAATCATTCAATTGAGGAGCCATTAATACTAATGATAATAATAATAATAAAGCACAAATAATCGGTTCCATAATTTGTGTTTTACATATTTACTTACACTTGTTACCCCATCGTAATGAAGGTGTATAAGTCGTCTACCATCACTCTCTATCTAACTTTATCTTGAACACTATTTTCCCAATTCTTTTCAGTGATTATTCAATCTTTAAACTTCATATCAATAGAATATAATTAATAGTTATCAATGCAAATCATTTATACCATTTACCTATCATAATTGTCTTTATTGACTTATTTATTACAATTCGATTAAAAATTTCATTGTAGCAACAAACAGAGAAAAAAAGAAAAGAAAAAAAAAGAAAAAAAAGCTGAAAATTATTCCCCCCCCCCGAAAAAAAACCATAGAAACTTCTTTTTTTTATTTTTCAAATTCTTGAATGAAAAATCCCGCCCATTTTTTATTTTAAATAAAATAGACAGAATTCATTTGAATAGACTATAATAATAATAATTGAATAGATGAATGAAATAGATATAAAAAGAAACGATTGTTTATTTAATAAATAAATAAAAAAACTTTTGTTTATAAAGAAAGTTGGGTGACGGTGGCTAACAGTGGAATCCAATTTTGACGCGTGTTTCAACCTATTTGGAACTTATCAACTGTATTCATCTATATTTCAGAGTTGATGTTCACTCTGGGAGTCGAACTCAGTACTGTTCACTTTAAACATCATTGCATTATCCATTTAGTGACTGAGCCATGGTAACCACTTGGTTATGCAATGGGGTAAAGTTTCAATTTACTAAGTTTTGTTTTACTTAAATCTTACTATTGATGGTATAGGACTGAAATTGATCAATCTCTTATTGGCATATGTACATACTGTGCATATTGCCTCGATATTGTCTTAATTAACAAGCATTATAAACAAGTAAAACAATACCAAGTGAATTAAAACTTTTGTTTGTTTGTTTGTGCGTGTGTGTGGATGTTAAAAGTTATGCTTATTATTCAAGCGAATATGAGACAACAAATCGAGGTTATGCAATCAAGTCAGAAATGTAAATCATTCAATATTATGATTCAATTGAAGTTAGACCACTATGGAAAACCTGGAAGCATTGGATGGCCGTTTCGTTTTACTTTGGGACTCCACAGTCGGGTCTATTGTGGGATAGTAATTTATTGAAGATACTGGTGGATATGTCACTCGATTGCGTGGATTAGTTTATGTTAAGTATTAACACCGTTGGACGGCGACCGGTCCAGTAGTCTAGAGATTAAGTGTTTGCGCGCGAGACTGATATGTCCTAGGTTCCAATCCTATGATATGGGATCGTGGATGCGCACTGCTGAAGAATCTTATACTAGTACGAAACGGCCGTCCAGTACTTCCATGTTTTCAACGATGGTCTAACATTAATCGATTCATGATCTCAATCAAAAACTTAAAAATTTCTATAACCTCATACTGAGAATTCTTTTTAATAACATACTCAATTAAAGTATCTTCGAATATAGTTGATTTATTTAATCGATATCTATATTATCATTAGCAGCAACTTATACATTATTGTCAGAAAGGAGTTTTGTAGATAGTTAAGTTCATGAGTTAGACCACTATAGAAAACCTGGAAGCACTGAATGGCCCTTTCAATGTAAATCACTGTTTAAAGAATTTCTTCCCATCAATTTATTGATTGATTAGTGTTGTTCTGTTATATACATTGTGTGTACTACATGTTGGTTACTTTAATGTAAAAGAAAAAAACATTCGTTTCAGAATGTTTATATGAAGCTTTGACGGGTAATTCTCGGAGTTCAGGTGAGAATCTGTAACCAAACCCTGTCAGGTGTGAGGTAATTACCCACCTAATGCTCTGGTATGGCCGTTAGTGGGGAGAGTCAACTTTCCTCCTCCAAATGCTCTCACATGGTTACATGCATACAACCACTGCCAGAGCATTCCCACTCACTGCCTTCTCGCAACAGGTGTGTCGTTTACGAAATTGAGAGAATGAAAAGCGAATTTCTAGCATTTTCACCGGCTTGGTGGATACGGATAATCCACCTAGGGAAGTTGGAAAACCCTGATTCCAAACCAGTGGTGCACATAGGCTCCAGGATCCTGTAAGATCAAATGATGTGTGAACCAATTGTTGGTCACCGGCTATCATAGGAATGCATCTCCTGACGTTGTTCTAGTGACTTATGGATCAGACTCATTGATCGAAGGCTCCAGATGCAGTACTCTAAGAAAACAACCTGTTTCAATTTGGGCACCCATGCAGTATCCCAGTCGTCACACAAAATGAATGATTTAGGTAGCTCATATCTATTTGGTACCGTCTTGTGCCTTTGTTTATTTGTTTAAATAAATAAATGAAATAAAAGTTACCCACCGAAGATAATGGGAGATGGTCACACAATATCGCGAATTGGTTAAAGTTAAACATTAATACCGTTTGCTGACATTTCAGTAGTCTAGAGGTTAAACATTCGCGTTCGAAACCGAAAGTCTTGGGTTCGAGTCCTGTGTACAGGATGTCTTGTACATCTGATTTTGTGATTTATAAAATTTCATTGAATATTGTTTATTATTTACTGAGATATTTGTACTGTGATCAAATATATGTAACTGAACCAATGCATGTTACCATTACAATTGATTGACCACTGGGTGGTGATCAATGCCATGCTTGTCTAGTCCTTATTAGTGCAGATCGAATGCTATCGATCATGTTGTAATGTGGCCACTAGTCTAGGTGACTCGACACTGCGGGCTGCAGGAAACCCCGTTGACCACCTCCAACCACCATCTAAATCTCAATACATGTTACCATTATTCTTATTACTATTATCTAACATTCATTGATGATAAATCAACGTTTAATAAGATATCAATAAGTAAAATGAATCATAGAATTATGATTCAAATATTTGATTCATTTAAGGTTGAATTTTGTGACAAAATTAAAGTACACAAATGTTGTACTCTTTTAGTTAAAATCAATCGAAATTTTTAGATCTAAATTAAAATCTATTTGAATAGTTGAGATCATGAATCAATTGAAGTCTAGATCATTATGGAAAACTGAAGATCCTTGTTGTGACTTTATGTCTGGCTTCTTATCACATGACTTATCCACCAATTAAAATACGGCTTATACAATATTCGCACTGAGTCAAAATCAATGACGTTCGACCGGTATGAGCAGCCTAGCGTCCTTATTGGTCCTATGTCTACCTAGCCCGTTCACTTGAGTCCAGAACACCAGATACCAGCTTCTGCTATGCGAATCCTTTATTTCAGACATACTGGGTTTATATATCAACCAAACGGATTGCAACACACCATAATATAGGAAATAACATTAGTACACAATAAAGCCAAAAAGTGGCTGTGAATGTGGGAGGCAGTAGTCAATAAATTGAACATGGATTAAGAACAGTAAATTGTACAATAATAATTTACAGATCAAAATGCATCTTATAATAAGAGGAATATAAATATACATAATCTAACTATTGAATAGTTATACAATAAGAATGTATAGATAATAATAGTCGATTATTATGTCTCAGATGTTACTCGTGATTTAGTCTTCGCTCAGATATAACAGTCCTAAGTTCGAATCTCAGGTGCAGGATCATCTATGCACATTGCTGAGGGGCTTTATACTAGAATGAAATGGTTCCACAGCAATACGCATCCACGATCCCGCACCCAAGACTCGAAACTAGAACCTACAGTTTGATGTGAGAACGCGTAATCTCTATACCATATCTGTGATATTGTAGAAACGCACTTCTGAAGAGTGTCATAAAATGAAAAAATCGTATATTGCAATACAGATATGCGAGGTATTATAGAGCATACTTTTATTATATGGGTACCTTGAGTAAATAAAATAATGGTCCACATGTTTAGTTAACAATCAACTATCAATAGAATCGAATAATATTCAAAGTATTAGGATTTGCCTGAGATTGTAACATTTACACATTTGAATCAACGAATCAATATAAGCTAGACCATCACTGGATGGCCGTTTCATTCTAGTATAAGTCTCCTCAGCAATACATATCCACGATCCCGTACCTGAGACTCGGACTTAGGATCTAGACCACGTCAGTAGGGTCGTAGAAACGCAATGTTGAAGAGTTCCATACAAGTACAAAATGTTCATCCAGTGTTTCCATGTGTTCAATGCTTGTGTAGCCTAGATCGACTCATAAATTCAACTTTGAAAATATTAGATTGTCCATCTCATCATTGAATTATTGATGAGAAATTCCTGTGTACAAATTATCCTACATTTCAGAGGTATAACTTTTATATTAAATTTAATTATAAACTGTCTATGTAAATTGTTAGATTTCAACATTTCACTTCTATTTGAAGTTTGTGCACTGATGATGTCGTTTAGAAGAACGACGAAACCTTCACAACTAAACCATTCAGCTCAGAGAATAAAACTCCATCGGAAAAACACTCTCAAGACAATACAATCCATTCATTGAAATATTGATGTATAAACGATTTGACCAATCCTTCAACAGTGAAAAGACATGATGAAATACAATACAGCAATTGTTTTTTTTTGACAATTTCTAACATACTGTTATATCCCGATAAGAATAATGAACGGTCACTGTTGAGATCCATTCCTGGACCAATATTATACGTAGATTTCTATTGGATAATTGTTAAGTAATTAAACCATTCATAACCGTGTTCCTCTTATCATAAGCTTTATTTTGACCCATAGACTAGAACGATTCACTGTTCTTCAGTTATGCCTAGTCTTGCACATTCACAGACACTTTTGACTACATCTTGTACAAATGTTATTCTCTATTTTATGGTACGATGCGGTCTGTTTGGTTGGTATATAAACACAATATATTTGAAATATAATGATCGATATCGCGGAGGCTGAGATTTGTGTTCTGGACCTAACAGGCTGAACTAGGCCAGATTCAGGACATATAAGGACTCTAGACTGCTCGTAATTGATTTTATGCGTCATCGGTCCGGTCGATAAATTATTGTTCTGTAATTAGCGGTATCATTACGTCATATATTGATAGGTCACAAGGCCACCATAAACGGAGCTTACATACCTCTCAACCCCTTATAAGTCCCACACGTTCACTCTTCATCAAATTTTGTCAGTAAAAATCGTCGCCACAACGTAGATCCAATCATCAAGACTCCATTTGTAGAGGTTCCAAATCCGCACGGGTTTTTTGTGTCATTAGTCCGGTCGATAATTGGTTGTTCTCCAATTGGCGGTGTCATTAGTTTATATATTGTTGGGACACAAGGTCACAAGATATAACAGGTGCTTGTGTGTGTTTAAATAGAAACTGAAACATTCCTTGTAAATATAAATGTAAAGACATTAAACCAGTTATATGAGGACTATTTACTCAAGTACTTTTTTTTCTACAAGTCATTGATGACTACTTGTCATTTCATTTAGTAGTGTATGACTCGGGTGGTGGTTAGAGGTAGTCGACAGGAAACCCTGGACCCGGGCTTCGTGCTACTTGGCACTCGTCAGCAAGGTGTACCTGTAATCTTGAGGGAACTGGTGCTCCCAGACGGATTCGATCCCGTGTCACTTGGCTTCACAGTCAGAGACGTTACCACTGAGCTATCCGGGCAGCGACTGACCGCCTGTAGGACTGAGATGTAATCCCAATTGATTGATCACTGGTTGGTGATCAATGTCATATGTGTCAAGTTCTTATTTATTGCTATCGACCATGTTGCAATGTTGCCATCAGTCTAGGTGGCTCGACATTGTGGGCACTATATATTGAGATTAGATCGTCGACTACTTTCTACAAATAAATAAGGACTTGACACATGACATTGATCACCAACCAGTGATCAATCAATTATGAGTGTAAGACTTATATATTTTTGGAAATTTTCACAGAATACTAATTGGAACAATTACTAATTCACGTGAAATAACAATCATGTTACATCACCAAGTGGATTATATCAGATCACACAGGGCAACATCATGGATGCTCACTGTTGAAAAGTCCCATACTAGGACGAAGCAGTCATCCAATGCTTCTAGGCTTTCAATGATGGTCTGGGTTTAATTGACTCAAAAATTCAACTGTTAATGGATTATAATTAAGAAAAATGTTGATAATTGTCTTATATCTTCATAGTTTTAAAATATGTTCAATTCACTGTATGATCTGACAGTTACGTAATTCAATTTTGTATGAGTTATTGGAATGGATTTCTATAAAGTTTCAAAGAAGAAAGATATAGGCATTTTCAAATAATTAATTAATTCGCGCACGAGACTGAAGACCCTGAGTTTGAAGTTCGTGAACGGAATAGTGAATGAGCACTGCTTTGGAGTCCCACAACAGGACGAAACTGCCATTCAGTGCTTCCAGGTTTTCAATGGTGATCTAACATCAATCGGTTCATGATCTAAATCAAAACTTAATAATCTCCACAACCCTATACTGATAACTAATTTAATAGTTGAATTCATGCATCAATTAAAGCTAGATCACCATAGGAAATCAGGAAGTACTTGATAACCGTTACATCCTAGTATAGAGCTTCTCAATAGTAAACATCCAAGTTTTCCAAGGTGGTCTAGCTTTATTTAAATTACTAAAATCTCCATAAGCCACCCCCCGCTTCTGATAAATTACTATTGAAGGTAACATTTCGATTATCACAGAATAAATTCAATTAGATAATCATTAATAGTTAAAGAGTACTGAATAGGTACTTGCTTGAAATAATAAACTTCAAAATGAAACGCTTATAACCATTATACAATTTAAACCTTAAATCTCCAAATCCAAATGTTCTTCCATATAATCATCATATGATCAATTGAGTATAAGATAAATCCTATTGGCTTGTTTGATTATGTTTCTAATATGTTTCTGGGTTCCAATGAGTGAAGTAATTCCTCATTCAGATAAAACATTGTCAAATTGTGAATGATTATTCAGCTTTAGTTATTCCATCGTCTTAACGATCATCTAATTGAATATTCTATGGAAATATTCCATGTTAAAAAATGAATTAGATTAACAATCGGTATCGTTACCAAGGTTTCACTTGATAATTTCGAATACATTGAGTATACTAAAAAACAACGAACACCCTTTGAAATACTTTAGTTCTTAGTGGAGTTTTGTTTTCTGAGATGGATGGTTTGGTCCATCCATCTCAGAGAACAAAACTCCACCATCTCAAATACTTTAGTTCGCTTAAAAGAGAAACTCCTCTTTATGTCCACACAGAACTTCATCTACAAATTAGGTTGTGTCGTTTGTTATACATTCTGTATTAAAGAGTTATCTCGAGATATCTTGACATTGAGTCAATGAACAACTTAGGTACATAAAGAAACCACCGAATAATCCTGTAGAACTGAATAGACTTCAAATTCAATCGGTAATAACAGTTCACACCATTTTCAACGACCATCAAATCGATTTCAAAAATATCAAACTATTACAAAAAGGTTATTCCAATTACAAAGAAAGGAGAGTTAGCTGAAGTGTTCCATATAATGCTTAATCCTATTGCTTTCAATAGAAAAGAAGGCCTTACTATACATCCGACTTGGATTATCTATCCTGGCTACCGTGTACGATACTATTTATATTTCATACTATTATCGTACTTACGAATTAAACTCTGTCCATTCTCACTACAAAGGTAACATTTTGCATCCTTGACCTTCTACATATACACAAACAAAAAATGATTTACACACAAATCAACTATGAATCCCTTGGACTGAAATGACATAACATTGACTTGTTTAGACCTGTTTTTTGATTGATCGCACATAATAATCTTGTGTTGTTCCATATGTACTATTTAAACTTGAATTAATTTTTGATTTGGTTATTTATTTATTATCTGAAAAAGTGATTTACACTGAGTTACGAAACATCAGAAAATCTGATTTTTCTACTCACTGGGATATTACTTACTTATTTACGCCTGTTACTTCCAATGGAATATAAGCCGCCGACCAGTATTCTCCAAATCACTCTATCCTGCACCTTCCTTACCAGTACTGTCTAATTTTCGTTCATTTTCCTCATGTCCGTCTCCACTTTCTGGCGTAATGTGTTCTTTGATCTTCCTCTTCTCTTTTGACCATGAGAATTCCAGGTGAGGGCTTGCCTTGTGACGCAGTTGGGTGCTTTCCTCAATATGCATCCTATCCACCTCCAGCTCTTCTTCCTGATTTCTTCCTCCAATGGAATCTGATTTCTTCTATTCCACGGTCGATTGTTGTTGATGTTGTCTGGCCAATGGATCTCAAGTACTTTGCGTAGACAACTGTTAATAAACACCTTTATCTTCTGGATGATGGCTTTCGTAGTTCTCCAAGTTTCCACCCCATACAGTAGAACTGTCCTAACATTTATATTTAAAATTCTGAGTTTTGTGTTGGTTGACAGAGTGTTGTTTTGAGTTCTAGATGTTCTTCGGTTGTATATATGTTGCCCTTGCTTTACCGATCCACGCCTTCACATCTGCATCAGATCCACCATGTTCATCAATGATGCTGCCCACATATGTAAAGGTTTTTGCATCTTCCGAATCTTCTCCGTCAATTGTGATTGGATTGGTGCATGTTGTGTTGTATCGGAGAATCTTGCTTTTCCCTTTGTCTATATTGAGATCAACTGCTGCTGCTACACTGGTCTTCTCCTGCATTTTTTGTTGCGTGTGCAATAAAGAACCAAATTATCTGCTAAGTATAGATCGTCCAGCTGAATCCTAGCTGTCCACTATATCACATCCTTACCCTTAGATGTGGACATCTTCATGATCCAGTCGATCACTAGGTCATTGAAATATGCTACAAATATATTAATTTAATTGTTTATATATTGACAACCACTTTCTCCTTATTCATATAAGAAACATTTGAATGTGAATATCGTTTCCATGACGCTTTTTTACTTCATTGCATATTAATAGAATTAATATCAGAGAGAGAATATGTAGATATCATTAGTAATTTTAATAATTGAGATCGTGAGTCAATTGGAGTGAAACCTTCATAGAAAACCTAGAAACATTGGACGACCGTTTCGTCCTGTTGTGGAACTCCTCCTTGGAAGTGCGCATCCACGATCTCGCCTCACAAGATTCGAACCAAGGACCTATCAGTCTCGTACACGAGCGCTTAACCACCAAACCACATATGGATTATTCATTTATAGATTAACAATCATTTTCATTCTTATCATATAAGAAACATTTCAATGTGAATATTGTTGCCATGATACTTGTTTTACTTTATTGAATTGAAATGGGATTACATCATTCTCCCTTTTTTTTCTTTTTTTTCCTTTTCTCTTCACTTGAATTATGAAAATCATTTTTCAAAGAACGTGTTGCAATTAAAGTATTAGATAAAAGTAAAATGAATACATCAACTAGACGATTATTAAGTCAAGAAATATCGATTTTAGAAAGTTTACATCATCCAAATATTATAAGACTATATGAAGTAAGTATATTATTATTATTATTATTGTTTATGAATGATGGTAGAATGGTGGTTGGAGGTAGTCGACAGGAAACCCTAGATCAAGGTTTCCTGCTATTTAGTACTCGTTAACAACGCGTACCTAAAAATCTTGAGAGAACTGGTGCTCTCTGACGGATTCGATTTCATATCACCCAGCTTCACAGTTAGAGATGTTAACACTGAGCTATCCTGATCGCGATAGATGTACTATAGGAATGAGGTCTATTCACAATTGATTGATCACTGGGTGATGATCAATGTCATGTATGTCAAGTCCTTAGTGTGAATCAGATGATATCGACTAAGTTGAATTGTGACCACTAATCTAGATGACTCGACTTAATATTAGATCTACACTAAAAAGGACTTAACACACATAACATTGATCACCACCCAGTGATCAATCAATTTTGAATGAATGATGGTAATTGTGATTGATAACAGAGGGATCAGCGATGGATCCAGTAACTGATACAATAATTCGAATGAAGTTTTCTTAAGTTCATTTGAGATACAATCAGAAGAGTAAAAGAGATGATCTATGACTACAAAAGATAAACAATCAACATGTATAAACAAAATAATATATTTGCATTAGAAAAGATGTTAAGGATTATTGCTGAATGGTCTAAAAAGTACAATTTACACCCCCTCACACATACCGGTAACAGAATAAATTGTTCAGAAAAAAGTGTCTTTCAATTCCACACCAATGAATCCGATTGAAGATCATTTTAGTTTCATTAGAAAATACTCTGAATTTCAGATGATGGTTAAAGATAATCATCAGGAAACTCTGAACCGAGGTTTCGTCTTATTTGGTGCACATCAGTAAGATTTACCTGTAATCTTAAGGGAACACTGAGAATGACTAATTTCAGTCCTTAATATCTATGGGAAGATTGAAGTAAAACAACACTAAATGAATTTAAACTTCACCCCATTAAACAAGCAAATCGTTATCAGGACTCAATAACTTAATGAATAATGCAATGATATTTCAAGAGACCAATACTGAATTCAAGTCCTAAAGTGAACATCAACGTTGAGATACATTTTCATCCAACTGACGAGTCACAAATAGGACGAAACATGCGTCATACTAAATACCATCACTAGATACTATCCATCTTTATATAAACTATAATTCTTAACATTTTTCTATCTATAGTTTCTATACATTGTCTTATAAAAAAAACTAACCTATAACATAAAGTCAACTAATCAATCATTCAATGGTATAATTGACACATACATGTTCAATGTTCAACGTTGAATACACATTCAACATATATGTCAAATACATACACTTTCTTAATTATCTCATTCATAAGAAGAAGAAGAAGAAAAGAAAACAAAAAAGAAAGAAAACAGTTAGAACTTTCTTTTCTTCCTTTTTGTTTTTCTTTCTTTATTTCCTGTGAATTACACATTACTTGTATGTTTATTATTATGTAAAATGAGTTAATTTGTATTCCCATAGGGATAAAAATAGTATAATGATAATGGATGTTAATAATAGTAATAATACTAATAATAGTAATAATAATAATACGAATAAAGTAGTAATAAAACTAATGGTAATGGTAATGCTAATAATAATGATGCGGACAAAGAAATCAGGAAGAAGTGTTGGAACTGGGTAGGACATACATTGAGGAAAGTACCCAACTGTGTCACAAGGCAAGCCCACACTTTGAATCCTCATGGTCGAAGGAGAAGAGGAAGACCAAAGTACATATTACGCTGAGAAATCGAGATAGACATGAGCAAGATGAACAAGATTTGGATGGAACTAGAAAAGAAGGTCCAGGACAGAGTGGGTTGGAGAATGTTGGTTAGCGGCCTATGCTTCATATGGAGTAACAGGCGTAAGTTAAAGTAAGTAAAGTAATAACAATGACACTAACAATAGTAATAATAATATTAACTGTAATAATGGTAATAGTAGTGGTGATAATAATGATACTAATAATAGTAATAATAATCGTAACAGTGATGATAACAATGCACTCATTTTACTGTAGGGTCAACATAGAATCAATTCAGTTGGTATATTATATTCATTAAAATGACTAATCAACTCATTTCTGTCATAAATAGGTGATCATAATAAGACTGTTCATATACATTACTTCTTTTGATTATCTTAAAGAGAGTAAAAACAAGGTGTATGAAATTTTTCAAAATGAGTCTCCTTGAATAGTCATTCAAGACATTGAATCACCGGAGGGTGATAATAGACTGCAGAATATTCAAAAGAAATGACTTCACTTAAATTTTTGTTCTTTGATGAATGTCTCAAGTTATACTGTTTCTTCCGACGTCAATTCTTAAAACCTTTATACTTATGTAAAAGTTCCACATTCTTTTAAAACTCTTTGGTGCATCATAAAATCTAACATAAAATCAACAAATTTACTGGTTGAACGTTTGAGAGCAGAAACTCGGTCAGTCAGTCAGCAGTAACGTAGAACTTCATACGCACGTACGTACGTACATTAGTTCGAGTTGCCATACCACATGTGCACAGAGATACTATTATCGATTCTAATCCCGTAGTGGTAGAAGCAGTAAGAGTATAAGCAGTAATTGGAAAGATTAAGCGTTTGAAGATGTTATTCAAGGAGTATAATCCAGTAAAACAAATTTGGAGAGAGCAAAAAAAGGGACATGAGGAATACAGAAGATTAGAATTTGAGAGAACACAAAGAGTGGATCATGACCATTATCTTGCGGATCCCAACCAGGTAGTCTACACCCACCAACATGGTCCACTTCACTTTTCAGTGACTTGATGGATTTGTGCCTGTTTTGGTATGACCGCTCATAGCTTTCTTCCAACTTACTCCTATACCATTGAATATCGCACGTCGAGGCAGTTGGTGGTCAGGCATACGTAACACATGTCCCGGTCATCACAACTAATGAGGTTTCACTAGTTGTTCAGTTGATTTGCTATCCTTACCTAGTACCCGTATCATTTCCTTATTTCTTCTTCAACTAGAAGTTGATTTATTCACTCCCATAGTAAAAAACAAAACAACATACAATAACCGAAACCGTATTCATCTAACAGCTCCCCTGAAGCTAGTTGTCGTTACAATTGATTGATCACTGGGTGGTGGTGATCAATGTCTTGCTTGACTAGTCCTTATTAGTGCAGATCGAATGCTATCGATCATGTTGCAATGTGGCCACCAGTCGAGGTGACTCGACACTGCGGGCACTATGTATTGAGATTTAGATGGTGGTTGGAGGTAGTCAACAGGAAACCCTGCACCCGGAATTCGTGCTACTTGGCACTCGTCAGCAAGGTGTACCTGTTAAATTGAGGGAACTGGTGCTCCCTGGCGGATTCGATCTCGTGTCACCCAGCTTCACAGTCAGAGACGTTACCACTGAGCTATCTGAGCCGTGACTAACCTCCTGTAGGACTGAGATGTAATTACAATTGATTGATCACTGGTTGGTGATCAATATCTTGCTTGACTAGTCCTTATTAGTGCAGATCGAATGCTATCGATCATGGTGCACGATATCGAATCCGCCAGGGGCACCAGTTCCCTCAAGTTTACAGGTACACCTTGCTGACGAGTGCCAAGTAGCACGAAACCCGGGTCCAGTGTTTCCTGTTGACTACCTCCAACCACCAGCTGGTCGTCGTTGTCCAACCTGCGTCTAATGTGTTTCACTGATTCTAAACATCTCTAGGTTGTATCTTTTCATTTCTGCAGCAATTTGGAAGAATCTCCCAGTCTCTCATATTGTACGATCATTCCATGTACCTAAATAAATGATTGCTCTGGTTGTCAGAACAGACCATCAGCCTCGTGACTTCCGAAGGGACTCGGCTTTCATCATGTGGCGTCATAACTCTTCTAAATGAAGACCTTCTGACTCCCGGAGCAGAGTTTAAATGTTATAAGCAGAGATGGATAGTGGCTAGCAGTGGAATCCAGGACGCGCGTTTCGTCCTGTTTGGGACTCGTCAGCTGGATGTACCTGCATCTCAGAGTTGATTTTCACTCTGGGACTCGAACTCAGTACCGTTCGCTTCAAACGCCATCGCGTTATCCACAATATCAAGTGAATTAGAGTTTAAATGGTTTGAATAAACTTTTTTTGGTTAGCGTTTTTTTAGCAAGTTATTTTTCTACGGGATGAGGTCGCTTACCCCATGCCCAACCCTCCTCCTTTATCTGGGCTTAGGACTAGGAGTAACCCCGGAGGGACTCCAGGCGGAGTTGTATTCATCTAACAATTATTAATTAAAAATAATTAAGTTATAGATATAGTAAACTCTAAAAGTTTACATCATTTTGAGGGGATTAATAAGGAAAAAGTCTAGACAAGTACTAATTGTCAATTGAATGAAATAACATTAAACTAAGCCAAGATTGTACAACTAGATAATAACAATAGAAACAGAGTTTATGCGACAAATAAGAAGATAAAGAAGAATGAGGTAAGAAGTCAATAAAAATTATAGATTTACCATGATATAAATAGATTGACAACAAACAATATATACATCCTATGCCGATTGCTTCGATATTGCCATAGGTCAAAAAGTTTATAAGCAAAGATGAATAGTGGCTTACAGTGGAATTCAGTTGGACGAGTGATTCATTCTATTTGAGACTTGTCAGCTGGATGCACCCGCATCTTAGATTTGATGTTGGTGAGACTATAATTTATAAACGAGTCAATCAGAAGCGTCTTAGAGATTTCAAAGTCACAGCGCTAACTTCAGTGCTTAGTGACAACGTACGATGGGTTCACAAGGAATTTTGTACAAAACGTGACAATTGAGCGGCTATAACAAATATTACGGCGAGACCATAATTTGTGGACGAATCAATCAGGTATAAGATAATAGATCTCGGATTTTAACACGGAAGCCTCTCATCTATTTGGCTTAATAGATTTCTGGCATTATAGCTGATGTCAGTTCGTGATGAAAATCCCATATATAATTCCTAACTGAGGCACATTATGACAATGATTGCGAACTGGATAATAAAAGTACCAGTAACACTGGTTGCAGCCAAGTACTACAATATATACGGATGTTTGGAGAGTGTACAGACTCCTACATAGGCTTGGTTATATGCATCGTGTCGTTATCCACAAGTAGCATTTGGTATACTCAACAACCGGAGTGCACATAAACGATATTGAAGCTGTGTGGTCGAGGCTGAAATAGTTTATGAGACTTTATCATGGATCCAGAAGCCGACTAGTCTGTAGCCGTATGGTTTCCTCTACTGCATGCATTACAATTTTAGAATCTCTGAGCCTCTTTTTAACCTTGACAAGTGTTTGAACTACGTATAAGAAGTGTATCCATTTTATTTCTTTGGTTTTGTATAATATATCTTTACTCTGAACCGACTGTTCACTGATTGGCTAATATTTCTCAAGGTCACTTATGATTCGTTCAAAGGTCGTCCATAAATTAGAGTCTTGCCTTGATGTTCATCCTGGGACTCGAACGCAGTACCGTTCACTTTAAATGCCGTCGCGTTATCAACTTAGCTACTGAGCCCTCATAGCCATTTGCTTGGGCAAGGGGTGAAGTTTTAAATTTACTTGGTGTTGGTTGTACAATGTATATTTCTTTTTGTCTATTGAAAATTCTGAATGATTTATGAACGTAGATGATGATCTACTAAGTGAATATCAAGCTGTTGGACTGTTCAAAGCAATATCACACTTTTGTAGTGACCTACTTTTATCAAGAGAACGCGATTGCTTTAATGAAAACAATTATTATTATAGCCATACCATATTGCTCTTCCATTATTCTTCATCACTGTTTCGCGGTTCGTGACCCCGTTCGCACGTACTTTCTCATGCCGATTCCGCTTTGTACCTTTTCTTGGCACGATCTCGGTATTCATTCGATACCACGAGATCGCCAACGAATAAATCTAGTTACATTCAATCTTCGCCTTCTGATTTAATTGGCACTTAGTTCTTAGTACCGGTGTTCATAGTCAACTGAGACTCGACACCATGCTACACTCTTAACATTAAATTCATTAGGATGTGCTAGGAAATGTGAATCATTACTCTTGTTTTCCCGTTTATAACAACAGAATTTTCTATCATTATGGCTGTTATCTTTCCGTGAAATTATCAATCAGTTGACCTAAACAAGACACAACTGATCTCCTCTAAGATTTAATATCTAAATTGATCAAATACATTTAAATTTCTATAAAATAACATGAAAATATGAAGATATTTTAAATATTGATTAGCAATTGGAATCAGAAAGTACAATTTCTATTGTTAATATCACATCGGCTGGATATACTTGCATCCGAATATTGATTTTCATATTAAAACTACTACGTCATAATAGTCTCTTCAGACACTAGTGTAGAATTGGGTTACCGACTGATAGATCCTGGGCTCGAATCCCTCGAGAGGAGGTCGTGGATTTGCACTACTGCTGAGAAGTCCCAAAATGGGACGAAATGGACGTCCAGTGTTTCCAGGTTTTCCATCTTGATCTAGCTTCAATTGACTCATGATCTCGACTATTCAAATTACTTACAGATATTGATCAAATAAAACCCTAAATATCAATAAAGGGGAAACGGACATTTACTGAATAATGATAAATGAAGTATTATACCTTATATACAAGCTCAATGTACACACATGAATTGAAGTCCAGGTTATGAGAAACAAAAGATGGGCCAAATGTTATTCCTCATATTTTGTTAAAGTTGAATAACTCTATTAAGAGACCATGTCTAACAGTAGTAGAGTGTCAGCTAGTTTACTTTATCAAGTTGCTGACTTTTCGATCGAAACATATCAGTAAGTAAAAATAAACTTCCATTAATTCATTGATCTGAGATCGATTTCACTGAAATAGATAAATCAAAGAATTCACAGTAACTATGAGTGTAGGGTTATGGAGATTGTTATGATTTTAATTGAGATCATGAATCGATTAATGTTAGACCACCATGTAAAACCTGGAAGTATCGTACGACCGTTTCATCCTAGTGTGGAACTCCTCAACATTGCCTTAAAACGATCCCTCTTACAGGATCCGGACCCAGGAATTTCGTTGTCATTTGCAAACACTTAACCTGTAGATCATTGAACCGAAAACACTAATCAACTTAAATCTTCTCATTAATATTTAAGACTACTATCAGAAGGGGATTTTGTGGAGATCTTAGTAATTTCAATTGTTGAGATCATGAGTCAATTGAAGCTAGACCATCATGGAAAACCTGGAAGCATTGGACGATCATTTCGTCCTATTGTGGAACTTCTCAGTAGTGCGCATCCACGATCCCGCCTCGCAGAATTCGAACCCAAGACCCACTGGTCTCGCGCGCGAGCACTTAACCACGTTATACGTCCATTTCATTCTACTGTGGAACTCGTAAATAGTTCACATCCATAATCCCTCTCACAGGATTCGAACTCAAGACCTTCGGTTTCTCTTATGAATACTTAAACTTTAAACCACCAAACCGATATTCAATGTTAAATAAACAAAAACACTAATCAATATCAATGTCTATTCATAAATACTAATCCATTTATCACATTAAAACAAAATATAATTTCCCACATCATCTTATTAAAATTCTTATTAGGCGCCATATGAAAAAATAAAATAATGAAAATTCATACAGATATATAAAACTGATTAAAACAACAACAACAAAACAAGGTAAAAATGGTATCTACATAGAAACTATTTATGTAATTGATTCATTTTTTTTCTTTTTGTCATTTTAATTTTGATTATCTAACTTTCAATTAATGATTCCAACTAAAATAATTCATAATTTCACTTATCATAGTTACTATTAGTAACAAGAATAATAAAAATAATAATCATAAACCATTGAATAAAGCATCATTTCAAATAATGAAATTTTGTCATATTCATTTAAAGGAGATAAATAATAAAAATTTTAAAAAAAAAGTTAGGTAAAACATTTATTTTATTTCATTGCTCTCCACTCTGTACCGGCCCCCCTCTCTTTCTACACATTCATAATAAGAATTTTTTAAATGTTACTCACCACTCTCCGTCCCCCCCTCTCTCTCTCTCTCTACACTTTCATGATAAGAATTTTTTAAATGTTACTCACCGCTCTCTGCTCTCCACTCCGCGCCGCCCCCCCTCTCTCTCTACACATTCATAATAATAATAATAATTTTTTTAATGAAACTCTCTGCTCTCCACTCTCCACCGCTCCTCCCCCCTCTTTCTATATACCGTCATAGTAATAATAATAATTTTTTTAATGTAACATTTTATTATTAAATTCTTTACTTTTTGGTTAATGTACCATATTCAATTAGTTAGTGACAAATTAAATTTAGTAAGTTTCTTTATTTCTTTTTTTTTTGTTGTTGTTGTTCCATGTTTCTAATTTTGTATTAGAAAGTGTGTTTTTGGGTGAAGATTTTAGTCATTTTAATAGATGGAATCATTAATCGATTGAAGTTAGAGCATCATAGAAAATCTTGATGCACTGGATGACTATTTCATTTATTATGAGATGACTCCTCAGCAATAAGCATACATGATTTCGCCTCACGAGATTGCCAGACTAGGACCTATTGGTCTCACATACGAGTACTTAACCTCAAGGCTACTGAGCTGGCCGACATCTAACGGTGTTAATGTCTATTTTCAACTAGTCCACAAAATTGAGCGACACATCCACCATGTATTCAGTGAGTTACTATCTCACGAGAGACCCAGTTGAACTCCACTGGTCACTGCTTCTCACCAGGACTGCAGGAAATACCTCTTGAACCCAGTCACTAGTGATCATATTTTAATTACTAGTTGAACCACGAGTCGATTGAAGTTAGTCCACCTTGGAAAACCTGGGAGCATTGGCCTGCTGACCATTCCGTCTTATTGTGAGATTCTCCAGCAATGAGTATATACGATCCCATCACGCAAGATTGGGACCCAGGGCCTTCGGTCTCGCTCACGAAAACCCAATCTCTACACCATTGAGCTGACATCCAACAGGTGTTAATATCTAACCTCAACCAATCCACGAAATTATGCGACTATAATTCCGTTATACTAAGGAAGATACCTATCTCTACCTAGCACGGATTAGCTCCATTGGTTACGATTTCTCACTACAAGTCTGAGAATCTTCTCACAAAGCTAGTCACTAATGAACATATGGTAAATATCAGTATATGGTTGTGGAGATTATTACGTTTTTGATTGAGATCGTGAACCGATTGATGTTAGATCACCATTGAAAACCTAAGGGGCACTACACGGCCGAGTATTAATTATAGTGATATAAATCTTAATCAATAGTTCAACAAAGAAAATACATCAAATCTGAATAAATTAACATCTTCGTAAAACCCTACACTAATAATATCCTTACTAGTGATTGGATTCAAGATATAATTTTTGGAAGTCATGCAAGAAGCCGTAACTAGTAGAGTTCAACTTTATTAGGCTTGAGATATTTATCCACCAGTGATGATCGTTTAGTATTGTGATTTAATTTGGTTGTAGGCATTCAAATCCTAAACTTATCTTCTATTTCACTAGAGATCATTGATAATCTAGAAACTAATGAGTAAAAGTTCCTATAAACTGTCTTTAGAGTTGTACCGTGGCGTCGAATCGTGGTTCATTTTGATCACCACTACACTGAAACGACATTCCAGTTACTGCGTTAAATCCCTTCATAGGTCAAAAATTAGAAGACGGTTGACGATTGTAATACGATATATTTGTTGAAAATCTCGTGGTATCGAAAGAATACCGAGATCGCGCCAATGAGTACAAGTGGAACTACTGAGTGTAACCGAGAGCGCACAAGGTCACAGTCAACTGAAGAATGTATGTTTTTAGTAAAGTTGAGCAAACAAGTACAATAAAACTATCGCTGGTACAATTGACTATAATATCAATCGCGTTCTCTTAATAAAAGTAGGTCACTGTATATCCTCATTAATTTATTATGTATTGACTATCTAATTGTTTATTGGTAATTATGTTTTAAAACTTGATACATCAAGTTTTGGAAACCCATTGATAAACACAATGTCAAAGGTCAATTATTTCGGTGTTATCTTTTCCTCTGATCTCTCTTGATATTCTCATGTTTTATTGTTATCGAAGAAAGTTTCCCATCAGACTTATTACCTAAAGATGGGTTATGCTTTTGGAATTACTCGTCATTTACTCTTACAACTTGTCAATTCTTGCATATTACCTATTATTCTTTACTGTTTTCAACTATTCTTTCCCGGGCGTTTGAGAAAAGACTTCACCGTATTACGAAGAGTTCTGAAGGCTATTAGTAAGGTGGGTGATGAATTTTATGAGGTCATTACTAATGTGATTATGAATAGATATCTAATGTCTTTCAAACTCCTGACAGGTGTTATCTAATCAGATACTAAACATCTCCTTCATTCATATCTTTTCCCTTGCATATCTTCTAGTAGAACAAGATGTCAATACTTTAAAATCCATGCACTGAATCTAAAACATTACTATAATATCCACAAAACTCCTTCTGATATTTATTAACATATGATCACTAGTGATTGGCTTCAAGAGGTAATTCCTGGAGTTCTGGTGAGGAGTTCAACTGGGTCTGTTGCGAGATAATAACTCACTGAAGACAATGGTGGATCTGTTGCTCAATTTTGTAGATTGATTGAGGTTATACACTGATACCCTTAGATGTCTGCCAGCTCAGCAATCTGAAGGTTAAGCGTTTACGCGCGAAACCAATAGGTCCTAGGTTCGAATCTCACAAGGCGGGATCGCGGATACGCACTGCTCAGTATTTGCGTACTGTTTCCAGGTTTTCTATAGTGGTCTATGTTTAACTGACTCATGGTCTCAACCATTGAAATTACTATAATACCCACAAAACCCTTTCTGATATAAATAAAATTGTTACATAACTGTAAGTGGTCTAATGTATTAGTTTACATTTAAACATTCTTCACTTCATAATTGTAGACATTCATTCTTTACAATTGTGTTACTAATCACTTATTATTTCTTATCAAGATTTCTCATGAGTTTTTCTACTTCAATAAATCAATATTTGAAAACGATATGGTAAGAAAGAGTTCATTTGAATAGTTTAATAGTAAAGATAATGAGATAGTGGTTGAAGATAGTCAATAAGAAACCTTGAATCTAGATTTCATGTTATTTGGAACTTATCAGCAAGGCGTACTTGTAATCTTGAGGGAACCGGTACTCCCTGATGGATTCGATTTCGTGTCACTCAGCTTCACAGTTAGGGATGTTACCACTGGAATACCGAGATGCAACTAAACTTCTGTAAGAATAAGATGTATTTACAATTGATTGATCACTGGTCGGTGATCAGTCTCATGTATGTCAAGTCCTTCTTAATAAATATCAAGTCCTATTGACCAAGTTGCAATATGGCCACTAGTCTAGATGACTTCACATTGCGTGCACTATGTTGAGATGTAATATGGTGATTGGAGGTAATCAACAGGTAGTCAACACTTAATACTCAATAAAACTTTTGCATAGAACGTAAACTTTGATTTTAATGAATAATTAAATTTGAGCATTTTCAATCAAACTCGGTCCTCGACAATGCTTTCCTGTTCTTTCCACTTGCTATTCATCCTTTTCATGTATGCTTCCAATTCTTGATGCGATGTGTTCTTTGCACTTCCTATTTCTCGTTTCCATTCAGGATTCCAAGTAAGAACTTACCTCGTGATCCTGTTTAATGATTTCCTCAACGTGTTCCCTATCCACTTCCCACATCTTTTCCTAATATTCTCTTCAGCTAGAAGGTGGTTTGTTCTCATTCATAGTAAACTTTTCTTGATCATATCCGGTTAACAGATATTGAATATCTTATGTATGCAAATGTTTAAAAATACTAGTATCATGTTGATCATGGTTTATAGTAGTTCTACACTTTTCAGCTCCATAAAATAGCACACACTAACTTGATGTTCGTACTGAAGATTATAACTTTGATATTGGCTTGCATACAGTTGTTTTGAGTTCCATGTATTCTTCAACTATTCGAATGCTGTTCTTACTTTGTCAGTCCTCACTTTTACATTTGCATAAGATCCTTCTTGTTCATCAATAGAAAGTGAACTACCTAGTAGTAAATAGCTAAGAAGATCAAATTAAAGAGAATAAAACAGAATAGAAAACAGAATCAAATCGTAAACTGGAAGAACGAATGATTGGAATTTGTATATAAAGTATTCAATTTATGATTCTGGTTAGGACCCGAGGAACATAACGAATGATAACTTTGGGATCCTTTTATGGATCAATATTAAACGTATATTTCTATCGTATAATTATTAGGTAACTAAACTATGCATATTCATATTCCTCCAATTATAAGCCTTATTTTGACCCATAAACTATTTTATATACGTTTTACCATTCATGAGTTATACCCAGTATATTAATTACTACCTCCCTCATTCACAGCCACATTTGGCTAATTCTTGTACAAATGTTGTTTCATATTTTATTGGTACGTTGTGGTCTGTTTGATTGGTATATAAATTCAGTATGTTTGAAATATAATGATTCATATCTCAAAGGCTGAGACTGGTGTTCTGGACTTGACTGGTTGAGCTTGGCTGAAAGCAGGGTCAATCAAGACTCTAAACTGCTCATACGGATTTAACGTGTCACTTCTCTCTAATCAGCGATCATGTGTTATAATAGATTCTTATAGTATATCAAGATATTCCATTATTTCTACTTCAATCTTTATTCATAACACAATGATAACTTCATAAATGATGTTAGAGATATTCAGCATTATATCCTTATACACAATCTTTCTTTTATGCACATTACTATCATTAAAGTAACTACTTCTATGAATTCGATGTTCATGTTATGGTGTTACTAAGGTATGACAACTTGAATCGATGTATATATATGTACCTGATTCTACATTATAGCTAACTGACTATCTGTCTGACTGACTGACTAACTGGTTGAATAACTGAATGAATTCTTTTTAAACAATAAGAATAAACTATAAAATACATGCGTAATTTCTTTTTGTCATAGTTACAATTATATCAATAATCCTCATTATATTATGTAGAAATGTAACAAAATACAAAGAAAAGTGTTATATAATAAACTTGATCTATTACGTAATATTGATCGATTTTAAAAAGAATTGAAGCATAAAGTACAATGTGATATATACTATTTATTATTAAAGTAATAGAATTTGAATTTACTTGTAATGACATCGGTAAAACGCAATGAATTTCTATAAATTTGTATCAGAAGAGGTTTTGTGAAAATTGAAGCAATTTCAACAGTTAAGATCATGAGTCAATGGAATCTAGACCATCATGGAAAACCTGGAAGCATTGGACGGTGGTCTGGCTTCAATTGACTCATGATCTCAACTGTTGAGATGAATACAATCTTCACAAAACCCCTTCTGATACTACTAAACACATGCTCACTAGTGACTGGCTTCAAGATGTATTTCCTGCAGTCCTAATGAGAAGCAGCGACCAGTGGAGTTCAAATGAGTCAGTTGTGAGGTAGTAACTCACTGATGAGAATGGTGGATGTGTCGCTCAATTTCGTGGATTAGTTGAAATTAGACATTAACACCGTTGGATGCCGGCCGGATCAGTGGTCTAGTTGGTTAAGGGCTCGGCGAGAGAACGATAGGTCCTGGGTCGAGGATGTGCATTACTGAGGAGTCCCACAGTAGAACGAAACGACCGTCCAATACTTCCAGGTTTTCCATAGTGGTCTAGCTTCAACTGACTCATAATCTCAACTGTTGGAATTTCTAGACATTTATTTAAGTAGAATAATAAGTAATTTTCAAATATCAATATCATGTTGATTATTAACAAGGCATCTAATTTTCATAGAATTTCTTATTTCAATGGTTGAGATTATGAGTCATATGAAGGTAGACTACCATGAGAAATCTAGAAACACTGGATGACTGACCGTTTTGTCTTGTTGCGAAACTCCTCACTGACTGTTCCGTCCTATTGTGCGCATCCATGATCACACCTCGTGACTTGATTGAAGTTATAAACATAAAACGGTGGATATAAGCTCGTTGGTTTGAAGTCCGAGCTCCCATTACGAGACCTAGAATTTCTAGATCTCATTTTTGGTGGCGTTATGAAAGTGTTGTGCTCAGTGGTCTATTGGCTATGCACTCGTGCGTACGACACTAACAGGTCCTGAGTTCGAATCTCACGACGGTGAAATCATAGATGCATACTGTCAAGGAGAAGTCTCACAGTATGACTAAACGGAAGCCTCGTGCTTCCTGGTTTTCCATGGTGATCTAACTTCAATTGACTTATTACATCAATCATCGTAATAGTTTAATATTATAATCATTTCTTCTCTAATTGTCTGTTCAACATTCATTAATACTCATAGTCACATTCATATCAATCAATTGATTTATTGTTTATAAATTAATTGAAAAGGAAAAGTGTAACGATTTATTAAACTAAAACGAATGAGGAGAAGGAGGAGGAGGAGGAGAAGGAGGGAGCAAAGGGAACGGTCATAATAAATCATAATTTGATCATAGAAAAATTAAATCAAGCGCTAAATAAAAAAATTGATCAACCAAACAAAATTGTTATAATAAAAAAAACAGGAAATGAAATAGATTCAATATTAAATTAGACGAGTCAATAGTTTAATATGGTTAAAATACCCTTTATTTTTAATTGTACTTTATAAAGAGATTTGACTTAGTTAAGAATTAGGTTACATACTTAGGCCTGTTACTGTCAATGGAATGTAGATCATTGACTAGCGACTTCTAAACCACTTTGTCTTGGCCATTCCATTCCAATTCTATCCAATTTTTGTTCATTTTTCTAATGTCTGTCTCCATTTCTAGGCATAATGTGTTCTTTGACCTTTCTTTTTTCCTTTGATCTTGAGGATTGCAAATGAGAGCTTACAGTGCGACGCAGTTGGATGCTTTCCTTAATGTGTATCCTATCCACTTCCAGCGCTTCTTCCTGATTTCCTCCTCCACCGGGATCTTGTTTGTTCTCTCCTATAATAGGTTGTTTCAGTTAGTGTCTGACCAACGGATACAAAGTATTTTGCATAGACAACTTTTAATAAACATTTATATATTCTGGCTGATGGATTTCGTAGTTCTCCAGGTTTCCGCCCCATACTGGATATATTTCGAATTAATAATTAACATGGATAAGTATTCGTGACTATTATATACACTCAAATATATAGGTATTTAGGTAAGATTATAATTTATGGACGGACTAATCAGGTATAAGATAACAGATCTCGAATTTGGCTAAATAGAGTACTGGCATTATAGCTGATGTCAGTTCATGGTGAAAACCGTTAAATCTAATTCCTAATCCTTAAACATCAACCGTAAATCATAATTCGAATTCCTCATACTAATTTATAACATTCATTTGGTCTTAGTTACTAGGTGAACACTCTCAAGGTCACTTCAGAGTCGCTTAAAGATCGTCCATAAATTATAATCTCACTGTTATTTATATGAATTCTTATCTAAATTAAATAACCATTTCTATTCATTCATTCTTTATTGAAATCAATGTCTGTTCCGTTGTTGTTTTTTATTTCATATATATGTATATATATCACCTACCGACTACCACCATCATCCTCTCCCTCCTTATTTCCACACATTGTTCTCTCGGTCAAAAACCGCCTAGTCTTATATGAAAGGCGGTTTCATACTCTTAGTTGTTATGGTTTCATTATATTCTTTTTCGCTTTTAAGAAGAAACCCTTTTCTTCCCCTCCCCCCCCCTCATCCAAATATTCATAACCATAGTCATAAATCATAAGATTAAAACAAGCAAATTACAATCCAGTGTACAATTTGAAATGTACTTTAACTTGTCCTAAAAAAGAATAATAATAATAATTGTTAGACAAATAAAAATTGGTGTTATAAAAATCTTCCTGTTTACAATACCATTATTACAACTATTATAGATATAAAGATATATACACACTTATATCGTGGTGTGTGCTACTTATATCGACATAAGTAGTATGTGACGCTAGTCATGAACGGAATGTCTGACAGCTGAGAGACAAGAGGATCGAACAGTAAAGAATGGAAACAGAATGCAGTTTGTATGAAACTACAAGAACAATGAAGTGTGGGCCATTTTGAGACCACTGATGATCATTTTGCAAATATAAGTAGCACACATCACACTTGATATAGCTGATCACATTTAACCAGAAGGTAATTTGTGCACTAGGGGGAGTTTGAAGAGTAAAATGAGTGAAGAGAGCTAAAAATAAAACGTGGACCAACGATCCAGCAAGTGTGTATAAAATACAGTTATATTTAATAAAGAAAGGAATACACAGCCATCAGTAGTAACATAAGACTCAGATTAAGACAATCTATTAATAGAAACTAAAAGTGGCGAGAGTTGAATTTATGAACGAACCAATCAGGTATAAAATAACAGATCTTGGATTTTGGCGCGAAATTCACTCATCCATTTGGATAAATAGAGTTTTGGTATTATGGCTAATGTCACCGTTCGTGATGAAAACCTGAAATCTGATTCCTAATCCTGAACCATCAGATGTCAATCATAATTCTAATCCCTCATGCAATGTTTCATAACCCTCAATTAGTCCTAGTTATTAGGTGGGTAGTCTCAAGGTCAGTTTAGCGTTTCTCAAAGGTCGTCCATAAATTATAGTCTCACCGAAAACTTTTATCAATGAATGAAGAAAAAAAAGAACAAAAAAATGAAAACAAACGATCTTCTTTTCATTTTTGGGTTATTTGTAGCAATAGTTAATTCAACAGTAGGTTTCAATATAAACAAAAAAGAATGTAAGATCCACAAATAGAACAAAGAGAGCTCCAATCTAATCACACTTGATGGAGAGGTTCTGACAGAAGTGAAAACCTTCACATACCTAGAAAGCATTATTGATGAACATGGAAGATCTGATTCAGACGTAAAAGCAAAGTAAGGACAGTATTCCTATTAATGGAATAACATATGGAACTCAGAACAACTATCAATCAACATCAAAGTCTTAATCTTTAATACGAACATCAAGTCATTGAGTTCTATTGTATGCAGATGAAACTTCGAGAACTACCACAACCATCATCTAGAAGGTACAAGTATTCATAAACAATTGTTTACTCAAGAAACTCAAAGTCTGTTGACGGGATACCATTAACAACAACCTACTGTGGACGAGTGTTATAACTTGTCGTTTGAATTCCTATTGTCTTGGCTCTTTTAATGCTACTTTTTGTATTTGGTCGTCACTGATTGTCACAGATACTCTGAACGAGGGACCTCTGCAATTCCCACGACGCGAAAGTAAGAACACAAATATTGGTATGAGTAATGACTTATTAACCCCAAAACACGTCGACGACGACGACTCTAGTAGAAAATACACTCATTTATATATTGATTGTACACCCGTTCTGATTAATAATTAGGATGAAATCACATATTGAGCATAGTTCATGTCAACGGAATACAAGAATATCGCATATTATACAAGATAATATGAGAAAAGAAAACAAATACTCCATTGAGTATTCATTACATTGAATCAAAATGGAAGTGATCGTGAACAAAACTCATAATGAGTAAATCAAATCGAAAATTGACTTTTATTTCCCATCATATCAAAAAGAACAAACTAACTTTCAGTTGAAGAGGAAATGAGGAAAAGACGTTGAATGTAGATAGAACATACATTACGGAAATCACCAAACTGTATCATGAAGTAAGAGATAACTTGGTATGCTCATTAAAAACGGAAAATAGGAAGGCCAAATAATACACTGCGTCGAGAATTGTAAAAATACATGAAAAGGATGAATAACAACTGGAACGTATTGTTGAGGACAGAGTTTAATGAAGAAGGCCAGTGTGTGACCTATACCCCTCCATGAGGTGTAACAGTCGTAATTAAGTAAGTAAGTAACATAGGCTAATTACAACAGTTAGTCAAAACATTTAAGTTGATGACTAACCTTTTAAACAATTTGAATATACAACTTTTTCAGATGAATCATAGTTAATTTCCCGCTAATTTTGATTTTGATTTTTCAAGGTGATTGAAACATTTTCACATTTAAATTTAGTCATGGAATATGTAGCTGGTGGAGATTTAAATCGTAGAATTGTTAAATATGGTAAATTAAGTGAACCAGAAGGTAGAATTGTTTTTGCACAATTAATTGCTGCAGTTAATCATTTAGTAAGTTCAACTTTATATATATATATATATATATATATATATATATATATATATATATATATATATATTTTGTAATGTGTATTATGATCTCTTTCAAGGATGAACAAGGAAGGAGCATAGGCCTCCAACCAACATTCTCCAATCCACTCTGTTGTACGCCCTCCTTTCTAGTTCTATCCAATTCCTGTTCATTCTTTTCATGTTTTTTGGTCTTAATCTAATGTGTATCAGTTGGTTATCTGCATTGAAATTTTGGTTGCTCTAAGGGCAATCTACTTCTATAGGCCACTTCTATATCTGTTCTATCTTTCTAACATCGGTGAATTCTTGACATTGTGAGATCGTTATCCTTTAGTGTTGATGGGTGTTTCACTCTCGATATGGCTGAACTCCATTAAAGTTAGTTTCTTTTAAAAATTACTAATATACCTTACTGAAATGTATCATGTTCGTGGGAAAATCATGAACTGTGTTTATTTTCACGAATTGAATGTTTTGGCTTGTGTATCTTATGAAAGACTACCTTCTTGGTAATCTTTACTTATTTACTTACTTACGCCTGTTACTTCTAATAAAGCATAGGCCGCCGACCAGCATTCTCCAACCCACTCTGTCCTAGACTTTCTTTTCTAGTTCCATCCAATTTTTGTTCATTTTCTTCATGTGTATCTCCATTTCCCGGTGTAATGTGTGTTCTGGTTTTCCTCTTCTCTTTTTACCTTGAAGATTCCAAGTGATGAAGGCTTGCCTTGTGATACAGTTGGGTACTTTCCTCATTATGTATCGTACCCACTTCCAGCAATATTTTTCTGATTTCTTCATCCGCTGGGATCTGGTTTGTTATTGACATAATCATAATTGCTGTATCTTAAATCTACAAATTGGATAGTATTCAATCCTTTACATAAATTAGTTCTAAATTAAGCTGATTGGATAAAGTCTTCAGAAAACCTTGATGGATCGAGGGTACGTACTAGTTGCAAAGAGTAACAAACATTTTTGAGGGAAAGTATTTACCTTATGATCTTACAGAATTTAAGACACTGTTTGAATAGCTTAGTGATAACTTCCCTAACTTTAACATTAGGCAATACATGTTCAAGTCAAACAAACATGATCAGTTCCTATAATACTAAACATAACTCATTCTGAAAAGTTCCACGTAGAATAAAACCAAAGCTCTTTACCATTAGACTACAGTCTTGTATTTTAACATGACAGTACTTCTGATTTTCAGTCAATCAAAGTATTGAACACATCACAAGTCAATGAATAGAACTAAATCATTATTAGAGACTAGACAGCCACGATATTGATTATTATTTGATATTTAATCGGTGTAACTCGGGACAGTGTAATAATTCACTGATTACATGATGAAATCCTTTTGTATTTACTTTGGACGGTTAACTGATTCCCGTACTAATATACACACTTTCTAGATGTGATTTCAACCTCATACTTAAGTGAGGATACTAAAAAATTGAAAAGGAAGATATATTTGTACACCAAATCCGAAATGTAAATGGATTCATTAGGATGTATATTCCACGAAAAATTGAACATCTATAGAACTAGAGTTCATCTATAAAAAGTAACTTATTATTCAGTTTTTTCATGGCATGTTTAGACAAACATGTGATACCAGCTGGAAAATCTAGACTTCACAGATGATCTGACTCTTCTATTGCACATGCAACAACAAATGCAGCAGAGGAAGATCAGTGTAGCAGCAGCCTCATCAGCAGTAGGTCTCAATATACACAAAGGGAAAAGCAAGATCCTCCGATACAAAACAGCATGCACCAATCCAATCACAATTGACGGAAAAGATTTGGAAGATGTAAAAACCTTTACATTATCTGGGCAGCATTATTGATGAACAAGTTGGATCTGATGCAGATGTGAAGGCGTGGAGCAAGAGCAGCATATTTACAATTGAAGAACATCTGGAACTCAAAACAACTGTCAACCAACAAGGTCAGAATTTTCGATATAAACGTCAAAACAGTTCTACTACGAAAGTCATCATCCAAAAGATACAAGTGTTTATTAACAGTTGTCTACGCAAAACACTTCGTATCCGTTGACCAGACACTATCTGAAACAAGCTATTATGGGAGAAAACAAACGAGTTTCCAGCGGAGAAAAAAATCAGGAAGAAGTGTTACAAGTGGATAGAACACCTGTTGAGGAAAGCACCTAACTGCCTCACAAGGCAAGCCCTCATCACTTGGAATCCTCAGGGTCAAGGGAGAAGAGGAAGACTAAATAACACATTACGCCGAAAAATGGAGACAGACATAAGGAGAATGAACAACAATCGGATAGAATTAGTAACGAAGGCCCAGGGCATAATGGGTTGGAGAATGATGATCAGCGGTCTATGCTCCATTGGGAGTAACAGACATAAGTAAGTAAGTATCAGTGAGTCCATGGATTTTCTGAATAACTGATTTATAAAGCTAAATAAAGAGAGCAAATAATCCAAGTTAAAACAAAAAGACAGAAAATATGTTATAATTATTGAACTACTTGTTAGTAGTATAACTTGGTAAACACAAATGTTACGCCGAGAAAATATGAAAAGTTCATAAAAACCAAGCAATAAAAATTTATATGATATTTGCAAGATGTGCATCAATAGAGAACTGTTATAATATAAATCTCAACGCTGTTTTAAATCTAATAAATTCTATCAGCGAATAGCGAAGATCACAAAACTATACGCATATCAAGTGAATTTGAAGCCTGAGGCGAATAAGTATATACGAGCGATTACATAGGTAAATTTATAGTCAAAGTGCATAAAGGCGCAGCAAGGCAAAGCAAAGACTAACAATATGATTTGAGTCCATACATACATGATGAGGAAGATGAATCATCGAGTGACATTTAAGGAATTAACAGTTTAATTAGAGTCTGTCATGTGATCCGGTGATCATAACGATACAACGAAATATGCGAATTGTTACTATTCAAATAACATTGTCTGTTAAGTAAGTTAACAAGAAGTGCTTAACCATAATCAAAATTAGTTGCAGGATATTTTCAATAAGGACACAGTACAGGAAGAAATAATTAGTTCGTAGAAAGAGAGGCATAAAGTAATTTCAATCTCATAGTTTAAGGGAAGACAAAGTGTGTATACACGTACGCCATCATGATCGATTCTAAGCCATATCACACAGAATCTCCAACAATTAGTTACAATAATCACGCCCACCTAAACCAAGTAGTCTGCATCTACCAACATGGATAAGACTAGAAGTTAGTGACTTCAAACACTGATACCATGTTTTAGTTTAGCCGTCCCTCACTTTATTACAACCATCCTCAACACTATTTAGCATTGAGCGTCGTCGTAATCGGTGTTCAGGAATACGTAACACGTGGCCCAATCATCTCAGTGAAGATTTACAACCTCATCAATTGATTTATCATCATTCCCTAATACTCTGTGTATAATTTTACTGTTACTTACTCGTTGATACCAGAAGATGCGAGCAATATCTAAGATGTCTGTGACCAAATACTAGTAACTTACGAGTATCTTCTCCTCTTAATGGTCACGTGTGGCAGCTATAAAGTAGAACTGAACGAACTTCCGCACAGTATACTCGTTCCTTAATTGATAGACAGATATCTAGCCTTCGCCATAGTTGACGTAAACTGGTAAAAGCCAATTGAGTTTTCTGAATCCGTGCAGAGATTTCGTCAGACACCAACTCATTAAGACTGATCAGATTTCCAAGATAAATGAAGTTGTCGACGCGTTCGACCTTGATATTGATTGATTGTTGTTGCTGTTATCCTTTATGAGTTCTTCGTACATTTAATTTGATTTTTATTCTTTTTATCGATCTTATAATTATTACATAATATCAGAAGGGTTTGAATGGATTTTATAGTCATTTAAATAGTTGAATTCATGAATCAATTAAAGTTAAACTACCATGGAAAATCTGAAAGCATTGGATGGCCGTTTCGTCTTTATTGTAGGACTCCTCCATAGTGCTCCTTCACAATCTCACCTCGCGGGATTCGAACCCACAACCTTATAATTGTGACATAATATCCAATTTCTTTTCTCTATTTTTTCTTTCTTTCTATCCTTTTTTAAAATAGCATGAACGTAATATTATTCATAGAGATATTAAAGCGGAGAATATCTTATTTACATATGATATTAAACATACTACTACTACGGAAACATTCAGTAAAACAAAAAAATGTAAAAAAGAATTCAAACAAAAAAATCATCAAACTATGAATGATGAAAATAAACCAATTGGAAAAATGCAAAAATTATTACATCAGCAGCAGTGGCATCAAAATCATCAGCTTCAGCAGCAGCATCCTAATCGATTACAATCATTACATAAATCTGATAATAATGTGACATCATCCAAATTAAAAATGAAACAAGAATATTCTAAGAGTAATCCATTGCATAATATGAATTCGACTAATAATGGAAAGAAATTAGTTAAACAGAAATTACATCAATTCAATTCAATGGAAGGTGATGATGATGATGAAGTTGAAGGAAGCTTAAATGGTAATTTATTGAATGTCAGAAGGGGGTTTTGTGGATATTATAGTAATTTTAATAGTTGATATTATGAGTCAATTGAAGGTAGATCACTATGGAAAACCTTTTGGAAATACTTAACAGCCTTTTCGTCCTATTGTGGGACTCCGCAACAGTGCGCGAGACTCGAACCAAGGACCTGTCGGTCTCACGTGCGAACGCTTAACCACTAGGCTATTGAGCCGTCATCTAATGGTGTTGATGTCTAACTTCAAGTAATCCATGAAATTGAATGACACATCTACCATTGATTTCAGTGAGTTACTATCTCACAACAGACCCAGTTGAACTGGTCACTGCTTCTCACTAGAACTCCAGGAATTATCTCTTGGAGACCTTCATTAGTGAGCATATGCTGATTAATATCAGAAGGGGTTTTGTGGATATTATAGTAATTTATTTTTTATTTTCATTTCATATTGTTTACTTAAATCTTCTCATTGCATTAGCAAGTAGTTATCAAGACTCAGTAGCTAAGTAGATGATGTGATAGCGTTTAAAGCGAACGGTAAAGAGTTCGAGTCCCAAAATGAACATGAACTCTGAGATGTAGGTACATCCAGCTGACGCTTGTCCTGGATTCCACTGTTAGCTACTATCTATATTTTCTTATAAAGTTTGTGAATCAGGACAACAGTGAGACAATACACATAGTGTGCACATATGTCAATAAGAGACAGATCGATTACAGTTCTAAACATTCATGGGAAGATTTAAGTAAACAACAATACTAAGTGAATTTAAACTTTGAATTTTAATAATTGAAATTATAAGTCGATCTAAGCTAAACTACCAATAAAAACCTAAAAGTACTGAATGACTGTTTCGTCCCAGAATAAGACTTCTCAACAGTGTACATTCACAATCCCGCAGTTTGAACTTGAACAAAGGTTCTTCCGTTTCACATACTTTAAATTAGAATAAAACATATCAGCAAATAATATTGTTTTCAACTAGATCTTCATCATGTTTTATTCTAATATTATGCATACATGAAATTATTAAATCAATTGAGGTAGTTTATGAATTAGTGATAACAATGGAATAGATTACATAACTAATATGATTTTGAGATGGTGAAGAAGATTTGTAGCTCAGGTGGATCATTTTGACAGAGTTTTGTTCTCTGGGCTGGATGGTTTGGTCGTAGAGCTTTCATTGTTCTTCTGAACGACATCATCAACACAAACTTTAGATAGAAGTGAAGTTTGTACTGATGATGTCACTCAGGAGAATGACGAAAGCTCCACAACTAAACTATCCAGCTCAGAGAACAAAACTTCATCGAAATCATCTATCTGAGCTAAAAATCTTCGCCATCATCTCAGAACAATGCAATATTTGTGTTGATCGGAATCCATTTCAACCAGTACCATTAGTTCCCATCTAGATTAAAAGCTAGATCTAAGGTTGCCTATTGAATATCACTAACCACCCGCCAACTCTTAGCCTACTTCATTTACTTTGTTTGTTTGTTTTTATATTAAATTGATAGATTTATGCCCAGATCATTATCGTGTGAAATTAGTTGATTTTGGTTTTAGTAAATTAATTAAAGAAACAAATCAACAATTAACAACATTTTGTGGTTCACCTGCTTATGCTGCACCAGAATTATTTGAATCAAAATCGTATGTAACATTTTGTTTTTTATTTATTCTTACAATTATGTAATAAGACATAATGATATAATACGTAACTTACTTATGCCCGTTACTCCTCGTGGAGGAGCACACCAGGACTCTCTATCCAACTCTGTTATGGACAATCCTTTCCAGCTCTTTCCAGTTGTTATCCATCATCTTTATATCTGCTTCTATTTCCCGACTTAATGTGTTCATTGGCCTTCCTCTTTACCGCTTCCCTTCAGGATTTCAAGTTAGGGCTTGCCTCGTGATTCAGTTTGGTGATTTCCGTAATGTATGTCCTATCCATTTTCATCGTCTTTTCCTAATTTCCCCCTCAGCCTGTAGCTCTTCTAGAGTTACTGTTGGTCCCAAGCCCGGGTAAAGGAGGAGGGTTGGGCTTGCAGTTAGCGACCCCATCCCGTAGAATACTAACTGTCTAAAAAAACGCTAACCAGCATGTAATATGTAAAGTTGATTCAAAACGGTCAATAGTAATATAAGTTATATGTTCCATACTGTATGTGCCAATATATATTATTAGATAAATGAATTTGTAAAGCATATTTCAATCACCAATCGAATCACACATGATGGAGAAGCTTTGAAAGAAGTAAACACCTTTACATATCTGGGCAGTATCGTTGATGAACACGATAAATCTGATATAGATGTGAAGGCGTGGATCAGTAAAGCAGAAGCAACATATCTACGACTGAAGAACATCTGGAACTCAAAACAACTCTCTGTCAACCAACACAAAACTCAGAATTTTCAATACAAATGTCAACACAGTTCTATTGTATGGGGTGAAAACTTGGACAACTACGAAGGCCATCATCCAGAAAGTACAAGTATTTATTAACAATTGTCTATACAAAATACTCCGGATCCTTTGGCCAGACTCTATCAACAACAACCTACTATGGAAGAGAACAAACCAGTTTCCAGCGGAGGAAGAAATCGGGGAGAAGTGTTGGAAGTGGATCTGGTACACATTGAGGAAAGCATCCAACTGCGTCACAAGGCAAGCCCTCATCACTTGGGATCCTCAAGGTCAAAGAACACGTTACGCCGAGAAATGAAGACAGACATAAGGAGAATGAAAAAGAATTGGATAGAACTAGAAAGAAGGGCGTAGGACAGAGTGGATTGAAGAATGCTAGTCGGCAGCCAATGTTCCATTGGGAGTAACACGTAAGTAAGTAAGTAAGTAACTAGTCAATAGAAACGTTAGACGTGATGCAGATATACATCATCACAAGGTGTCATACCATGTCACTACAAAAACAAATCGACTTAGCAATACAAATACCAGAGTAGTAGAAGTGGTAATAGTAGAAAAGGTTATGCAAAATGTCAATCGAATAAAAGTATCATCACAACAGTTGTGTATATTCAATTGTCAAGACTTGTAACTGATTGTTTTGTAACCCGGTATCTGACTCCAACTAGAACCTATGAATGATTGTTGTCAAAATATACATCCTTGTTATCCTCGTATAATACAGTTAGCTACAGGTGGAGTTGATGTAAGCATTATATATTTATGTGCAGTTTTTCGTGTCTTCCAACCACTGATTGACTTTCCATATGATGATGAAATGAATGTATACCCAATCATTGTGAATATTTTAATTGAGATAAGGTCATTTCTTATAATTATGATGTACAATATAGATTTCCTAACATTAATTTACGTATGTATTTGACCGACTACGTAAAGTTCAGTCAGTCAGTCAGTTACAATGTAGGACCAGGTACATATATGCATCGGTCTAAGTTGCCATAACTCATTAACACCGAATACATAGAAGTAGTTAATTCAGTGGCGGTAATATATAAAAGAAAGATTGCATATGAAGATATAGTATATTAAAGAGGAATTAGTTCGTAGAAATAAATAAATAAAACAATTTTAATCTCATAGTTTAAGGGAAGACAAAGTGTGTATACACGTACGCCATCATGGTCGATTCTGAGTCATATCACACAGAGTTTCCAACAATTAGTTACGATAATCACGCCCACCTAAACCAAGTAGTCTGCATCTACCAACATGGATAATACTAGAAGTTAGTGACTTCAAATACTAATACCATGTTTTTGTTTAGCCGTCCCTCACTTTCTTACAACCATCCTCAACACTAGTCAGCATTGAGCGTCGTCGTAATCGGTGTTCAGGAATACGTAACATGTGACTCAATCATCTCAGTCTGTGACGATTTGCAACCTCATCAATTGATTAATCATCATTTCCTAATACTCTGTATGTAGCATCACTATTACTTACTCGTTGATCCCAAGCATATGCGAGCAATATTTCTTAGATGTCTGTCATCAAATGCTAGTAGCTTACCACTCTTAGTTGCGTTTGGCAGATGTAAAGTAGAAGAGAACGAACTGTTGCGCAATATACTCGTTCCTTAATTGATAGACAGATATCTCGCCTTCGCCATAGGTGACATAAGTTGGCAAAAGCCGAACGAACTTTCCGAATCCGCACAGAGATTTCGTCAGATACCAACCCATTTGTGCTGATCAAACTTCCAAGATAAATGAAATTGTTAACGTGTTCAACTAATTCAATCTTTATTATTAGTCAAAGTGTTGACTCAGGCCAGTCCTGGAGCAATACCTTACTTTTGGAGGAGAAGAAACGCATCCCAAACATTCTGGTATTGTTGCTTATTGTTATTAAAAGACTGTATACGTACAGTTCACTTCACGACGTACTTCATCATTTTATTCAACTCATCTGTATATTCATTAATTCTAATTCAATCTTTTCATAGAACAAATAAGAAAGAAATAACAACTATTCATTTGGTATTGTTTGGCTTAAATCTTCCCATTGAGGTTTAAGACTGAAATTGATCAGTCTGTTGTTGACATATGTACATACTGTGCGTATGCCTCGATATTGCCTTAATTCACAAACTTTGTAAGCAATGATGGATAGTGGCTAGCATTGGAATCCAGGACGCGCGTTTCGTCCTTTTTGGAACTCGTCAGCTAGATGGTACTGGGTTCGAGTCCCAGAGTGAACATCGACCCTGAGATGCAGGTACATCCAGCTGACGAGTCCCAACTAGGACAAAACGCGTGTCCTGGATTCCACTGCTAGTCACTATCCATCATTGCTTACAATAACAACTATTGTTGGTTTTTCTTTCATAATACTTACACACATAATTTATCTTTATATTTCAGTTATCGCGGTGGACCAGTTGATATGTGGGCACTTGGTATAGTATTATTTTTTATGTTAACTGGTTTATTACCATTTAATGGTACAACTGTTGGACAAGTTAGACGTTTAGTATTAAATAATTGTGGTTTACAACCACCAGATTATTTATCTCCAGCAGCTGCTGATCTTTATCGTAATTTAACAACACGTCAACCTGATCTACGTCCAACAGCTTCACAATTAATTAAATATGCACAATTTGCTAGAAAAGATTTAACACCAATTGAAATTATATTACGTCAACGTTCAACTTGGACAAATTGGTTAACTGGTCAAACATTTCCTAAACCATTACCTCGATTTAAACATTGTCCACCTGTAAGTTTAAATTAAACTATAATTTAAACTAGATCATAATTGAAAACCTGAAAGCATTGAACGGCAGTTTCGTCCCGGTATGAGACTCTTCAGATGTGCACATGGTAAAAAGAAACGGCCATCCAGTGTTTCCAAGTTTTTCATGGTGTTCTTTTTTCGATCGACTTATGAATTCAACTATTAAATTTAATATTTGACAATTTCTGTGATAATTGTATTTCATTTTTTAGATTAACTTGATCATCTCTGTTATCTAATTTACTCATTTCAGTACATTAACATTGGTACAAAGGGACACCGAATACATATGCGCCACACAAGTCACTTGATTTGTGTGTAGGCTGTGATACTGCCCGAATGCCCAAACCGAAGAAAAAGTGGTTTTCTTTGGGAGCCATACCCGTAAGGAGATGCGGTTGCTTGGTAGCCAATGACCAACAATAGGTTCATACGTGATTTGACCATAACAAATATCATCTATAAATCAAATGACTTCTTTCGAGATAGGCTTTTGAAGGTTTAGCGACAAGCCATAAATGATTAATTTCAGTCATATCCTGAGTAATAATTCTTTCCGGTTAGCGTTTTTTAGCGAGTTAATTTGCTATGGGATGGGGTCGTTAGCCCCATTCCCAACTCCACTGCATCTGGGCTTGGGGCCGACAGTAGCTCCAGAGGGGCCACAGGTGTGACAAGGTAAGCCCTTACTTGAAATCCTCAAGGTCAAAGGACACAATACGCCGAGAAATGGAGACAGACATGAGAAAGATGAACGAAAATTGGATAGAACTGGAAAGGAATACCCAGGACATAGTGAGTTGGAGAATGCTAGTCAGCGGCCTATACTTCATTGGGAGTAACAGGTGTAAGTAGGTGAGTATATCCTGAGGAAACCAATTGCTACTATGGAGAATAAATCATCGTTGAGTTAAATCACGAATTAGCTCAACTTGGAAATGTTCACTAGTGGATCCTAAACGAGTTTTATGTTCACCGCCTGATGGAGTCATTGATGAACATTACTAAAAAGTCTAGCAATACCCTAAATAAGGTCAAACCACGATAAATTTCATTTATTCATCTCAACGGTCTACAGATTAAACGTTCTTATGCGCTAGCTAATGGTATTAGATTCGGCTCTTGTATCCGGATTAGTCAATTCCCATTCCTGATGAGTTATATCCTAGAATGAAACTGTCATCTAATGCTTACAGATTTTTGATGATCACTTAAATAAGATCAGTTTTAATTGTTGTTGTTGCTGTTGTTCTTATTTTCACAGCTTCCTACAACTCCTCACATTAAACAGAATCTTATAAATTCATCATCATCATCATCAGGATATAAAATAAACAAGAATATATTCACTTCAAATGATGTAATTCCATCATCTAATCATTTAATACATAAACAATCAATCCATACTATTCCAAGCATTACAACTAATCAAATCGATCATGAAATATTGAATCAATTGAATGAGATCAATTCATCAGATCAAGATGATGCTGAATTAGAAGCAGCAAATTATTTATTATCAAATTTAGGTATTACCACTGATGAAATACAAAATTCATATAATTATTCAACACGATGCGCTGTCACTGGTGCATATCGTATAATGTTGCATAAAATTCATAGGTAAGAAGAAAGAACAGCTTAATGTGTACGGTAGAAAACGTTAGATTAAGATCTTGATCATTATTTTGTGTAACTTGAGAGATTTAGTGCTGCTGGGTTCGAATCCTACGAATGAGACCATGTATGCACACTGCTGACGAATCCCATAATAGGGACAAAACGGATGTTCAGTGCTTCCAGGTATTCAATGATGGTCTAAAATCAATCGGTTCATGATTTCAATCAAAAAGATAAGCAAATAATAAGACGTAACACAGATATTTCTCTACTTAAATTGTTATAACATTTGGGTGTAGAGATATGAAATCATCATCATCATCATGAATAGTGATATCTAAGGTAGCGATCATAAGTGTCTTCGAAATATTGCTCGTATATCCTGGGACTATCGAGTAAGTAATGCAGTTGTTACGAAACGGATACTAGGTAAGGATGGCAAATCAATTGATGAAGTGGTGAAACTTCATCAGTTGAGATGGCTGGGACATGTGTTACGTATACCCAACCACCGACTGCCTCGACGTGCAATGTTCAGTGGTATAGGATTAGGTTGGAAGAAAGCTAGGGGCGGCCAGTCCAAAACACGGCACAAATCCATGAAGTCACTGACAAGTGGTGTGAGTCATTTTGTTAGGTGTAGACTACCTGGTTGGGGACCACGAGATTATAGCAACCGATGGTTAGAGACCCTGAATGACATGGCTCAAAATCGTTTGCAATGGTGAAGGTGCATACACTCTTTGTGTTCTCCCAAATTTTGATCTCCTGATTCTTCGTTGTCTTTTTTTTCTCTTCCCAAATTTATTTCACTGTACTATACTCTTTAAGTAACATCTCCAAACACTAATCTTTCTGATTAGTGCTTATACTAGTATTACCTCTACCACTACGGGATTTGAATCGACCACTGCATCTCTGTGCTAATGTGGTGTGGCAACTCGAACTGATGTACGTACGTACGAAGTTCTATGTTGTTACTGACTGACTGATGGTAGCGAGAGAAACTAAGTGTCGAAGTATGTAATTGAAAAAGAATGTTGATATGAAGAGCCATTCAGAAGTAGTCTAGTGAGAAAGTCAATCGATGGCAATAAGGAGTGACCTAAAGGACAAGTGCATTTCATTGGTTAAGGAATCGATCAATTTTCTAAGGATTAGAGTCGTATATATATATATATATATATATATATATATATATATATATATATATATATATATATATATATATATATATATATATATATATAATGAATGAGAATTTTGTACATTTTATTTGGCATCCCAATACACTTTCTCGCTAACTCTAGCATTCTCGCTCAAGTAGTCAGTTGAGGGGGTTAGAGCGTAGCATACCATGTATCAGTGTCAGATTTTGAACACCAACCGTCAGAACAAATGTATGTAAGAAGGAATTTTGAAACTCAATGTTTATGAAGAAATCGAAAATGAAAGCATCCTAACCATGTCATTCAACATATTCAACCAGTGTTCAGAATCAACTCGCAGGCCCTAACTAAGTGGTATACTCTTGTCAATATAGTTTAGTACAATAAAATTAAACTTCATAAATTGACGCAATATGTTGGTTAGGCCATTCTCAGTTTTCTGGCACCCAACTCCTAAAAATATCAGCATACACTTAACATATGTTCCAGCTACCATAAACAAAGAACTTTTACAGCATAACTTTATTATTAATTTATTTTGTTTTCCCACATAAATATTAGTACAAAGGGATACCGACTACATATGCGCCACACAAGTCACTTGATTTGTGTGTGGGCTATGATACTGCCCGGTTGCCCAAACCAAAACAGGCGGTTCTCTTAAGAGGCCACGCCCGGAGCCTCCGACCGAAAGGTCTGATCTACAAGGCAGTGAAGCAACGTCAGGAGATGCAGTCCCATGGTAGTCAGTGACCCACGACTGGTTCATAAGCCATTTTTCCCTCAAGATCCTGGAACCTATGTGCACCACTGTTTAGGAATCAGAGTTTTCCAACTCCTCTACGTGGACCTTCCACCTCCACTAATCCGGTTAAGGCTCGGGACATTCGGTTGTCTTCCTCTTAATTTCGTAAACATCACCCCCAACACGAGAAGGCAATGAGTAGGACTTCCCTGGCAGTGGTTGCATGCACGTGGCCATGTGAGAGCAATTCGAGAGAGGAAGTTGACTCTCCCCACCCTTGGCTGTACCAGGGCATTTGGGGGCATGGACTCACCGTATCAGATCAAAGATTATCATCATCAAAATGGTTTGTCTACCTGATATGAATGATGTAATAAATTATGTAATTTTACTGAACTATGATAATTGACACTATCTAGCTTAATAATGGAATGTGTGTCATTGAAAACACAGTTTAGATTATTCCGTCGCTGATAGTTGGACTGAAATTCTACTAAGTTTATTTAGCATGTATGCATCCTGTACAAATTATCTCAATATAAACATTTTGTTATAAGTTATATCGAATATTTTAACAGTTGAATTCATGAGTTAATCTAAGCTAGACGACCATTGAAAATCTGGAAGCACTGGACGATTGTAAAATAAATGAATTGTGACTAACAGTCGATTACAGTATATATATATACTTTGTCCAGTTCAGAACTCGTCAGCTGGATGTACCTGCATCGAAGAGTTAATGTCCACTCTTTGACTGGTGTTTGAAGCAAACGGTAATGTTGTAATCCCGAGATGGACATCAACATTGGCATACAGGTTCATCCAGACGACCAGTTTCAAAGTGGACGAAACGCATGTCCTGGACTCCACTACTGGCAGCATTCTATCTATTCTATATAATTATTTCAGCTTCTTATATTAACGGTTACAAATATTACTTGTCTTATGAAAAATAACATCATTCTAACACCAATGACTTCCAAGATGAATAACCTAACAGAGTTTAGATGTTTAACTGGTAATACTAATTAATATATATAAGTGATAGCTTCGATTATTCCACAAACTCATCAACCTAACGCTTAAAGTAAGCATTGATATTGTTCCTCAAACAGACAACGAGAATTCAACCATCAATCTCAAAGAATTCAACAATAATAACAGTTCGAAACCATATTTAATACTTGATAGAACACATTACACTGTTAGTAAAACCTTTATACTTTGTTGAATGATTCATCTTGAGAATTGTGTTCTTTTTCATGAAGCACGTCATATTGGTGATTGCTAATAAAAAAACAGTTGAACTGATTGTCTGTTATGTAATTTTCTTCGTAATGACATACGTTCCGTTGTATTAAACGAGAACACAAGTTAGGATAACTAAATGTATCCTAATACAACATAACAGAATTTCTTGGTAAAATGTGAGAACCATACAGTAAATACTTCATTTGCAGAATATCCATCAATTGTCTAAGATTTTGTTGTCCCTTCGTTTCTATACTAATCACTCTTTTGTTCTCGTTCTGTTCTCTTTGATTTTTTCAACCTTCTACTTCCAGTCATTCCAATTTCGATTAGTGATATATACTACTTACATCTGTGGACATCAGTAATACACATCAAGCCGTTAATAAGTTAAGTAGTATCAATTTATCATAGTTGAGTAAAATTACTAAATTACATAACTTATTGCATCATTCATATCAGGTAAACAAACCAGTTTGATGATGATGATGATAATTTTTGACCTCATACGGTGAGACTATAATTTATGGACAAACCAATCAGATTTATGATAACAGATGTTGAATTCCAGCGCGAAATTTATTTATTCATTTGGCTAAATAGAGTTTTGGCATTATAGTTTATGTCAATTCGTGATGAAAACCCTTAGCCTCAACTATAAATATTAATCCTTATTCCTCACATTGGTTTATAATCCTGAATTGGCCGCAGTATGTTCATGAACATTCTTAAAGTCGTCTTAGCATCACAGAGAGATCACTCAAAAACTGGTTGGAAAAAGTGGGAAGGTGGTCAATATATGACATGGTATCGTGGTATGAAAGAAAGCTGAAAAGGGATGGCTTCTGTTGGTCCTTCACGACTCCCTGACTGGGATCTGAGAGATGGTGCGACACAGTGGCTAAACACGTTATCAAATATGGCTCAGAATAGAAGCCAGTGGCGATCCTGCTGTAACCTTCTTTTACTTTCTTCATAAAAAGTGGTTGTATCTTCCTTAACTGAAGGATTTCTTCAGATTGTACCTTTCCGTTCCCACATTATTACCATTATTATTATTATTACACTACCTTACACTAATCTTGTCGTTATTGTTCCCCTTTTCTTTCACGCTCCTTACCTTTTTTTCATTCTCTTTAAACTCACATTGTTTTGTGTGGCGCATATATATTTGGTGCCCACTTGTACCGATATTTATGATTCAAATAAATAAGAAAAAATCATCCATAAATTATAGTTATCAGCTCTCATACACACTCGAGTACAAAGTATTTTCAATAAGCTTGAAACAAGATTAAATGTGTTGCATAATATGTAATCTTCATAACATAAAAATTATAAAATCTTCTTTGTTTTAATAGTTAAGATCATGAGTCAATTGAAGCTAGACCACTATGGAAAACCTTTAAGCAATGGATGACCGCTTCGTTCTATTGCGGGCTCCTCAGCAGTGCGCATCCATGATCCCGCATCACGAGATTCCAAACCCAGGACCTTTAGGCCTCGCGAGCGAACGCTTAACCTCTAAACCACTGAGCCAGTCGACATCCCACGGTGTTAATGGCTGACTCCAACCAATCCACGAAACTGAGTGACACATTCACCATTGTCTTCAATGAGTTACAATCTCACAACAGACACGATCGAACTCCACTGGTTACTGCTTGAAGTGACCATTAACACCATTGAAACCCGGCTCAGTAGTCTAGTGGTTAAGTGTTTGCGCGCAAGACTGATAAGTTCTAGATTCTTATCTCGCGAGGCAGGATCGTGGATGCCCACTACCATTGAGGAGTACCGTCATGGGATGAAAAGGTCATCCAGTGCTTTTAGGTTTTCATGATAGTCTAATTTCAATTGACTCATGATTTCAACTATTGAATTTACTATAATCTCCCATAAAAACCTCTTTTAATTCTTTCTTTTACACCATATAGATCACGACGTCTTAGTCAATTAGATCAAATCACATTGTCACCATATAATAAAGATAATTCCATTAAATCAATCAAATTCAATTCAAATTTAACACCTATTCAACAAAGTTCTAATAATCTTCATCAAAATTCATTTCAAACAAAATTAATTCCATTAAAATTCAATGAATATTCTAATGATTCATTAAAACAAAATAATTCTATTAGAACATTGAATACAAATAAAAAATTACATCATAAATCATCAAGTAGATTATGTTACTTAATTTAATATATATATATAAGTAGTATCAATAGTAAGTTAAAAAGATAAAACATGATTACCATGATTATTATTATTATCCATATTTTATTATTATTGATTTTTTTTTTGGTTACCATATCGACTAATTTATTGATTTACTTTATTTTTTTTTAATTTCAATATTTATCTTAATTATTTTGTCATTTCTTTAATGAGTATTTTATTATTATTGTTATTATTAATTATAGTTTAATTATTATTGTATATGAATTCAATCATGTTTGTAATTAAGTTTGTGTGTGTGTGTGCCAAATTAGATCTTTTCTTCTTAATTGATTTCATATTATGGAAAATACTGAACAGGAAATGTATGATCAATTATAAGATTGGAGATTGGTTATGGATACTGAAGTAAGTGGTCACGGTCCGGATAGCTCAGTGATAACGTCTCTGACTGTGAATCTGGGTGACACGCGATTGAATCCGCTAATTCCCTCATGATTACAGGTACATCTTGCTGACGAGTGCCAAGTAGAACGAAACCCGGGTCCAGGGTTTCCTATTGACTACCTCCAACCATCATCTACTCTCTATATCCAGCAACTCGGTTAAAGTACTGGACATTCGCTTTTAGTCCTCTTAATTTCGTAAACAACAGTAATGACGGTTGAAGGCAGTGAGTAGGACTTGGGTGGCAGTGGTTGTATGCAAGTGGCCATGTGAGAGCATTTCGAGAGAGAGAGAGAACTGTATCTCCCACTCTAGGCCGTACTAGGTCATTTGGGGGTGATATGTTGCTGAGTAAAAGATAAGATGTCATTTTTCTTTAATTCTAAGTGAGTGATTGAGTTTTATTGATTAAAATACGATATAGTCACCAATTTTAACAGATTAACATCGAGTACATGATATTCTTATGTTCTGTAGTGGATACCAAAAGCCAGAAGGCCTTACGTACTTATTTACTTACTTACGCCTGTTACTCATCGTGAAGGAGCATAGGCAGCTCACCAGCATTCTCCATCCAACCCTGTCCTGAGCAATCCTTTCCAGTTCCTATTCATCCTTTTCATATCTGCTTCTATTATCCGACGTAATGTGTTCTTAGGCCTTCCTCTTTTCCGTTTCCCTTCAGGATTCCAAGTTAGGGCTTGTGTCGTGATGCAGTTTGATGATTTGCGTGCTTTTGATCAAATCTTATTTGTAATCTTGATAAAACTGATACACCCTGTGAGGTTCAAATTCACTTTATGACTAAAAACATCGTCATTCAATCCTACAGGATGTTATGGGCAGCCAGTACAACTCAGTGAAACAGGTTTGAAATAAATGTGATATCTGCTCCCCCATATAGTTCATACATTCCTTGGTGAATGATGTAAATTAGAGTAAAACATATGTCCAGATCTACTTGTCGTTTTTAGCAAGATTGTTTTCTACGGGATAAGACTGCCGACTCCACGCCCAACCCTTCTTCTTTACCCGGGCTTGGAATCGGCAGTAGCCCTAGAAGACCTACAAGCTCATCTTTAAAAATCAAAAAGACACCAAACAAAAACCAACCGATTTATTAAAATAAACATGACCTATGCACCAACTACAGTGAAGAGTCTTATACAGAAATGTTAATAAATTGAATCATTAAGATCTCCTGACAATTCCTAGGAAATTTCTTTATAAACCAAATAAAACATGAAAATACATCGACCAATTATTAATGATCATTGGAAAATTCTAAAAGAATTCCAGAAAATGATCGATTATATATCCATAATGTTGATTGGACAGGATTTAAACCTGGTACTAATTTTTGGTCTGTTCTTTTCAGAAGTTTCTACAGTGTCAAGTTCATATGTATTCGTATAAATACCCTGCTTCTATATTTGATAAGTTATGTTCACTTCACAAAGTTTAAGAATAGAAGATTTTCACAGAAATTTCACAGGTTGAAATCATGAGTCGATTGAAGCTAGACCACCATGGAAAACCAGGAAGCACTAAACGGCCGTCTTGTCCTAGTATGGGACTCCTCAGCAGTGCGCATTCACGACCCCGCACCACGCGGGGTTCGGACCCAAGACCTACTGACTTCGCGCGCGAGCACTTAACCACTAGACCACTGAGCCGGCATCCAACGGTGTTAATGTCTAACCTCAAATAATCCACGAAGTTGCGCCACCGTACACCATTGTCTTCAGTGAGTTGTTACCTCACAACAGACCTGGTTGAACTCCACTGGTAATGGACTATGAAGTAGTTAAATCGTTCAACTAAAAGATATATTAAACAGGTCTTTAGGTAATATGAAGATCTTTGAGTTGAGTAGTTTAATTGTAAACTTATTATAGCTGTTTATTATAACATTGTCAGCACTCATTTTTAGACATAAAACATCACATCGTTAATATATGTTAGATGTACCCAATCTATAAAAGGATATGTACCATGATCCTTGACTTATTTGTACTCATCAGAGAAACATATTTTCTATTTGAAGGAAGTTGATAACAAGCTTATCATGAAATTCAAATTATTTTACACAAAGTATCATAGTGAGAGTGATAAGTCTTGCGGATTGAACGCTATATTCGTCTCCTAAGTTATTCTGTAACCCTCAAGCTAGAACTATACAGCGACCTGAACACGAGAGAGAAGGTTCAAAGTATGCGAGAAGTACTTTACTCCAAGGTTCATTTTAATACAGAAAATACAGGATTTCTATAATATTTTAAATGTCCTTGAGTTGCTCGAAGATTCTGGAAATGCTACTAAAGATAATAGCAGTGTAGCAATCAACCAATCAGAACATCTACATGTGACGTTTCGCTTCCTTGATATTTTTGGCAAAAACCTCAAGTGAACGCTGATTGGACGAAACGCATCTTAGTGATTTCTGATGCTTGCTTGTCTTTTGCAAGCAATTTTTTTCGATCACTCCAACAGAGAGATAATCTGGACTGGGGTACTGAATAACAATCATGTTCCTAACAGTGTAGAAAGATATTTCTTATTGCGAGAACTAAGTAAGAATAGTAGTTTACATGTCAACTTAGGAGCGTGATAATATAACTCAAGAACTTTCTCCTTGAGACGCGTTATACACAACCTGTTCATGAGCTTTTAAAACACAGGCTCCATACTTTTCATTCTTTAAAACGGATAACAGAACTCCATGGAATATGGTAAAATGCGCTATGTTTATGGTAGACCTTTGAACACTTCTCATTCTGTTTTGATAATAAGACAGAATCGCTGATGGTTTGCTAAAGACAAATTAGTTTACTTCAAACGTATTCCTATCACAGACACTATCTCAATGATTCGTCATATGAAATGCAAACTTCAATCATCTTATTTGATGAAGATTCAAAAAATTATCGAGGAATTTTTCATCTTCGCAAGGTACCTCATAACTAATGACATTACATATAAGTATACCTTGACTGTTCTAACTACATCACCTTTAGAAGTAAATTTGCCTTTATGTACTGAATTTGTTCAGGATTAAATGAAACTAGAATTCAGTTGAAAATTAGCGCTGGAAGCGACCAATTTTATTTATAATAATGAATAAACTCATTTTTATTGTTAAGGGTCTACGAAAATTGTCAGGCTGAAAACCAAGAAACAGCGAATAATTATTTCAACCATGTATGAGACTTCTCAATGATGAGCATCTTCGAACCTACTACGAATAGAACCCAAGTTTTAAACCACTGAGTTGCCATCCCATTGTTTACAATCACAACTTCGATCATTTCGTAGCATTCAGCAACCATCTTCAATTGTTTGTGATGCCTAACTATCTTACAACCAACATGGTTGAATACCACTGATCAGAGTTTCTCATTAGAACTCTTGGTGTTTCAGTTTGAGATCAAGAATTGTTTGAATACCATTGGATGCCAGATCGATGATCTAGAGGTTAAACGTTTGCGTGCGAGAGAGGTCCCAGGTTCGATTCCCAGTTACGTAGTGGTGGATGCTCATTGATGTGTGGTTCCATACTTAGGAGGGAACAGTTATTCAGTGCGTCCACGTTTTCGATGATAATCTAGATTTTTCGTGCTTTTTGCTTAAAACAACACAGGTAAAAGGACAGCAAAAAAAGTATGTTTTTCTTAAAAATATATATATATATATATATATTAGCAATGAGATTGACTGAGGTCTTAGGAAGAATTTGGGAACTGGACGTAATCCCATCTGACTGGTCTCAATCACTGATTGTGCCAGTCTATAAGAAAGGACAAAAGTCCTCTTGTGACAATCACAGAGGAATCAGTTTGACTAATATAGTGTCTAAAACATTAGCTTTAATAATACTTCGACGCCTAACTAAAGTTCGTGAAGAGCAGACTAGAGAAAACCAGGCTGGCTTTCGATCTGGACGTCGTTGTATATACCAGATATCCACACTACGTCAGGTTCTAGGACACAAACACACGTTCAGACGCCCCACAATCGTAGTATTTCTCGACCTTAAAGCAGTATTTGACTCTGTCGATCGTAAGGTTCTGTGGCAGTGTTTGTCACTGAAAGAAGGACCAAAGAAGTACATTAACCTCATTCAGGCTCTCTACTCGAACACAACTGGTAGAGTGAGAGCTTATGGCGAACTGTCATCAGAATTGATTACCTCAAGTGGTGTTCGTCAGGGCTATCCACTCTCTCCATTCTTGTTTAATTTGATCGTTGACGTACTTTTAGAGATGGCATTTCCTTCATGTACATTTTCAGGGGTTGAACTTCTACCAGGAGATTCACATTTTGACCTAGAATATGCCGATGACATAGTTCTATCTGGTGAAGACACTGATAAAATGCAGAGTCTTCTGACCACTCTAAGCAACAATGCAAGCATGTTCGGGATGCGATTCTCTCCCTTGAAATGCAAAATGTTGCTTCAGGATTGGGTTACATCGACACCCGAACTAGTGATAGGGAGTGAAGTAGTTGAGTGTGTCGACCGCTTCACTTATCTTGAAAGTCTCATCAGTCCTTGTGCTTCGGTGTGTGAAAAAATCTCAGCACGGATACAGAAGGTTCGACTAGCTTTTGCCAACTTGCGTCATTTATGGCGTAGGCGAGATATCCGTCTGTCAACCAAAGGACGGGTTTACTGCACAGCAGTTCGTTCCGTCCTACTTTATGGCAGTGAAACATGGCCGGTAAGAGTAGAGGATATTCGTAGGTTACTAGTATTCGATCATAGGTGACTTCGATGCATTGTTCGTATATTCTGAGACCATCGAGTAAGTAACACAGTTGTTAGGAAACGGGTACTAGGTAAGGATGGCAAATCAATTGTTGAAGTAGTGAAACTTCATCAGTTGAGATGGCTGGGACATGTGTTACGTATGCCCAACGACCGACTGCCTCGATGTGCGATGTTCAGTGGTATAGGAGTAGGTTGAAAAAAAGATAGGGGCGGCCAGACCAAAACATGGCACAAGTCCATTAAGTCACTGACAAGTAGACTGAGTCATTTTGTTAGGTGTAGACTACCTGGTTGGGGACCGCGAGATGATAGCAACCAATGATTAGAGACCGTGAATGACATGGCTCAAAATCGTTTGCAATGACGCAGGTGCACGCACTCTTTGCATTCTCCAAAATTCTAATCTTCTGAATTTCCCATGTCCCTTTTTTTCCTCTTTTCGAATTTATTTCACTGTATTATACTCCTTGGATAACATCTTCAAACCCTAATATTCCCGATTATCGCTTATAATTTTACTAAGGGATTTGAATCAACAATTGTATCTATGTGCTAATATGGTATGACAACTCAAACTGATGTATATACGTACAAAGTTCTACGGTATTGAGAACTGATTGATACATATATATACATTTAATAGTTGAATTCATGAATCAACTAAAGCTAGATCACCATTGAAAAACACCTATTTCGTCCTATTGTGTAACTCCTCATCAGTGCGTATCCATCATCCTGCATCAAATAGAATCTAGAACCTTAAACCTTCCATTTCAACTCATACACATAGTTTATTACTTAAATAAACAATAATAAACAAGAAACATAATATACATTGTAATGAATCATTTATATGTTAAATAAATAAAAATTTTCATACCACGATTCATTATAGGTTGATGAATTAATAAACAACCATTAAAATTCGATTGAATTGTTTCAATCATTTCACTAATTAATTGAATATCAATTAATTGACTTGGATAAAATTGTAATATACATTGACTATTGTTTGATGGATTTAATAAACGTTTAATTTCATTCATTAATTGTTTGATCATATACCATGATTTATCTTTTCTTAATAACCATTGTAAAAAAGATATAGATATAATATAATCTATAGAATAATCTTTAAATGGTAATAATTGTGATCTAGTTGTTATGATATCATCTTTCATTAAATTACATTTAATTAAATGAATATTATAATTGAATATATCATTACCATTATTACTATTAGTAGTAGTACTAGTGGTAGCAGTATTAGTATTACGAGTAGAAGTGGTAGTAGTATTAGGAGGAAGAGTATTAGTAGTAGTATTATTACTATTATTAGTAGTAGTAGTATTAGTAGTACTAGTGGTAGCAGTATTAGTATTAGGAGTAGTAGTAGTAGCGTTAGGAGGAGGAGGAGTATTAGTAGCAGTATTATTACTATTATTATTATTGGTAGTAGTAGTAGTGGTAGCAGTATTAGTATTACGAGTAGTAGTGGTAGTAGTAGTGTTAGGAGGAGGACGAGTATTAGTATTATTATTATTATTGAATAGATCAATACATAATGGTATGAATTTTTGATTAAAATTTGATATAGTTAATAAATAATGATTAATAATATCTAAATGATTGATTCCACAACCAAGATCTAATAAGAATGGTATAGTATGATTATTATGATTATGAATATTCAATGTAGATTGTAGATTAGATAAACCAAGTAAATTATTTAATACATAATTATATAATGCAATTTGAATATATTGACGTGATTGATGTTGATGAAATAATGATTGAGAAGTGGATAAAGATTTGATCCGATCATCATGATAATCATGATTATGATCAGTATGATCAGTACTATTATTATATAATTGATTATGTAATAGTTCAGCACGACGTGTTGACTGAACTCTACGTAATTTACTAATAATTTGATCATGATTATAATAACATGGTAAATTATATATATGACAATAATTAGTAATAAATTGTTGATCAAATATTTTTGGTAAACATAATGGTATAGATTTGGTTAATGGATAAATATAAATAGGTGAAGTAGAATATTGTTGTTTCCTGTAGGAATGAATATAGAATTTAGATTTGAGAATGGGAGAATATGTAACAAGCCATAATTGTCTTAGTAATGGATATTGCATAATTCTTTTCTGTAAAGAAGATAACAACAAAAATACAAATAAAAATGGATAGAAAAGGAGTATTTTGGATATAAATGATAAACAATGATTCAGTTGGTTAAGCAAGTGTCACGAGACTGATAGGTCCTGAGTTCAAATCTCGCATTTCGCGGGATCGTGGATGCGCACTGCTGAGGAGTCCCATACTACAACGAAACGGCCGTCCAGTGCTTCCGTGTTTTCCATGGTGGTCTAGATTCAATTGACTCATAATTTCAATGAGTGAAATTTCTAAAAAATCTCCACAAGACCCGTTCTGATAAGAATCATCTGCTTACTAGTGACTGACCTCAAGATATACTCCTGGAGTTCTAGTGAAAAGCCGTTACCAGTGAAGTTCAACCAGGTCTGTTGTGAGATATCAACTCACTGAAGAAAATTGTGTACGGTGGTGCAGCTTCGTGAATTAGTTGAAGTTAGACATTAACACCATTGGATGCCGGCTCAGTGGTCCAGTTGGTTAAGTGCCTGGCGTTAGACTGATAGGTCCTGGGTTGGAATCTCGCTGGGGGTGGGATCATGGATGCGCACTGCTGAGGAGGCCCACACTAGGACGAAACGGCCGTCCAGTGCTTCCAGGTTTTTTATGGTGGTCTAGATTCAATTGACTCATGATTTCAATCCGTGAGATTTCTAAAATCTCCACAAAACTCCTGCTAATTATTTTTTTTCTTTGAAATATACGTTTTACGATCCAGCTATCTGAACACCATTTTATTACGTAATCTTATCATCTTTCTCTGAATGTTATTTCAGTATCTATATTTTTCTTCGAATCATTGACCTATTTCCTATTATGTAACGTTGATTGTAAGCCTTTATTATTCTTATCACAACTAGTACACCTATCACCACACTACCAATTTGTACTTACTTACTTATTATGCTTATTTATGTAATCTATTCTATTATTATCCGTGACTCATAAACTGCCTTCATTGGTTTAATCCATTTCGTATATGCATATATAAATACATTACTGTATAATAAAGTAAAGCCTGATGAGGATCTAATCGAAAACAATATTGTTCGCTTATATCTATGTTGTTATAATTAAATGATCATTCTATATAGGGTAATGATCTTAAAAGTTAAAAGAGATCAATTCTAGCTACTGAACAAAAGGATTCAATCTTCGTCTCCTAACCGGTTATGATTTTAGTGAACGGCAACACAAGCGGGGATAACCAAATGTATCTCAATACAACATCATTACAGAATATCTTAGTAATATGTGAGAACAATACGGTAAGCAATTTATTTGCAAAAATCTTAATCAATCGTCTTAGAATTCATTGTTCTTTCATTTTCACACCAATTATTGTCTGTTGTCGTTCTCGTTTCTTTAATTCTCTTAACCTTCTACCTTCAAGTACTTGACTAATGATTGATGATACATACTACATATATATCTATCAATATCAGTAGCATACATGACAGTATTATTAGTACAAATATTTATAACAATTAAATGTGAAATCTGACTTAATGTATCTCTTTTATGTCTAATATCAAATTAGTAGCTGAAAAAAGACCAAGTTAGTAAGTGAGTTAATGTAAGATTTGAGACAGATGTATAATCATCTAACTGACTTACTTATTCTAGTTACCATTTTTTTAGTAAGGTTGTTTTCTACAGGATAGGTATGATGACCCCACGCTTAACCCTCCTTCTTTACCTCGGCTTGGAACTGACAATAGCCCTAAAACGACTAAAGGCGGAGTTTATGATCTAAGTTACCATGATACAAAATCAACAAGGTGAGAATAACATTACAAAGACAACAAAAGCTGTCCGAATAGCAGTAATGTACTACTGACACAGATTCTACGATATGTTATTCAACTTATATAACCATTGATTACGATTATCATAATTAGATAGTCTTCATCTATCAACACAACTGAAACCGACAGACAACAGCTTTATGAACTATATGAATATTCGTCAATATTTGAACTAATAGTCTGACAGAAATTACGCAACGACTATATCTCAAACCATATGAAAAATTAGTTAATTATGGAATTAAACACTATTGATTTCAAGAATAATATCGACATCATTCACATGGAAGAGGATGGACTGATGGAAAGTTTTTATTTATTTCAACATATAGATATTGGTACAACGAGGCACCAAATAGATATGCTCTCAAACCGAAACAGGTGGTTTTCTTAGGGGGCCACCCTCGGAGCCGTCGATCTGAAGGTCTGGTCCACGAGGTAGTGGGTCATCGTAAGCAGATACAGTCCCATGGTAGCCGGTGACTAATAATTGGTTTATAAGCCATTTTCCCACTCAGGATACTGGAGCCCATGATCACTATTGGTTTGCAATGAGGGTTTTCCAACTCCCTTAGGTGAACTCTCAGTGTCCACTAACCCGGTTACAACGCCGGACATTCGCCTTTCGTCCTCTTAATTTTGTAAACAACACTCGTGGTGCGAGAAGGCAGTGAGTAGAACTTCCCTGGCATAGGCTATATATGCGTGGCCATGTGAGAGCATTTCGAGGGGAAGAGCGGACTCTCCCCACTCTCGGCCGTACTAGGGCATTTGGGTTTCTTTCTTATTCACTAATGCGTCTGTCACTAAAGTACTAAATATTACTTACGATTGTTTAAAATCTGACTCAGATTTGAACTTACAATATCCGTTCGATCTTTTCGAGTTTATATTCAACGTTTGGAATTCTATTGATGATTGACCTTACTCTTATTCCGATATCTTTATAGGTAGAAAGGTATGGCAATAGGTTCACCAGTTTTGGTTACCGTAACAAAAATCTTGATACATTTCTTAGAAATAAATGAAATCACAAAATGTGTAAATTTAACTAAAGTTTGGCTACAGTATGTAAATGACATTTATGTCACCGTTAAACGCACGAATGCTTAACCTCTAGAACACTAAGCGATCCGACATCCAACTCTGTTAACGCTTAACTCAATCTAATCCACGAAATTGCGCGACAAATCTACCATTGTTTTCAGTAAGTTACTATCTTACAACAGACCCGGTTGAATTCTATTAGCCACTGCTTCTCACTAGAACTCCAGGAAATACCTCTTGAAACCAGTCACTAGTAAGTATACGTTGATGGTCTAGCTTCAATTGATTCATGATCTCAACTATTAAAATAACATAAAACTTCCTAAAATTTAAAATGAAAGAACTAATTGCATTAATATTCAATTATATGACTACAACGTATTCCATTCTATTATTTCATTTAATGTACAATCTAAAACAAACCTCTAAACCTACACTCTAATGATAACTTTTAATCCTTATCTGAGTTTTATGTAATAAATTGTTCAATAACATCATTTTCATTTTGATCTGGAAGAAAATAACTTTGCTTTCCCAAGATAATCTTAATGGCTATAAAGATCACCAATCTGGCTCTCCTATCGCAAACGCAACAGCAAATGCGGAAGAAGACGACCAGTGTAGCAGCATCATCAGTAGCAGTAGGTCTCAATATACATAAAGGGAAAAGCAAGATCCTCCGATACAACACAGCATGCACTAATCCAATCACAATTGACGGAGAAGATTTGGAAGATGTAGAAACCTTTACATATTTGGGCAGCATCATTGATGAACATGGAGGATCTGATGCAGATGTGAAAGCGCGGATCGGTAAAGCAAGAGCAGTATATTTACAATTGAAGAACATCTGGAACTCAAAACAACTCTCTGTCAACCAACACCAAAGTCAGGATTTTCAATAAAAATGTCAAGACAGTTCTACTGTATGGGGCGGAAACCTGGAGAACTACGAAGGCTATCATCCAGAAGATACAGGTGTTTATTAACAGTTGTCTCTGCAAAATACTTCGGATCCGTTGGCCGGACGCTATTAGCAACAACCTGTTGTGGGAAAGAATAAACCAGATCCCAGTGGAGGAAGAAATCAGGGAGAAGAGCTGGAAGTGGATAGGACACACATTGAGAAAAGCACCCAACTGCATCACAAGGCAAACCCTCACATGGAATCCTCAAGGTCAAAGGAAAAGAGGAAGACCAAAGAACACATTACACCAGGAAATGGAGACAGACATGAAAAAAATGAACAAAATTGGATGGAACTAGAAAAGAAGGCCCAGGACGGAGTGTGTTGGAGAATGCTGGTCGGCGGTTTTTGCTCCATTAGGAGTAACAGGCATAAGTAAGTAAAGAACATCAAGAAAGTAGACTTTCATAAGCTACACAAGCCAAAACATTCAATTCGTGAAAATAAACACAGTTCATTGTTTTCCCACGAAGATGATACATTTTAGTAAGGTATATTAGTAATTTTTATTTAAAAAAAACTAACTTTAATGGAACTCAACCATATCGAGAGCGAGACACCCATCAACACTAAAGGATAATGATCTCACAATATCACGAATTCAATGACGTTAGAACAGATATAGAAGTGACCCACAGAAGTAGATTGTCCCTAGAGCAATCCAATTTAGATGAAGATAACCAACTGATGTGCATCAGATTAATACCTTTTTTTCTATTGGAAATTTCGAAAGTTGGTTACCATTATTACACAAGATAGTTACAATGAAATTTGTGTATGCTCGGTCAGTGTCTACCAAATCATAGATATCAAATAACATAATAAAGCATTTATCAAAACAAAATATAACTTCATTTCAAGAAGTTATAGGTTGTGTGAGTCAAATTATTCGAATCTCGCGGGCGGGATCGTGGATGCGCACTGTTGAGGAGTCCCACAATAGAGTGAAACGGCCGTCTAGTGCTTTCAGGTTTCCGATGGTGGTCTAGCATCAATCAGTTTATGATCTCAATCAAAAATAGAATAATCTCCACAACCCTATACTGATAATTACCATGTGCTCACTAGTGACTAGCTTCGTTAGGGAATTCTCAGAGTTCTAGTGAGAAGTCGTAACCAGAGGAGCTAATATGTGTCAAGTAGAGACAAGTATCTACCTCAGTACAATGAAAAATGGTCGCATAATTTAGTGGATTGGTTGAGGTTAGACATTAACATCCGTTGGATACTGACTCAGTGGTCTAGGCATTAAGCGTTCGCGTTCGGAGTGTATTGGGATGAATATTTCAGATGGCTATGAAATCCTCATGAGATCTTATAAAGATTATCTGCTTCCTATGCACTAACAATAAAACTAAATGGTTGAACTATTAGTCAATTCATAATTTCAATCTATTAATTGTAATTTAGTTTATTTACATGTTAAATATTGAGCAAAATCAGATTATAATACAACAATGAGGTAAGTTATCAATAAGCTACATGAACTATAAATGAATTCTTATAAAGAATGAGTAATGGAAGTAAGCATTAGTAACAATAGTAGTAGTATTATTGCTATGAGACATCAGAACTCACTCATTCTGATATGATATAACCATATAAACAATAAGTTCTGTCGGTGTCATTACCAAGGTTTGATTTGATAATTTCGAATAAATTGAGCATTGGGTTCATTGTTATAAATAAAAATAATATATTTGTAATATCCCAATGAGTAGAAAATTGGATTTTCTGACGTTTCGTGACTTAGTGTAAGTGGTTATTTATTCTCTGAAGAAGTGACTTACACTAAGTCACGAAACGTCAGAAAATCCAATTTTCTACTCATTGGGATATTACAAATATATTATTTTTATTTACAATAAGTTCTGTCATTTATAATGCACAACTGAGTTTAGTCCAGAAAAACAGAAAAATTGAAACAGATGAGAGTTAAACAACTCAGTTGACTAAATAAACATAAACTAATATGAACAGAGTGAACGATATTATATGTGAATGGTTCACCTTGAACTATATCCATCAAGCCCCCTAACGCCCTTATACGGACGAGGGTGGGAAGAGTCAGCTCTCCCTCTCGAAATGCTCTCACATGGCCACGTGCATACAACCACCACCAGAAAAGTTCTACTCACTGCTTTCAACCGTCATTACTGTTGTCTACGAAATTGAGGGGATGAAAAGCGACTTTACGGCACTTAAACCGGGTTGGTGGAAACAAAGGGTCCACCTAGGGGAGTTGGAGTTGGAAAACCCTGATTCCAAAACAATGGTGCACATGGGCTGGCTCCAGTATCCTGAAGGAACAAATGGTGTATGAATTAAACGTTGGTCACCGACTACCACGTTGCGCTACTGCCTTGTGGACAAGACCTTTAGGTCAAAGGTTCGGGGTGTGGCCCTCTAAGTAAACCACCTGCTTCGGTTTGGGCACCCCGTCAGTATCTCAGCCCTCACACAAATCAAATGATTTATGTGTCGTATATATATCTGGTGCCTCCTTGTACTAATGTTTATGTGTTTAAATAAAATAAATAAAAGCTAAATGATTAACCAAATATTACTACAACTGTAAACTAAATGGAATAAAAAGCGATTTTCTTATAGACAGTTAAAAACTATTAATCTCTATCAATTACTCATTCAATATATGCCCTAACGTTCAAATGACAGTTTGTGCATTAAAACAATTTAAGAAAACATGTATATTTGTCACGAGAAGTTGATATAATCCAGTTTGATATTCAAATTATTCAATGCTTAGTTGTTTTACATCACGAACAGACTTCAGTTAGATAAGCTTTGTAAAGGACAAGTGTAAAGAACAAGTGTTCTGTTCTAGTATGAAGTTGCTTAACAACGTGTACCTATTACCTACCTTACTATCAGGGGTCGAACCCAAGACCTTTAAACATTACACTAATATCCTTAACTTTAAATCATTCAGTTGTCTAACTTCAGTCAATTTTTAAAACTGTGTAACAGTTAACTGGAGCGCTAACCTTAACGCTTAAGAGCATTTATTACCACTCCTAGTGAAACAATGAATAGGCATCAGCATGAAATTCTAAAATCTAACAAAGACATTGTCTAATATTCCCTGATTTCCATTCATTGTATATAATTGGAATCAGTCTACTTCCGATTGCGTCCAAACTATTGGCTTCCGTCATAGGTTGTTCAAAACCTGAGAAAGATTGACTCGCGAGGAGCAGGCTGGGTTTCGTTTTTGTCGAGGATGTATTGATCATATCTGCAACCTCCGCCAAATTTTAGGACACCGCCATACTTATCAAAGGCCAACAATCGTAGTGTTTCTTGACATCAGGGCTGCCTTCGATTCGTTGGATGGGACTGTTCTCTGGGATTGTCTATTGAACAAGGGTGTGCTTGAGAAGCTTATTAACATCCTAAAAGCCCTATATAAAAACACCTCAGGCAGAGTGAAGGCATACAACCACCTTTCTCCATTGTTCTATTCGAGCAGTGGGGTTAGGCAGGGTTGCCCAATCTCACCATTCCTCTTCAACTTTGCCATCGATGACATTCTGGAAACAGCTCTGATGGATGTAAGTAATGGTGGTGTGGATCTGTTGCCTGGAGAAAGACTTCTCGACCTTGAGTATGCGGACGATATTGTCTTACTGTGCGATAATGCCCAAGGCATGCAATCCGCACTTAATCAGTTGGCGATCAGTGTCCGTAGGTATGGTATGTGCTTTGCAACTTCGAAGTGCAAAGTACTTCTACAAGACCGGCAGGATCCTAATCCTGAACTCACCCTGGATGGTGAGCAGATAGAGGTAGTCAAGAAGTTCGTGTATCTGGGTAGCTGCATAAGTGCTGGTGGGGGCGTGAGTGATGAGATCAATGCACGTATAGTGAAAGCCAGGGCGGCTTATGCCAATCTGGGCCATCTTTGGCGCCTTCGTGATGTTAGTCTGACTTGTGAACCCTAGCCTCTCCGAGTTGAGGATGTTAGACGACTCTGTGTTCGGTCATCACTTCCTCGAAGGATTGGTGACATCCGGTGGCAACACCATGTTAGCAATGCAGAGGTTCAGCATCGCGTGTTCGGGCGCAGAGACGACAATACAATTTGTGTTATCATCTTGAAACACCGACTTCGATGGCTTGGACATGTTCTACGAATGTCATCCCAGAGAATTCCACGTCGTGCATTATTTGCCGAATCTGGGACTGGTTGGAAAAAGCGAAGAAATGGTCAGTGTCTGATATATTGTCGTAGTATGAAAGAAAGCTGTACAGAACTAGCTTCTGTTGGTCCTTCACGACTCCCTGGCTGGGGTCCGAGAGATGGTGCGACACAGTGGCTAGAGACGTTATCAGATATAGCTCAGAATAGAAGCCAGTGGCGAACCTGCTCTAACCTTTTACTTTTTTCATAAAAAGTGGTTGTAACTTCTTTAGCTCCCTTGTATCAACATTTAGGTATTCAAATAGAATAAAAATAATTGGAATCAATCCATAATGAATTACATCATTATTTACTACAACAAATCAAAGCATTTCACTCTCAATAAAAATAAGTAACCTATTGATATTTAGGTCGGTCGTACTTCAACCAACCTTCCATTCTCGAACGCACGCACACAAACATACACACATATGTACATACAAAGCAAAGTACTATTTTTTTTTTAAATAAAACAATACAAAATGCATAATTATTAAAGGCCTACATTAATGAAATAATTTTCATCTTGAATAAAACCATTGTAAGTGACAAAAAGTACAATGCCAGTAACCATACAAACACACACACATACCATTATTAACCAGTCGCAGGGAGGAGAGAGAAAGGTATATAAAAAACCAACACCACTAATAATTGGCCAAGATGAATGTAATTCTCAGTCAGTATATCAAGTATACGTATTAGAATACTAACTGTTAACAGTGTTTCCAAGTTATCAATAGTAGTCTAACAATCATCGATTCATGATCTTAATCAAATGCCAACTGTCAATGAATTTATTTTGCATAATTTCATTTCTCATTTGACCGATATTTGAATAAATTTTATTCTAGACAAAAATATAATTAGTTAAATTCATAAGTCCATTTAATTTAGAACAACATTGAAAACCTGAAAGCACTAGAATACCGTTTCATTTTAGTATGGCATTCCTTAACAGTATACACCTATGATCCCTCATACGGAATCCGAACCCAAAACATTCAGTCTCGTGCGTGAACGCTTAACCTTTCAACTCATGAATTCAACTATTAGACTAATACAATCTCCACAAATATCCATTTTGATAAAAATATAAATATCAGATGGGTTTTGTGAATATTATAGTAATTTCAATGGTTAAGGTCATGAGTAAGTTGAAGCTATACCACCATGTCGTCCAGTGCTTCCAAGATTTCTATGGTGGTCTAGCTTCAACTGACTCATGATCTTAACCAATGAAATTACTATAATATTCACAAAACCCATCTGATATTAATCAACATATGCTCACTAGTGACTGGCTTCAAGAGGTATATCCTGGAGTTCTAGTGAGAAGTAGTGATCAGTGGAGTTCAACCAGATCTGTTGTGAGATAGTAACTCACTGAAGACAATGGTGGATGTGTCGCTCAATTTCATGGATTAGTTTAAGTTAGACATTAACACCGTTGGATGCTGGCTCAGTGGTCTAGTGTTAAGTGCTCGGGTGCGAAAGCATTAGGTCCTGAGTTCGAATCTCGCAGAGGGCGAGGTCGTGAATGCTCACCGCTGAAGAGTCCCACAATAGGACGAGACGGCTATCCATTGCTTCTGGGTTTTCCATGGTGATCTAGCTTCAACATACTCATCATTTTAACCATTGAAAAATATAGATGTAAGTGACATTGGGAATAATATGGAATTTAGTTTGAACTGTAGACAGAGATTCGAGTTAGTTATTTAATTGTTAAAAAAAGACGTTTTAGCATCCTGAAAAGTGTTACCAGGAATTAAACTAGAGAATACTTTGAATTGAGCAACGACTGAGTTGATTTTCAATAGTTCTCTTTAATAAACATTTAGTTAGTTCATAACCGATAACGGTGGTACAGATAGGTTTACTCATTACCTAGAGATAAAGATAAACGTGTTACGAGTATTTTATGAATACAAACACTTGAATCCTTATAGCTTCTGCTATGTGTAAGAGACAAGATCGAGCATCATAAAGGAAACTGGTAGAAATATGACGAATCATTTTAAATGACATAGTTTTATCTACTAAATGACAGCTATGGACCAAGTGTTATAGAAGCAAGTTGCATATTGTTTTGACAATACCCTTTCCTAAACACGAATAGAAGTGTTCACTAACTTATTGGCTCAATTGTCTGTTTTTGCGTCCAATATAGATTTCTCCATAAGAGCAACTGAAGTCAAAGATACACATAGATGTAACAAAACCAGGTAACTTATTCTTTAGTTGAGGAATCATCATAGATAGACAGAGGTCAACCTATCTCATAGCACATCACTAGTTATATCTCCGTTGAATTACAGATTCAGGAAGAGAAGTTTCTTACTAACCGTTGATGTTGCTACTTTTTTATTTATTACATCCAAGTGTTTCTTCAACAAAAAAACCTGTAGATAACCCATTTCAATCAATATATTATGAATAAGCTCTAATTTTTTTATTTATGATGTCGTTTAAGTATATCTTCCTAGCTCTATTAGCAAGACATCTAGCTAGGTTTCTCTTCTAATGAATGAGTATAAAGCTCAAAAAGTGTGTACAGACTTGCCGAAGAATTTTTCCTATACACAATTCTACCGATAGAACCTCTTTTCTGTTGAATAAAACGTCGTTATCACTTTTCACATGTAAATTTGATCGCTGAATTTTTATTGATGAATAGCTTTAGTTCTTCTTTTCCAATTTTCTGATCGATTATATTAAAAGTATCATCAATTTAATGACAATAAAAGTCAAGCTTAACAATAACCTCTTTGAGCGGTCCATCTTCTAGTTTCGCGAGAAAAAAATTAGGCAAGAATAGAAGGTAGATATGAACCCATTGCTAGTTCATAGCATAGTATAGGACTCCTCAGCAGTGTGCATCCATAATCCCGCTTCGCAAGATTCGAATGAGGATAAAACGGCCGTCCAGTACATCCAGGTTTTCCATGGTGATCTAGCTGTGGTTTGGGTTATTTATATCCACATAAGTAGTATATAACAGTGGTCAGGCATAGAATGTATTTCAGTAAAAGGTCGATGGTTCTTAGATTTTATTGAGATGCTCTGCAATTTCATGTCAAATACATTCCATTGTCCTCATTCGTGTTTTTATTCACTACATAGCTTCAATTGAATCGTGAATTCAACTATTGAAATTATTATAATATCCACAAATACCACCCCTCTCTGATCAAAACTATTACATTTTTCTCAGTTTAGGGGTTGTGGAGATTGTTAAGTTTTTTTTATTATTGAGATCATGAACCCATTGATGTTAGACCACCATTGAAAACCTGGAAGTACTGGACGGCCGTTTCGTCCTATTGTGGGACTCCTCAGCAGTGCGCATCCACGATCCCGCTCGCGGGATTCGAATCCAGGGCCTTCATTAACAAGAGGGAGACAGAGAGAATTTCAATCAACAAACATACCCTGCAAATATTACATCATTATTATTATCATTCTATATTGCAATAGAAAGACAGAACACACATATTATGTAAACCAATTATCATATGTATTTTGAAATCGTATCCTAATTACAATTGTAAATCATTAGAATCAATAATTGTACTTTCTTATTCACTTTTTCAATTCTCCAAACTTAAAATTCAAAGAAAAAAAAACAAAGTAAAGGACCAAAGAAAACCAAGCATAAGAGAATAATCATGATGAATAGGCCGTCAATGCAAAACAATAAAAAAAGATATTTAGGGGGCAAATGAGCATGGGTAAGTGGGTGAGTGTGTGTGAGTGAGAAAAGAATTAACCCATAAAAAGAATATAATAGGACTCTATTTATTGTCCATACACAATGGAACAAAAGGAGACACACACACGCACAGAGAGAGAGAGAGTTGGCAAAGAAACAATTCCTGTTAAAATTCATATGAACATGGAGAGAATATACTGTTCTGTTGGATTAAATTAACCAATGAGAATACGAGGATAATGGTTTTTGGGTGAATACTGTAGACTTTTTACATGGTAAAAATGTTTTCTCATTAAATTCTTTAGATTTACATTCATTTATATCAATTGATGGTGATAGAAGAATATGAGGATTAGATAATGCATCTGGTTCATCTAGTTCTCCTATTCCACGTCCTTTTCCATCAATTTCCATATCAATAACAGAAAAGTTTGTTTGAGGCGCTGATGATGTTAAACAACTACAACAATATGCAAAGAAAAAAACAAACAGGAGCCCAATAAACAGAAATAGAATGTGTGTTTCGGATAGAACATGAGAACATCAACATGGAGATAAGCACTAGTTACGAGCATATGAATCAATAACACGGACATTTCAGACAGTCACTATCAACTATACAAAATAGTGTACATATCTGTATCACCGTGAGTTTGACCACAAACGAAGGATGTTACGTAATGAAATTGAGCAAAGCTTGCGTAAGGACTGAGAAACCTGGTGGTCGAAGCGTGCTCCGGGCACCAGGATTAGACCGACGGGCTTTGATGTGTTGTAATGAGCCTGAAGAAGCCCAGTGCTTGTAAGCAGGACGTTTCGCGAAGCCACAAGCGACTTTACTCGCTATTTTCATGGTGTCATGCAGTTGCAACCGATGCTAATCTATACTTTTTGGTGGAATGGCAGCTAGCCTAGAAGCTAGCTCGGTTCGATACTTACTTGCAACAGAAGTTGCAACCAACTTGCTGATATCAATCCGTTAGTGGCGGTCACTTCGTTGGTCACTGGAAAGTAAGGTAAGATTGACGCAGACCAGGGCATGATCAGAGTCCAGATACGTACTCCAAAAAGAGCGGCAGTCTTGTACACAACCACGTCAGCGGTAGCTGATCGCGATGTGATCAATCTGAGTCCAGGCTTGAGATGCAGAGGGAGGACGCCAGGTGGCACATCGGCGATGACTGTGCCGAAAGTTAGTGCTAGCCAGAAACAGGTTGTGGTCTGAGCACAGTTGCAGTAGACGGTACCCGTTATCTGTCCTGTGACCAATATGTCCGTATAGGCCACCTAAACGATTCTCTTCTGTGCCTAGACGCCCGACCTGAGCATTCAAGTCTCCGGCTAGTACTACAATATCTGTCGAACGCAATTTCTGGAGAACAGACAAGTGGTGGTAAAACTCATCCTTGATTGCATCCGGGCTGCAATCTGTCGGGGCATAAGCGGAGATGACGAAAAGGCATCGTTTCTCACGCCGATTTCTTCTCACTTTGATGGAACTTTCTAATCTAACAGCACATAACCGACTGTTAATGGGGATCCGATCGATTAGTGCTGCCTCAGATCTAGCGCTTAGTGCGACACCAACGCCAGCAAGACCAGACGAAGATACCACAGGGTAGTCAGTCAGCTACAACGTAGGACCAGGCACATATGTGCATCGGTCCAGGTTGCCATACTGCATCAGCACAACAAGATGAACACCGGATTCATAACAGTGGTTAGGTAAAAGGTGGTAATATATAAGAGAAAGATTGCATATAGAGATATAGTACAAGAAGAAAGAATTGGTTCGTAGAAAGAAAGATATGAAGCGATTTTAATCTCTTAGTTTAAGGGAAGACAGGGAGTGTATATACCGACGCCATTGTGATCGATTCTGAGCCATGTCACCAACAGTCTCCAACCATTGGTTACGATAGTCACGCGGACCCCAACCAAGTAGTCTGCATCTACCAACATGGATCACAGGGTAGGCGGATAAACGCACGTGAAACAAGCCCTTAAAAGCGACAGATGGAGAGCGAATTTGTGGTACTTCACCAGTCTTGAATACAGGTCTCGGATAGACAACAAACGTCTATATTAAGACTTTCTAAAGACATAGCAAGCCCTATCTGTTGTCCGATCTGCATTACTGTGCGAACGTTGAAGGCAGCCAGTTTGAATGGTGTGTGGTTTCAGAAAAGCTGTTCCAGTATCCGTATTTGGTGATAGCATTCAATTTTCAGCCAGTCAGTGACTCGAGATCGTTTAGATAGGACCGAGTTTCCATCACAGGCGAGCTGCTGTATAAGTCAAAAAATAAGGCTAGATACAGTAAAAAGAGAGTGAATAAATGACGTAGTAAATAATAATAATAATAATAATAATAATAATAATAATAATAATAATAATAATAATAATAATAATAATAATAATAATAATAATAATAATAGTAAATAATAATAATAATAATAATAATAATAATAATAATAATAATAATTATAATAATAAAGTGAATCGCTTGATTGTTAATCGAAGCAAGAAAATTATTTTCCATAATTATCGACAGTTCATATCTGTGTGTGGGCTGTCATACTGCCTGGGTGGTTTTCTTAGGGCGCCACACACGGAGCCTTTGACCTACAGGTCTGACCCACAAGAAAGTGGAGCAACGTAGGGAGATGCAGTTGCATGGCAGCCGGTGACCCACAATTGGTTCATAAATCATTTGTTCTTTCAGGATACCGGAGCCCATGTTGGGTTTCCCAACTCCCATATATTGACTCACCGTTTCCACTGGCCTGGTTAAAGCGCCAGACATTCTCTTTTCGTCCTCTCATTTTCGTAAACAACACCCCCGCCACGAGAAGGCAGTGAGTAGGACTTCCCTGGCAGAGGCTATATACGCGTGGCCATGTGAGATCATTTCGAGAGGGAGGGCCCTCCCCACTCTCGACCATGCCAGTCCACTTGGGGTTATAAACGTCTTCTTAGTTCGGTTAAAACGTTTGTAGACTATTGGTAGCAAACGTAAGACGGGAAGGTTGTGTCATACTCCCAAATGTACAGGGGATTCGCCCCATAAAGTTATTTACCTCGGACAAGCAATATTCCTTTGAGATACTACCTTTACATAATCGTGATAAGGCCTTTTTGAAGTACGGAGTTAACAGATTAAAAATTGGTCACAAAAAGGTGGTATGTGACAAAATCCAACCTATGTTCTGAACGCTTCCAGGTTGCCAAAACCACCCCTAAACCTGTTTCGTTACCAAGTACCTCAAAAAGAAATATTTCTCCATAACGTGTTCAGCTGAAAAATGACGAGTTCTCATATCTCAAAGAGGACTAGATGCATTACATTAATTTATAAGTGGTTTCAGTCAAGAGTTGACATCAGCTGAAATACCGTTGGAAACAAGGGGACATTGGATACTTTTCTTCTATTGTGGGACTTCCCAACAATCTGCAATGACAACCTGGCCAGCGGTTTATATCAAGACTTTCAGCTCTCAGCGATGACAGCGAATGTCGGTTTATATCATGAATTGATTTAAGTTGGGACTGAATCACTGAAATTCAGTTATGTGGTTTAAAAGTCAGAACCAGTTCACACTAATAACGGCTAGTGAAAAAGGGAGACTATCGAAAAGGCCCATATAATTAAAGGTGAGCATTGAAATGAGAATAACGTTTTTAACAGTATGAAATATGTTCGATCTACCCTTTGCCCTTTGAGCTTCTAGTGAGAAGCCGTAAAAAGCAGAGTTCAACCATGTTGAGTGTGAGCAAAGTACCTATCGAAGACAACGTAAGACTGTCACGCAATATCTTGAACTGACTGATATTAGGAAATGTACACCATCGGATTTTAGATCAATGGTCTAAGGGTTAAGCGTTTTACGTCCGTGACCAAAGGTCCTAGGTTAGATTCCCAGACGCAGGCCATGGATGTGCACCGCAAAGGAGTCCCATACTAGGACGAAAATAACCGTCAGGTGCTCCAAAATTTTCAATGGTTGTCTAACTTAGATCAATTTGTGGTTTCAGTGAAATTCAACAATTTCCACAATGCTATACTGACAATAGATTAAGCGTAAATAAAGAAGAAAACAGTAAAAAGAAAAGAGAGTATATGCAATACTTACTTTTGAGTTACTGGATGAACAGAATCCGACTGTTGCTTCCGATCAGAATAATAATCAACACTGTTATTATACTGTTCTGGTTTATCATTAACAATCCATTGTTTTAAATTACTATTTGCAATACGATTTAATTCAGTTACAATTGAATTATTATTATTATTGTCACATGAATTCATCTCATTATTTAACGTATTTGATGAAATACCAATTATTGAATTTTCATTAGTGATTGATTGTATTGATGCATCAATCGAGTTCCTTTTAATCATCGATAAAGAACATCCACCACAACATGTCGGTCCACCAGGACCGCCTTGACATATTCCAAATTTTGGACAGTATTCTACTACAATATCATTATTTTCAATATTTATATTTGGATTCATTGTAGTGATTTCATTTGTCTGCAAGATATATCATGTATTAGTGGAATACAGAATAATAATAAACAATTTTTCAGTACTATGATGGATATACTCATTAGGTACGTTTAAAACTGTACCTATTATATATATATATATATATATATATATATATATATATATATATATATATATATATATATATATATATATATATATATATAGAGAGAGAGAGAGAGGGGAGGAAGCGGTCTATGAGACTGTGGTTCTTCATAAACTGAGGTAGTTGATGGACACGTATTACGCATAGCCAACCGTCAGCTACCTTGAACCCGTAATGTTAGCAGTCATAAGAACAGACTGGAGGAAAATTAGGTCGAACCAACATATAGGATCGACATATGAAGTCACTTACTATTGGTTTGAGCCTTGATAGTTGTTATAACTGTTATAATTGATTGATTAACGAACAGGGACCAATATCATTTAAATCAAGTCATTAATAGTTGTTGTACACTACTTGGTTGGGGTCCGTGCGATAAACGTGATCAGTGATTAGAGAAGTTGTGATATATCTCAGAATCGGTTACAGTAGCATGGATGCATTCATTATTTATTTTCGCTTAAGTATTTAGTTTCGATATTTTTTGTATTTTATTCCTCAAATTCATCTATTCTTTTCTAACTACATTTTTCAAAATTTACTACTTCTCACTATCATTAACACAACCGCTATTTCGATACTATTCCCATTTATCTTGTTAAACTCATTATGTCGTATTACTGTGGAATAGTAATTTGTACTCATGTACAAATGAATCAAATTCTGCAGTGAAAAACGCATTAGTTACTTACTTACTAAATAATCAAAACTAGTGTATATTGGACTCGTACTCACAATTAATAAGATTGTATCAAATGAACTTATTATTGAGAAATATCTTAAGAATTACATTTAGATAGAAGAATATCACTTATTAATTATGAAAAAATAGCACATCTGTAGGTTATATTCATCACAGATTGATTTCAGTCGAAGTACCATTGAAAACTAGGGAGCACTGAACAGCTGTTTCGTCTTAGCACGAGACTCCACAATAGTACATACCCACGACCCACGCAGGTATCAAACCCAGGACTTCTGGACCTTGCAGCAAACGTTTAACTATTGGAACAATTGGGTAATATACAGTGCGACCATCATCTAATACTATTAGGAACAACTGATTCACTCCCGATATTTCTGAACTCCATAAATTAAGACTTCTAGTGTTTTGCAATTTTTAATGGCACCCCAACTGAGTTCAATCTGAATCGAGTATAACCGATAAAAGTTCTTCAAATTGACTTAATGCACAACAACAACTAATAGATAATTTAACAACTGACTTGTGAAGTAGTACTATTCATCTCTTCATTAATAGATTGATTTTGTTCCATTGATAAGTTGCTACTGTTATTATCCATCGATTGTGGTGGTGGTGGTGGTGATTGTCTTAACCAACGTGATAAATCAATCGGTCCAGAATGAAAAATATGTTCAGGAAATAATGAATTCTTTGTTAGATTATCGATTTTTGATGAATCTATGCAGAGTGTAGACATTCCTTTATTGATTGATAAAGTTTTATTCTCTGGTATTAACCAGGAAGATTTCACTGAACGTGTATTGTATTCACTGGTATTATTACTACTAACACTATAACCAATATTGCCATCATTACGACTAAGTTTTGTCGATAAACCAGGCATATCTCTTAATTCAGCCTAAATTTTATAGTAAAAGAAATAATTCTGAGTTATTATCTACTTGTACATTTTGAAAATCTTTAGACAACTAATTTGTCTACACAATCACATCGTCTTAGGAATAGACAATTATTGAAATGACAGAGCAAGAATTGACCATAATAGTTAGGGATATTTATTCTATTAGTGAGTGAATAATCTGCAATTGTCAGACCTTTCAATCATTTGGTTATGTATTCAATATTTCATATATATGCCCCCCAATGCCCTGGTACGGCCGAGAGTGGGTAGAGTTTGATCTCCCTCTTGAAATGCTCTCACATGGCCACGCGTATATAGCATCTGTCAGGGAATTCCTACTCACTGCCTTCTCGCGACATTACTGTTGTTTACGAAATTGGGAGGACGAAAAGCGACTGTACGGCATTTAAACCAAATTGATGGGAACAAAGGATCCACCTAGGGGAGTTGGAAAACCCTGATTCCAAACCAATGATGCACATGGGCTCCAGTATCCTGAAGGAACAAATGGTGTATGAACCAATCGTTGGTCACCGGCTACCATGAGAATGCATCTTGTACGATGCCCCACTGCCTTGTGAATCAGACCTTCAGGTCGAAGGTGACCCCCTAAGAAAACCACCTGCTTCAGTTCGAGCACCCGGGCAGTATCACAGCCCTCACACATATCAAATAAGATCTGTGTGGCGCATATGTAATTGGAGCCTCCTTGTACCTATGTGATTTTCTTCTTCTTCATTTCATATATATAAGCATGTTATTTTGTTAGAAGGAAAAATCCCTCTTTCTGAGCAATGGTTTTATTTTTGATATCAGTTTGATCTCAATGGTCTAAGTTAATGTGATCTGGTTGTTACATGAGCAGATATCACTCAGTTAGATTTCATTCATTAATCTAACAATCAATGGAAAATTCTCATTATACTAAAATACAGATATATATGAAAAAAGAACATTCTTTTTAAGTACGCTACAATTATGTAACCAAATGTATAATCGAAAAATTGGTCAGGTTTAAGATAAAATACATAGTTTAAAATGTGAATTTAGGATTGTTTGTAATATATCAATTAAATAAAATCGTTAATATTGAAATGATGACTTAAATGAATGTCAATCTAATGCTATGCGCCTAATAACGACTGCAGTAAAGATGTTAAAGATCAATTCCATGATAAGTTGCAGTCAATCGTTGAGAAATGCCCAACAAAAGACTTAACCATTCTGATGAAAGACCTAAATGCCAAGGTTGAAATGAAGAACACCGGATATGAAGACATCATGAGACGACATAAATATGAGAAGAATGAACAATAATTGGATAGAACTAGAAAGAAAGGCCCAGGACAGAGTGGGTTGGGGAATTCTGGTTTAAACTGTGGAAATTATAAATGGATTACAGACAATGCATTTGTGTATAATTGAACTACAAATTGATGAATGCTAAGATTAAATAACAATTCCTATGTGTATAAAAGGTAATATAATCGACAAACTTTCGAACATGTACTGATTAGAGTAACTAAGACATATATACATATTGTTCCAACCGTGTACAAGCTTACATACACTACAAGATATTACATAATAATAATCCATGACGGAAAAAAGGATCTGAATAGTTGAAAAGGGGACTGGGACACAAACTTACCGGATCACAGAATAACCAATCTTTTAAACTGGATATATTTTGAGATGAATTTGTCAAAATGTCAAAGCTTTCCGAAGTAGATTTATCTAAATAAGATAGATAGATGGTATGTAAATACTTAAATGTAGTGAAAGTGACTAGTCAGTTTAAAGTAATAGGGTTGTTAAAGAAAACTCAAAAAATACCTCGTTGGAATAGTTAAAACTAATTAACTATTAGATACTAATTAATATTATTTTCTAGTTGAAAAAGGTTTTGCAGAGATTGGTTCAATGTGTGTGCTGTACTCATCACAAAGTGACCTCAGCTGGAGAACCATCGAAAACTAGAGATCATTAGACAGTTTCTTTGTTCTAGTATGAAACCCCTTACCTCACTAATGACTTCAAGGTACTTATCAACATCTAATGAGAATTCGTGACTGGTAGAGTTCAGGCATGTCGAGAGTGAAACAGTCATCATTAATGATATTGCAAATTGACTAAAGTTGAAACTGTACCACCGGACGCCGACCCAGTTGTTCCAATGATTAAATATTTGCAGCTAAACTAGAAGGTTTTGGGTTCAATTTCAGACAGGAATGTAGGAGCGCATTGTTGAGGTGTCCTATACCAGGACGAAACAGTCAACCAGTGCTCCCTGATTCCCAATGTTGTTTCAATCGAGACCAATCTGTGACGAACATAGAGTATATTATCATGTAAATGTAGTGAAGGATAATGTCCCTATATTCAATATTGTAACACGCGCTTTAATGTTAATTGAATCGTGGTTACTACTGTTATGAGAATAAACTTCTAACAACCGTATTATTTAATGTAAGACAAGAAATCTAAACACATTGATGAATCCGTGTTTGATCAATCAGTTCTGATAGACAAATCAAGAAGATATCTCTATTATCCCTAATGTAAATTTTGTATAGACTTTTGTTTCAGGTCTCTTGTATCCAATTCATTCTTATCCTAACTTACATCAAGTAAAGTTAAGTGTAATGTAGTGAAAGTAATATTATACAAGAAAGAATTTACAAGTTACAGATAGATTTTATTGATAATGCAACTAACAAACAATCGTCTAACGTCAATTGAAATCGACTTTAAAATTAAGGTTCACTGGTTTTTACTGCTTTGTATCAGAGATGATGATGATAATAATAATAATAATCAGGTCTGACAATTCTGAATATTAATGTTCTAAGCAGTAAATCGAAGATAATATATCATGAATTACCAACTTTTCTCAAGTTACTCCCAGTTTGTTCAATTGATGAACTAAAGTGTGAAGTTAATGATTACACTTTTTCCAAATATGTTAACAGTGGAATAAGAAACTCTTCATAAAGGATAATCATATCCATTGTGTTATATAAAAGAATCTAGACAGAAAAATAGTGAATTTTATTCGCTGTATTTGTATACAGAATACATTAAACAGAAAATGAAACATGGTTAATCAGCATCTTGATATGATATAAAGAGACGAATCTAATTACCAGTTCAACATTTTCTATTTACTGTAGCTTATTTATTAAGTACAGGTCTATGTACTCATTTTTCAGCTGCATACATCAATTATGTATGGAGATTTGTGATGAGATTCGATTGCCCAAATAGAAGTAGATAGTGTAGGGTTTTAGCTTAAAACTTATGTTAGTTAAAAACTGATTCCCGTGACCACTATAAGGTACCTCTCTATTAAGGAGACTTCTTATTGGTTATCACTTTTAAAACATTACAACGAGAGGTGTTATTCTCCCAATAATATTAGTTCATACACAGTCGGGGGTAAAACAGAATGCTGAATCCTCAGGGTTGAATAGTTCGTTGGTAAATTTATTATAGATGCAAGATAATTAGAGTAATAGCTACATTACAATTTCATTGATACGATCCAACGAGCGCTAAGCACTAGGAAAAAATAACATTGGTCAATCCTTGTTCAGTGATCAATCTAAGTGAATTTATCAATGAACAAATGAACTCCCAGGTTACAAACATATATATAACCAGTGAGTAATAGCAAGTGCGAAATACACATTGAAGAACACTATATCGAATACTAAATGCAAACAGGTCTTAAAACCTAATAAGTGAATTTGAGCAAATCAGTACGCCATAATAAACAATTAACGAACTTTTTTTAAATTAACATACTCGAGTAATTAGAGGGCTTTAAGCTATTATTCAATTCGTATAATTCTCCTTTATGATAAGATGTAGATTCTACTGTCGGTGGTTGACTATCTCGTAATTCAAGCCAAGTATGGACAAGTGTAGAGTCTGGCTGACAACATGGTACACGTAAAGCAGCTGATTGTGAAATATTGAATTCGAAATTATCTTGTACTGATCCTTTTTCCTACAAAGAAATTATTTAAAGTGTTAATCAGAGTTAAAATTGTAAAAACAAGTTTCAACGAGTAATTAGTTTCATGTTAAATGAATAAAAAAACTTAAGAAGTTAATGGAACATCTGTATGACCAACTCTAAAATGAAGTATCGTTTATGAAACGTAACAAGTTCATATTTGTGCAGCGAGTTGAGAGCTTGACTTATGTTTCATGGAAACTACTGGGTTGGGGTCCAGTCAGTCAGCTACAACGTAGGACCAGGCACATATATGCATCGGTCCAAGTATCCATACCTCATTAGCACAACAAGATCAACACTGGATTCATAGGAGTAGTTAATTCAGTTGTGGTAATATATAAAAGGAAGATTGCATATAAGGATATAGTACAGGAACAAAGATTTAGTACGTGGAAAGAAAGATATGAAGCGATTTTAATCTCTCAGTTTATGGGAAGACAGAGAGCGTATACACCGACGCCATTGTGATCGATTCTGAGCCATATCACCAAGAGTCCCCAACCATTGGTTACGATGGTTGTGAGGACCCCAGCCAAGTAGTCTGCATCTACCAACATGGCTCAGACCAAATGTTAGTGTCTTTAAGCACTGATGCCACGTTTTGGTTTGGCCATGCGATTATCGGAACCAATAATTGAAGAATTTAGGTGTCACTGCTTAGAATTGGTTACAACGATGTAAATTCGATTCACTCTTTGTCTTCCCTTAGATCTTGGTTTTCAACATTTCTTTCGACCTTTTTATTCCGTAAATTCATTCTTCTCGAATCATATTGTCCACCTGTAGCCCTTCTAGGGTTACTGCCGGTTCCAAGCTCGGATAAAGGAGAGGGGTTGGGCATGGGGTTGACAACCCCATCCCGTAGAAAACAACCTCAATAAGAAAACCTAACCAGAAAAAAAAACATTTAAATCACTTATATATTACTGATGATGTTACTAATTTCATTACTCTAAGATTTGTGTTGATAATTTCATCTCACCGTGCTGATCTGGTATGGAATCTTGAATTGATGCATATATATGAGAAGTCTATGTTGTTTATGACTCACCAAAATCAAGAATGTTACAAAACACTTACAGATAATTTACTCAACCAGAAATAATCACTTTTTGAAGCGAAACTCGTCCCGTCCTCTTCCTCTTTCATTGTATCTATATTACTTAAAGAATCGGATGAAGTTCTTCGTTTGCATTTATGTTCTGTTAATGATAACCATTTTTTTAATGTTGGATCATTGCATATACATAATGGTTGGACACGATTCAATACAGTAGAGGAAAGAGTTGAATTCCCAATTCTTATCTGTTCTTCTTCTTCAAATAATTGCGGTAAACATACTGAAGGTTTATTTGGATCAGCAAAGTGACCAGGATATCTAGATGCAAGTCGACCAAATGTTGAAATAATTTCATTTAATTGTATATTCTCAATGTGGAAAGCAATAAATGGTGTTAAATCTGATGTTAAATTAATTGATTCAGCTCGTTTAATATAATCACCAACTTTTGTATCGATTTCATTTCTGGTAACACATGATTGTAGTAAAACACTTTTTAAAGATTCAACTGTTTGTTTATTACTATTAAGTAGAAGTAGGGAAAACAAAAATAAACATTTAGATATAAATGAGAAATGGAAATAACCTTTCAATGAGGATAGATTTCTCTTTGGCAATATTATGCAATTGAATAAGTAGATTTGATTGTCGTTTACTTAATAATTCTATTAAATTTTTAAAATTTGCTCTTATTTCAAATTCAGCATTTAAAACATTTTGATCGAGTAATGGTTTATAATTAACAAGTCGTTGATAAAGATAATCCAATCGTTCAATAGCATCTTTTATTCTTGGTTCCATTTTTAATTAAGCCTATAACTCGAAAAAAAATGAAATGGATAAGTAATATTTTGTTTGACAAACTACTCCATGTAACTAGCATGAAATTTAAAAGTAATAAATACTGTAAAATCAAGAGAGAATACAGAGTGGTAAGTTAATGGTGTACAAGAATTCATGTTATTTGACACTCCTTAGACCAGTTAAGAATGATATCATTCAGTAACCAAGTATCGATTTGTATACTCCATTTTAGGCCAGTTTATTTACGTAACTTCTAACGACACTCCATATGAACTCGTCTGCCAGGTACAAATTTGTAGGCTTGGTTTCTAGTCGGACTCTAGGCATGAAGACCAGTGATAATACTTAGTCACCCAAACAGAAGTAGGTGGAGCGGAGTCTTCATCCGTAACTTTATGGTTGGAAATCGAACGCCTTAACCACTGAGTCACCACTCCATGATACTTCCACCCAACTACTTAAACTTGATTGGTAGTAGACGAAGTGAGGTTCAAACCAAGAAAATCCCATTTGATAGAACCCCACCGGAAAATTATGGCAAAACTTATCAATTGAACCAAGTAGCTATAAATAACATACAGTACGGCAAGGAAGCGGATTAGTACAAGTAATTCTACGTTAGTATGACAAGAATAACAAGAATAGTGGATGAGTTGAAATAACAATAATGCCTATGAACATGAGGAAGACAAAAGCATTTAAGAATCTGATTAAAAACGAAGACATTTTACTCAACATTTCCAACCACTAATCACAATTACCGCGCGAACCCTAACCAAGTAGTCTGAACTTTCCAATATGACAAACCAACAGTAAAGAGCTCCAGACAGCCATACGTAAGGTAGAACCTGGCAAACACGTGCATCGTTTTGAGTTCCAATATCATACTTGCACAGCGAAATGAAATTATAGAGGAGAACAGCAAATTAACAGGAGTACCAACAGCATCAATAGTTATAGCAAATGATAGGTATAGACGATATGATCCCAAAAGAATAAGTTTGTGAATTAAAAGAAGTGTGAGATAATTTAAAAAATCAGGACCTAAAGAAAAACAAATAGTGAATTTATTTGCACTATTGGGACCGATTTGGAGCTATGCCACCTACCTCCAACTACTGGTTAGGGTAACCAGGATCACATGAGTTTAACTCAGTAGCTTCATGAATAGATGCCATGTTTTGGTTTGACCTCTCCCAATTTTCTTGCAACCTGCGATGACAACAAAATCCTCATTCAAGGTAGACAGTAAGGAGGCTTAAAACTCAGATAGGCAGTCCCCGCATTGAATTATGTCTGATAGAAAAAGCTGGGACATAAGTTTTTGCCCGTTCGTGGCCTTCATATTGGCTAATTCCAACTGTAGCTCGAATAACGAAAAAAATGTAAGCAAAGTCATTTGTTGCTTTCGAAAACGCCTAATACTTAACCAATTAACGACCAAGTGGGTGAAGCTGTGCAATACACTTGAAAGGTCTCGAAATCTTAACCCGTTCAAACAATCAGGAGGATGAGATGTGCGATCTACTATGCTAAAACGTAAGACAAGAACATGGAGTTTAGGATCCTTGCATTATTACCGATGTTAGTTTGTGCGGAAAACCCCGACTTTAACTTCTAATCCTAATTCCTAACACTAAGTTATAACGCTTTGATATGTGCGCCGTAACATTGGCTTGGCAGTATCGTACAGCTAACCGACTGACATCAAACATGAACTATAGTCCTTAATGACAACTCGTGAAAAGCATTTGGAACCTCAAATAAATCTATTTCGCTAATGCCGGAACCCTTGAGCAAACGACTCAAGTTTAATGGTTGACATAACATTTAAATTTTCTTGTTAATAAACATAAGCCAATGATTGCTTAACAAATTACTACATATATATACTCCAGTCACTTAGTTTTCGACGTATAAATCCATTGACCAATGAATATTAGTCAGTCATAATCAACGTACAGCATAATACATAAATCCGATGACTCAAATACCAAAACATCAACACAACAGGATTAATACTCTAAGTTTAAAAGACCAAGATAATGAGACATCATTGAGAGAATGAACATTGTATGGTTCAAGACAGCAAAGTAGGAAGTCATGAATGAAGGAATGCTAGAATTCGATACATAAAAATCCGATGAAATTTGGGTGAGACTATAATATACAGACGATCATTGAGTGACATTAAATTGGCCCTGACAATGTCCACCTACCTGCTGGGGCTAAATGACTCATAAAGCTATGCAAAGAATAAGGATTGTAATTTACAGTTGATGGTTAGGGTTAGGAATTAGATCTAAGGTCTTCATCACGAACTGACATCAGCTAAAATATCAAAACGCTCTCTAATCAAATGGACTTCGCGCCAAAATCCAAGACATGTTATCTTAATCCTTATTGGTTCGCTCATAAATTATATTCTAGCCAGTAACCTTTTGCAGGCAAAACTAAGATTCGCTGCATAACAATACAAAGTTCAAATGGTTCAAATGGTTGTGGACGGAATAGAAGAAGCTTTCGCTTAACAGTCTTCCGTGTCTAGTAGCAGGGGATCACCAAATCCTCCAGGCAGGAACCTAGGTATGTTAACAATAAAAGAGTAAAAGAAATTGGTAAATCATAGTATGATACTGTCCTTGGTCCTTAAGAATAGGTCAAGTTGCCTCTTGAAGAACTCCTGAGAAGTCGCTTGGACTAGCTCGGCCGGCAGCGAATTCCAGCTTTTGACAACTCTTAAGGAGTAGAAGTTCATACGTGACATGACAGCATAAATTCGTCCTGGAAAAAATTGGGCGTACCAAACTGAGAGAATCTAGACACTGTAATTTATTACATGGCAAACAAATATCAACCATTATAACACTTAAGGAAAAACACAGTAACAAACCAATCGGAAGCAGCTCAGCAAGAATAGAGCGCGCTTCCTGGAATCAACATCCAATATGCGCGTAAAATTAAGGTTTAATGTAGCCACAAAAAGAACATCAAAAACTATTGTTATAAGCATTTATTATGAACAAACAAGAAGAAGCAGAGTGAACTTTACTTAGCAAATATAATTACTTGTCACATTTTAAATTTGTTCCTTGATGACAAACCTGGCTTTTGTTAATACCGGTCTAGTAAGCTTCCGCATACGATTCTCTTTTATTGAATGAGGCCCTAGGTGGGATGAAACTCCACTCACATCCTCGTTCATTGAGGTGGTTTTCTATTTTGTTTGTATTCCAAGAGCATATAATATGTCTCAAACAAGCATGTGCACCTTGGGAAATGTAAACCGTTATCGCTAAAAATACGCTTCGGGCATCCTCTCCTAGCAATAAACCTTGATGATGCTCAAAAAAATGAATCTGTGTCTAAAGAGTAAGCCATTTTGATGTGAACAACTCTAATAGATAAGCAGGTGGATAAACAGCTATAACGTTTCTCAACAACTCTACCTCCTAAAAGGGCATTTGCTACCTTATTCTGGTTCCAATTACACATAATCTGCTTAGGACTAGCAGTGGCTCCTTTAAAGCCGCCAGATGCACCCTTGCTCTTTTTCATAACACGCACTAAAGCGCTTTTCTCAATACCATCTACGATACCGCGTCGAATATGTGCTGCCTGCTTCTTCTGAGTCTTAATTACTGGCTTATTTATTACAGCGGCCTTTGGCTTTCTCGATGTCTTGGCTTTCGGCTTGGTGAACTTCTTTTTCCTTAGGCTTTCTAAGAGCTGATTTGGATTTATTAGCAAATGATGCTTTAGTTTTTGGCTTAGTAACCTTAGACTTAGCTAATAGAAAGGAACAATGAATTTGAAGGGAGTTATCTGAGCCATTGGCGAAGCAACGAATTTGAGTAGTCAGTGGTTTGTAACATTCTGTTATGAGACATCTGGGAAGTAACAGTTCATTTAGGCTCTTTGTACCTCTGAGCCAACAGTCCTATTTCATAAAACACGCTGTAGGAAGCTCTGAGTCCCATACCAGATTTTGCTGACAAGTATCTTGCGAAATCAATTTAACTGGTAGAACAACTGGAACTATAATCCCAATGGGGGCCAATACAGAAGCTACAAACGACAAAATGGTTCTCCTTGTAGGAGTCACAACGATTTCACATACCCTAAAAAAGATTTTATCCGTTCAAACATTCCACTCTATTCATAGAGTCCTTTCATTTATTTCCGCAGATGAACAAATGTCTACATTTCTTTCTATACGGTCTCCCTCTGAAATTTGGTGAACACACCTACCACATTGTTAGCTAAATCTCGACCAGAATACAAGTTTTTATTCAGGGAGGTCCAGGCGTATTGTGCTGCACAGTCGAATGCGTTTCTCAGTTTATTCGGATTTGCCAAATGGAAGACAGGGTGGTACGGCAAATACCAAACACGACACTTTGACATCTTCGTTGCCGACTCTTGGGAAGGTCACACCGCTCAAATGAGACCATGAAGCCATCTGAGATGTCGTTGGTACCGTCCTACGCAACGTAGGTAATCTCTCAATTGTCCATACATTTGGGGTTCTAGATGGTGAAGACGAATCTAAGGAGGAAACTTCTAGTTGAACCCTTTGACAATGAAATGTGAACTGGTTATCCAGCGTTTTCAATAAAATCGTCTTGGACTCTCCTTCTAAACCCAACCTTCTGGCTGGATCTTCCGTAATAAGCGAAGCGTCTGAGCGACTATCTAGGAGAGCGCAAGTCTGTATTGCTTTTTCTCCATTTTTTCCAATACAGGCACTACTCCAAATGCTACTTGTTTCTGCACACGCTAAACAGTTTCCTCCGTACAGCGTCGTGTATTAATGTGGGCTTTAATATTACAATCTCTCTGCTCTTCTCGCTTCTCGTGTAACGGGGTATGGTGTCTCCAGCCCCATCCTTCAACAGCACATGGCCTTGGTAATCAACAACTTTCGCTACATGGTTTGCCTACAGACAAACCTTACATGACTTATGCCTAAAGACGAACTCTTTCCTTTCTCTAACATTTTAGTCCTTAAACTTCTGGCATCGATCATAAGAATGATTGCTTGAGCACTCCAAACAGGATGAACTACGTATGTGGATAATGCCATCACTAGAACTCTCATCGATATCCTTTCTGCATTGTAATTTGCACTAATTTTCCCCTTCGAGACGTCAACATCCCTTTTGTCACTATTATTACCGCGGTCGACAAGTAGGCCGTATCTGGTACTAGCTTTATCTGACTATTCCCTTACAAATCCGCAAAGGTCCTTGAATGCATTCAATAGTCCTTGTAGAATCAAGATCGGATATATAGTTCATCTGAGTGAGTGTTAGCTCACAAATACGCATCTCACGAGACAGCCTTCTTAAATTATTTGGATTAGTCCCCTTGACAGTAGGGATGTCCAGCATCATACAAATAAAAGAATGGGCTACTACGTGCTTCTGACCACATGTTTCCTCGAGAAGCTCTAGCGATTTACAATAGCCTTCTTCTGGTTCGAGTAATGCGCAATGAACAATAGTAGCTTTAAATCCACCACCACAATGCTCAATTAAGTAGTTTAGCCTTGATCGGAATCCAACGCTCTCATCAAAACAGTCTTCAAAACTCCGTATAAAACTCCAGTAGTTCATGAGGTTTCCATCAAACCATATCATCCCTTTCTTTGGTAGATCTAAAGCTTTAGATATCATTGTTATCCAGTCCTTTCCAATAGTAACATCAACTGCATGTGAGGCAGATATAGACTCATACGTCATCGCCTTGTCAACCACAACTTGATGATAATGTTCTCTCCCCTTTTGATATAACAGTTCTAATTCAATTTCTCTTTCTGTCTGAGCTAAACATACCTTAGCTAATCCTAACTTTAACAAGGAATCCATTCGGAAGGTATTTCGTCCGAGCTGGTTATCACTATGAGTTTCTGAATAGTGGGGAGACAATTCGGGGATATGATCAGTTTTATGATTCTCCGTAGACACTTGAAGATGCTGAATGTACGAATTTTTGGTGAGATACTGTTCGAAACTTTGTAGAGAGCAATTTCCCACAGGTGTAACTCCAAGCTATTCTCTGGATCGTCGAACACAGAGTCTTGGTTTAGCCAAAGTCAGAACAAATAAGCTATTTGGTTTGATAAACTTTATATGTCTCTAAAACAGAAATCAACACCATTAGTATACAAAATAAACAATACAGTCTATCAACACAGGGGAAAACAGAGACATAATAACACACCAAACAGTAGCTACAGGATAAAAAAAGGAGTCAGCAAATATTGTTTTATAATAAACATAAAACTGTGATTGATGAATAAACAAGACATAGCCATACAAGGTCAAAGAATTTAATGTGGTGTTGGGCGTTTCACTTTATCATTGGTGAGTTCGTTTATCGATCACACTTTAATATCTGTCGTAATTTCTATCATTGAGACTCGGCTACTCTTGTTGCTTAGTATTCTAGTACACCGCTTCACTCGACAAGTCCTCAAATCTGGACATGGTTGAACAAGAATTTAATTATATTCCTGAATGGAGGTAGGAATCACCATAAACAAAACGCTAGTTTATTTAGAAGTTTTATACAAGAAGGTTCTAGAGTCTTCTCTATATATCCACTAGCTCTGATTGGATGAAAAATAGTCAATCAGTCTGTCCTCACACAATCCTTCACGGGTATGTCTAAATCCAATCTACATTCCTTTAACAGCCCTGGTTAAAGACTTACATTTTATTACTTAGTCCTGCTCTTACATATTGTCGGACCAATGACAACATGGTCATATTTGACTTGACTCAAGGTCACGGTGTGTTTCTGTGTATCATTGTTAACTTTTGACTGTCTTCTTAGAAAGGTTATTGGAATCCATGCAAATAGACGTCTGATCGTTGGGAATATTTTTATTGATTTTCAGGTATCAAAATCTTACTTATTAGCTATTCCTCTTGTTATTTAATATGTTAATTCGTGTAATATATACCCTCGGCTTCACAGTACAGGTTGTACCAATCAAGGCATTATGTACTTTTGATACAGGTTAATTTCTTTCTTAAACTGAAACCGTTTCAACTGGTTGCAGAGGTTGTGTTTTAATATAATTTAATTTGAGTTACTCAAAAAACGCTACAGAAAAGGCTTAGTTTGACTTAGTCGAATAAAATTTGGTTCGTTTGTTCTGCGTTCAAACATAATATTAGGATTTCGTCTGTTAAACAATATATGGTAGTCCAGATCGACTGGCCAAACAAAAGAAAGGCAAACCATCACTAAGATTCAAGAACAGTGGAATAGATGAGTAGAGAATTTCGGGGAAAACCTAAACTGATCATCACCTCCGAACCTTCTGAGCAACGAAGGAGAACACAGACCACTCAATAAATGATATTTTGCGAACAATGGAAAAAATTAGGATGGTCATCAGACAGGTCAGGAATGGCAAGGCACCATGACCTGACAACACACCAGCTGAAACTCTGAGGTTAGGCAAAAAGGTGACTGCAAATATGCTACACATTATACTCAGAAGGCTATAGAAGGAAGAAAAATTGTCGACAGACCGGAAAGGACGACACCTTATCAGAATATCAAAGGAAGGAGATCTTAGTAATTGTGAACTACACGGAAACTTCAAACTACTATCACTGCCAGGAAACGTTCCCTACAGTGTTCTGTTGAACCGGATGAGAAATTCAGTAAAGGTCCAAATTATAGAGCAACAAATTCAATTGATTAAGGATCGATCATGTGCCCATCAAATCGCAACCGAACAAACGATTTTCGGGTAATCAATCGAGTGGGACTCATCATCATAAACCAACCTCTCCGGTTATAGAAAAGCATCTGACAGTATGGATAAAAAGACTTTGTGGAACCTTAATCGATTTTACGGTGTTTCTGAGAAGATTCTTACGACAGTCACCACTGCAAAGTAGTTCATGAAGGATAACTGACAGATGCAATCAAAGCGTAGACTGGTTACAGACAAGACTACTTACTCTCACCCTTTTTCTTTCTTCTGGTGGTTGATTGGATTAGGAATACCTCCGTATCTCAAAAGAAGCGCGGAATACAACGCACAGCTTGCATGCATCCAGACGATTTGGACATGACAAATGACCTGGTCCTTCCATTTTATACACACGAAAATGTGCAGATGAAGACAACCAGTGAGCCAGAAACCTCTTCAGCAGTAGGCATCAACATATACAAAAAAAAACAAGATCCTCAAATACAAATTGGAAAATATCAATCCAATCACACATCTTCGATGAACAAGGAGGATCTGATGCAAACATCAAGGTTAGGATTCTCAAAGTAAGGGCCTCATTTCTAAAGTTGAACAACATATGGAACTCAAAACAACTATCAACCAGTATCAAAGTTACAATCTTTAATACAAACGTCGACACCGTTAGTTCTACTGTGTGAAGATGAAACTTCGAGAACTACCACAACCATCATCTAGGAAGAACAAGTATTCATAAACAATTGTCTACTGAAGATACTCAATGTCGGCTGACCGGACATCATCAGCAACAACCTGTTGTGGAAGAAAACAATCCAACTTTCAGCTGAAGGAAGATTAGGAAAAGATGGTGGAAATGGATAGGACATACATCACAGAAATCACCAAGCTGCACCACCAAGCAAGCGCCAACTTGGAGTCCTGAAGGGAAACGGAAAAGGGGGAGATCGAAGAACACATGGATTCATGAGTTGGAGGCAAACACCAAAAGGGTAAACGACATTTAGCAGGAACAGGAGAGAAGTGAAGATAGAGCAAAATGGAAATTACCGGTGGGCCATCTTTACTACATGGGGAGTAACAGACGTAAGTAATTAAGTATGAGTAATCAAGATTACAAAGATACAGAACATCTCCCTGCCACGTGCCATGTTCACACTTTAGGCCAATTATTATTAAACTCCTAACTCTTTCCATAAGTTTGAAGCGACAAATATTGCGAAACCGTCAATCTGTGAACAGGTTATATAGAACAATAGTTTGAATGTTGACCGACCATCTACACTTCCGGAACAGTATTGAAGTTTACGTTGATAACTTATGGCTAAATCAATTGATAACCAAACGTATTTGTATGGCGATATTCACGGCACTATCTAAACACAAATATGGGATGTGTATATAATATCTTTAAAAAATGGGTTTTGTACAACCAAAAAATATTCTAAAGAGCTTGTACGACCAAATCTTTAATACAACATGTAGATAAGGAAGAGATAAGTAAACTAATTTTCAGTGAAGCGGAAAAAGTAGTCGTAATAAACAATGAACTAAAGTCTATCTACAAGCAATCAGGCAAATCAACTAACCCATGTTTATGCAATCGAGTACCTCTAATCCAATATGACTATAACTAAAAACTTAAGTAAATCCCATCATGATTGGGGGATCATCAGACAGCACCAATCTAGACCAGTGATTTAGAAGCTAGGCGTTCGCGTGAGAGATTAAAAATTCTGGGTTCAAAACCGGTGTGGGAGATCGTAAATGCGCACTGCTGAGGAGTTCCATGCTAGAACGAAACGGCCAGCCAGTGCTCTCAGGTTTTCACTGGTGATCAACCTTAGATTGACTCGTGAATTCAACTGTTAAATTACCAGAAAAGCTATTGAACTACCAAATTTACAAATGACGAATTAATAATAATATTGTCTAAACAAAAAGTAATTGGGATGCACATGGATGTATGAACTAAGTGCAATAAAATTGTATGTAAGGTGAAGAAATTTGACTATCGTACAGAACGTATGCTGAATATGTTTTCTTGTACATATATGAAGAGTCTTTTTATGTGTAACTTCATTGAACTGCTAAATAGTGTGGCGGTAAATAAATCCCCAAAACAAATAGCCCTGTAACTACTCGACACTGGATTCCGATCGCTAGGTGGACACGATCCATAGAAGGTGTTACTGGTTAAAGCGTTTTCAAACTCCAAATACCTATGGCATCTTCATTGGTGAGCCTGACGTGAATTTCAATAACCTGCCAACATAATTATTAATCCAACCCCCATCCCGAGACTGTTAAAGTGATAGGAAACATAAATTTTTATTAAAATTTAGCATCGCAAACTTTCAAATTTCAAAACATTTTAAAACATAACTAGAATACTGTAGTTTTATACACCATAAAGGTAGTAGTTTTTTAATCTGATCAAATGCCGAGTTGGAATTAACTTTAACTTACCCATTGATTGAAGAAGTACTCATCCTCATCTGCATTATTCACAATGATTGATGTATTCATTTACTTCACTGTCTTCATTTAGACCTTCTAACTCCCAGGTCAGAGTTTGTCTTCATTTAGGTAAAACAAAAACAGCATGGTATATATACATACATGTCCCACTATCAAAACAATAACAACCAATCTATCTTACACCTAACTTTTACTTTATAGTACTCATTATGAGCGTATAGATTCATTCATTTGTATGTATATATGTATACATGTGTGTGTACGTGTATGTTCTTCTTTTTTTACATTACATTTTTATGATATGAACTACACTTGGACATTTTCTATGAGAAAAAAATGTATTTAACAAAGAAATTCTCTAATCATGTGTTCACTTGCCATTTTTCCCACCTTCTTTTCTTTAAGACATTTTATCATTTCAGTTACCAATATCCATTTATAGATAGTGTAGTATATTGATTTTAAATGAATCTCTTAAGCTTCAGATGAATATTCAGTCGAACGTAAGCAATGTAAATAGTTGTCTACACAAGATACTCCATATCCATTGGTTGATTACAATAAGAAACAGCCTACTGTGTGAGTGAACAAACCAACTTACAGATGAAGAGTAAATTAAGAAAAGACGATAGGACATACATTACTCAAATAATCAAACTGCATCACGAGTCAAGCCCCAACTTAGAATCCTGAGAGGAAGCAGAAAAGAGAAGGGCCAAAGAACACATTACGTCGGGAAATAGAAGCAGATATGAAAAGGATGGATAACAACTGGAACCAGCTGGAAAGAATTGCTCATGTCAGGGTTAGATGGAGAATGCTGGCAGGTGGCCTATGCTCCTCCGCGATGGGTAACAGGCATAAGTAAGTAAGGTTAGCAATGTAGAGAGATAATTTTCTAATTCTCTACGTGTTCGAAAGATTGCATGGTTAATGTCAATTTGCAGTGAAAACTGTTCTGATGTATTATTGCATATGATAATATAAAGGTAAATCAATTCATAACTAACTCAACAATAAGATATTTGACTGCTGAACTGGGTCATTCAGTGAGTAATTATTGGTAGAGAAAAAGTAACATCAAGATCGTTGACACATCTGGTTCGGGTTCGATTTCTGGTCGAAGGGTCGGGTTCATTCCTAAATGAACTGGTACTGCCGAGCGTGGGAAGAGTCCTCTTTCCTTTTAGAAATGCTTACAAATGGCCACATACATACAACCACTGTCAGGGAAGTCCTACTCACTGACTTCTCACCTCAGGGGTGTCGTTTACGAAATTAGGAGGACGAAAAGCGAATGCCGGTACTCTAACCGGGTTGGCGGAGTTGAGAAACTCTGATTCCAAAACAATGGTCAAAATGGGCTGAGGATCCTGAAGGAAAAATGGCGTATGAACCAGTTGTTGGTCACCGGCTACCACGGGACTACATCTCGTGACGTTGCTCCATGGCCTTGTGGATCAGACCTTTAGGCCTAAGGCTCTGGGTGTGGCCCCCTAAAAAATTACCTGCTTCGATCTAGGCATCCGGGCAGTATCACAGCCAACACACAAACCAAGTGACTTATGTGACGCATGTGTATTTGGTACCCCCTTCTACTAATATTTATATGTTTAAATAAATAAACAAATATCTGGTAACTAAGTGCTGACAAACATAAAAACCGGTACAGAATGCTCAGTTAAATACAATTAGCAATGTATAAACCGAATGAATAAATTTTGATTGTTCTTTTTTGCTTTCCTATTTATATTCTTTTCTCCATGGATGTGTTAATCTACTGACTAATCATAATGCTTTTATCAAATATTTTAAAATAAAATTCAATCAGTCATAAACAGAATTCTTTTATTATCAGAAGGAAGGTTTATGGAGATTGCAGTAATTTAATGGTTGAATTCATGAGTCATTTAAAGCTAGACCACCATTGGAAACCTGAAAGCACTGAGTGACCGTATTTCCTAAAGTTCTGGTAAGAAGCCATGACCAGTGGATTTCAACCGCATCTGTTGTGAAGCAGTAGATCACTGAAGATAATGGTGGATATGTCGATCAATTTCGTGGATTAGTTGAAGTTAGACATAAACACCGTTGGATGCCAGCCAGCTCAGTTGTCTGGAGGTTAAAGGTTCGTGCACGAGACCGAAGGTTCTGGGTTCGGGTCCTATGTGCAGTCTCGTGGGTGCACACTGCTGAGTAGTCGCATACTAGGACGAAAAGGCCATCCAGTGATTCCGGGTTTTCCCTAATGATCTACCTTCAACTATTAAAAATTCTTAGATTATGAGCAATAAGGATGATTCATCAGTTTGAAATAACTCTTATGGATTGATCATTTCAATTTCAAACAATCAGATAATCGAGCATAGTCATTTGATTATGAGTCATTCAGCATATTTGTGATGATTAGAAGTATTTGAATTCTTTTACAAACTAGGAATCCTAGAGATAAAGCTATTTAAACCGAGCACAACTAGATGAACACAAACGAACATATTGTATTTGGAATCGGACGGCCGTTTCATCCTAGTGTAGGACTCCTCAGCAGTGTACATCCACGATCCTGCACAAAAGTTCCAAACCTAGGACCTTCGGTCTCGCGCGTGAAGGTTTAACTTCTAGACTACTCCGCTGGTCGGCATCCAACGGTGTTAATGTCGAACTTCAACTTATCCACGAAATTACTCCACCATTCACCATTGTCTTCAACAAGTTATTACCTCATAACAGACACGATTGAACTCTATCGATCACTGCTTCTCACTAGTACAAAAATCTATCTGAGATAACTAAAGAGAAAAAAAAGGAAATTGAAAATCACACGATGAATGTCTAGACTTTTATCAGAATAATGATCTTAACTGTTTGAACATTTCAAGGTAAGTATAAATTGTCTGACTATTTGACTTATCCAATCATTATGTGCATTAAAATAGAATAAAAGGGGTGAACCTCTTCTACTAAAAATGATAAATTCATCGACAACAACAACTAAAAGTGTATTTATATACACAGACTATATATAAACTCAAAATAATAAGCTCAATTATTTGGGTTGGGAATAAAGTTCACATTGTCAAATTATTTAAAAGTATCGTAGTCGGTAATAACGGTTATGTTTTCGTTGTCTTAGCAACATAATTGTAGACATTTTGGAATAGTTTCTATTGTAGAACTAATTAGAGGGATCATTTCTGGTATGTTGTAATTTTTCTTCCATCATAACTGAGTGTTCTACATTTGACACGTCCTTAGCAATAATGAAGTGGTATTTCCGTTGAAGAAAACTTTATGTTTTCTATATAAATCAATAAAATTGCACTATGATCACTTGTTATCAAATCTGTTTGTTGCTAAGCTAATATAGAATGTGGAAACTGAAAAAAATGACTTTACTCAGATAACCTCTGAAAATCAGAAAACAATAGATAATCGTTTTATTCTAGTACAAGGCTCATTAGAAGTGCAAATCCATGATCCCATTTAAAATTCAACTCAGAACATTCAAATCCCATGATAAACACTTATAACTATTACACCATTGATTTATTAATGACTTACGTCATTTAGGGATATTGTCTAACCATTTTCTAATCCTATTGGTCAATTACTACTTCAGATCTGATATTGTTGAAGTCCACTGGTCAAAGCTTCTGTGAAGAACTCAGAGAATAAACTGTCGAATTAACCTACTGGATAGCTCAATTCTGTTATATTTAAGCCCTGATTACTAAAAATGTACCTTTAACTTAATAATAAAAGTGATATCACCAGTCTTCAAGTAAAATGTGTAGTTTAAAGTCAGTTATGTAAATTTGCAATAAGTTGCTGGACGATAATTATGTAGATCATGTCGATTTATCTGGCAAATACTCTAATTAACTATTCATCGGCAGAATGATAGAAATTCATCAATCCGCATTCCTAACTTTATTCCTCATATGTAACTATATCATTTTTCTTAGTGAGTAAATTACCCACTCAGTAAGACTTCAGAAATACATTTGATAACCATTAAAACATATACAGATGGTAATGATTTAGTTAACTGGTTTTTGAAGTCAAATTTACTTCAAAATTGGTTGTCGTCACGGCCTACTTTGATTTGAGAATCAGTGACAACATCTCAACAATATATAGCCATGCTCTCTTCACATTTTCAACACAAGACCTTCAGGTTATTCTATAAGCGCATCTTCTTTAAATACAATTCACCAGTGGTTTCAGAAAGAAAAAAAATTAATCAATGACATCAATTAATCACTACAAACAAATTTCAAACAAATTAATTCATCGTAATTATTTAAACTACTATTTAATATTTAAGTAGTACATTCATAATTCAAAAGTTATTATGATTACAATTAATTTCATTCAATATTATATTTTTTGGGTACAATATAGAAGTCTCAGTATAAAGTATTTCAACAAATTTCAGTTTCTTACTTCTTGGTTGATTCTAAAGATAAATATTTAGTGATTGCCAGTTAGAAGTTAGCAGTTCAGCAGATCGATATTCTTTTTGCCTCATATCGCTAGCAACTGAGATGTCTCTGATTAAGCTTTCCTTTGCAACTTGTACAGAAGAAAGTTGTCAACTTTTCATAAGCGTACATAAAGATGTTATAACAAGCAAAAAACATCTATACGGCAGAAACTGGTAAACCACCCATTTCCCGTTCCAACCTTCTGTAAATGTCACATTAAAACACTCAATTAAAGTGTTGACCCGATTACTGTTTAAAAATGTCCATTAAATTCACATACTACTTTAATATTAAGGAATTGTCATCTATTCGGGAATAATTCAAATATATCTGTCTTTCTTCCGAGCATAACTTCGCCTGAAGTCCCTCTAGCGCTACTGCCGGTTCCAAGCCCAGACAAAGGAGGAGGGTTGGATATGGAGTTAACGACCCCATCTCATAGAAAACTAACTCGCTAAAAAAACACCACCAGAAAAAATAATCCAAACTATTTAAACTCTACCCTAGAAGTTAGAAGGTCTTCATTTAAATGAGTTATAACATCTTATGATGAAAGCCGAGTTCCTTCGGAATTCAAGAGGCAAATTCAGCTTCTGACAACCAGAATAATCATTAATTTAGGTACATAAAATATTTATACAATGTGAGAGACCGGGTGAGTCATCCAAATTGTTGCAGAAATGAAAAGATACAACTTGAAGATGATTGGAATCAATGAAATACATTTGAACTCAGGTTGGACAATAAAGACTAACTTCAGGAGAGGAGCTTCTCTTATACTCCAACCATGAAGAAGAAAATGTTCCACACACACACACACACACACACACAAAGGAGTTACATTGATGATACTATCCTTCCAAATATGAAATAGTTTCATGTAAACATTTACAATCACAACTATCACTTATTAAACACGTTCAATTTTAAGTCACTGATTAAATGTATTGATATTTAAGTGAGAAAAGAACTTTTTTCCCCAAGTTTTTAAGTACTATATTGCTACAATTTTAAAAAAAACGTAACAACTAATAACCATCGTTACAACTGAAATGTTTTAATTTAACAATCAAACATTTAAAAATGAATAAAGAATACACACACACACACATATATATATATATATATATATATATATATATATATATATATATATACGCAGACACACACAGATGCACACACACACACGTCTACGCATACATCCATGAATATGTATATCTATTCACATATCATTTATTCATTACTTATCTAATTGCATACACCTGTGCACTTATTTATAATGAAAAAAAAGGAACTGTAATTGACTCAATCTAATTACACTGTATGTTACCGGGTTAAGATGGAATGAGGTGAGGTGGGGTGGAGTGAGGAATTCTATAATGTTGGCATAATTATTGCCAACTATTACAATACTATGACATACAGTATAAAACATAATTCATTTTTGTTGTTGTTGTTTTATTATTATTATTAAATGAGTGAAAAAAAAATATGTGTGAATAGTAAAGGCGAAACGTCAGAGAAGTATTTCACTGTTTATCCGTTTATTTCCCTACATCCATACATACATAACTCTATACACACATGGATACACCTAATAAACATACTCAATCACTAGCCTTCTATATATATACATATAGATTTTACAACGGATACATCGATTTGAATATTCTACTATAACTAGTTAACTAACTTATTCATGCGTTAAAACAATATTTCTATAATCTTTTTTTCTCTCTTCTAGTTCTTAACATATAGAAATATTTGTTCAAGACTGTCTGATTTGTGGGCAGGTTACTTTACTTCCTGTAGACAGTAAGAGATAGAGAGATAGAAACATACAGAGAGAGAGAGAGAGTATATGTGGAAACAAATATAGATTTCTGTTGTTGTTATTGTTGTTGCTGTGGGGACTGTTAACGATTAATATTATCTAGACTGTAATTGGTTATTTTATATCTTTATATACAGGTACCTAAAATGGAATAATAATGTAATATTGATTAATTTATGTGTATATATAATTGAAATCAATTGAGTCAATTAAAGTTACATTATCATGGAAAATCTGGAAGTACTGGATGGCTGTTTCGTCATAACATGGGACCCCTCAGTGAAAGTGAACATCCACGATCCCACCTCGCAACATTCGAACCCAGAACCAACCAAACTCACACGCTAAGGCTTAACCACTAGATAAGTGAGCTAGCCCGGCATTCAATGGTGTTTATGTCTAACTTCAACTAATCTACGAAATTGAGCGACACATCCACTATTGTCTTCAGTGAGTTACTATCTCACAACCGATCCAGCTAAACTCCATTGATGAATGCTTCTCACTAGAACTCCAGGAAATGTCTCTTTTGAAGCTAGTCACTAGTGGGCATATGATAGTTAGTATCAGAAGCGTCCATTTGAAAGCCATCAGTTTCATGTAAATACATATCAAATAGAAACTAGTGATTTTGTTACCATTTTTGCTTAGTTGAATAGCATAATTATAGTGATATTTACTGTCTTCTTAGATAATATTTATCAGTATAGTGTTGTGAAGATTATTAACTTTTTGGTCGAGATCATGAATCGATTGATGTTAAGTCACCTAGAAGCAATGGATGGCCATTTCATCATATTGTGGGACTCCTCAGAAGTGCTGATTCACGATCTCACCTTGCGAGATTCCAACACAGATTGTATCGATTCATGATAATAATCTCCACAACCCTAAACTGATAATTACCTCGTGCTTACTAGTGACTGGCTTCGTGAGGGGATTCTCGGAGTCTCAATCAGAAGCCATGGTCAGTGGAGTTAATCCTTGTCGGGTAAAGACAGGTATCTACCCAAATACAGTGGAAGATGGTCGCGAGATTTTGTGGATTGGTTGAAGTTAGACATCAACACCGTTGGATACCAGCCGGATCAGTGGTCTGGAGGTTAAACAATCTCACGCGAGACGGATAGGTCCTAGATTCGAATCCCGCGAGTAGGATCGTGGATACTCACTACTGAGGAGTCCCATACTAAGACCAAACGGTCAACCAGTACTTCCAGGTTTTTAGTGTCAAATTTCGAAATGACATTTCATAATTGAAGATAACATGTATTTAGTCGTTCAACCACTGATCAGTTGTTCTATAGTCAGTCTGCATTTAGTTACAACGTAGGACCAGACACACATATGCATCGGTTCAAGTTGCCATACCTCATTAGCACAATAAGATGAATACCGAATTCATACAAGTAGTCACTTCAATGGGAGTAGTACAAAAAAAGATTGTGTATATTGAGATAATACAGGGAGAAAGAATTATTTGGTAGAAAGAAAGATATAAAGCAATATTAATCTCACAGTTGAAGGGAAGACAAAATGTGTATACACCGACGCCGTTGTGATCGATTCTGAGTCATGTCACACATACAATCCAACCATTCGTTGTGGTAGCACCGTGAACCCCAACCAACTAGTCTGCATCTACCAACATGGATAAGACTAGAAATTAGTGACTTCAAACACTGATGCCACGTCTTTGTTTGGCTGCCCTTAACTTTCATCCAACGAGTCTCAACGCTAGTCTGCATTGAGCGTCGTGGTAATCATTGTTCAGGCATACACAACATGTTGTCCAACCATCTCAGTCGATGAAGATTTACAACCTCATCAACTGATTTAACATCATTCCTTAATACCCTGTGTCTAACTTCACTATTACTTACCCGGTGATCCCAGCAGATGGGACCAATATTTCTAAGATATTTGTGATCAAGCACTAGTAACTTACGAGTATCTTCTACTCTCCTTATGGCCACGTTTATCAGCCTTAAAGCAGAACAAAACGAATTATCACGAAATATACTCGTCCCTTAATTGACAGATATCTCACCTTCGCCATAGGTGATGTAGGTTGGCGAAAGCCCAATGAACATTCTGAATCCGTATTATTCTCTAGTGAATACTATATGAATATCTTTTAAACTAATCAATTTATCCTAGTTTTATGACTGTTTTTTTGTTTTTGTAAACTTCAATTATCTATCTAATTGTATCTGGATGTCTTTTTTTCTTAGTTGTCCAATCTCTTTTTCGTTGAAATGGAAACTTCAACTTTCAAATTTAAAATGATTACGTCAAACTGATTGTCTCAATTTAGAAAATTCTTGTCAAGTAACATTCATATTAGCTATCAGATATAGTGAATGTTTCGTCCTCTTTAGGATTCATCAACTAATTATAAAGTTGTGAACAAGAAATCACACAGTAGCTAAGTAAAATACAAAAATTATGCCCACTAGTGACTAGCTTCAAAAGAGGCATTTCCTGGAGTTCTAGTGAGAAGCATTCATCAATTGAGTTCAACTGGATCGGTTGTGAGATAGTAACTCATTGAATACAATAGTGGATTTGTCGCTCAATTTCGTAGATTAGTTGAAGTTAGACATAAACACCACTGAATGCCAGGCCGGCTCACTTATCTAGTGGTTAAGCGTTTGCGTGTGAGTCCGGTAGGTTCTGGGTTCAAATCTCGCGAGGTGGGATCGTGGATGTTCACTTTCACTGAGGGGTCCCATGTTATGACGAAACAGCCATCCAGTACTTCCAGATTTTCCATGACGATCTAACTTCAATTGACTCATGATCTCGACTATTATAAAAAACTGAATATATTTGACTGAAATTCTCTAAACATCAAGTGAACATAAGTTCACGAATTCTTATTCAGAATAGGATTTTGTGGATATCATAGTAATTTTTTTTCAAAAGTTGAATTGGTGAATCGATTAAAGCTAGTCCACTATGAAAAACCTGGAAGAACTCGACAACCGTTTCATCCAAGTATGGGGACTCCTATGTCCAATATGATTGTTTATTTTTATTCTTTTTAATATGTACGAACCTAAAATTCAACATCAGGACAACTAAATCGTGGATGTTAATACGAGTCATGTCCCAAAAACTTAATAAAGCTGCTATTTGATTGGTTAGTTCTATTAAAATGAACAGAGCATTTTCATTGGTTTATAAAGAAAACGGTGAGATTACAACTTATAAACTAACCAATCAGATTTAAGATAGTAAGGTCTTAGATTTTGGCACGAAATTCAGTCAACCATTTGGCTCGTAGCGAACGTCTCAGCATTTTAGCTGATGTTAGTTCGTGATGAAAAACCATAAATGGAATTCGTAACCGTAAATAAAAAACTGTAAATCATGATGTTAATTCCTTACACTGCTTTAGCACTAGCAAGCAGGTAGACCGAATCAAGGTCATTTTGACGTCGCCCTTACATACACAAGGGAAAAAACAAGTTCTTCAAATACAATTGTTTATTCTGGGCAGGGTTTTTTAGCAAGGTCATTTTCTACAGGATGTGGTTACCAACTCCATGCACAACTCTCCTCCTTTACCCAGGCTTGGGACTGGCAGTAGACCTAGAATAGCTACAAGCGGGGTTATTGAAACTACTAACTGCTATAAAATTTTGATGCATCGTTTTCTTCGCTTAATCTATGAAAATTAATTCATTTTTAGGTTGATTGATTGAATCGCTTCATTGATGTTTAGGACTACAGTAGATCAGTTACGTAATGACATATATGAATCCTGTGCAGATTGCCTTAATACTGCATTAAGTTATGTGAATTAATAGTAGAGAAAGATGGGCATCTGTTCTTGTCAACATTGATTGATTGGTAATATCATACACATAGTTCCCTTTATTATTTTAAATAGAGCAAGAACAAAGATTGGTGCAGAATAGTATGAATTCATTTTATTTCATTAGGTTCTCATCAGCTGCTTACAACCTAAATTATTTGAAATTCAACATTATTATAGATATTGACATACTTATACAACAGAGGGCGATGAAGGATGAATATATGCAACATAATGTAGCAAAGATTTCGTTAGAGTTAATGAGGTCATAAAAGTTTTTGTTTCGAATATATAGAGTTTGGGAGGGAAAGTTCCAGAAAATTGAGATAGTGATTAGAAATCATGGAATTAAAACACATTAGACGATTATGTAATGAAATAACTGAAAATAGATTAATGTTAATAAAGAGAGATATGAATTGAAATTGGTCAGTTATGAATGATGTAATCATAAAATCCAGAAAGAGTTAGAATGACGTAATAAAAATAAATAAAAATAATACTAAAAGGGGATTGGGTGAATGTTACCAGGGCAAAGAAAGATTTATTACTGCTTCTTTTTGTATACAAAGATCTGGTTTTAAACGTTTGATTGCTATTGCTTCGGCGAACTCCAAAGGTTTGAATTTGATTGTTTGTTGATCACCTTGAAGGACTTCAGTATATCGACTTCGTGTCCTGTGTCAAGGAGATGTCTTGCGACAGCGCTGCTAAATGCTTTTAGTCCGTTTGATCTCAAACTCTTCGGAATATGTTCTTTGAATCGGACGTAGGCTCTCCTTTCTGTTCTAACAATGTAACTGCTTTGACAGATACATGTAAATTTGTATACACAGTTGGTGGTAACATGAAAGGGATACCTGTCGACCTTCGATTGTGTCAAAGAACATGTCGTTTTGGACAGGACAATCAATTTAGCTGCAGAATATGTTTTTGTCAATGCAGGTTTTAGTCTCATATTGATTGAGCCTGTGACATTATCACCTTTGAATTTGAGTTGAATAAAAACAGGCTTTTTATTTACCGTAGTTTCTTTGGGTATTTTATCTTCACGTTTTCCATATTTCTCAATAAATCTCAATGGGTATCCGTTATTTCTTAAACACTTTTTAACATTCATTCTATTGTATCGGCAGTACATATTCTTTCTGATCTGGTAATAGATCAGTCTATGTTAACCATTCATTATATCATTCATAATTTGTATTAGACTGAAGAATAGCATTTTTACTTAGTATGAAAATAATCAAATATTGAAAAACTTAAGACGAAAGTAGGGATTGACAAGGTAAGGACAACATTCCTACAACTGAAGAACATATGGGACTCAAAACAACTGTCAACTAACATCAAGGTCACAATCTTCAATACGAACGTCAAGTCAGTTCAACTGTATGGAGACAACTACTACTACCATCATCAAAAATGTACAAATATTTGTAAACGATTGTCTACTCAAGATACTCAATGTCAGTTGACCGGATATCATCAGCGACAACCTACTGTGAGAGAGAACAAACCAGCTTCCATTTGAAGAGGAAATTAGGAAAAGACGATGGAATAGGACAAGACATACATTGCTGAAATCATTGGATTGCATGGCAAAGTAGATGCTTACGTGGAAATTCTGAAGGAAAATGAAAAAAGTGGAAGGCCAAAGAGCACATTACGTCTGATTTCTCAGGTCCCAATTAAATAAAACAACTAATTCTGTTTCTTCTCAACAAAACATCATGTAAATGCAATTAATTCGCGTTATGGTTAAAGATTTTTGGTTTCCAGCCTCGTTCATCATATCTAGCCACTTTACTGTACGATTGTTATCAGCATACAGAATTCTTAGCGATTCAAACTAATTGAATCACTAATATGCCAAGAAGTGTGAAATCGAAAATCAACTTTCATACGGAAATATATGAGATAGGTAAGGAACAAGCAGTTCAAAATTAGAATGGATCCAATAATCGTTTATTCGCTAAAATGAATAAATTAACACATATTATCAATCTACATGTTAGTAATTATAGTATACACAAAGTAAGATCGCCAATAGATACGACTTGTTAGTTGCCTCCGAAAAACAATTAATGTCAATAGAAAAGAAGAAAATTGAAACATATTTTACAGAGGGCTGTGATACTGCCCGGGTACCCAGATCGAAGCTGGTAGTTTTCTTGGGGGGACACACTCCGAGCCTTTGACCTGAAAGTCTGACCCACAAGGCAGTGGAGCATCGTGAGGTGATGCGATCCCATGGTAGCCAGTGACCAACAAGTGTTTCATATGCCATTTTTTCCTTCAGGATACTGGAGCCCATGTTCACCTTTGGTTTCGAATCAGGGTTTCCCAATTCCCCTTTGATGACTCACCGTGTCCACCGACCCGGTTAAAGCACCGGACATTCTCTTTTCGTCCTCTCAATTTCGTAAACTACAACCCCGCCACTTAAAGTCAGTGAATAGGGCTTCCCTTACAATGGTTTTATGCATGTGGCTATTTGAGAGCATTTCGAGAGGGATAGCTGACTTTCCCCATACACGGCTGTACCAGGGCATTAAGGGGCCACATTCTGATGTATCAAATAGGATGAAACATACATTCTGAATTCTACGGCTCACCAGTACTTTATTACTGAACTCACAATTGGAAAACATTTTCGGGTAGTATTCATTTACAGTTGATTTGATGATAACTTTTGTAACTAAAACATTCTGTTTCATCTTCATTTCACTGATGGCTTGTATTACATTTCTGCCAACCTACATATATTCATAACAGAAGATTATCAACAATACAAAAACATGATAACAACTATCATGGATATTTTAATAATTGAGAACATGAGTCAATTGAAGTTAGACCACTATGGAAAACCTGGAAGCACTGGACAGTTGTTTCATCCTAGTAAACGACTCCTCAGCAGTGCTCATTCACGATCCCACTTCGCGAAATTCCAACCCAGGATCTATCAGTCTCGCGTGCGAACACTCAACCTCTAAACCACTGAGTTGACCAGCATCCAATAATGTCAATGTTTAACTTTAACAGATTTTGATGGAGGTTTGTTCTCTGAGCTGACTGGTTTGGTTGTGAAGCTTTCACCATTCTTCTGAATGACATCATCAGTACAAACTTCATATAGAAGTGAAGTGTTCGTATTTCTTCAAGTCTATCTGAAGTATGTGCTGCTGCTGCTGTTGATGTTGTTCAAAAGAATGATGAAAGCTCTATAACCAAATCGTCCAACTCAGAGAATAAAACTCCATCAGAATCATCCACTTGAGCTACAAATATTCTCTACCATCTCAATTTCAATCAATCCATAACATTTCACCATCGTCAATCATTGTCTTCATTGAATTATTGTCAACACAACAGACCTAGTTGAACAAGAGATTTCTCTTTCTCTCTCTCTGATATTCATTATTCCAGTTGTTGAGATGATGAGTCAATTGAAACTAGACTATCATGGAAAACCTGGAAGTACTGGACGGCCGTTTCGTCCTATTGTGGGACTCGTCAGCAGTGCGAATCCATATTCATTATTCAGAAAAATATTTTCTCATCATAGTACAAAAAATTTTCTAATTTTTCTTTCTGCTTCTTCTTTCCATTTAATCATTTTCTATCTTTATTCTTGACAATATAAAAAGGTCAATGACTCACTATTCAAATTTTGAGGATAAATAAATTTTATCTGAGGTCAATCAATTTTTTTGTTCTCTGAAACAACAACATCGACAACAGCAACAACAATCTCAATTTATTATGTTCCCCTCCCCCTATGAAACAACAAACAAACAATATGGAATAAGGCAATCCATATCAATTTCCTTTTACTGATGATAAATATATAAAATGAAGGGATATTTCATATTCTTCTTTTGTTGTTCTTGACGATGGTGGTGGTGGTGTTGTTGTTGTTGTAGAGTTTTCATAGAAAGTAGGTTCTCTAAGGTCAACAACTATCATTAGAGAAATGATTTGCCCTGAGGTAAAGAAGGAAAAAAAGACAGAAGAAGAAAATAGGAAAATAATACACACTTTAATGCACATGCACACACAAACATACATGCATATACCTATGCACACACACAAAACAAAAAGCAGTTTTAATAACGGTAAATAATAACAAATTTTTGACTATTATTTGGCTGTATATATATATATGTATATACATATATGCATAGATGATATTACCACTGCTCAAACAATCTGGACACACATTAATGCTTTTCTGTTGTTGTTGCTGTTGGTGGTGGTGGTGATGGCGGTGGTGATGGCGGTGGTGTTCTTATTGAAGTAGAAGAAATCGAGTGTTTTATTTTATTTTAGAATAAATGTCTACTACTGTCATAATCAATTGTATTTAGTATGATTGAAGTATACTTTATCTGAATGAGATAAGATGAAATGAGTCTATAAATGAATGGAATAGGATAGGTAGGTTGAATCTATGCATGAATAAATAGATTGATAGTTACATATATATATACACACATAAAAGAGAATAAACACTTGAAATCATAAAGTTAGAATAAATCGATATATATGGATAAGTGAAGGGATATAGGGAGAAAAAGAAATCATATCATTCTTCATTTGTTCCAATGGAATACTCTATACTCACTACATATATATATATAACCCTAAACTGAAATGATTCCTGGGCATAACTCTTATTGGTTAATGTAAATGGTCATGTTAGAGGAAAAGGTTAGACTAAGCATTGATTTATCTTATAGATTTCAGTTAAGTATATTCTCTAACTCATTTTTGTTTTACTTTATAGCATCTAAACTACCTTCTTCTCTATTATATATGTATCAGACTGTATTGAGTGTAATAAAGGGAATAAAGATTTAAGTTATTGGTTGTTGGAATCTTGGTCATTGTGCGTATATATATAGATTTATGTACGTGGTTTGAAATGCCCAAGTCTGTTTGTTCCTTTCCATTCTTTCCTCTTTTTATTCTTTTTTATAACAAATTGGCAAATCCCAATCAGTTAAACAAGTTCGATATGTATTACTTACTATAGTTTAAGTACCCTTCAGTTTCAAATATTCCCTTAGGAAATTGAGTCGTATCTCAATTTTACTTGCTATCCACCCCCTTCCTTTGATAATGTTGACACTGCTTCTGCTACCGATAATAATAATAATAATGATCATGGTGATATGGCGAATGATTGACCAGAAAAATTGAAAAAAAACAAAACGGTCTGAATTCGAGCATAGATTTTGTTCACATGGTAAATGTTTGTTGTATATATGTATATATATGTGTCTATTGGTTTGGTTATACGTGCAATATATAGGTTAGAGAAAGAGTTAATGTGTGAATCAAACACACAGTTATATAAATTCTACCTCAGATAATCATGAAATGAAATATATATAACCTATCTGCATCATCATCATCACCGACATCATCATCATTATCGACATCATCGACATCATCATCATCGTCACCATCGACATCATCGTCATCATCTTTATAATGAAAATAAACTTCTACCAATGATAATCATTCTTCATGTTTGTATATTATATTTATCATCATCATCATCTTCATCATCAACAACTGAAACTAACTTGGAACAAAAAATCTCATCTCTCAAGTAAGTATTTTAACTTTCTTATATAAATTCTATATAATGTTGTATTTATTCTAAGATGATGGAGTAGAGTTTTATTCTCTGAACTGAATAGTTTGGTTATAGAGTTTTCATCGTCCTTCTGAACAACATCATCAGTAGCAGCACATACTTCAGATAGACTTGAAGAAATATGAACACTTCACTTCTATCTAAAGTTTGTACTGATGATGTCATTCAGAAGAACGATGAAAGCTTCATAACCAAACCATTCAGCTTAGAGAACAAAACTCTACTGTAATATTTATTATAATCATCCATTGAATTACTATATACTACTTAAATCCACTACTGATAAATAATAAGACGATAGAACAGTGTATATTTTATCTAAGTTTATCACTGTTTAGTGGTGAATGTCATGTGTATTAGATTCTTCTTAGTACAAATCGAATACTAACAATCAAGTTACAATGTGGTCAGTAGTCTAAGTGATTTGACATTGTGTGTATTATGTTGAGATAAGTCAAACTAGAAACCCTATTGACTATCTTTAATCACCATCGTATATATATATGACATATGCATCTTTATTATACCTTCTAATTATAGACTTCCTACTACTTAAATTGATTAATAAGTAGTTTGATAAACAAGTATAATAATATTAACCTTACTATCTACGATTAAATATTCAACATGAACTAATCACTTAATTCATTGTTAAAGTTAATAAACATTCAATAGAATGAATTTTTAATATGAGGTTATAGAGATTAGTAATTTGTTTTCTTTGTTGATTGCGATCATGAATTGATTGATGTTAGATCATCATTGAAAACCTAGAAGTACTGGATGATTGTTTCGTCTTAGTATGAGACTCCTCAGTGGCAGTGCGCATCTACGATCCTATAATAGAATCATTATTTATTTCAATATTTTACACAGGTTCAACTTATTATATTGATGACGAGTCATTTCGCTTATGTATGACCTAATCTAAATACTCCTTAACTCGATAGGAATTTTCCTGGATAATCAATTGTGAACTTTAAAATGATAACTATGTATAAAGTTTTTGATATTGGGAAAACGTTTTACATTCATATATACTTATTTACATAAGTTTGTTACACCTCGTAGGCGAGTAGCATATGCCACTCCTCAGTATTCTTCTTCTTCTTCTTCTTTTTCATTCAACTCTGTTCTGGGTAATTTACTATAGATTCTTTTCATGTCAGTTTTCAAGTTTCAACGTCACGTATTCTTTGAGCTCCCAAGTATTTTTTCACTTCCATTTAAGATATCAAGTTAAAATTTGTCTTATGATACAGCCTAATCATTACTACAATGTATGTATTATCCACCTCCATTGTAAGTTTCTTTAATTTCATCATTAGCTGGAAGTTGCCTTGTTCTCTCCTATAGTGTGTATATATGTATATAATGAGAATATTCAAGCGATTGGTATTTCATTCAACACTTATCCAAGACAAAATATCGATATAGAAATACTCTTAAATTTCTTATCAAAGATTATATATTATATAGTGGCTAGTATTGAACTCCAGGACGAAGGTACATTCAGCTGATGAATCCAAAATAGGACGAAAGACACATCATGGATTTCACTGTTAGTCACTATCTATTTTTGTTTATAATATAAAATACAATGGGGGATTTTTTTCTCATAAACATGTACCTAACACTTAAAAATGAGTGAATATATTTGATTTTTAACATTTAACTTAATCATTGCTGAAGAGTCTCACAATAGAATAAAACAGTCATCCAGTGCTATCAAGTTTTCCATGATGATCTCGTTTCAATTAACTCATGATCTCAACGAATAAAATTAAGATTTTCATTTAAAGATAAATAAATGAACCTATATGTATATTTATCTAAAAAACGGAATACCTACTCAGTGAAATCAACATAGTTTTTTCAATCAAAATGACCATCACTGGAAAACCTGGAAACATTAGACGGACGTTCAGTCCTAATATGTCACTCTTCAGTGGCAATGCGCATCCATGATCGCGCGTCGCTAGTATCGAACCTTGAACATATCGGTCTCGAGCTTGAACACTTAACCTCTAGATCATTGAGCCAGACCACATTCAACAGTATATATATATATATATATATATATATATATATATATATATATATATATATATATATATATATATATATATATATATATATATATATATATATATATTCTGCTGAAGAACGAAGGGTTGTAGTTGTAAAATGTAAACTAATATTAATCAATCACAAATTGATTGAATGTACAATAGTTTCATTAAATATGAACTTTAAGGTACATTCAATATTTAATGTTTGCAATGAGACCTAAAAGTCTTGAATCGAATCCTTAGTAGTTATGTAGGTAGGTGTTCACTCTTCAAGATTTCCATGTTACGACAAAATAATACTTTAAGACTTTTCTTATTTTTCTTAGTAACATAAATGACGTTAATCTGTGATGAATACTGATTAAAGAAACATCATACCCCCCTCTTAGTTTACTATCCTATTGGTGCTCATTTTATTATAACCATGATAATGTATCCTCAGGAATAAATTTCTAAAATACATTCACGGAGATTGTTTTCAATGTGGAGCATTTTCTTCTTTATGGCTGGAATATAACAGCAGCTCCCCTGAAGCTAGTCATCGTTCTACAACCTGCATCCAATATGTTCCACTAATTTCAAGCACATTCGGGTTGCATCTTTTCATTTCTGAAACAATTTGAATGACTCTCCTGGTTTCCTACATTATACGAACATTCGATGTATGTAAATTAATGACTGATATGGTTGTCACAAAGAGATATCAGCCTTGTGACTTCCGAAGGAACTCGGCTTTCATCTTGATACGTTTTAACTCTTCTAAATGAAGACTTTTTAACTTCCAGGGCAGAGTTTAAGTAGTTAGCTTATTTTATCAAGTTATTACATGAATTTATCATTATTTTATTTCGCAAAACTTACTATTCATTGAACTGATCTCTTGTTTTTCTTTTCTTCACTCTCCTATGAACCAGATCATGTTCATTTTATTATTCAATTTGTTGTGATGATAATGTAATCATTTGAAGTGATACACAATTGTATTGGTTTCTATGTTGTATGTAATCAATTGATTAACTAATTAACCTTCGAATTCCATACCGATAAGTCTTCATTCAATATATTCAATTATTTTTTTATTATTGAATCTAGTTCATCTTCACTACTGTATGGAGTGGAAACCTGAAGAACTACGAAAGCCATCATCTAGAAGATAGAAGCGTTCATTAACATTTGTCTATGAAAAATACTTCGGATCTGTTAGTCAGACACTATCAGCAACAACCCACTGTGGGAGGGAACAATCCACATTCCAGTGAAGGAAGAAATCAGGAAGAAGTGTTGGAAGTGGATAGAACACAAATTGAAGAAAGAACCCAACTGTGTCACATGGAAAGTTTTCATATGGAATCCTCAAGGCCAAAGGAGAAGTGGAAGACCAAAGAACACATTACGCTAAAAAATGGAGACAGACATGAGAAGAATGAACAACAATTGAATAGATCTAGAAAGTTAGGCCCAGGATAGAGTCGGTTGGAGAATGCTGGTCGACAGCCTATGTTTGACTGAGAGGAAAAAGCGTAAGTAAGTAAGTATGTAAGTAGGTAAGTTCATCTTCAATGTTGACTTGATAGTTAACACTGAGTTGTTGTTGTTATACTTTCGTAAACCTCAAGTTATTCATCAGTTTATGATTTAAACAATTTACAAATCTACCTCCAGAAATGATTTGCTTTTAGTTTAAAATATTAGAACAAATAAATTGATATCCCAATACTACAATATTAGGGTTATAATTTGTTGTAATGGTGATATGTATTCTACCAAACCCTCCTTTACAGGGACTTGGGACCGGTAGTAAACCTAGAATAGCTGTAGGCGGAGTTATATGTATATATATATATATATTTGAGATGATGAATAGTATTTTCAATTCACGGTGAAGATTCTGGAGGTGCTAAGTACCTTAAACTGAACGGTTACGTCATAAAGTTTAAATTGTCTCTAGATAAAATTATCAGCATATAGGATTCTCTTAGACAAGTATACTCATGGTATTATCAAGAAAGACAAGTAGAACTTCATGACTCAATCGTTCAACTTTGAGAATACAACAATATCAAAATATAAACATTTATACAGCATTAAAAGTCACATTTTCTAATGAATGAATGATGCTACCTATTCAATACTTTATTTAAGTCTATATAGTTATAATCTACTCATAAACACTACTAAATTAAGTATATATTAGTAGTATATCATTGTGTTTTTGAAACCTATATTTATACTATTCAGCAAGATTTAACCTACTTTGAATAGGTCTCTATGAATAGTACTCTTAATGTTTATTACATGGTATCATGGTTTACTCATCATGTTATTCAAAGAAGAAGACGAACTAGAAGAAGTATTCTGTGGTTATGCAATCAACTAGTTAATTCAATATAATGTATTGATATGAGATAGCCAAGTGAACAACGTATGAAGTATTCAATCTCAACAGATATCTCAATGATACAATTAATTGGGGGTGGGGAGGAGATTTTTGTTTCCCGGTTAAAATTCTATCAATTTGTTGCTATGATACTCTAATAAAGTCACTTTCTAATATCTTGAGCATAGATTCTTGACATACCATGTGCAACTTTAACATTCGAATGTTAGAACCTTCTAAGTCGCAAATAAGAAGACAGAAGACCAGTAACAACAATACTATTCCAAACTGTGTCAAATATGGTACAAAGCTATCAGGTGTTTATAGTTTTTTTTAGTAGAAACCGATCCCAACAGTAGTCAGCAGTGAGCATCGTGGTAATCGGTGTTCAGGCATACGCAAAACGTTGCCCAACCATCTCAGTGGATGAAGATTTACAACCTCATCAACTGATTTACCAACGATCCCTAATATCCTGCGTCTAACATCACTATTACTTACCCGATGATCTCAGCAGATGCGAGCAATTCTTCATCGTCGGAGAGAGTCAATAGGAGATTGTCGCTCATTCTGGTATAGCGTCTTGAACTCCTACCATGCTATAATACGGGCACGCATCTGCTTGCGCCTCAAGGGACGCAGAAAATCCACACTGAAAAGACCCATTAGAATTGAATTGAGTAATGAGAAAACCAAATATAGGTTCCAGGAACAACTGAGGTAACACTTAGATAGTGCTGAGAACGAAACTTACCCAAATGTTGCTTGGAAAGATATACAAATAGCTGTGGAATCAGCAATGACAACTGCTAGTGATTTAAACCACGATTTCACCTAGAATCAAACATTCATAACATTTAAGCATCATAATAAACTATCATCTTTCAAATTATCAACTTAATGTCGAATATTTGAAATCATGAGTCAATTGAAGTTAGACCACTATAGAAAACCTGGAATCACTGGATGGTTAATGGTCAAGTGCTCACGCGCGAGGCTGATAGGTCTTGGGTTCGAATATCACGTCGAACGGGATCGTGGATGTGCAGTGCTGAGAAGTCCCATACTAGGATGAAACGGCTGTCCAGTGCATTAAAGTTGTCTATAGCGGTCTAGCTTCAACTGACTCATGAGTTCAATTATTCAAATGACTAAAATCTCCACAAAACCCTTTCTGATAATGTCGAATAATTTACCTATCAAACCTCGATTAATTCATCAAAACTAGTTAGCTATACAGTACAAAAAAATACTATCATGTTCATACCCCTTTTTATATTACCATAATTGTTACCATATTTAACCATTGTCAATTACAACTCATAAGATAAGTGTTATACGCGCCCCCCACACACACATACACATAAATCAATAATATCCTGAAAAACCTCTAGATTTAATCATAAATTTCTATTCCACATTATCGTTATCATCATTATTATAAATGATCATTTATATTATAGTAACACATTATTATCCCTTTCTTTCTTTCCATCAGATAGAGATATATGTTTGTATGTATTTAATGATTTTCTATTCTTTGAATAATTACTAGTCTTCATTCATTCATTCAGTCAGTCACATAAGTGTATAGATGTGTTTCTGAGTGAATCTACATTTCATTAAATAGATCAATGAGTAGTATTAGACTAGTATTAGTAGTAGTATTAGAGTAGTATTATTAGTAGTATCATTGCTTAATTAATATTTATATCTGGTTTTATATACTTTTAAAGTAAAAAAAAAGTAATAAAAGGGAGTTAAAGTGACATACTCGAGTATAATAATGAGTCTCAAATTATACTTTTTTGTGTGTGTATCTATTCACGTAATTACCATCGTAACAATATCGTGCATTTATGCTACTTTCCGATACAAGTTTATGCATTCATGATTACTTCTATGTATGTATGTATGTAGGTAGGTAGGTAGGTTGTAGGGTATCTATGTGTATGTGTGTGTGTAAATGTCATTATCGAAGATAGAAAGATCATAAGAGAGAGAGAGAGAGAGAGAGACAAACGTAATTGCATTGAGTAGATTATTCGACTGAATATATATATAATGCAAATCATTAAATAATCGAAAGTTCTTTGCTTAATCTATTTATGTCCGTATATCAATCATTTCATCATATTATGATAATAATAAATAAAAAATGGGAAAATAGTGGGGAACAATAAAAACCGGGATAATAAACATCATTTATTTTCATTTCAATCATAAAACTAGTAGTATGTTTATTTAACAATTCAATATACAATTAGACTAGTAGTTAGCAGTGGAATTTAGGATGTGTGTTTCATCCTAATTAAAACGCGTCAATTGGATGTACATGAATCTCAGAGTAGATGTTCACTCCGGGATATCCAGCTGATGAGTCCTAAATAGGACGAAACGTGCATCAAACTGGAATCCAGCCACTGATAGCCACAATCCATATTTGAGTAAAAGGCTTGTAACTTAAGGCTATATCGAGGCAATCTACACAGGATGCACATATGCCAATAAGAAACTGATCAATTGTAGTCTTAAATAACAATGGAAAGATACAAGTAAAACAACACTAAGTGAATTTAGTAGTATATTTATTGAATAATTCAATTCACAACTAAACTAGTGGTTAGCACTGAAATTTAAGATGCACGTTTCGTCTATTTAAGACTCATCAACCGAATATATATGCATCTCAGAGTTGATGTTCACTTTGGGACTCGAACCGAGTATTGTTCGTTTCAAACTTCATTTAGCTACTGAGTCCTTATAGCTATTTGAACATCAACTTTGAAATCCAGGCACATCTAACTGACGAATCCAGAATAGGAAGGAAGTGTTGCGTGTTTTAGATTCTACTGCTAATCACTATCCATCATTGGTTATCATGCTTGTGAATGAAAGCAATACTCACAGTATGCACAGTATACCAATAAGAGATTGATCTATTGCAATCCTAAACATCAACGAAACGTCCAAGTAAAACAATACCAAATGAAATGTATGATTTTGTTTACATAAGTTTATTTTCTATATTTCACTGATTGAAGTCATGTGTCGAGTGAAGCTAGACCACCATGGAAAACTTGGAAGCACTGGACGGCCGTTTCGTCCTAGTATGGGACTTCTCGGCAGTGCGCATCCACGATCCCGCTTCACGAGGTACGAACAGAGGACCTATCAGTCTCATTCCAGCCGCTTAACCAACTACGTCACTGATTTGGCCGGTATCCAATGGTGTTAATGTCTAACTTCAACCAATCCACGAAGTCGCACCACCGTACACCATTGTCTTCAGTGAGTTGATATCTCACAACAGACCTGGTTGAACTTCACTGGTAACGGCTTTTCACTAGAACTCCAGGAGTATCTCATGAAGTCAGTCACTAGTGAGCAGAAGGAGTTTTGTGGAGACTTTAGAAAATTCACTGATTGAAATCATGAGTCAATTGTCACATTTGTTTTTACTCGGCTTCTGTAATAGTCCAATTACTTCATAACTGTCATCATGCATATTGATTCATTTGTATATACCATTTACAAATTTTACTGAAGATGATGTGGTTACGTTCTGTTTTGTTCTTGACAATGGTTACAAAACAAAAATTCTGTTATAGGTAATCGCACAAATGAGACTAACCATACGAAAAACTCTCATAAAAGGGTTGATTATTGGATTTAAACTCAATTAGATTGTTCAAGTATTGATATAATGAAATTAAGAAAGAGCTGGAAATATATTGAATACAATCATGTTTAAGATTCATCAGCTGGCGTTACCACTATTCAATTATTGATGTTTATATTGAGACTTCAACCTGATATATTTCTCTTCGGATGCATCGTCGTATCTATTAAGCTACTGAATCTAGGTCAATGTATAACTGATTTATACGCCATCTATTCACTCAGGATCCTGGAGCCCATATGCATCATCGGTTTGGAATCAGATTATTCTAATTCTCCTAGGTGGACCGTCCGTAATTACCGATACGGTTAAAGCGCCGGACATTTGCTTTTCATCCTCTCGATTTCGTAAATAATACCCGTCACGCGATAAGGCAGTGAATAGGACTTCGCTGACAATGACTGTATACGCGTGGCCATGTGAGAGCATGTGGAGAGGGAGAGCTGATTCTCCCTACTCTCGGTCTTATCAGGGCATTTGAGGGCAAAAATGACAGGATGGTGAAAGAGGTTCTTTCGGCCCACTAGTAGATACGTGGATGTTTTCTCAAGACTGTAGATTTGAGGAAAGACAGATTGACTAGACTCATCGTTCAATTAACTGAAAAATACAATAGGTAAGAACATTAAAAATTTGTCAACTTTGATCTTTCCTAGAAATTACCCTACCTATTTGTGTAATTTTTAATTAATCCAATCTAATATTCAGTTTTTAGTAATAATTAGTTCAAAGAACTGAATTACATTGTACTTGATTCTCTTCAGATGACCAACACGATGAATTCTTCAACAATAAGTGTGAATCATACACTTCAATAAAGTCAATGCGTAACAAGTAAGTTATTGATTACTATAACTACCAAGACTACTTATATTATTAGTAGTAGTAGTGGTATTTCTACTGTACGGAACTGAAATGTGGAGAACTACTAAAACCATCATCAACATCATACGAGTATTTATAAATAATTGTCTACGCATGATACTCAACATCTATTGGCCGCACACCATCAGCAACAACCTTCTGTGGGATAGAACAAACCAACTTCTACCTGAAGAAAAAATTAGGAAAAGATTATGGAAATGCATAGGACATATATTATGCAAATCATCAAACTGCATCACGATGCAAGTCCTAACATGGAATCGTGAAGGGAAACGGGAAAGAGGAAGGCCAAAGAACACATTACGTCGGGAAATAGAATCAGATATGAAAAAGATGAATAAAAACTGGAAACAGGTGGAAAGGACTGTCCATGACAGAGTTGGATGGAGAATGCTGGTGAGCGGCTTACACTCCTCCACGAGGAGAAACAGGCGTAAGTAAGTAAGTATGTAGTATTCTATTATTATCAATAATATAAGTAAACATCATAAAGTCCGTTTTGTATGCCATTTTCCGCGATTGCCTTGATTTGTTACAAATAATACTCGCAACAGAAATATTAAGGCACGCGGTGAATGTCATCCACGGAGCTTTAATCGTCGACATAGTCTTCTTTTTTTTCATTTTTCATGATTTATTGTTCTTTCTTCAAATGTAATTTATTCCGTAACACAAATGATTTTATTATTTATTTGTTTTAACACATAGATATTGATACAAGGGGGCACCAAATAATGGATTGGAATGCCTGTTAATTACCATACACGTTTGAAGTATTAACTATATATAGTTTACAGTGTAGTTCAACTTGTGCCTTATGTTCTATTAATGTATATCACGTAATGATATCGCCAATGAGAGAACAGTGATTTATCGATCAGACCAATGACGAACAAAAAATGTATGAGCAGTCTAGAGTTCTTAGCGATTCTACTTCCCGCTTAGCCCTGCCTGCCTATTGAGTCAACAACACCAATCTCAGCCTCTGCAATATGAATCATGTGTTTCAAACACATTGGGTTTATATACCAATCAAACAGACTACATCGTACCATAACAAAGAAAATATCATTTGTACAAGAATTAGCCAAATGTGGCTGTGCATAGGGGAGACTGTAATTTATCGACAGGCCATTGCTCAAGTTCGTAGGTCAAAATAAAACTCATAAGAAGAGGGACATGAATATGAATAGTTTAGTTACTTAACAATCATACAATACAAAATATACGTATAGTGTTGATCCATAAATGGATTCCAAAAGTTACCATCCATTCTTCTCATCGGGATATATATATCCTGATCATATTGATTATTTCATTAGAATTATGAACCGATCCAAGTTAGACCACTATTGAAAATCTGGAAGCACTAGACAGCCATTCCATACTAACATAGGACTTCTCAGCAGTAAACATCTTTGAGCCTGTATGTGGAAATCAAATCTAGGATATTCACTCTCGTACACAAGCGTTTAATCTGCAGACTACTAAGTCGAAATCCAACGGTGTTAATGTCAAACCTCAATCAATCTACAACATTTTACGACCATCTTCCATTGTCTTCGTTAAGAAGCAGCCTCACACCTGATTATTGTTTAAAAAAGATGATCAACAAGAGCTAAACAGTTCATTTATTTAAACAAATATACGCAAAACTATTGAGAATTTCCAAACTCGAACACAGGCATTCACTTATTATCAATCAATTCAAAAGTGATCCATTAATTACTTTATGTTGTTAAGTTAATATTTCCCATGATTCCACATTTATTATTGAAGATGTCTCTAAAGTAAACTTTTTATCTTATGCTTCTTTCATTGAATAGTATTTCAGTATAAAAATGTTATGGAACTCCGCCTGTAGCCCCTATGTAGTTGCTACCGATCCCAAGCACGGATAAAGGAGGAGGGTTGGACATAGGGTTAGCGACCTCATCCCATAGAAAAATAAATCGTTAAAAAATGCTAGGAAGAAAATATAATTCAAACCATTTAAACTCTAGCCTGGGAGTTAAAAAGTCTTCATTTAGAAGAGTTATGTTGTCTCATGATGAAAGCCAAATTCTTTTAGAAGTCACGAGTCTAAAGCCTCTTTGTGACAACCAGAGCAACTATTAATTTAAGTACAAAGAAGTTTACTCCTACTGACTTGGATAAGATTAATATTTCCTCATCTGCCCACATCTAGCCTTCATATGTTAGCAACCTTTGAGAATCAGGATAGGCACTGACTATGGATGTACAATACTCATATCCTTATAAACTCGGTTGATAAACACTCAATACCTCTTCAATCAACCTACTAATTTTAGACAAGATTCACTTTTAAACTATAACATTAATGAACTGATAATTGAACATCAAATGAGCAGTGTTATAACGATATATGTAATAAAATACTGGTAACTTATATATGTTTTCTACTTCTGTATTTCGTAGTGTCAAAACAATAAAAAGCCGATAGTTACTGAGTATGCTCACTCTTTCAACTAATTTACTTCATATAGTTAGGCTAAGTATTGATGTATACTAGTCTTAAATCATAATTTTACATTGAAATCTGTCAAATTTTATTATATCTAAACAGTCAGTCAGTCAGCTACAACTTAGGACCAGGCACACATGTGTATTGGTCCAACTGGCCATACCTTATTAGCACAGCAAGATGAACACCGGATTCATAGAAGTAGTTAATTCAGTGATGGTAATATATAACAGAAAGATTGCATATAAGGATATAGTACATGAATAAAGATTTAGTGCATAGAAAGAAGAATATGAAGCGATTTTAATCTCACAGTTGAAGGGAAGACAAAGAGTGTATACACCGACACCGTTGTGATCGATTCTGAGCCATGTAACTTAGGGTCTCCAACCATTGGTTACGATACTCACGTGCAACCCAACCAAGTAGTCTGCATCTACTAACATGGCTCAGACCAGCAGTGACTTCAAGCACCGATGTCTATATCCAAACAAAGAATAAATGAATGGTAACTGCTAGATCTTGTATAATTGTTATTTTCTATTTTATGGTGTGGTGAGATCTGGTTTCCTTTTATATAAACTGTATACGTCTGAAATACATGATTACTACAATGGAAGCCAAGATTGTGTTCTAGACTCAATGGGTAGGGCTAGGCAAGAAGAATTAATAAGGAGTTAGAGTTGACTCTAGGCTGTTTATACTGGTTAACTCGTCATTGGTTTGGCATAGTGCCAGGGTCGTATAGGTCGGCCTTCTGATTGATGCTTTAGTCAAGTGATGATTAATAGGGTAAAAGACGCTGTGTTCCGTTTGAATGCCTTATAATTCTAAAAAAAACATTATTTTAGACAGTCTAGAAACTTTGAAAACAACCTACTACTATCTAAACTGACTCAAAAAGATTTAACAAATGAGAATGTTGATTAAATTTTCCGAAATATTTTCTGTTAAATTAATCAATGAGTGATTAATTACTTACGTCTGTTACTCTTCGTGGAAGAGCATGGGCCCAATATAAGTGCTCTCGATCCAACCCTATCCGTAACTTCCAGCGTTTCGCCATTAAGTGTGATTGGGTTTGTGTTCTCCGTGTTGTATTTGAGTATCTTGATTTATGCTTTGTGTATCTAAGTGATTAAATAAAAGGTGTAAAATGTAAATTGAATTAGAATTAATGAATTTTATTGAATATGCTATGTGTACTGACAAATTAATCAGATTTTCTCCGATCACTTATAATTGAAGTATGTGTTTCCATCTTTATGAATCATTAACATTTACTTACTTATCCCGGTTACCCCTTATGGTGACTAGGATTCTCCAATCAACTCTGTTCTCTCCTCTTCTTTCCAGTTGGTAACAATTGCTATTTATTTTTCTTAATGTCTTCTTCCGACTCCCAACTCAATATGTTCTTAATTATCGTTAAATTGACAGGATTGTATTTCTAGTTCTTAACCGGAGTACAACAGCATCTCTCACAAATCTAGCCTTTATTGTTTAGCTTGAATTCAATGGGTTTCACAATTCTAAGTACTGTCAATTTTTATCTTCTTATTTCTGTTGCTATTTGATTGATCTTTTCAATCTCTCACATTGTTCGAACATTCCATTTGCTCTAGTTGTTAGAATGAACATTAACCTCATGACTTTCGAAAAATCTTAACTTTCATCCTAAAACATCATCATTCTTCCTTCAACTTTCAAGACATAATTTATTTAATCAGATTGGTATTTTATTTTTAACAAGATTTTTTATTCTACAAGATATGATTATCGTCCTTCATGCCTAACTCTTCTTCTTCTCCTCCTCCTCCTCCTCCTCCCTTTACTCCCCCTCCTCCCTCTCCTCCTCCTCCTCCTTCTCCTTGAACTAGGCTTGGAACTGGCGATCACTCGTGAAGAACTACAGATGAAGTTGATCTTTTAATGTATTTCTATGAATTCATTTACTTTGTATTCTATTTATTAGAATGAAGTTTTGTAATTTTTATGCTTCATTTCAATTTGTCTTGATTATTTCAAATGTATTAGACCATTAAAAATAAAAAAAACAAAAAAAGAAAAAAAAGAAAAAAGAAAAAAGAAACGAAAAGAAAAGAAGAAAACAATCGAAAAAGAAAAGTTTTTGGTTTTTTTTTGGTTTCTCTTCACTTAGTTAATTAACTTTCATGTGATCTCATTAATTTCTTTAGGTTTTAACCAACAACAACGACAACAACAACAGCGAAAAAACTATTGATGAAGTTGATTAGAATAGAATTTGTTTTGCTTTTTTTTCTTCTAAATTTAAATAAAATTCCCTACTGAAATGAATATTAGAGTAATATTAAAAGTATATTGAGGAAATATTGGATGATTATTTCGTCCTAAGATGGAAACTCTTCAGCAGTGATATACATCTATGATTTTGTATACGGATGTTATAACTTGTGCCTTATGTTCTATTAATGTATATCACGTAATGATGTCACCAAATGAGAGGACAGTGATTTATCGACTGGTCTAATGACATGTAAAACCCGTACGAGTAGTCTAGAGTATTTAGTGATCCTACTTCCCGCCTAACTCTGCCTGTCTATTGAGTCTAGAACATGAATCTCAGTCTTTGTCATATGAATCATGTATTTCAAATATACTGGGTTTATATACCAATCAAACAGACCACTAAGTGTTTACTTCACACTGCGATCGATCGATATAAAACGCTGCTTATCAAAACCTGCAATCTCACCCGTCACAATAATCGGCGACGTGGTTGAGAAAAAATTTTGAACCGCTACCAAGAATTAGCCGAATGAGGCTGTGAATAAGAGAGATAGTAATTAATTGACTTGGCATAACTCAAGAATGGTAAATCGTATGATAACAGTTCGTAGGTCAGAATAAAACTTATAATAAGGGGGACATGAATATGAATAGTTTAGTTACTTAACAATTATAAAGTACAAAATATACGTATAGTGTTGGTCCATAACTGAATCTTAAAAGTTATTATTCATTATGCTTATCGTGAATATAGTGACGGGATTCGGACCAGGTCAGTAACCAATCAGAAATTCTGAATTCTGATTATTTGTGGTTTATCATACTTAGATTATAAACTTGAGAATCCTAGTAGAATTTATGTATACATATATATATATATTGTCCTAGCCTCTGTATTGTTGATGATATAATGTAATGGATGATAATGATGATAATATAGGGGGAGGTGAGTTAAAAACAACCACAAATTGGCTTTAAGTCAATCAGAAAATGTTCTATGTATCTACCTCAGTACATCGGACTATGGTTACGTGATCTCGTAAATTTGTTGAAGTCAAACAATAACACCGTTGGATGCTAGACCATTATTCGTTGACTTCTTGATCTAGATCACTATATCCTGGTAGATAGTTCATCTTCATTCTCTGTACAAGTATGTAACATAATAATGAAATTGCCAAGTTCGTTCATATTTCATAAACAGATAATAGTTAATGAAAGTAAGTTACCAGAATACTAGGGTGCTTCTAAAATTTAATTAAAAAAATCTTTTCGATTGAAGAAATAGGGACATTAGTTCTGTCTCAATTTCTTTTGTTTTCCACTTCTACTCTGGACTTGAGAAGTTCATGTGAGGGATTTCCTTGTGACACAGTTGGGTGCTTTGCTCAATGTGCATCCTATCCACTTCAAACACTTCTTCCTGATTCCTTCCTTCTCTAACCAGGAAAAATAACTAAAACTCTAAGAGCCACACAGTAAATACTTTATTAACAAAGTATCTATCAATTGCTTCAGACTTCATTGTTTCTTCTTTTGTATACCAATCACTATCTGTTCTTATTTTCTTTTGTTTGTTTATCTTAACCTTCTACCGCTAGGCACTCGACTTTCGATTAGTAATACATATTACTTATATCTGTCAATATGAGTAATATACAACACACTACCACTAAGTATATGATTAACTTTCAATCTGTTCACATAGAATACATTTAAATAAACATTATTTTGCAAAAATATAAAAAGTGATTTTGATGGAGTTTTCTCCTCTGAGTTGGATGGTTGAATTGTGGAGCTTACAATGGCGTTGGATCCTAACTACATTCCTCATCACCACCATCACCACTCCAACTTAAGGATTGTGCTGATGATGTCGTTCAGAAGAACAGTGAAAACTCTATGACTAAACCATCTAACTTAAAGAATAAAACTCTAACAAAATCATTCATTTCAGTTATAAATCTTCTCCATCATAAATAATGATTAGTAGACTGAATTGTAAAACTTCATAAAATTAGACATTTTAATTACTGTGTCAATATTGATTATTGAATAAAAATAATTATCTATGTAATTAAATTTGATTATATTTTTCAATTAATTACAATCATCGGAAAGAAATGAAATAGATATGTCAGATTAAAATATGCACCCACCACCTCACCAACACACACACACATACCAATGAAATGATCTATATGAGGTTGTGGAGTTAGACCATCATTGAAAATCTGTAAGCACTGAATGATTGGTTGTTTTGACCTAGTATGGAACTCCTCCACAGTGTGTATTCACCATTCCACTCGCCGGATTCCAACCTAAAACCTATCGGTCTCGTGTGCAAACGTTTAACCTCTAGACCATTGAGACGGTTGGTATCCAATGCTGTTAATGTCTGACTTCAATCATTTTACGAAATTGTTCGATCATCTCCCATTGTACTAAAGTAGATATCTATCTCTACCTGACATGGATTAACTCTACTGATTACGACTTCGTACTAGATCTCCGAGAATTCTCTCATGAAGGAGAATAACATTGAATACATGCCCATATAAAATAGATTGTCATAGAGAAAAGTGTTTTCACTGAGGAAGATAAGGTAGAAAATTAAGAGAATAATTTTGACATATACCTCTCCGCTCCGCTCGTAAAATTTTCTTATCAGATAAAGAACTAGTGGAAAATGATAATCGATTTTAAATTATGCATAATCTTCATAAAATTCATTAACTATAATCATTTATTGATTAGTGAACTGTTTCAACAAGGAGAACAGTTAGTTTTCGGTGGAGTTTTGTTCTATGAGCTGGATGGTTTAGTCATGAAGCTTTCGTCGTTCTTCTGAATGACATCATCAGCGCATAAACTTCAAGTAGAAGTGAAGTGTTCGGATTTCTTCACATATAGTTCACAACTTGTCCTATAGACATCGATGTTGATTGGTTCTTGTTGACCTTAAACCTGTCATTGTTTACTTCTTTGTTTTGGTTGTAAGTAAATAATGATAGGTTTAAGGTCAATAAGAACCAATCAACATCGAGGTCTATAGGACAAACTGTGAGTCATATGTAGAGAAATTCGAACATTTCACTTCTACTTGAAGTTTGTGTTGATGATGTCGATAAAAGCCCCACGACCAAATCATCCAGTTCAGAGAACAAAACTTCATCAGAAACATCCACTTGAGTTACAAATCTTCTCCATCATCTCAAAAACAGCACTTAGTTATAATCTATGAAGTTAATCAAGTTGAAAATGAAACAACGATCATCATCTGAAGTTTGATGTTTGAATCGTCTCTAAGCTTATGGATATATACTGTTGAGAAGTTCTGGTGATTAATATAGTCTTTACTATTCACTTGGTATTGTTTGACTTGTATCTTCCCTTTGAGGTTTAAGACTGCAATTGATCAGTCTGTTATTGGCATATGTGCATACTGTGCGTATGCCTCGATATTGCTTTAATTCACAAGCTTTTTGTAAGCAATGATGGATAATGGCTAGCAGTGGAATCCAGGAAGCACGTTTCGTACTGGGTTCGATTCCCAGAGTGAACATCAACTGTGAGATGCAGTTACATCCAGCTGATGAGCCCCAAATAGGACAAAATAGTCTTTACTAGTTCTCCGATTTTGTGTTTAAAAAATTACGTTTAATTTCTACCTATACAAAAAAAACTTACTCAGTTTATGTATTTGTGAGAGAAAATCACATTATTTGGTTACTTCTTGATCTAGATCACTCTATTCTGGTAGATAGATCATCTTCATTCTCTGTACAAGTATGTAGCATAATAAAGAAATTGCCAAGTTCGTTTATACTTCATAAACAGATAATAGTGAATAAAGTAAGTTACTAGAATACTAGGGGGCCTCCTAAATTATTAAGGAATCTTGACAGCCCATACAGTCTTATACCTAATTAATCTTTAATAGATCGGATTTGATGATCACTTTACTAACCAATGAATTAAAGTTATTACACCCACACACAAAGCCTATTCTAGTGTATAATCTTGGTAATTTATGTACCCTTGGCAGAACTTGTTTCTGATGAGTTTTTATTGAGATCATGAACCAATTGATGTTATACCACCATTGTAAATCTGAAACCACTGGACGACCAGTTCCTCCTATTGTGGGACTCTTCAACAGTGCACATACAAGATCCAGCCTCGCGAGATTTGAACCCTGGGCCTTTAGTCTCACGCCTGAACGCCTTATCTCTAGACTACTGAGCCGACCGGCATCCAACAATGGTAATGTCTAACTTTAACTAATCGTACATTGGACAATGCTAGAAAAGTATTCATATACTACTACCACTACCACTATTACTACTACTACTACTAATACCACTCAGTCAGTCAGTCAGCTACAAAATAGAACCAGGCACATATATGTATCGGTCCAAGTTACCATACCGCATTAGCACAGCAGTACTACTACTACTACTACTACTACTACTACTACTACTACTTTCAGCTATCTAACATTAAATCAACACATCTACTGAACTATTGAATCATTCAGAGTTTATTCTTTGTTGTCATTTCTTATTACAGTAAAGGAAAGAAAAAACAAAACAAACAAACGGAAGTTAGGTGATTAAATTAATAATAAGAGAAGCATATGACGTAGAATATGTATATAACATAAATCATTTGGCGCCAAAATATAAATTTAATCACACAACGTGATAATTAGATTGAATTTAACGTTTGTGAATTAGTGTAATATTCAAACAGTTATTTTATAGAAGATTCAATATATGCCAATAACAGATTGATCGATTGTAGTCTTAAATTGAGATCATGAGTCACTTAGTTGAAGTTAGACATTAACATCGTTGAATGGCCGCCGGCTCAGTGGTCTAGTGGTTAAGTGCTCGAACGCGAGACCAGTGGTTCCTGGGTTCGAATCCTGCGAGGTGGGATCGTGGATGCGCACTACTGAGGAGTCCCACAACAGGACGAAATGATCGTCCAATGCTTCCAGCTTTTCCATGATGGTCTGGCTTCAATTGACTCATGATCTCAACAATTGAAATTACTAAGATCTCCACAAAACCCCCTTCTGATAGTATTCTTAAATATTAATGAGAAGATTTAAGTTGATTAATGTTTTCGGCTCTCGAGGGATTCGAACCCAGGACCTATCAATCGGTAACCCGATTCTACACTGGTGTCTGAAGAGGCCATTATGATGTAGTAGTTTTAATATGAAAATCAATATTCGGATGCAAGTATATCCAGCCGATGTGATATTAACAATAGAAATTGTACTTTCTGATTCCAATTGCTAATCAATATTTAAAATATCTTCATATTTTCATGTTATTTTATAGAAATTTAAATGTATTTGATCAATTTAGATATTAAATCTTAGAGGAGATCAGTTGTGAGTCGTTTAACTCAGTGGTAACCTCTCAAACTAAGAAATTGGGTGACTCTTTTTCCATACCAATTTTCTAATGATTTCAGATACTTATTATTTAAAAGTGTCAACTAGCATAGAACTCAAATAAAAAACGAAGCTTTCATAGTTGAATTCATAAGTCAGTTTAAGCTAGACGATCATGGAAAATCTGGAAACATTGGATGGCTATCTTATCCTAGTATAGGAGTCTTCAACTTTGCGCAACCACGATCCGACCAGCAGGATTTGAACACAGGACTTATCGGCCTCGAACGAAAACACTTAACCTCTAGATTACTGAGTCAATCTTGTAACAATCATTCATATAAACCAAATTAAAATATTCTGACATAATGTAATACTACTAATTGATATGTAACTTAATGTAATTCGATCGAATACTAAAAATATAGTCAACATCTGACTATACTCGTACTCACTCACTCACACACACACATACACACCTATCTTTCACTACTCTTAACTTGATTTTATGATAGATTTACAGTTACATAAAGAATATGACTGACTGCTGGTTTGTTTCGATGAGATTTTTTTGTATGTAGCATTTACTACAAATAAAGAGTTATACACACACACACACTTACTGATTATTACCTTTCTTGTTCACCTGTATACATACACATGGATACGCATAGATACTTGTGTAATATAGGCATGGATCGACGTCAGTTTCTACACACACACACACGCACATACACATGGAAACAATCGTACCAATGGGTAAACAAAACTTCTAGAAAATCAAATTTAATCAACAAAATAGGAAATAAAATTATCTATTCTCATAGAAGTTTTTTTTCTTGTTTTCACTCAACTTAATGACTGATTGATTGACCAATCAAATAACATGAATATCATCATCATTCTATATTTCTCTTTGATTTCAATAGAATATTGAAGAGATAATTTAGTGATTTCAATAGTTGAAATCATGAATCAATTGAAGCTAGAGTACTATAGAAAAATCTGGAAGTACTGGACGGCTATTTTGTCCTATGATGAGATAGTAAATCATGGAAGACAATGATGGATGTGTTGCTCGATTTCGTGGATTAGTTGAAGCTAGATATTAACACTGTTGGATGTCGACCGGTTCATTGGCCTAGAGGTTAAACGTTCCCGTGTGAAACTGATAGGTCCTGAGTTCGAATCTCGCAAAGCAGGATCGTGGATGTGCACTGCTACTGAGGAGTCTCATACTAGAACGAAACGTTCACTCAATGCTTCCAGGTTTTCTATGATGGTCTAGCTTCATTTGGCTCACGATTTCAACTATCGAAATGACTATAATATTCATAAAATCCCCCTTCAGATAATTCAATATTTAGAATAATAAATTGTAGAATACTTATGAAGAATTGATTTTCAATTGAAAATAATTGGCATGGTATATAGGAAAATTTACTCAAAAATCACGTGTAAGTACTGATGCGCACACGCCCACATATTTACTCACATAAACGCATACTCACACACACACACACAACATGTATACAATGCCAAGACAACTAGCTCTATAGACAATCCTGTACAATATATATCTATTAACATTGATTATAAGTAGGTAAATAGAAGACATTTAGTAAAGTGTATGAAATCGTTAATAATAATGAGCAAAATAATTCATTAATTCTACTCTTCTCATTTTGGCACAGATAGTTTGTTTGTTTTTTGTTGTTGACAATTTAACCCCTGTCAATGATGCTGCTGCTGCTGCTGCTGATGATGATGAGGATGAGGAGGAGGAGGAGGAGGGGGGGAGGAGGAATTAGAGAATGATAGTAGAGAATAATCGACAACAACAAGAACAACAACAAAAATGTAGACTCACTCTACTCATAACCCACTTCCTCAATTATATGACAGTGTTAATATGCAAAATGAATCATACTAAGTGAACAATTAGATTCTTTATGTATATATAGAAGATAGAAGAATAAACAATGTGAATAATCAATTCTGTTATGAAAAGATATAAAATAACATTCTTATAGTAATAATAAAGATGATTATAGTCAAAACAATAACAACAACAACAATAAGGAACATAAGTGGAATATAAAAGAAACACTCAAGTAAATGAATATGACAAAACATCGAATAATATATGGAAGTCAAGTCAAGGATAATGATGATGTTGATAATGTGTATTACTGATACGGATAAATATAAGTAGTATATAATACCAACCAGAAATAGAAGGTATGGCAGCAGAAATTTGGAAAGATTGGATCAATGAAAACGAGAACATTTGGTAATTGTTATGGAAGTGAAGGAAAAATGGATGAATTATTTGTATATGAAGTAGTCAATGGATGATTTTCACCTTTTACCAACTTACTTACTTACGCCTGTTACTCCTAGTGAAGGAGCATAGGCTGTTCACCAGCATTCTCCATCCAACCCTGTCATAGTCAATCCTTTCCAACTCCTTCCAGTTGTTATTCATCCTTTTCATATCTGATTCTATCTCTCGACGTAATGTGTTCATTGGCCTTCCTGTTTTCTACTTCCTTTCAGAATTCTGAGTTAGGGCTTGGCTCGTGATGTAGTTTGATGATGTCCGTAACATATATCCTATCCATTTCCATTGTCTTTTCCTAATTTCCTCTTCAGATGGAAGCTGGTTTGTTCTCTCTCACAGAAGGTTGTTGCTAACCTTTTACCGAATAACTCTGTAATTTTGTATTGAAATACACTGGTTGTACCCTACCAATATTCTCATTCATAATAATACGAGTACAGAAAGGGTTATGTTATATATGGATCCACTTTAAATGAGATTAAACTATTGATTTACTGAACATGAAACTGATCAAACTAATAGAAATGATTGTGAACGTATTAACATTGAATTTAAGACTCTTATCTTTCTACAATAACTTAATGGAGAACAGATTGAAAGTTATTAAGTTCAAGTCCCATTTAACAGATAGTATTATTCAAACAGTAATCATTTGCCTATTTTTTTTGTATTATTGCTATATTTGAAGTGATTAACAGTTTTATCTAATCATTTGTGAATAGAACGAAGACTCAGTGGCACAAGAATCAAATCAGCTAACTATTCCGATTCATTCAAGCCCTGCTAACTAGAGAGAAAGGGAGAAGATCAAATTCAGAAGAGTGAAATATATTCCACAAGCAACCAGAAACACGAACAACAACAAGGACAACTCAAGCGTCTATATACAGTATAAAAATGTCCTTGGGAAACGTTACAAAAGAGAATATTAAAAGAACCAATAACATTTAAGCTCCTTTCAAGTGGGAAATACCACATGAAGGTGAAAATGGGTGATTTTGGCACGAAAACAAGAAATTCGAATTTTGAAAATAGAATTATCAAGTGAGTTCAAGGGATGTGATATCCCCAATAATGATTATTATCACTATAATTTTTGTATAAACGTGTATGTTTGATCATCTGTGACAGCCTACAAACACATCTCTCTCTCTCTAGTTGCTTAAATATCCTTCAATAAATCATTTGCTTCCTCACATAATCTGTACTTAAATTTTACTCATTGATTCGATTCGATTCAGTTCAATTTGACTCTGGATTTGTTTGCTGAAGAGAGTTAGTCTTTCTGCTCAAATTCGTTTAGTGTACTTGTAGCTATGTAATTTGGGCCAAGTGGTAAACTGTAGTCGACTCTTATGTTACCTATTAAATTCATACATTGTTAGAATTTATTGAATAAGAGTTATCAAGATGACTGATATACGAAGCCTAAAGAATTATCTCCAAGTCAATGCATGACAGTATTATTAAAAAAATTTTCAGAAGGGGTTTGTGGAGATTTTAGAAATTTCACTGATTGAAATCATGATTCATTTGAAGCCAGACCACCATGGAAAACCTGGAATCACTGAACAGCCTTTTCGTTCTACTGTGGGACTCTTCAGCTGTGCGCATCCACGATCCCGCGCCGCGCGAGATTCGAACCCAGGACCTACCGGTTTCGCGCCAAGCGCTTAACCAACTAGACCACTGAGCCGACATCCAATAGTGTTAATGTCTTACTTCAACCAATCCACGAAGTTTCGCAGGTGCTGAAGAGTCCCAATATTAGGACGAAACGGCCGTCCAGTGCTTACAGGTTTTCCATGGTGGTGTAGCTTCAATTTACTCATGATTTCAAACTGTAAAAGTTTTTTCTTTGTTTTATACATGAGTTAATCAGGTCATGGGTACATAGAATGATGTATGTATTCATGTATACATTTAATGTATGCTTGTCTATACATGAGTATACAAAGGGTTATGATTGTTCTATATTTGTGTTTCATTAAACTATGATTAAACATTAAAAATAATTCTCATTCAAGGGGAATGAGATATTCACGCATGTATATACACATGTATAAAACGAAGAGAAAAATTTTAATGATACGGTTATGGTTTGACTTCGACATAATTCTTTAGGGTTCATTTATCAATCACGTTAATTACTTCACCTTACGCCCTGTTACTCCCAATGGAATATTGACTGCAGACCAACATTCTCCAACTCACTATGTACTATACCCTTCTTTCTACTTCTATACAATTGTTCTTCATTCTTTTCACGTTTGTCTCTATTTCTCGACATGATGTGTTCTTTCGTCTTTCACTTCTCCTTTGGAATTGAGGATTCCAGATGACCGTTTGCCTTGTAACCCAGTTGGCTGATTTCCTCAATATGTGTCGTATGCACATCCAGCACTTCTTCCTGATTTCTTCCTCCACCTGAATCTGATTCTCTCTCTCCCACAACAGTAGGTTGTTGTTTATCGTGTCTAGTGAACGGATCAGAATTATTTTGTGTAGACGACTGTCAATAAACACTTATATCTTCTGGATGACGGATGTCGTAGTTGTCCAAGTTTCCACTCCATACAGTAGAAGTGTTTTGGCATTTATATTGGAAATTCTGTGTTTGGTGTTAACAACTGGTAGTTGTTCTAAGTTCCAGATTTTCTTCAGTTGTAGATATATTGCTCTTGCCTTGCCGATTCGCGCCTTCACATCTGCATCTAATTCATCGAGTTCATGAGTGATGCTGTCCAGATATGTAAATGTTTTTACATCCTCCAAATCTTCTCTATCAAATGTGATTTGATTGGTGCATGTTGTGTTGTAAAGTAATCAAAGTGATTGATAAATGAACCCTAAAGAATTATGTCGAAGTCAAACCATAACCGTATCATTAAAATTTTTCTCTTTGTTTTATACATGTGTATATACATGCGTGAATATCTCATTCCCCTTGAATGAGAATTATTTTTATTGTTTAATCATAGTTTAATGAAACACACATATAGAACAATCATAACCCTTTGTATACTCATGTATAGACAAGCATACATTAAATGTATACATGAATACATACATTATTCTATATATCCGTGACCTGATTAACTTAAATTGTCCCTAGTCATTAATCGTATGAGTTTTTCCCCTACATTTCCTTCTCTTCTACCTCATTCTATTCATCTTATCATCTAAGTGAACTTATTCTATGCATTGGTTTCATCATAATGAATATTATTTTTTTTGATATTGATGAATTTCGACAATTCATTCATTGTATCATGTTTCTCATTGATAGTTTATCTCTTATTCTCATTCAACAATGATCATTCTTGTTTCTATAGTGACAAAATAATGAACAAGATAGTTGTCAATGTTGATTACATGTGACAAGTAAAAGAAGAAGAAGAAGAATCTTTCTATTGTAATCACTTTGTTCTAAAGCTCTTTTAAGGTTACTTCAACTCTTAAAACTGATGAAAGTGAGAAGGTTAGAATGTGGTTAATAACTCCTTTAACCCACGTCAACGGTAATTAGAAAAAAAATATAATTTTAATCATTTGAATTCTATACTCTGAGTTGAAAATTTTTCATTCATAGTAATAATGATCTTGTAAAATGAAGGCTAAAATTCTTTGTAAATCACGAAGATGATGAAGATGGCACTGATAAATGAACTGAGTCATGTTGGTAGGTGTAGACTACCTGGTTGGGGACCGCGAGATGATAGCAACCGATGATTAGAGACTTTGAATGACATGGCTGAAAATTGTTTGCAATGGCTCAAGTGCATCCACTCTTTATATTCTCCCAAATTCTAATCTTCTGAATTCTTCGTTTCTCGTTTTTTCTCTTTCCAAATTTATTTGACTGGAATATACTCCTTGAATAGTGTCTTCAAACCCTAATGTTTCCGATTACTGCTTATAGTCTTAATACCTCTACCACTACGGAATTTGATTCGACAACTGCATCTCTGTGCTAATGTGGTATGTCAACTCGAACTGATGTACGTACGTACGTACGAAGTTCTACGTTGTTACCGACTGACTGACTTCTGAAAAACTAGAGGAACATTTAATATAAACATATGGAATGTCCACATATTGTAGAAGATTAGAATGACCTGTCAAGTAGCTGAATAAATGAAAAAAACAATCTAACCTGAAACACATTAGACTGAAGTTCAACAGAAAAGGTAACCATCAGATGATGTGTTGTTTTATTCAGGTCATAAAGAAGAAAATGCATCATATACACAAAGAGGTGTATTGATACTGTTCAAAAATATACGAAAAGAACTTATAGGACGAGAATCTCATAGAGCTAGGATCCTCAAAAATAACGAAGAAAGAGGTTACTATAAATGTCATTCTATGCAACAGTGCCATCAATCATAGGACCAAAGATGATCAAGCCCGATTTTATTATGGACTGCAGTTCATTTTTAAACGATGTTCAAAAGAAGACTAGAATATCAAGGTTCTAATGAGGATATCATGAGATAACATGGAAATATTATTTACGATTCGGTACATCATGAACAGCATACCTATAGATGAAATATATATTTAACACAAAACAACTATCAACGCAGTTACTTCTACTGTATGGAGCTGTAAAGTTTGTCTACGTGAGATACTCAATGTCCACTAACCAAATATCATCAGCGACAACCTACTGTAGGAAAGAACAAATCACCTTACAGATGAAGAGGGGAATTAGGAAAAGACGATGGAAGTGGATAGAGAATACATTTCAGAAATCACCAAACTTCATCACAAAGCAAGCACTAACTTGGAATCGTGAAAGGAAAGTGAAAAGAGGAATACCGAAGAATACATTGCACTGAGAATTGGGATCAGACATTTAAAGGAATCAATAATATTAAGCAACAACAAGAAACGAGATCCCAGGACAGAGTTGTTTGATGATATTTGATCAACCAACTATGCCACGTTAGATAATAACAGGTTTAAGTATTTCTCTTTATACTGTAAAAACTACTTAATTGACATTAATCAGTAGGCTAAAAATATATTTTTCAAAAATAAATGCCCTGATACAGTGCTTTTTATTACATTTGAAGTTAATTCATTTCATCTAAGAGTCATTGTTGTATAATACACCTTTTTAAAAACGTTTTTCAACTTGTCCAAATGTAGAATAACAATTCTGGATTCGATTCTCTAAATGAAAGAATCTATATGATTTTGAACTTGATTATACTTATTATTTATTTATTTATCTAAACGCATAAACAGTGGTACAAAGGAGCATCGAATACATAAGTCACTTGATTTGTGTGTAGGCTGTGATGCTGCTCGGGTGCACAGTTGGTTTTATTAGGGGATCAAACCCTGAACCTTCGACATAAAGGTCTAATCCACAAGGCAATGGAGCAACATTACGAGATGCAGTCCCATGGTAGCCGGTCACTAATAATTGGGTCATACGCCATTTGTTCACTCAGGATCTTGCAGCTCATGTTCACCATTAGTTTTGAATCAGGGTTTTCCAATCCCTCTAGGCGGATCCTCTATATCCATTGACAGGGTTAAAGCGTCGGATATTCGCTTTTTATCCTCTTGATTTTATAAACAACACCCCTCATCACGAAAAGGCAGTAAGTATCACTTCCCTGATAATTGTTGTATGCACGTAGCCATGTGAGAGCATTTCTCTCTCTCTCGAGAGAGAGAGAGACAGAGTGATCTAACTTTCTCCACCCTCGGCCATACCAGGGTATTTAGAGTCAATTTTATTCGTTGAAAATATTAATAAAAGAAAATAACATTGAATATGAGAAGCTTTCACTTAGAGATAGAAATAGATCTATACAACTATTCTATTCATGTAGTTTTTATTATTAACTTGAAATAAAGAGAAAAAGAAAGAAACAAGAAAAGAAGAACAGTCTAAATGGATAAAGAAAAAACGAATTCACTTTCTTTCAGTTTAGATTCTTATCATCAGTCTACACACTTGGTACTGATTTGAAATGGAAATGATAAGAAAGAGACAGAAAAAAATGAATTCGGTTTAAAATTTATTATGAAAACATATCAGATCAGTATAACAACGAGATCACACAGTGGGGAACTGCTGATTCCAAACCAGGATCAATGAGGAGGGTGGAGTATGGAGCTATGTGGTGTTTGGATGAAATGGTGATTCCTTTGTACTTGTTGAATGCTTGATTTTGAATTACAAATACAGTGAATTCGTTTGTCCTCATCTAGTACTTCTTGATACAATCGCGTTATTTCTGGGATTCTTAGTTCGTACTATAATGCAAATACTCCTAATTATCATAGGTTAACAACCCCATCCCGTAGAAAACTAACTCGCTAAAAAACTCTAATGACAAGAATGAAAAATAATTGAGTAGAATTAGAAAGGAAGGCTTAGGGTAGAGTGGATTGGAGGATGCTGGTGTGCAGCCTATGCTCTATTGGGAGTGACAGACGTAAGAAAGGATATATGGACATCTAGCTCATGAGTCATGAAAAGGATGAAATGTACATTCTTAATTCCATTGCTAGTCATCATCTATCTCTACTTATAATAGTTGTGATTCCAATCAATATCGAGGCAATCTACATAGAATGTACATATGCTAATAACAGACTGATCATTTGCAATTCTACATATCAATGGGAAAATTTATCAGCTAGGGATCTTTACATCCTAGTATTGATATTTACAGAAGGTGTCATATTAGTTTAAAGTGCTAACTTGTTATCCATTGAATTACTGAATCCATAAAGTCACCAGCTTGTATAAGTACATTCATCTGACGAGTTCCGAAATGGATGAAAAGTGCTTCCTAGATCGACCTGTTAGCCACTATGAAACTTTTCTTTAAAAAAAAAAAAGGTGACTAAATGACAATATCAAGTCATTACAATCAGAATACACATATATCAATCGAGTTTGATCCATTACAGTTAAAGTTAGACACTAACACCGTTAGATGCCGGACCGTCTGAGTGGTCTAGTGGTTAAGCGTTAGCGTACGAGACTAATAGGTCCCAGGTTCGAATATCGCAAGGTGGGATCGTGATTGTGCACTGCTGAGGAGTCTCACAATAGAACGAAACGGACATCCAGTGTTCTTAGGTTTTCCAAGATGATCTAGCTTCAGTTGACTCATGATCTCAACCATTGAAATGATGAAAAGTTTTAACTAATTGCTCGATTACCATTTCATAAGGATTACATCACTGACTGACCTTAATCTGATAACTATTGGAAACTAGAATGGACTGGACAGCTTATTCTTTCAAATATAGGACACCTCAACAACACACATGTACAACTTCACGTGGGATCACACCTAGAACTTTTAAATTTCGTGATTAATGTCTAACCTATAGATCAATGAGTAGGTAACCAGTGGTTTATATTTCCAACCAAAATCTGTTTCTGTTATTGTTCTCATGTAGAGCTTAGATTCTTGATGTACCACGTACAACTTCAGCACTCGAATGCTAGTAGCCTCCAAGTAGCAAGTGAGAATACAGAAGACGAGTGAGAATGAATGTTATGTAAAACAGTGTTAAATATAGTACAAAACTCTCAGGTAGTTATAGTTTTTAGTAAGAACAAAATTATTATTGCAGTCATCCAATTCTCATACAGGTTTTTTTTTAGCATTTATCCAATCAGGAAGCTACACGTCAAGAATCTGAAATGTTCTTTCAAAAGATTACTTAATTACACCTGTTACTCCTCGTGAAGGAGCATAGGCCGCTCACCAGCATTCTTCATCCAACCCTGTCTTGGGCAATCCTTTCCAGCCCTTCCAGTTTCTATTAATCTTTTTCATATCTGTTTCTGTTTCCCGACTTATTGTGTTCTTTGGCCTTCCGCTTTTCCGCTTCTCTTCAGGATTTCAAGTTAACGCTTGACTCGTGATGCAGTTTGATGATTTGCGTAATGTATGTCCTATCCATTTCCATCGTCTTTTCCTAATTTCCTCTTCAGCTGGAAGTTGGTTTGTTCCCTCCCACAGAAGGCTGTTGCTTATTTTAATCAACTGACGGATGTTGAGTATCTTGTGTAGACAGCTATTTATAAATACTTGTACCTTCTTGATGGTGGTTATTGTAGTTCTCCAATTTTCTAAAAGATGATTGGATAGAATGTTTTTGATTCTTTTTGAACTTCTTAAAACTTTCTCGAGTTCACCTGTGAGTTGTCCTAGAACGTACTCACTTTTGGTTAAGCCTTTTTACTACGGACAATATTATTTAAACAGCAATCATTCTCATATTTCTTTGTACTATTCTAATCATTATAGTCTGCCCACATCTCTCTCACTAGTTAAAATGTTAATCGCTCAATGAATCATTCTCTTCCGTATACTTTGCTTAACTTCACTTTGATTCGATTTGTTTATAAATTTACCTCTCTAATCTGAACATACTCGATGTGCTTATCACTTTGTAATCCATGTTATCCACTTATAAACTGTAGTCAACGTTTCTTGTTACCACCTTCTGATTTCAAACATCATTGTGAATTTTATATAATAACAGTTTATTAAGGTAAGTGATTATTAATGATGCTAAACCATTAAAAGTTATTCAGTATATCTTGATTTACAGTTCATAATGTAAACAATAGCAACAACAACAACAACAACAACAACAACAACCATAACAACAAACCTCTCATACTAACACACAATGATATGCAAACAAGAATTTAAAGTATATGAATGAATGAATAAATAAATAAAAAGGGCGAGACTCTAATTTATGGACAAGTCAATCAAAGGCGTTTTAGAGATTTCAAGGTTACGGCGCCAAATTCAGTTCTTAATGCTAACGTACGATCGGTTCACAACGAGTTTTGTACAAAACGTGATAATTTAGCGGTTATAACAAATAAAACGGTGAGACTATAATTTCTGAACGAATCAATCAGGTATAAGATAATAGATCTCGGATTTTAACACAAAAGCCTCTCATCCATTTTGCTTAATAGATTCCTGGCATTATAGCTGATGTGAATTCGTGATGAAAATTCCATATATAATTCCTAACTAAGGCAAATTATGACAATTATTGCGAACTGGATAATAAAAGTACCAGTAACACTGGCTGCAGTCAGGTACTACAATATATAAAGATAATTGGAGAGTGTACATACTCCTACATAGGCTTGGCTATATGCATCGTGTCGTTATCCACATGTAGCATTTTGTACAATCAGCAACCGGAGTGCACACAACCAATAATGAAGCTATGTGGTCGAGGCTGAAAGAGTTTTTGAGACTTTATTATGTTTCTAGAGCTCGATTATTCTGTAAACGTATGAATGATTTCTTCTACTGCATGCATTAGGATTTTAGAACCTCTGAACCTCTTCCCAATCTTAATAAGTTTTTGAACCACGTATAAGAAGTGTATCCACTTTATTTCTTTGGTTTTGTATAATATATTTTCACTCTATAATGACAGTTTGCTGAGTGGCTAATATCCCTCAAAATCAGTTGAGATTCGTTCAAAGGTCGTCCATGAATTAGAGACTCGCCATAGAGAGTATTGTATTTAGTTCTCTTACATAATGAAGAATAGAAAATCATGTCTACCAAAATTAGATAGGGATTTTGTAGACTTTAAAGTAATCTAATAATTGAATTCATGAGTCAATTGAAGCTAGACCAATATGGATAACTTGGAAACACTGAATGGCCATTTCGTCCTTATTGCGGGACTCCTCAATGTCAGTGCGTATTCACTATCCCGCCTTGAGACCTATTGGTCTCGCGCCCAAATGCTTAGTCTGTTGACCACAGAACCAATCTGAATTTCAATGGTATTCATGGATACGCACCGTCATTAAGAAGTCTCACAGTAAGACGAAACAGTTATCTATTACTTTCAAGTTTTCCATCATGGTCTAGATTTAATGGATTCATAAATTGAACTATTATATTCATCACAATTACTATGACAACATAATAATTAAATCATGTTTCCCTCTCCTCTTTCTTCTTTTTCTTCGGAATTCATTCTATGTCATTATGATTATTCATAAATAAGATGATATAAACTACTGATCAAATTAGATAAATTCAATTAAATTAATCAATAAAATATCATAATAATATGATAATCAAATGGTAAATACTACTGAATAAAAAAAAGTAGATAATAAGTAGTATAATTTAATCAAGTTTATCAATTTATAAAATATGATTCATTAATGGATAGAAAAGATTAGATTTTCTGATTGTTTATTTACTTTGAAAAAAAAAGATGAGTTATGATCATGATTAGAAAAACAAATGAAGTTGAATTATTATTCTATATGAATCAACATATACGCATTAATGACTGACTTCAAGAGATATTTCCTGGAATTCTAGTGAGAAGAAGTGACCATTGGAGTTCATTCTGGTTTGTTATGAGAAATCAACTCACTGAAGACAATGATGTACGGTGGCGTAATTTTGTGGATTGGTTGAAGTAAGACATTAACACCGTTAGATGCTGGGCCGGCTTAGTGGTCTAGTGGTTAAGCGCTAACGTGCGAGACTAATAGGTACTGGGTTCGAGTCCCGCGAGGCAGGATCATAGATGCGCACTGCTGAGGAGTCCCATAAGAAGAAGAAACGGCCATCCAGTGCTTCCGGGTTTTCCATGGTGGTCTAGCTTCAATTGACTCATAATTTCAACCAGTAAAAATAAAACAAGTCAATTGTTTTAATATCATTCCTATGAATGTGTATGTTTACATATCTGACTTACTTAACTTCAATCATTTATAAACTGTATGAAAAGATAAAAGATTGATTGGGTGACACGGGATCGAATCCGCCAATGAACACCACTTCCCTCAAGATTACAGGTACACCTTGCTGACTAGTGCCAAGTAGCACAAAACCCGAGCCCAGGGTTTCCTGTCGGCTACCTCCAACCACCATCTAATAACTAAATAACTCTCTCTCTCATTCACCAACGAACTAACTTTGAGATGATGGATGATTCTGACAGTTTTTTTCTCTGAGCTCAGAGAACAAAACTCCATCAAAAACTAATTAACTAACTAACTGATGAATTAACCTTACAGGAAGTAGAATGCGTTGTTATCTATCTATCATGTCATTAGTTGTTCACTTTCACACACACGCACACTCGCTCTCTGCCTCTCTCTCTCTCTCTCTTCATGTATGTTTGATTGCCTGACTCGTTTTGTATTACAAGAAAACTAGTTCTCATTAAATAAGTATTACTTTTTTTCTTTCAAATTTCTACTTATATTTAGATGATGAAATGAGGTGAATGAAGAATTAGTTAACATTAGAGATAATAAGGATTAAATCACTTTAGCACATTTCTCTTTGTTACATTAAATTCAGGAAATTGAAATAATGAATAGAAAAAAAAACTTAAAAAATATTCGATTAGAACACTTTTTACCCCTTTCTCTCTCTCCCTTCCTCCCTTTCCCTCTCTCTCTCTTCCTCCCTTTTTCACTTTCTCTTTCTCTCCTTCTATTTTCTATACATGTATTTTCTTACCGTGGAAAAATCTTATACAATTTAAGGTATATACACATATACACTAGATATGGTTGTAGATTTAATTACAGATAAAATGAAATTAAAGCGAGATCACTATGAAAAGTTTGGAAACACTAGACGAACGTTTCGTCCCAGTTTAGGACTCCTCAGTAGTTCGCATCTACGATTCCACCCGAGGGATTCGAACCCAGGCCTTCCGGCCCGGAGAGCGAACGCTTAATCCCTAGACCACTGAATTAGCCGGCATCCAACGATGTTAATGTCTAACTTTAACCAATCCACGAAACTGTACCACCGTCCACCATCTATTCTATTTGTCATCAATTATTACTGTGAATCTGAATTTCTGAAGAGTCCGATGCTAGGACGAAACAGCCGTCCAATGCTTCCAGGTTTTCTATGGTTGTCTAGCTTTAATCGACCCATGAAGTCAACTGTTAATACTTTTATATTAGTATCCATGATAAATATTTCTAAATGTATCAATGCAGAAACTAACATTAAGCGAATTACTGTTAGAAATCAAATAGAACTGATCAATCGTTTTGTTCTATTATAGAAATTATCTGTGGTGCGTACACACAGCCACTCCTTTCAATAGTGAACGAGTGCACAATTTGGGGCGACTAAATGTATTTGAATGCAGCAATACAAAATGTCTTATTGAAATCTGAGAATCATACAGTAAATACTTCATTTGCAAAATGTTAATCAATTGTCTCAGACTTCATTGTTCCTTCGTTTTCACACCAATTCTCTGTTTTCATTCTCCTCTCTTCGATTTTCTTAACCTTCTGCCTACAGGTGTTTCACTTTCGATTGATAATACATACTACTTATATCTTTCGACATCAGTAACACACACTACACCCCATACACTAAACATATCTTGTTTTCCATCTGTATAAATGTAACCATAAGCATTCGTATTTTAAATTTGCTTTGACCAACTAATTATGGAAGTTAATCTTGTCCATTAACATACTTTTATCAAATGCTTACAATTGTGAGAAGGGGTTTTGTGGACATTATAGTAATTTTAACAGTTGAGATCATTAGTCAATTGAAGCTAGACCACCATGGAAAAGCTGGAAACACTGAACGGTCGTTCCACCCTATTGTGGGACTCTTTAGCAGTGCGCATCTACGACCCCACTTCTAGAGACTCAAACCCAGGACCTATCAGTCTCGCTACCTGATCGTGGCGGTGCACTGCTGAGAAATCTCACAAAAGGACGAAGAGGCCGTCCAATGCTTCCAAGTCTTCCATGGTGATCTAGCTTTGATTGACTCATATTCTCAACCGTTAAAACAAGAATAAATTTGTAACATACATCAAAGATACATCAATCAAAATTTCTTAATTTCACGTTTGTGTCATTGTTAATTATTGTTAGTTCCTTTCATTAGTAAATATAAGTGTATCATATATCTTTACTGAGTTGTCCGGTCAATCCGCTATGTACTGTTCTTCTTTTTTTTTCTAGATTTTATAACATAAACACTATTTTGTACATTTCTATCCAACACACAGCCTACTTTTTGATGGAATTTTGTTCTCTGATCTGGATGGTTTGGTCGAGGAACTTTTATGGTTCTTCGGAACGACATCATCAGTGCACAAACTTCAAGTAGAAGTGAAGTGTTCAAATTTTTCCACATTTGATTTACAACTTCTGTTGTAGACCTCGATGCTGGTTGGTTCTTATTGTCCTTAAAGCTGTCGTTGTTAATTTCTTTGTTTTGGTTATATCTCCTTTTGGTTGAATTTTTGTTTTTATGTTTTTGCATAATTTTCATGATTGATTGATAAATTGGTTCGATTTCAAAGTATCGATTTCTGATCGACTTGAGTACCAAACTTCTAAAATTTCTTTAATGTTTTTGGAAGATTGAAGATGAGTAGAAGATGGTTATTGAAGCACAACATTTAGAAAATATATTTTTGAATATTTTTGCAAAAATAGACTTACGACTGTTACTTCCAATGGAGAATAGGCCTCTGACTAGTATTCTCCAACCTACTCTGTTTTACAACCTTCTTCCTAGTTCTATTCAATTGTTCTTCATTCTTCTCTTATGTGTCTCCATTTCTCTGTGTAATGTGTTCTTTGATCTTCCTCTTCACTCAACTTTGACCGTGAGGATTCCATGTGAAGGCTTGCATTGCGACACGGTTGGATGCTTCCCTAACGTGTGCCTTAACCATATCCAGCACTTCTTTCTGATTTCTTCCTCCTCTGCGATCTGGTTTGCTCTCTCTCACAGTAGGTTGTTGTTGATAGTGTCTGGTGAACGGATCCGGATTATTTTGTATAGATAACTGTTAATAAACACTTGTATCTTGTGGATGATGGCTTTTTTAGTTCTCCAGGTTTCCACCCCACACAGTAGAACTGTCTCGACATTTATATTGAAGATTCTGAGTTTGGTGCTAACAGTTGTTTTGAGTCCCAGATTTTCTTCGATTGTAGATATATGATGAATTCATAATATAACAAAACTATCCAACCCCAGTTCTATCAGATAATTACTTCATCGGTTGATCAATGAGCAGTAGCCATGTTTATCTAGTTTTAGTGCCGGTTGAACAATGTCGACCGATTTTGTAACTGGTGATCAACCGTCTTAGTTGAAGTCACTCACATTATGATTAAATACTGAAAAATGAACAATATTTGAGCTCAAATATTCTTCATTTTTGAATAGTCTATGGGGATTTTTAAACTTATTAAATATTGGGTGATTGTAGGTAGTCGTGAAAAAAGGTTTCATTTCCTATCAACAAGCCGTACTTACAATCTTAATGAGACTGTCGCTCTCAATGGAAATACAATTCTACCTAGTAATCAGTCAATTGTAAATTTCTTAGTTATACAAAAGGTTAGTCACTACCTGAACAGACCAATAGAAACATATAAGACTGTAAAGCTGAATAACTTGTGTTCGAACCCCCTTAGCAAGTATAAATCCTCCGATTATTTCAAGTATATCTTCCTGATAAATGACAACTGGCACAAAACCCTCAAGTTTCATGGAAGACAGTATCCTATCAACTACATTCAACTATCTAACACTAAGAACTATGTTATTTCTCATCAATGAACACAGTGAAACTGAATTATTTTCTAAAATTAAAATTTCATAGATGAGCATTTCTGAGAAGTCTCATATTAGGACAAAACAACCATTTCAATGTCTTCAAGTTTTCAATGATGATCTACCTTTAATTGACTCATGAATTCAACTATTATAATGATGAGTGAATGTTTCGAAAAATTTACATTATTTCCTTGTTTAGTACGAGGAGTTTTGTGAAGATTGTGGTAGTTTAAACAGTTGAGATTATGAATCAAGTGAAGCTAGACCAACATATGCTCACTAGTGACTGGCTTCAGGGTATATATCCCGGAGTTCTAGTGAGAAGCAGTGAGCAGTGGAGTTCAGCCGGTTCAGTTGTGAGACAGTAACTCACTGATGACAATGGTGAATGTCTTGCTCAATTTTGTAGATTAGTTGATGTTAGACACCAACAAGGTTGGATACCGACTTGCTCAGTGGTCTAGTTGGTTAAGCGCTTGATGCGAGACGGATAGATCTTCGGTTCGGATCCTGCGAGATGAGATCATAGATGCGCACCGCTGAGGAGTCCCACAATAGAACAAAACAGCCGTCCAGTGCTTTCAGGTTTTCCATGATGTTTTAGCTTCAATTGACTCATGATCTCAACTGTTTGAATTACCTTGTTTTTTGTCAGGGGAATGGGGAAAGCAAAATAAAAAGTGCATTTTATAATTGAGAGAAAAGAGAAACCTAAATAGAGAAATAGTTTTGTTTTTCACATCAACAACAACAAAAAAAGAAGAAACAAATAATAATTAATCATGAAATTCAAGTTCTAAAACAAAAATTCACGGCCTACTACTATAGAATGTTCGTGTATAGTTTAGTTTAGATTAATTCTATTTTATTATAAGGTGAGAATATAATAAAACTTATAAGAATAGATAATGACAAGCTATGATGATGTTATGAAGTAATTTTATTCATCTTGAGCCCTCTTCCTCTCCCTCTCTCTCTCTCTTAATCTCTTTCTGTTTCTCGTTTCAAATAACATAATCATCTTGTAATTGTATCCTTTTTTATATGCAACTGTGAATGTGTGTGTGTAGATGTATGGATGTATGTGTGTATATATGTAGGTAGCTGGGTAGGTAGCTAGGTAGGTAGGTCGGTAGGTAAGTAGGTATGTTTGAATGTACCTTCGTGTTCTAACGAGTATAAGCTTTATACTGAAATTGTAGATTTAATAAATGTAAGGAAACATGCAATAAGTATTTGTTCTATGATTGTTGTTTTTCTTTTTTCCTAATCTTTAACAGATAAAAAAAAATGAAATAAAATTTCTATTCAAAAAATGTCTTATTTAATATGAGTCCTATATTATTGCTGATAAAGTAAGGATTAATAAAGTGTAACGGAAAGGGACAATCCCTGTGCAGTTTCCTTGTTGAACAGTATTGTCATTTATTTGTTCCTTCTGCCTGTTGTGTATTTTAACCTTTGTTCAGATCTCGTTTAACCACACCATTTGCTCTTCAGTCTTCCTCGTTTGAGCCTTTATTATGTGATTTTGATTAAAAACTTATCTTTTGTTACCTAAGTTACCATCGCATGTTGTCGGACCATTGATAGTAAGGTCGTGTTTCACTAAGCTCAAGATCACGGCGTCTTTTAGTGTGTGATTGTTAACCTCATGATTGTCTGTTTGGGAGGATTGCTGAAATCTTTGCGGATAGATATTTGATCCAATCTTGTTGGGAATATTTTTATTAATTTTCAGGTATCAAACCCCTTAGTATTAACTGCTTCTTTCATTGTTTAGCGCGCTGCTTTACGTTAGAGAAACTTCTGACTGTATAGCACAGTCTGTACCGTTTCAGGTATTTTGTATTTTTGATGTAATTTGTTCTGTTTTCTAAATTAAAACCGTTTACAATGGGTGCAGATTTTGTGTTTTGATATAATATAATACGAGTATCTCAAAAACGCGTTTCGAACTATACAGAGGAGCGTGGTTTGGTCTAATCGAATAAATTTAGGGTTTGTCAGTTCGTTGTTCCAACCGAATATTGGTTGTTCGGTCGCTACATAAAGCAAGACTAGTATTTCTTTAGATGAAGAACATATAGAACTTAAAACAATGGTCAACCAATATCATCATCATAATCTTCAATACGAATGTCGAAACAGTTAGTTCTACTGCATGAAGCTGAAAAAATTGAGGACTACCACTACGGCTATCATCAAAATTGTGCAAGTATTTGTAAACAATTTTCTATTCAAGATGCTCAATATCCGTTGACTGGATACCATCAGCAACAGAATATTATGAGGAAGAACAAATCAGCTTGCAACCCTAACTTGGAATCGTGGTGAGACTATAATTTATGGACGACCTTTGAGAGACGCTAGACTGACCTTGAGAGTGTCCACCTAGTAACTAGGACCAAATGAGGGTTATAAATTAGTGTGAGGAATTCGAATTATGATTTACAGTTGATGATTGAGGTTAGGAATTAAATTTAGGATTTTTATCACGACATCAGCTATAATGCCAAAACTCTATTCAGCCAAATGGATGAGTGAATTTCGTGGCAAAATTCGATATCTGTTATCTTATACCTGATTGGTTCATCCATAAATTGTAGTCTCGCCGGAATCTTAAAGGGAAAAGTAAAAACGGAAGACCAAAGAACACATTGCATTGAGAATTGGAAGTAGACATAAAAGGGCTGAATAGGGATTGGAAACAATTGGAGAGGATTACCTACAACAGAATTGTATTTAAAATGTTGGTAAGCGGTCTATGCTTCTTCTCTACGAGGTGTAACAGACGTAAGTAAGTAAGTAATTACTACTACCAACAATTGAGGACCTGAAAATTCATTGGTTCAATTTTTTCTCCCTTTAAATATGCTATTTGATGATGTTATTCATGGAATTTTTGTATAGTATATATTACACATGATTTGTTTGTTTGTTATTCATTCTTCTGAGCTACTTATGGAACTATATATTCTTCCAGCTAAATCAGGTCTCTTTTGACTAGTAAGCAGGATGGGTGAGTAGAGAACTAGCTTAGCTTCGTCCTGTTGTTGAGTTGCTTATTTTTGTTCTGTTCATAGGGTCTAAGGTAATATCATCATCCCTTAACACATAGCATCCTTATTAATATTACAAACCACTAAGTCATTTTCACTGACTTCCACCTGAATCAGTTTGACTATCTTTAATCATGTTGCAAAACTGCTCTATTCTACCATAGAATAGTACACATGTGAAAAATCCCCTACAAAGAACACACATTTGTACAGTTTCCGAAAATGATATTATCATCAAGAAAATTTTCTTAACTGAAACATATTCATAAGCAAAGACGGATAATGGCCAGCAGTTGAATACAGGACGCGCGTTTCGTCTTATTTGGGACTCTTCAGCTGGATGTATCTGCATCTCAGACTGGCCGATTCCAGTCTTAAATCTCAATGGCAAGATACAAACAAAACAAATGAACTGAAACGTATTGATTTTTTTTTAAAATACGTATTAATTTAAATGGTTAAGGTCATGAATCAGTTAAAGTTAGACCACCATGGAAAACTTGAAAGCACTGGAGAACTGGTTCATTCTAGGATGGGGCTACTCAGTGATAGTGCACATTTACTATCTCACCTAGTGAGACTTGAATTTAGGATTTATCACTCTTCCATGCGAGGGATTAACATCTAGACCATTGAGCCAACCGACATCCATTGGTGTTAATATCTAACTTCAACTAATTCACGGAATTGAACGATACATCCACCATTGATTTCAGTGAGTTATTATCTCACAACAGAGCAGATTGTACGCCATCGGCCGCCCATTATCACCACTCATGTTCTTATTCACTGCAATCTCTGACTGCTCAGCGGCAGTGTACATCCACAATCCGACCTCGCAAGGTTCGAACTCAGGACCCGTCGGTGTTGTACGCTAACGTTTAACCACTAGACCACTGAGCCGGACGACATTCAACAATGTTAATGTCTAACCTCAACTAATTCACGAAATTGAACGATACATCGAGCATTGTCTTCAGTGAGTTATTTTCTCACAATAGACCCAGTTGAACTCCGTTGGTCATTGCTTCTTACCTATTGAATCCAGTCACTATTGAGCATATGTTAATTATTATCTGAAGGGTTTTTTTGGATGTTATTATAATTTCAATAGTTGGGATTATAAGTCAATTAAAGCTAGAACACCGTGGAAAATCTGGAAGCACTAGACAGCCGTTCTATCCTGGTTATCTTTAATTTTTCTAATACAACTTCAAACTGATATTGGTTCTTCATGGAAAATCACTATAAATTGAATTAATTATACAAGACAACTTCGATATACTACTACTAATAATAATAGTAATATATACCCACTAGTTGTACTATCAACGTTCTATTAAGAGATTATTCATTTATTTATTTGAACACACAGATATTGGTACAAAAGGGCACTGGATACGTATACGTCACACAAGTCACTAGATTTGTGTGTGGGCTGTGATACTCCTCGGGTGCCCAGATCGAAGTAGGTGGTTTTCTTAGGGGGCCACACCCCGAGCCCTTGGCCTAAAGACCTAATCCACAAAGCAGTGGGGAAACGTAAGGAGATGCAGTTTCATGGTAGCCCGTAACCAATAATTGGTTCATACGCCATTCGTTCCTTCAGAATACTGTAGCTATATGCACAATCAGGGTTTTCCAACTCCCCTAGGTGGATCTTCCGTGTCCATGTCTCTTAAGAGGTAACTAATGCTCAAGGTCAACCATGTCCAAAGAGATATTTATATCAATGGTAGTAGTAGGACTACTAGCGTATTAGCCATAGAGGTTGTTTAAGCCATATTTCTGTTCGGGGGTGTTAACTGGCTATGTTTTTGTATGGAAATTGTTAGAACCTCCTGGATCTTGGTACGCAAGAGAGTATCACCTGATATTAGTATACATCACATGTATACCGGTAACTTATAAGTTTTCACTGATGTATCCTCTGGCATACACATAGGCATACTCGCCCTTAGGAGGGTTGATGATCACTACTCCACTCATTAGTATTTGCTACCCCTTTCTAACAATTATGTGTTACGTGAGTACTACTTTTATATAAGATTGCACCCATTCACTTCATAGCAAACATATAGGCATAAGAACTCTTAATGGATTGCTGATGATCATTAATCCATTCACTTTTATTTGCAACACCTATTTTGCATGTTCAAACCTGATTTTTTGTATTTATATCAAGCCTTGTTTGACGACAACGAGACTGTTCACTGTGGGTCGTTTCAGGCAAAACCGGTGCGTACCTTATGTACATACCTACACATATAAACTACACAAACCAAGACTCATACATCTAGCCATGTACAAAGGACATCTCTTTACTACTTTTGTACCTTTAAGTTAGGCCTTTGAGTAATCCAAGTTACGGCAGAGTGGTAGATTAGTTATATCGCCGTCGTTCCCCCAAGTTAGCTCATCAGTTAAACCTGATTACTCAGCAGTGAAACCGAGATCTCTTAAGTCAGAACTTGTTGCCAGTGATTGATCTATATTGCAACTCAAGTGCCCGAAAAATACCTGAAGTTTAGGCTATACGTAAAGATGATCAATATTATACAAAAATAAAACAGTTATCCTATAATTCCTTATAATATCTAATAATAGTTCAGTTCAAATTAATCTAAAGTATAAAATTACATACTAATGGTGGAGAAATTCGAACACTTCACTTCTACCTTAAGTTCGTACTGATGATGTCGTCCAGATGAACGATGAAAGCTTCACGGCCAAACAATCCATTTAAGAGAACAAAACTCCATCAAAATTATACACTACTTACTTACCTACTTACGCCTGTTACTCTTCGTGGAGGAGCATAGGCTGCCCACCAGAACTCAGTCTGTAGCTCTTCTAGAGTCACTGCCCGTTTCAAGCCCTGATAAAGGAGGAGGGTTGGGCATGCGTTTAGCGACCACATCCCATAGAAAACTAACTCGCTAAACAAACTTTAACCAGAAAAAATAATTCAAACCATTTAAACCCTGCCCTGAAATTTAGAAGGTCTTTATGAAGAAGAATTTTGACGCCTCATGGTGAAAGCCGAGTTCCTTCGGAAGCTACGAGGCCGATGCCCGTCCTAACAACCAGAGCAACAATTTTTATAAGTACATGGATTGTCCGGACAATGTGGCAGACAGGGAAGACCAGTCAGATAGCAACGGAAATGAGGAGATACAACTTGGCAGTGCAGGGAATCAGCGGAACCCATTGGACTCAAGCTGGACAACAAAGGCTAAATACGGGGAATATGCTGCTTTAATTCAGTCACGAGAAGAAAAATGTTCCACATACTCAGGAAGTTGCTCCAATGCTGTCCAAGAAGCACGAAATGCGCTTGTAGGATGAGAATCTCACGGATCCAGACTCATAAAAATATCATTCAAAACAAAGAAGGAGGGAATTACAATGAATGTTATCCAGCGTTATGCAGCCACCAATCATAGCAACGATGACAATAAAGATCAATTCTATGAGAGGTTGTAATCAATTATAGCGAAGTTCCCAAGAAAAAACCTGACTATTTTGATGGGAGATCTAAAAGCAATGTTCGGAATAGACAACACCTATTATGAAGATATTATGAGACAACATGAACTGGGAGAAAAGAATGAGAATGGTGACAGATTCACAAATCTATATGCATTCAACAAATCGATTATAAGCGGCACAATATTTCCACACATACATATAAACAAAGCTACATAGATCTTACCGGACCCCACCACAGAGAACCAGATCGATCATATTTGCATCAATAAAAAGTTCCGAAAGACAATGGAAGATGTGAGAACAAGGAGAGGAGCTGATATGGCTTCAGATCATCACCTAGTTGTGGCCAATATAAAACTAAAGCTAGAGAAACACTAGAAAATTACACAATAGAACATCTTTAATAAAATGAATAGATGATCTATGTTCCCTTACAAGGAATAACAGATATAAATGATCATATTTATATTGAATAAAAATTTCTCTAAAATATACTCTTTAAAAAATCAATAATTTCCCTGTATTCCTATTGGTTAATTTATTATTCTAATTATATTGATTGATTGATTAATTGATTGATTTTCTTTTTTTTAGCCTTTTTTCTTTTTTTGGGGGGGAAAACAAAAGGTAATTAACTATTTGGCATATCGACTAAATGTTGTCATGACTACAAAGTATTCACTATCTCTATCTCATTTTCTTTCTCTATTAAGAATATTCATTTTAATTATAAAGTATTTTATTAATAGAAAAGGGTATAGAAATTTGGGTGAAGAATGCTGGTGAGCAGCCCAGTCTCCTTCACGAGGAGTAACAGGAATAAGTAAGTAAGTAAGGGTATAAAAATAATTGTACACAATAGTTCATCATTTATATTGAGTATTGTTTACTTAAATCTCTTCTTAATGATGTTAAGTAGATTGCAATTGATTAGTCTGTTAATGATTGATATATGTCTATACTGTGAAGATTGCCTAGATATTGTCTTTATTTATAAGTATTATAAGCAAAGATGGATAGTGACTAGTAGTGGAAGCCAGTTTGATGTGTATTTCGTTCTATTTGGGAATTATCAGTTGGATGTATCTGGATGTTAGAGTTGATATTCACTCTGGGACTCGAACCCAGTATCGTTCGCTTCGAATACCATCACGTTATCCACTTAGTTACTGAGTCTTGATAGACACTAGCTTGTAGAATGAGGTGAAGTTTAGATTCACTTGGTATTGTTTACTTGAATCTTCTTATTGATGCTTAGGAGACAGCAACTGATCAGTCTGTTATTTATATCTAAGTATACTGTGCGTATTGCCTTAGTATTGCCTTAATTCATAAGGACTCAGTAGTTAAGTGAATAACGCGAACGGTTCTAAGTTCGAGTTCCAGATTGAACATGAACTCTGAAATACAGGTACATCAAGTTGACGAGTCTTAAATGTTCCGGCTTCTACTACTAGCCATTATCCATCTTTGTTTAAAATGACTCATCATATTTATATATTCACAACAAACAAACATACACACACACACACACCTAAAATCACTAACATAGAGGTATATATTGACAGGGGTACAACTCACTTCAAATTAAAATATGACTCAGCAATGTACCTACCTCCTACCCACCTACCTAACTACATACATGCATACACCCAAATATATATATATATATACACTAGGGGAACATTTCCAAAATAGAGTTTATTTTGTAAATAGATGATTCAAATTTATGGTAATAAATATTTGAAAGAAAAACAAAAAAACGAGAAAGAAAAAAATAAACAAGACCATGACAATAACAAAAACAAAAACAAAAATATCAATAAGTGAGAATAGTTATGAACTGATTTTTGGAGTTTAAAGTTGATCAGTATAAATAGGTTTTTGTTTTTGACCTGGAAGCACTGGATGGCCGTTTCGTCCTACTGTGGGACTCCTCAACAGTTCGCATCCACGATCTTGCTCGTGGGATTCCAACCCAGGGCCTTTAGTCTGGCGCACGAACGCTTAACTTACTGAACCACTGAGCCGGCATTCAGTAGTTTTAATGTTGAACCTCAACCAATCCACGAAGTCGCTCAACTATCTTCCATTGTACTGAGGTAGACACCTGTTTCTACCCGACACGAATTAGCTTTGTTTTGTTTGTTTGCTTGTTGCTAAAAATCATGTCAAACAGTAGAATCTAAAATATCTGTTTCCCATTAACTACTACAAATCATCATCTATAGTGTATACGATGTCAACTCACTTAGACTAGTAGCCATATGGCAACGTGGTCGATAAGATTCGATCTGTACTAAGAAGGACCTGATATACATGGTATTGATCACCATCCAATGATCAATCAATTGTGAATATATCTCAGTCCTACAGGAGGTCAATCTCGACCTGGATAGACCAAAGGTAAGATCTCTGACTGTGAATCTGGGTGACACGAGATCAAATCTAACAGGGAGTATCATTTCCCTTTAAGATTACAGGTACACCTTATTCATGAGTCCATGGTATCCTATCAACTACCTTCAACCACCATTTTATCTTAACATTGTGCACGAAATGTCAAGTCACCTAGGCTAGTGGCCATATTGCAACGTCGTCGATAGGATTCGATGTACACTAAGAAGGATTTGGCATACATGACATTGATTACCACCCAATGATCAATCAATTGTAAATACCTATTTTATTCTAGTTGATACTTTCTGAGTAGTTGTATATGTAGTTTAATGTTTAAAATGTGATTTGAACTTGGTATCTATCTCTTCAATATGGTTATTCCGATAGCTACTGAGTTTATAAAGTCAAATAAATTGTTCACTAGGTATAATCTTTAATATTGTAATTAGTATGTCTAAAGTAACCTATACACTAACCAACGCCCTCAGATGCACTGGTACTGCCGAAAGTGGAGAGAGTCAGCTCTCCCTCTGGAAATGCCCACACATGGCCACGCGTATACAGCCACTGACAGCGAAGTCCTACTCACTGCCTTCTCGCGGCATCAGTGTTGTTTAGGAAATTGGGAGGACGAAAACCGAATGTCCAGCACTGGTTTTAACCGAGTTGGTGGACACGGAGAGTTCACCTATGAGAGTTGGAAAACCCTGAGTTCATGGTACACATGGGCTCCGGGATCCTAAGGAAAAAAAAGCGTGTGAACCCTTTGTTGGTCACTGGCTATTATGGGGCTGCATCTCCTTACGTTGATTTACTGCCTTGTGGATCAGACCTTTGGCCAAATGCTTCGCTTGTGGCCCTTTAAGCAAACGACCTGCTTCGGTTTGGGCACCCGGATAGTATCACAGTTTCACACGAAGCGAATGATTTATGTGGCGCATATCTACTTGGTTCCCTCTTATATCAATGTTTGTGTGTTTAAATATAAATAAATAATACACTAATCATCATAATCGGGTATATTGGTAGCAAAAGAATGTAAACCCTAAAAATATTAGTTACTATTTATAATAATAATTATGTAAGAATTGTAACTCCTCCTAGAGCTCTTCTGGGGCTATTGCCGGTCCCAAGCCTGGATGAAGTGGGAGGGTTGGACATGGGATTAGCGACTCCATCCCGTAGAAAACTAATTACCTGAAACAACGCTAAGTAAGATCTATATAGTGAATTCGGATTACTTCTATGTAATATCCGAAGTCCTACTGGTTATACTTGAAAACAAGGGCTATGATAAATCCCTACGACATGAGGTGAGAACACAGAGATTAGTACAAATGAACGTTAATTAACTCTTCAAAGGTAAACAAATAGACTTATTTATATACTGAGTTTACATACACTTGAGGATTAGTTAATAAACATCATACGAATGAAAGATACTCAGTGTTACTGAAAAACTCACATAAAATTTACACAAAATAATACAAAGAATCTTTTCTGGGTAACCCTTATCTTTCCAGTTGATGTTTATCTTTTTCATATCTGCTTCCAATTCCCGTCCAAATGTGTTCTTAGACATTCCTTTTTACCCCTTCCATTCAGGATTCCAAGTTAGCGCTTGCCTTGTGAAATAATGTTACACTAGAAAATATAAACTCAGTATTGTATTGAAGAAAGTGCTATATTGAGAATAAAATCAATTTCAAAATATACAACTGGGAATAAATCTTTTATTATGAAATATTATACCAGATTAGGTGGAATATTAGTTTCTCTTCTTTATCCCAACCGAAATCCCACGGGATCGTGGATGCGCACTGCTGAGGAGTCCCATACTATGACGAAACGGCTGTCCAATGCTTCCAGGTTTTCCATGGTGTTCTAGCTTCAATTGACTCATGATTTCAACAAAATATTCAGTTATCTAAATCTTTATCTCATCAGACGAATTATCTCAATAATTACACATATTCAAGTTAAACTACTTAATTTGATATTTAAGTACTATAAATTAGTATGATGAACATTTTCAACTAGTTGAGAACAATTTATAATAAGTTGGATGTAAATATAAACATTAAACATTTTGAGTGATATTTGTCACTGTATTTTTATGTTTTTTTTAATAAAAATAAGCACCCTAATTCTAACATTCTATATCAATCAAAACTATATGGACACATAGAAACAAAAATCCATAGTGAAGTACAATAAAGTACAATTGTACAGGAGTAAGGTTAAATGAATGCTAAATCTGCCAATGAATCTTCATGATTAATGATTGTTTTCGTACTTTTTGCTTTGTACATATATATATAAGTCATTAGATGTATATGTATGTGTGCGAATATGTTTATAAGCGTTAGGATATTGTTAGGTCCCGAGAAACATAATGAATGGTAACTTTTTGGATCCATTGTGGACCAATACTATACGTATATTTATATCTTATAATTCTTATGTGACTAAACTACTCATATCCATGTCCCACTTATTATGAGCTTTGTTTTGACATATGAACTATTATTATACCATTTACCATTCTCGAATTATGCCATGTCTATTAATTACTACCCCCTTCATTCACAGCTACATTTGGTTAATTCTTGTACAAATATTGTTTTCTATTTTATGGTAGGTTGTGGTCTGTTTGATTGGTATATAAACTCAGTATGTTTGAAATATAATGGTTCATATTACAGAGGCTGAGATTGGTGTTCTGGACTTAACTAGCTGGGCTAGGCGGAAGGCAAGACCAATCAGGACTTTAGGCTACTCGCACGTGTTTTACGCGTCTTTGGTCCGATCGATAATTCACTGTCGTCTAATCGGCAGTCACAAGTTATGACAGATACAAATGCACGAACAAGTGTATGCAATTCAGTAATGATATTGTGGTGTTTGAATGAACTAATGATTCCTTTGTATATGTTGAATGCTTGATTTCGAATTCCAAATACAGTACATTCGTTTGTGCTCATCTAGTACTTTTTGATACAATCGCGTTATCTCTGGGATTCTTAGTTCGTACTTTAATTCAAATACTCCTAATGATCATAAATATTTTAACCATATTTAACAACACGAAATTATCTTAGTTAGACAATCACTGGAAACCAGGAAGCAGTGAACAATTGTTCCATCCTAGTATAGAACTCCTCAGTAGTACTTATTCATTTCCTCTTCGAGATCAAACCTGGGATATTCTAGGTCTCTCAGTGAGCATCAAGTCTTTAGAGTACTGACCTTGGATTCTATAGTTGATATTCTTGACTTCATTAATTTTTCGAGTTCTTAGATAACCATTAAATACCATGTTGAATATGAGAGAACCTACCATCATAGGAAATGCAAACCAGTGGATGCCCGCTTAGCGGTTTAAAGATTAAGCGCTCCTGAGAGACCTGAAAGGTCTTGATTTCGATTACTGATCGACTGGTTGGAACATACTTCTTAAAACTACCATACAAAAATGAAACCGTTATTTAATCATTCATGGTTTTTAATGGTTATTTATTTGAGATCTGTTATGTCTTGAGACGCTGATCGATACAATTTCTTAAAGTCACTAATCAGAATCCTGATTATTGTTTTTTATCCCACCTCTACTACATGCATAGCTTAGTACCCTAGACTTGATCAATTATTTGCCTGAACTGCACAGTTAACTTTAAGCCGATACATTCTAAGCCCTTATTGATCCACTTTTCGCCAGCTTTTCATTATACCCTATCTTGAGTTGAGTGAGAAGTCGACGGCCAGATTTTTTTTATTTTTCATTATAAGCACACGTAGGTTTATATGCAGATATGATGGATCACACCCCACCGTAAATTGAAGAATCCCAATGGTATATAAATAAGCCAAAAAAGACCATGAATATGGAAAACTGTCAATAACTGACTAGAAATAAATCAGGAGCAATTAACAGTCATTTTGTAATTATACATGAAGTATAAATATATTTCTAATAAGACATGTGACAACTAAATGAAAGGCCTCCGAATAAAATCACGTGACAAACCACAAATCCGCAATCACAAAGTCCTCAAATGCAACACGCAGAACATTAACCAAATCACACTTGATGGAGAAACTCTGGAAGAGGTACAATCTTTCATGTACCTGAGTAGTAGCATCATCGATGAACAAGGAGGATCAGATGCAGATGTAAAGGCAGGAATTGGCAAAGTAAGGTCCGTATTCCTATGATTGAATAACTCAAGACAACTGTCAACCAACATCAACGTTACAATCTTCAATATGAATGTCAAGACAGTTACGTCTACTGTATGGATCTGAGACTTCGAGAACTACCACTACGATCATAATCAAAAATGTCCAAGTGTTTATAAACCATTGTGTACTCGAGATACTCAATATCCATTAGTTGGATAACCAGTCTATAAGTGTTCCAAAAAATAGTGATCTATTGAACTCAAACAAAAGTTTAATTAGATATCAATAAATACACAGTAACTGTCCACAAACACATATATACTGAACATTTTTATATACTCAGAATGAGAAAAAAGAGAAGAGTATAATGAAGACGTCTTAGTAACAACAAATTCACAATATGGTTTAGAAGAACCAACAAGTGTTTAATTATCAGATAGCCAATTCGACATTACAATGAGTTTTTGGAGAATATCATACTAAGATGAAACAAATATTCATAGTCTCTTGGTTTTTAACAATACGCTGAATGAGATCAATGCACAAGGAATGTAATCTCAATACATACGTTGAAGAAGATACAGGAACATCTAGCTGATGAGTCCGAAATAAGATGAAATGCACGTCCGAGATTCCACTACAAGCCACTATCCATCTTTGCTTATAATGCTTGTGAATTAAGGTTATATCGAAGCAATACGCACGGTAGGCACATATGCCAATAACAAACTGATGTATTATAATCAAACAAACAATACCAAGTGAATTTAAACTTCACTCAATTGCACAATCAAGTGGCTATCAGGACTCAGTAGTTAAGTGTATAACACGATGGTGTTTGAACCGAACGGTACTAGGTTCGAGTCCCGAAGTGAATATCAACTCTAACATCCAGATACGAGTGCCGAATAGGACTAAATCTACATCAAACTGGATTTCACTACTAGCTACTATCCATCTTTGCTTATAGAAGAGTTCAATGGAGTTCAGATAATTCTTAATCATAATTAGAAAATGATTAAAAGTTTTGAAGAAAGTTCATAAATGTATTTAATAGGAAATCCTGAATTTTGTTTCTGTAATAATGTTAACTTTCTAGAAAGGATTATCTTCAATCACGATTTAAAGTATTTCCCCTATAGGATTCCAATCTGGATCATTTAAACCCACAATCTGAAACGTTAACATTAAGGTATTTAGGCCACGATTGACCATTTGTAGGTAATGAGATATTTACATTGATTGATAAGTGTTCTCCTCGGATACTATTAGTCAACTTATAATGTTCCCATTAGTGTCTTAGTAAATGAAAGAGAATACTAATACAACGATCACTATTTAAGCGAACATTATTATTATTTGTTCTTTGTTCGAGTCCTTCACGCAGGATCGTGAATGTGCACTGCTCAGTAGTTTCATACAAAGACAAAATGGTTATCCAATGTTTCGAAGTTTTCAATAGTGGTCTAGTTTAGATCGACTCATGAATTTAACTATTAAATTATTATCAGAAGGGGTTTTGTGGATATTATAGTAATTTTAATAGACGGTATCCAGAAGTTTTGATAAGAAGCAGTGACCAGTGGGGTTCAGTCAAGTTTGTTGTGAGATAGTAACTCACTAAAGACAATGGTCGATGTGTTGCTCAATTTCGTGGATTAGTTGATGTTAGACACCAACAACGTTGAATGCCAACTGACTCAGTGGTCTAAAGGTTAAGCGCTAGCGTGCGAGACTGATGGATCCTAGGTTCGAACCTCGTGAGGTGGGATTGTGGATGCGCACCGCTGAGGAGTCCCACAACAGAACGCACTGACCTTCCAGAGATTCCAGGTTTTCTATAGTGATCTGGCTTCAATTGACTCATCATCTCAACTATTAAATTTATTATTTGTATTTGCTTGAACATTATTATTATTATTATTTAGTTATTTAATGGACACTATTTAATCATTTATAAAGGATTAACTGTAGAATTAATCAACTTATCTATTCTTTTTCTTCCTTTTGTTGTTCGCCTACTATCCCGTTTTTTTCTTCGTTACGTCTACTCTACAGTATTCTTATTCATCCACCACTATGCACACACACACACACACACTAAGTACTTCAAGCCATTATCATCATCATTATTATTATTATCTTCTATATCTATCATAAAGGCATTTCTTTTTATTATCTATCTCTATCATTATTCTTTATAACTAGTCAATCAAAGCAATGAGCTCGTTCAATATATTCTCTTTTCTCTTGTTTATTTCCCACAATCCTCATTAAAAATATGAATATAATCATAATTCATTCTTTATGATGGATATATTGTCTTCAGCTACGTCATTTGCTTGCTTGTTTGCTCTCTCTCTCTCTCTTACCCTCTCTTTAGCTTGTTTATTCCATTGAACGTGTGTATTTCTCTAGTCTAAGAAGAAGAGAAAGAAAAAGAAGAAGAAAACAACAACAACAAACCAAACATAAAGTACCTATTTTTATTCGTTGTTTTCAGTTTTTATAAAGTTAATCCGATTAGAAAAAAATTGAAGATTATCATCGACAAGTGTCTATTGTATAATTGAGACCCTTTTTTCTTTCCCTTTACACCGATAGATGTATGTATATGTATAGGTTTATGTGTAGATTCTATATATATATACTATGTGTATAACATGCATTAGATGTCTAAACTATATCGATCTTATGTAGAGAAGAGCAATTCATTTGAAGTAATTAAGTAGTATAATAAAGAGTAGGCAGATATCCATGAGAAAGAGTGTATGGGTGTATGTGTGTGTGTGTGAGAGAGAGGACGAATAATCACACCTGTCATATTCTCATCATAACACATACAATTATATCTAACTATTTCAATTGTAATGTATTTCATTTAAAAGTACATTAGAAATGGATAAGATATACCATTAGGTAAATGATCTCAAACTGAATCATAAATAGCAAACTCTAACTTGAAATTTTGAAAAGAAACTGGTAACAAAAAAGGAGGGAAAGCTAAAGAATAATATTATACCAAGAATTGGAAGCAAATATGAAAAGAATGAATAGAACAACTGAAAAGAACTAGAAAAGATTTCCCATGATAAAGTTGAATAGAGAATCCTAGTGGATGATCTATGTTCCTCCTCTACGAGGGATAATAGGCGTAACTAAGTATGTAAGTAAGTAAGCATGTCGATATGGGAACAGGTATGTGTGTATGTGTGTTTCCGTCTACTTTACTATTCATTGTATCATTTTTTTATAATTGTCAATAGTTTAAATTAACATGTTGAACGCATATTATCCATTCATATCTGTTATATTCACATACTGAGCACGAAGTGTAATAATTACAAAATATATATGGTAATATACAAATTAATAACAGAAATATTATTCATTTACATGTGATTGGAAACTAGACCAACATAGAAAACCTAGAAGCACTGGATGGCCGTTTCGTTCTAGTATGGGACTCTTCAGCAGCGCGCATCCATGATCCCACCTCGCGAGATTCGAACCCAGGACCTGTCAGTCACATGCGTGAGTGCTTAACCCATAGACTACTAAGCTTGTATCCAACGGTGTTATTGTCTCACTTTATTTGATTCATGATCTTGCGCAACCCTTCAATCATTGTTTGAGGTGGATAACTAATATACAATATTGCACGACCATCCACTATTCTGTTTAGTCAGTTACTGCTTCACATCCAACACGAATTGGACTCTATTGCTTATGACTTCTCAGTGTAACTCAAGGAAATCCATCTTAAAGCTAGTCATTAGTGAGCATATGATATTAGTAGTATGGGGATTTGTGATCCGATACAACACAACATGCACCCACCGAATCACATTTGACGGAGAAGATTTGAAGGATGTAAAAACCTTCACATATTTGGGCAGCATCATTCATGAATACAGTGGATCTGATACAGATGTGAAGGCGCGGACCAGCAAAACAAGAGCAACATATCTACAAAATGACTGTCAACTGTCAACACCAAACTCAGAATTTTCAATACAAATGTCAACACAGTTCTATTGTATGAGGTGGAAATTTGGACAACTACGAAAGCCATCATCCAGAAGATACAATTGTATATTAACAATTGTCAATGCAAAATACTTCAAATCTATTGATCAGACACAACTAGTAACAACCTACTGTGACAGAGAACAAACCAGATTCCAGTGGAGAAAGAAATTAGGAAGAAGCGCTGTAAGTGGATAAAACACACATTGAGAAGATCAATCAACTGCATCACAAGTCAAGCCCTCATCAGGAATCCTCAAGGCCGAAGGAAAACAGGAAGACCAAAAGAACACATTACGCTGAGAAACGGAGATGTATATGAGAAGAATAAACAACGGTTGGATAGAACTAGAAAGGTAGGCCCAGGACAGATTAGATTGAAGAATGCTAGTTGGCGGCCTAATCTCTATTTGGGAGTAACAGTCGTAATTAAGTGATTTTTGAAGAAGTTAAGCATTTTCACATCACATCTAAGATCCTATGTTCGAGTCCCATGTATGAGATCATAACTGTACACTTCTCACGAGTCCTATATTATGTTTTATAATGATTATCTAACATAAATTAACTCATAAATTGAACTATTAAACTTATGATTCAAATCATTTCCAACTATTCAACAGATTTATTTTTTTGCGCTTCAATGAAACATTTAATAGTTCCCTCTTTTTTTTGTTCATTTAATGAATATAAATGAAAAGAAACAAACAAACAGGCAAACACGCACACACAAATGGAATCATTATGATTATGATTACTAGTTACATTGAATTAGACTTGTATAGAAACTGATTGAATAGCACCAACGGAAATAATAATAATAATGATAATCATGTTATATTATTGTTATTAGTAGTTAATAGTTAGTAGTATATAAATGTTTGTATGATAAAAAAACAAAGAAAACAGTTACTTATTCATAAAGTAATAATGAGACTGAATAATAAACAAAAGAGGAGAGGAAAAAGGAACAAATACAAAAACACCAAGTCGAATATGATAGAAACAAAAAAAAGGAGAGCGAGAAAAAATGTGATAAATAATAATAGAAAAGGAGAGACTATAATAATTTTATGAGGTAAGCCCTAATTTGGAATTGTGAAGGGAAGTGGAAAAAAGAAAGACCAAAGAGCACATTATGTCGGGAAATAGAAACAGATATGAAAAAGATGAATAACAACTGGAAAGAACTAGAATGGATTGTCCAGGACAGTGTTGGATGGAGAGTGCTTGTGGGTGGCCTATGCTCCTCCGCGAAGAGTAACAGACATATGTAAGTAAGTAAGTAAGTCTTCAGTTGGAAGTTGGTTTGTTCTCTCCCACAGTAGGTTGTTGCTGATGGTATCCGATCAACGGACATTGAGTATCTCGAGTACACAATGGTTTATAAACACTTTTACATTATTGATAATGGTCGTAATGGTAGTACTCGAAGTTTCAGATCCATACAGTAGACGTAACTGTCTTGACATTCGTATTGAAGGTTGCAACTTTGATGTTGGTTGACAGTTGTTTTTAGTTATTCAATTGTAGGAATACGGATCGTATTTTGCCAATTCCTGCCTTTACATCTGCATCTGATCCTTCTTGTTCATCGATGATGCTACTACCCAGGTACGTGAAAATATTCACATCTTCCAGAGTTTCTCCATGAAATGTGATTTGGTTAATGTTTTCCGTGTTGTATTTGAGGACCTTGGTTTTCCTCTTGTGTATGTTAAGGCCTACTGATGCAGAGAATGAAGCTACACCAGTTGTCTTCGTCTGCATTTGTTGTTATGTATCGGGTAGGAGTGCTAGGTCATCTGCAAAGTCCAAATCGTCTAGTTGATTCTGAGCTGTCCAGTGTATTCTGTGTTCCCCCTCAGATGCCGAGGTCTTCATAATCCAGTCAACCATCAGAAGAAAGGAGGAGGGAGAGTAGACAGCCTTGTCTGGCTTCGGTCCTCCCTTTGAATGCATCTGTCAGTTTTCCTCCATACACGACTTTGCATTGAGGTCTGTCGTATGAGTTCCTAATAATGTTAAAATCTTCTCAAGAACTCCACAGTGTCGAAGAATTTTCCGTAATGTTCTTCTATCTACACTGTCGAACGCCTCATAATCAATGACGAATTCCACTCAACTGATTGTTCAACAATGATCTATAGTGTCACGATTTGGTCTGTGCACGACCAATCCTTACGGAATCCAGCTTGATAATCTCGAAGTTAAGCGTCGGCTGAGTCTTACATCCGGTTTAGCAACACTTTGTTGAAAACTCCTGGTACTGAAAGTAGTGTGTTCCCTCCGTAGTTTTCACATTTGCTCTAATCTTCTTTCTTCGGTATCTTGATGAGATATCCTTTCTTCCAGTCTGTCAGTGGCACTTATTCCTCTTCTCAAATCTTCCTGAATAGAACATGGAGCATGTTTTCAGTTGCTTGTATGTCTGACTTTAGCTAGAACGTTCCAAGGTTTTGCCGCCTTCTCAACCCTGATTTCTTCCATCGTTGGTGAAAGTAAAATCTATAGAAAGGTCTGTATTTGCTGCCTCGATATCTAGTGGATTCAGTGGAGCTGGTCCACTCAAGAGTTCCTCAAAATGTTCTAATGATCTGTTTCTCTGTTCTTGAATCTCAGTGATTGATTGAGTTCAATCGGGTCTGTTGTGAGATAGTAACTCACTGATGACAATTATGGATGTGTCGCTCAATTTCGTGGATTAGTTGAAGTTAGACATTAACACCGTTGGATGCGACCAACTCAGTGGTCTAGTGGTTAAGCACTCGCGCACAAGACTAACAGGTCATGAGTTCGAATCTCGCCAGGTGGGATCGTGGATGTGCACTGTTGAGGAGTGCCATACTACAATGAAACGGCCTTCTAGTGCTTCCAGGTTTCCATTGGTGATTTAGCTTCAATTGACTCATGTTCTCAATTATTAAAATTATATCTTGAATTATGTTGAGAAATATTAAAAAGAGAAATGAAAAGTCAGAAAATGACTAAAATGATTGAGAATTTGGAAAATAAATCGAGGGATTATTATAATAACAATATTCAACATTATAAACAAATGGATAGTGGCTAATAGTGGAATCTAGTTTGACGCGCTTTTCATCCTATTCAAAACTCGTCACTTCAATGTACTTGCATCGCAGAATTATTGTTCACATTCAGACTCGAACCCAATACCGTTCGCTTCAAACGCCATCGTGTTATACACTTAGCTACTGAGTCCTGATTGCTTGTGCCATTGAGTGAAGTTTAAATTCACTTGGTATTGTTTGTTCGAATCTTCCCATTGATGTTTAAGAGACTGTAACAGATCAGTCTGTTATTGACATCTGTACGATGCTGTTTGGAATGAACGGTATTGAACTTGGGCTCCTGGGTCAACACCAACTGTGGGATGTTAATACATGAAGCTAACAAATCCTAAATTGGATGAAACGTGCGTCAGACTAGATCCCATTACTAGCCACTATCCATCTTTGCTTATAATACTTATGACTTGAGACAATATCGAGGTAATCCGTACAATATGCCAATAACAGATTGGTCAATTGCAGTCACTTAAACATCAATTGGGAAGATTCAAGTAAACAACAATACCAAATGAATTTATTAATCCTTAATTAGGTCACAAATAAAAACCTTAATCCATTTGATTATTATTAGTCTAATCGAATCATTATTCATGATACAAGTGAATAGAATAAGAAGGGACTAAGCATAAAAACCTTATGAAAGGCAATAACAATTGACCTCAATGATTATCTTCATTGAATCATTGGATTTATAATGAATTACAATCCATTATTACTCTTATTATTATTATTATTATCAGTAGTAATAGTAGTAGTAGTAGTAGTAGTAGTAATAGTAGTAGTATTGTTAGTATTAGTATTATTAACCCATATTGTTATATAATGAAAAGTATTCAATTATATAAATCAATACATAATAGAATTGTAAATGAAATAGTTTTCAGGTCATATACTTTCAATAAGATAAAAATGATAAAGTGTTTCATTTATTCTATTCATAATAAGCAGATATCAATTGAATTCATTAAGGTTATTTTTGTTTTAGAAAAATCTAATTCTATCTCTATTTTTAATAGAAATAATAAAAGGAAAGAAGAGGAGGAAAAAAAAAGAAAAATCCCCAAAATGACCTGATATGGTCGAGGGTGGGGAGAACTAGCTATCTCTCTCTCTCCAAATGCTCTTATATGATCACGCGTATATAGTCACTAACAGAGAAAGTTTATTCAGTGACTTCTCATGGTAAGAAATGTTGCTTACGAAATTGAGAGAAAGAAAACTGAATCTCCAACACTTTAATCGGCTTCGTGGATATAGAAGACCTACTTAGGGGAGTTGGAAAACCCTGATACTAAACCAATGGTGCACATGGGCTGGCTTCAAGATCATGAAGGAACTAATGGCGTATGAACCAATTGTTGATCACTTTCATATATCCGCTTTTAATTTCTCACTTTCTTAGAAATATAATTATCATGTAAAGACGATGGATAAAATTTCTCTAGAACAGACCAAATAAAAACATTTTGCGAGAGAGAGAGAATGTGCATCCTTCAAAATCCATCGACTTAATACATTCAGTTTCAGTTTTGTCTTTGTATGATAATGAAATCGACGGATTACTAGATAACTATTTCGTCTTAATATAGAAGTCCTTATCAGTGCACATCAGGGGTCGAACTCAGGATGCTCAAACTTGGATATTTTTCTCCATATGTTTCCTTTGCTGTATATACTCAGATTCTCTGTGATAAATATCCTACTGTGGGACTCCTTATCAGTGCACATTCACGATCCCACCTCGAAACATTCAAACGCAGGAGCTACCAGTCTCGCACGCGAGCGCTTAAACTCTAGATCACGGAGCCGGTCGCATCCAACGGTGTTAATGTCTAACTTCAACTAATCCATGAAATTGAGCGACACATCCATAATTGTCATCAGTGAGTTACTGTTTCATAACAGACCCAACTGAACTCGACTGGTCACTTCTACTCACTAGAACTTCCTCATGATCTTCTACCCCCAACCGGTTTGTTCCTGTTTCTGTGATACACCTGATTACATTTTATCTAACTATGCTGAACATATGGAACTCAAAACAACTAATATCAAGGTCACAATCTTCAATACGAACGTCAAGACAGTTACTTCTACTGTATGGATCTCAAACTTAAAGAACTACTATAACCATCATCAAAAATGTACAAGTGTTTATAAACAATTGTGTACTCGAGATACTCAATGTCCGTTGACCTGATACCATCAGCAACAATCTTCTGTGAGAGAGAACAAACCAGCTTCCAAATGAAGAGGAAATTAGGAAAGGACGATGGAAATGAATAGGAAATCATTAAACTGCATCACGAGTCAAGCGTTAACTTAGAATCCTGAAACAAAGAGGAAAAGAGAAGGTTCGAAGAACACACTACATCGAGAAATAGAATCAAATATGAAAAGGATGAATAACAAGTGGAACAAGCTGGAAATCATTGCTCATGACAATGTTGAATGGAGAGTGCTAGTGGGTGTTCTATGCTCCCCTACGAAAAGAAACAGTCTTAAGTAATTAAGCAATACATAACATTAAGTATCATTTATCTGAATAACTTCTCAATTGTATCTTTTTCTTTTTCTTTTCTTTTTTTTCTTTCTTTTGAAATTGTAATCACAATTATTGATTTTCATTATTTCCCTTTTTAAATAATAGAAGAAATGAGTTATATATATGACAACATCATTTATATTTACTATAGAGAGAATTTTTTTAAAAAAAAGAAAGAAAGAAAAAAGAAAGCAGGAAAGAAAGGAGGAAAGAAAAAAAAGAAAAAAAAGGAAATGTAATTAATCAATGAAGCATGAATAATAATCATAAACGTGACATGAACAACTAATACATGTAGAATATATGTAAACTAATCTCATTACATTTAGAGAGTAGGTTAATATTCAAAATAAGTAGTGATGAATTAATGTTAAGAGTAATGAGTAGGCCAAATTGTACATACATATATATATGCATGTGTGTGTGTGTGTGGATAAGAGAGGGACTGATTGACTGACCTGTATGGGAAAAAAGAAGCAAATTATCTGTACAGAATACCTTCTAGCAAATTTTGGACAGTAATTATATTTGATCACGTATTTATTATCATCATTATCATCATCACAAGTATAAATAGAGATAAAAAAAATCATTTAAAGATTCATTGATGAGTAAATTAGTAATAATCGTTTATATAATATATTAATAATACATCTATATATTTCAATAGTTCCGATCTTGAGTCGATTGAAACTAGACCACCATGAAAAACCTGGATGTATTGGACGGACATCTTGTCCTATTTTGGGACTACTCAGTGGCAATGCGCATACAAAATCCTGCATCACGAAATTTGAACCCAGGATATATCGGTATGGCGCGTGAGCACTTAAACACTAGACCATTGAGCCGGTCAGCATCCAATTGTGTTAATGTCTAACTTCAACCAATCCACTGATAGGTATTGGATTCGAATCTCGCGAGGTGGGATCATAGATGTGCACTCCTGAGGAGTCCCATGGTAGAACGAAACGGCTGTCCGGTGCTTCCAGGTTTTCCATGGCGGTCTAGCGTCAATCGGCTTATGATCTCAAACATTGAAATCACTATAATATCCCCTCCTGATATATATATATATATATATATATATATATATATATATATATATATATATATATATATATGAAGTAAGGTGAATTATTGTACAAGTTACAAGTAACATCGGTTAAGCATTACAAGCAGATAATTACTTAATTATGCCTGTTCCCCGTCCCCGTCGAGGTGTATATAGGCCATCCACCGGCTAGTCAGTCGGCTACAATTTGGGACCAGGCGCATATATGTATCGGTCCAAGTTAACACAACTCATTGGCATAACAAGATTAACACCAAATTCATAGAGATAGTAACCCAACTGAGCTATATTGACTGGAAAATATGTTTCTGTAGGTTCTATCACGCCAGGCAGGTCGATTGGAGGACAGTAAGACAAAAATCAGCGACTCGATGTCTAAGGGCGAAATCTTACTGCTGATTGTAGGGGGGTGTAACAGCGGTAAGGTGTTTACCTTCGACAATCAGCATCTGCAGCGATGCTACCTTCCCACAAGGAAGGAAGGGGTTAGAAAAGGTCGACTCTAAAAGTGTTACACCTCACCTTACCTAACGGACTTCCGTCTCCGGCGGTAAGACCCTTTAAAGAACAGAGCGAACACGTTAAAAACCTCCCACAAAAAAAGTCTTGAGCGACCGGCCTCAAGCAGTTGTCCCATGGGCTCTGCAGTCACGCTCCCAGGTTATTAAGACCAACATTAATCTACCTTCTTTTTCAAGTTCCTCAAGAAATACCCTTCCACAATGTGGGCAGATGGGAAGTGATATCAATCCTTATACCTTTAACAGTAATCGAGATCAAGTTGGTCACAATACTCAACATTGATTTCATTTATCAATTTTCTTATTTCCTTTAAATATACATCATATCTATTGAGTACCGAATCATCTCAACAACAAGAACAACAAAGAAAAACAAGATTCTTTTCAAACTTATAATTAACTTCTCACTAATTTTTGTTTTCATTATTAATTACACCAACAACAAAAAATGAAAAATAGAAACTGATTTTCTTATCACCAATTTTTGTGGTTTTTTTTAATCTCAAGTTTTGGTCCCCCCCCCACCGTTTTGTTAGACAAAAATTCCTAAAAATGAGTTAACTGATTGGTTCCAATAACATTCAAATTGTCCATCATGAATAACTATATACAAACACACACATACACACAAGTGCACACATATACACACTCACATACGCACACGCACACACACATTTAAACTCACCTTCTATGCATACACTACATCAATGTGTCATAGTGATTAAATAATTTAAAATTACCTACCATTAAAAATAACAAATTTTCAATGTTCAATTTATTTTTATTCATTTGATAAGTAGAACAAAAACAAACAAACAAACAAACGTCATCTGTTCAACTTACGAAATGAAAGAAAAAGAGATTTTTCTGTTGTTGAGAGAAATAGAAAGTATTTTCAATAGTTGAGATCATGAGTCAATTGAAGTTAGACCACCATGGAAAACCCGAAAGCACTGGATGACCGTTTTGTCCTCCGATAGGACTCCTCAGTAGTGAGCACCCACAATCCCACCTCGCAACATTCGAACCCAGAAGATACCAGTCTCGCACGTGAGCACTTAACCTCTAGACCACTGAGCCGGATAACATCCAACGATGTTAATGTCTAATTTCAACTAATCCACGAAATTGAACGACACATTCATCATTGTCATCAGTGAGTTACTATCTCACAAATGACCTCATTGAACTCCACTGATCACTGCTTCTCACTAAAACTTCAGCATATACATCTTGAAGCTAGTCACTAGTGAGTATATGTTGATTACTATCAGAAAGAGTTTTGTGGAGATTGTAGTAATTTCAATAGTTGAGATCATGAATCATTTGAAGCTAGAAAGTAAACGAATTCAATGTTTATAAAGTTATTTTATGATTTCATTTATTATTGACCAAAATGATTAGCCATTTGAACATTATTATCAATTAATAACTTAACAAAACATCATTATACTATCCTTCAAACTTAGATACACCCTCCACACACACACACACTCACACACATATACATAGACTTTGTATTACAAGGAACCTAATGTATGTATTTGTGTGTAGTCATGATTGACAAATTGGAATTATAAATATGATAACATAGAGAAAACCAAAGATGGTAACTAAGATAATAATTTTAGTTAAAATTAAGTTTTTTCTTGTTTTTTAGATCAACAACAACGAAAAAAATTGTTTCCCAATCTGAACAACGTGATTAAAATTGATAAAAACATAGTAACATGATTACATTTATGAATATATGGTTGTATGTAAATTATATTGAAGTCATTCGATTGTTTTTTGAATACTTACTTACTTAATTACAACTGTTCTACCTCGTAGAGAAGAAGAATAAGCCAGTATTTTCCACTAAACTCTGTCCTGAACAATCAATTTGCAGTTGGTTCCAGTTTCCATTGATCCTTTTCTTGTCTGCTTCCAATTCTCGAATCAGTATGTTCTTTGGCCTTCCTCATTTCCGTTTCTTTTCAGGATTCCATATTATGAATTGCCTCGTGATGCACCCTGATGATCTCCTTAATGTGTGTTCTATCCAACAACTCCTTCTTTTCCTAATTTCCACTTCATCTGAAAGTTGGTTTGTTTCTTCCCACAGTAAGCTAATGCTGATGGTCTCCAGTCAACACACACTGATTATCTTCCGTAGACAATTGCTTAAAAATACTTGTACATTTTTGATCATGGTTGTGCTAGTTCTCCACGTTTCAGCTCTATACAGTAGGACTAACTGTCTTGACGTTCATACTGGAGATTGTGACTTTGATATTAACTGACAGTTGTTTTGAGTTCCACATGTTGTTCAACTGTAGTAATGCTGTCCTTCCATTACCAATCCTTGGCCTCACATCTGAGTTCGATCTTCCTTGTTCATCGAGGATGCTCCTACCTACGTACGTGAGCATCTCCATCTCTTTCACAGCTTCTCCATCAAGTGTGTTTTGGTTGATGTTCTCTTCCCTTGTGTATGACGAGGCCTACTGACGCAGAGATTTCTGTTACACCGCACTTATTCCTCTGTATGTGAAAGCTCAGTCATCTGTGAAGTCCAAATCGTCTAGTTGCATCCTACCTGTCCATTGTGTTCAGCGTTTACCGTAAGATAAGGAGGTTTTCATGACCTAAATAATCACCAGAAGAAAGAGAAAGAGGGAGAGCAAGCAACCTTGTCTGACTCCGGTCCTCACTTGGAATGCATCTGTCAGCTGTCCTCCATGCACTACTTTTTGCTATTGTCCATTGTATGAACCACGAATGATGTTGACAATTTTCTCAACTACTCATTCCATATACCAAAGAACTCCGCATAAGGTCCTCCCGTCCACACTGTCAAACGCCTTATCATAGTCAACGAAGTTGATGTATAGTGACGAGTTCCATTCAACTAATTGTTCGACAATGATCCGTAGTGTCTCAATTCGGTCTGTGTTAGACCAACACTAAGCAAGAATGAATTAAAAAATTTTAAGTTTTATGCAAAACAACAAACTATTGAGTCAATAAATCAGATTCACTCAACCTGTATACTATAATTCATATGACAGTTTTACTGTTAGAATCCCTCTACCTCTTAAGTGACTCTTCAAACTTATTCCATGCCTCAATGAGCATTGTTCGCTTAATACACATAATGCTGAGGTAATCATAATTAATTTTACAGTAACTTTAGCAAATATCAATTCATGATGTAACACTTAGACCACATGTTTAATTTCACAAATCTATTTTGAGATTAAAATCGATAACAATAAGTCAGTCAGTCAGTAACAACGTAGAACTTCGTACGTACGTACATCATTTCAAGTTGCCATACCACATTAGCACAGAGATGCAGTTGTCGATTCAAATTCCATAGTGGTAGATGTAGTAAAAGTATAAGCAGTAATCGGAAACATTAGGGTTTGGAGATGTTATTTAAAGAGTATAATACAGTGAAGTAAATTTGGGAAGAGAAAAAAAGACATGAAGAATTCAGAAGCTTATAATTTGGGAGAACACAAAGAGTGGATGCACCTGCACCATTCAAACGATTTTGAGCCATGTCATTCAAGGCCTCTAACCATCGGTTGCTATCATCTCGCGGATTCCAACCAGGTAGTCTACACCTACCAACATGACTCAGTCTACTTGTCAGTGACTTCATAGATTTGTGCGATGTTTCGGTCAGGCCGTCCCCAACTTTCTTCTAATCTACTCCTATACCATAAAACATCGCACGTCCGGGCAGTCGGTGGTTAAGCATACGTAGCACATGTCCCAGGCATCTCAACTGACGAAGTTTCACTACTTCATCAAGATGACAGTAACTGTCAAACAATAACATATCAGTTACATAACCGACATCATGGAATAAACTGTGATTACGTCTTAATCATTCTATGAAAAAGAGTACAAATATATATTCTTCCATGTAGCTGAAAACATCCACATCAATTGTGAAAAAGGTCTATCTATGTACCAGAAAAGGGTATTTTCAGTGCCTTTATAATGGCCCACAATTCGGTTATCTCATACATAAAGAACACAAACTCGCGAATCCCCCTACTTAGCTTCTCCTCTACGAGGGGTAACAGGCGTAAGTAAGCAAGATATCTAGAAATAGCATTATTCCAGTTTAATTGCATAGTCCTATGAATTATAAGTCTAAGTACAATAAACGGCACTAATGATCATTCATTTGATTGATAGTCTGGAAAAGTTGGGAAATCTGTGAAAAGCTGATTACGTAACAAATAACGCATCGAACTGGAGCTATTGTTTTATAAAAATTGAACGTTGACTCAAGGGAACAATCGACACTCATGGACAACTTTACAAATATTTCTCATTCAAATGTAGTTACATTTTAACACTGAAAAGGTATGGGAAAACAACGAGTTCTATTCAGGAACTTAAAAACTCTTAACAATTATAAATAATTAAAATAACCCATAGTGTCATTGAATAAAAAAAGAGAATTTAGCGAAGAAAAGTTTCTTTTCGACGAAATCATTTACTTAAGTTGTACATTCGTATATATATAGTTCTCTGGATAATATATGTCCATTAAGGGAATTAGGGCCAAGGAAGGATGAGAGCTTGGAAGAATCATCAGAACAGATGGATGAAATTATCAAGAACAATAACAGAGTAGTAGAAATAGTAATAACAATGTCAGTAGTAGCACTAGTAGAAGTAGAGAAGATTGAACTGACACTACATGATCCAACGAAAAATAATGAACCCGTACAATTGATATGCATCAGATATGTGAAAAGTGGATGTATCTGTGCAATTATGACGGATTGTGAGTCGTATCAGTCAATTCAATATCTCCAACCAATGATTACGATAATCAAATAGTGTAGACTTATCAACATGGATCAGACTAACAGATAATGACTTCATGGATTTACGTCACGTTTTGATTGTGTCAGTCGAATCAATCGTTCAACATACTCGTACACCAACTGGCATCATCATGTGTCAATGCTTCATCTTCCAGGAATTTTCATGAAACCATCTTACAAAGTTAGCTGATAATATTTAATGTTGTGTTATTCGTTTTCTGCTTTTCATTCGATTACTGAACTGTAAATAGCACACAATGTCACAAATTTGTATTAGCCGAAGTTATTATTATTTACACCAACACATTGAACTGAAAACTAAAAAATGTCAATCTTGCATAGTTAAATTAGTCGATAGAAAACGCTGTATTGAAGTTTCATGCTAGTTGGGATTTGTCATGAAGCTTTACCATCAATCTTGAGTGAACCGACGTAATGTACATAATCCAAACTTGCATCACCCCGTTTCACAGTTTGAAACGTTACCACAATTGTTTTTTTACTACTGTCAGTCTCCCTAGATCAAAACATGGTGAATATTATTTCAAAGCAATTGAAACAATGATCATATCGCGACGGAATAGCAGAAGCTCTACTGTGAGCTTGAATTCAGTTTACACTAAGCAATAGATAAACATAATACTTGGGCAATGCTTAATGATCAATCAACGTAAAAGATAATCCGACATGATCAGTGGTATTTAAAGCTATGCATTAATTAATTCATTTAAACTTCACGCCATTGCACAAGTAGGTGGCTATCAGGACTCAATAGCTAAGTGGATAACGTGATGGTGTTTGAAGCAAAAAGGTACTGTATTCCAGTACTAGAGTAAACATCAAATTCAGGATGAAGGTACATCCAGATGACGAATTGGAAATAGGACGAAACGCGTATCCTGGATTTAACTTCTATCCACTATCCATCTTTGAGTAAAACGTTTGTGACTTAAGACAATATCGAGGCAATCCACCCAGTGTGCACATATGCCAACATGAGACTGATCAATTTCAGTTCTTAATATCAATGGGAAGATACAAATAAAACAGCACCAAATGAATTAATAAATATTGTTGAAAATTTACAGACATGTAGACGTATAGTGAATGGTATCTGACTCATTATAATTGATTTTGATGACAAATTGATTTATATAACTGTGAATTCCTATCACATGAATTAGCCGGAGCATTTATTTTATATATCCTACCTCCGTTTATTTTGATAAGCAAACCTGATTGAAGTAGACGTCGAAAGTTAAGGATTGCAAAACCAATTCATGGCATCAGTTCATGAAACAATTGACTGTTTTGTCTGAGTCATATTAGTAAGTTCAAACCATCAGGTTGAAGATGCTTATTATTATTATATATTTTGTAATATATATGAATCGTTCGGAGTAGTAGCTGGTTGCAATTCCTCGATGTGGTGATTGTGCTTCCTTTATCTCGATTCAAAGATTTCCGTCGGGGGTGATAGTGCTTGGACAATACGAAAACGATAAATCACGAACTGTTTATGAAACAAACCATCTATGTAGTTTTTCCTTGGGATGTGCCGTTATACTCCCAAGTTGTCAGGACCATTACTAACCTAGTTCCTTTTTCATACTTTTCAAAAAAGAAATATCTTTCCATAGTATGGAGAAAAGGGAAGTGACATACTCTCATACACCTACAATGTCATTCAAGACTGAATTATTACTCAGTATTGTGGTTCAAATTCTTTTTCATTGTCATACAATGATTGATACTTTAATGGTAAATTTAGCTAAATTCAATGTACTAATAAATTGTAAATTCATTGAATTATACAAAAAACATGTTCTTTGTGAGATTTAAATGTTTCATAGTCAATCCATGCCTATATGAAGTATAGGATTGTGAAGATTATTAAGTTTTGATTGAGATCGTGAACCGATTGATGTTAGACCACCATTGAAAAACTGGAAGCACTAGATAGTCGTTTCGTTCTATTGAGAGTATCAATGTTTCCGTATATAATGGAAGCTATATTCAAATGGTATAAATCTTACATATATATTCAAAAGGGTTTTGTGGATATTATAGTCACTTTAATAGTTGATATCATGAGTCAATTGAAGCTAGACCATCATAGAAAACCTGAAAATGCTAGAAGACCGTTTCATTCTATTGTGAGACTTTTCACTAGTACGTATCCACGATACCGCCTCGTGAGATTCGAACCCAGGACCTATTAGTCTCGCATGCAAGCGCTTAACCATTAGACCACTGAGCCGGCCACTACCCAACGGTGTTAATGTCTAACTTTAATATTTATATTTTCTACTCTTTGAGAGGACCTATATAATCTTTATCAAGTTATCCTCTTTCATTTCATGTAATTGTTGCTATCGTGTTTTTTTCTAATGCTCTTAACATAATCATTATTATTCTCAATTGTATAACTTAAATTATGAGATAATAACACGAAATAAGGATTATTTGAATGAAATGGTTTGTATGATGTAGTTTTCTTCATATCACACCACACCACCCCATCGTATTCCACCCAACCTCACCCCTATTTACTTTAAGCAACAACAACAACAACAAAAATAGTATCAAGGGATAATTAGTGCTTTTTCGATTTAATCTTCATTTATCATGCAAACACATTTAATATTCAGTGTTAGAATTATAATTGTATACGATATACTTACCTACCTATATATATACACTATCCCATTCTCTATTATACTATTCTATTTATCATGCTTATTTCTTTATATAATTAAGGTGAATAAGAGGAACATATAAAACAATGACAATTCTCATATAAGTAAGTAAGTAAGTAAGTAGGTAGGTAGTAGGCAGGTAGTTATGTAGTTAGTTAGGTAGGTAGGCAGGTAGGTATATAGGTAAAGAAAAATGGCTCGGATAGTTTTAAACTAAACGTTGTCACGTAAACTTAATATAACTCTAATTGGAATAACGGTCATGTTTACATTTATCTAGTTATTAAACTTGTAACATTATGATATCATTGTGAATCATCTTTATTATACTGGTTAATGATTATACTGTAAAAAAGGAAATATGACTTTGTAATTCAAAAAATTTAATCTATGAAAAGTCAATAAGTCAGTCAGTAACAACGTAGAACTTCGTACGTATGTACATCAGTTCGAGTTGCTATACCACATTGGCACAGAGATGCAGTTGTCGACTCGAATTCCGTAGTGGTAGAAGTAGTAAAAGTATAAGCAGTAATCGGAAACATTAGGGCTTGAAAAGTACGGTTCTTAACAGTTATTTACACTTTTACTGTTTGACTATGGGATTTTGGTTTCATTATACGGTTAAAACAACAAAAATACACTATATACTAGTAGTAGAGATTTTCCGATTTATCTATGTTAAGCTTACATTCACATAAGACGTAATGAGTTCAACTCATTTATTACAATGATATGGTGTGCGGTACGCTAATTTATGGACGAGCCAGTCAGAGGTGTTTTGGAAATTTCAAGGTTACGGCGCCAACTTCAGTGCTTAGTGACAACGTACGATCGCTTCACAGGGAATTGTATACAAAACGTGATAATTGAGCGGCTATAACAAATAATACGGCGACATTATAATTTGTGGATAAACCGATCACGTATAAGATAACAGATCTCGGATTTTAACGCGAAAGCCTTTCATCCATTTGGTTAAATAAATTTCTGGCATTATAGCTGATATCAGTTCGTGATGAAAACCCCATATATAATTCCTAACTGATAATTATCGCGAACTGGATAATAAAAGTACCCGTAACACTGGCTTCAGCCAGGTACTACAATATATACGGATGTTTGGAGAGTGCACAGACTCCTACATAGGCTTGGTTCTGTGCATCTTGCGTTATCCACAAGTAGCATTTTGTGCACTTAACAACCGGAGTGCACATAAACAATATTGAAGCTGTGGTTGGGGCTGAAAGAGTTTTTGAGACTTTATCATGGCTCCGGAGGCCGACTATTCTGTAGCCATATGGATGATTTCCTCTATTTCATGCAAGATGACATTAGATCCTCTGAACCTCTTTCTAACCTTGACAAGTTTTTGAACCACGTATAAGAAGTGTATCTACTATATTTCCTTGGTTTTGTATAACATATTTTTACTCTATACTTACTGTTCGGTGATTGGCTAATATTTCTCAAGGTCACTTAAGATTCGTTCAAAGGTCGTTCATAAATACGAGTCTCGTCATATGGTGTATTTTTAATAACAAACCTTCTGTAACAGATTGATAGCCTATTTGACTTGATCCCAGCTTGTCAGTTGTCTGAGTTTTATAGTCCTTTCTAAACCATCACTAGTATCCAAAACCATTGGACACTCAGTATTAGTTTGGCTCATTGATGGCAAAAAGTTATCCATAATACTGAAGAAAATAACAAACCGTAAACAGTTTTGTTTCATTGCTTCCACCAACATTATAAATGACAGTTAGGAACGAACATGTGGACAGTTAGAGTCCCGTGCGGCAGTAACACTTATTTTAGCTAAAAAAGAAACTAACTTCAACTTTCGATATCTACAAAATAATATTGAAAACAAAAAGGGATTAACATTTTATAACACAAGACAAGAGAGCTTGCCTGGAGGAATACATTAACTTGAGTAGCAGTGTGGTGTGTGCTACTTATATTGACATAAGTAGTATATGGTGTTAGTCGTGAACAGAAGGTCTGGCAGCAGAGAGACAAGAGGATCGAATAGTAAAGAATGAGAACAGAATGCAATTCGTATGAGAATGCAAGAACAATGAGATCTGAGTTATTTTGAGACAATCGATGAACATTTTGCAAATTAAGCATTTACTTTATGGTTGTTAGATTTTATTAACAAGTCCTGTAATTCTGTGTCGTGAATATTCGATTGCCCTTTCCCGTGTTCTTGTTCACTACAGCAGCAACGTAAATCAAGAAAATCTTATGAGTTTCCTTGATGATAAAAGAAATATTTTCTTAATGCCTTTATTTATTCTTTATTATACTTTATTTAAACACATAAACGTAGGTACAAGAAGATACCAAAGAGATATGCTCACATAAGTCATTTGATTTGTGTGAGAACTGGCATATTGCCCGGGTGCCAAGAACGAAGCAGATGGTTTTTTTAGGGGGCTACACCCGGAGCCTTCGACCTAAAGGTGTGATCCACAATGCAGTGGAGCAACGTTAGGAGATACAGTCACAAGGTAGCTGGTGACCAATAACTGGTTCACGCGCCATTTGTTCACTCAGGATCCTGAGGCTCATATTCACCAATAGTTCTGAATCAGGGATTTCCAACTCCCCTAGGTGGACTATCTGTGTCCACCAACCCGGTTAAAGCGTCAAACATACGGCTTTCATCCTCTCAATTTTGTAAAGAACACCCCTGTTGTGAGAAGGTAGTGAGTAAGACTTTCCTTGCAGTGGTTGCATGCACGTGGTCTCTTGAGAGGGTGTCGAGAGGGAGAGCTGATTCTCATCGCTCTCGGCCGTATCAGGGTATGTGGGAGCTTTATTGTTACCATGTTTAACAGAAATTTATTATTATTATTATTATTATTATTATTATTACTATTATTATTATTATTATAACTATCATTAAGGAAAATAAGTATAAACATTTGTGATTTTACAGCTTTGAATATGAATCCGCCATAAAAAGAACTCTTTGTTGAGCCAATCTTTCTTATTCTAATAAGGTCAGTACAATTAATTAATCGAGATAATTTTCTCGAAGATTCCTTGCATTTTTGGGATAATCAAGTTAAAAATCTATCCACTGAAAGGATTAGTTTGCTGAAAGATTTGTTTGAGTGGAAAAAAATCAAAACGTGATGTAAAACCACGAATTCATTATCTGTTAGTCTGATCCATGTTGATAAGTCTACACTATTTCATTATCGTAATCATTGGTTGGAGATATTGAATTGACTGATACGACTCACAATCCGTCATAATTGCACAGATACATCCACTTTTCACATATCTGATGCATATCAATTGTACGGGTTCATTATTTTTCGTTGGATCATCTAGTGTCAGTTCAATCTTCTCTACTTCTACTACTACTACTGACATTGTTATTACTATTTCTACTACTCTGCCATTGTTCTTGATAATTTCATCCGTCTGTTCTGATGTGGCGTTATAACTTGAACCAATACACATTTGTGCTATATTGTACAGTGATTATGACTGATGAATTGAAAACAATTAGAGAGGAGAAAACTTAAACCAGAAAGTAATCACATGTTTCATTCAACTCTGAAGTCAGTCATCTATAACGTAGGACCACGCACATATATGCATCGGTCCAAGTTGCCATACCTCATTAGCACAACAAGATGAACACCAAATTCACGGTAGTTAACTCAATGGTAGTAATATATACAAGAAAGATTGTGTATAATGATATAATACAGGAAAAAGGAATTCGTCAGTAGAAATATAGGTATAAAGTTATTTTAATCTCACGATTCAAAAAAAGACAAAGAGTGTATACACCTACACCACTGTGATCGATTCTGAACCATGTCACCCAGTCTCTAACCATTGGTTACAATAGTCACACTGACCCCAATCAAGTAGTCGGTATCTACCAACATGGCTCAGACTAGAAGTTAGTGACTTTGTGGACTGTTGCCACGTTTCGGTTTGGGCGCCCCTAACATTCTTCTAACCCTCCTCAACACTATTCAGCAGTGCGCGTCATGGTAATCGGTGGTCAAACATACGTAACACATGGCCCATCACTGAAATCCCAAAACTGTATAAATAAACAAACCTACATCAAACTCAAATCTATATCACTTAACCAATATGATGTGATATTCCTTATCTTCCAAATTATTCACCTCAAAAGTAAAACAACAAAAAATACTCGAATATTTTACTTAAAACGAGAATGAAAAAAAACAAAAAACCAAAACTCAACCAACTTCAGATGAATCAAACTCAATCAATTTTATGATGATTATCATCAGTAGGTATTTTTTTGTTGCTTTTCTTTTCTGTTCTGTTCAATTTCGACAAATAAACAAGCATCATTATTTATCAATAATCTAAATCTTTTCTTTTTTGTAATTTATTCATACACAAATATTGTTGTGATGGAATTATTCCACTATCACTACTACCACCACCACCACCATCATCATCCCCCACCCACATTCAATTTATCATCCCAAGAGAATTAAATGTTAATCAAGTTGTTGTTGTTGTTGTCGTTGATATAAGGAAGACAAATGACAGACCTGCCAATCATAAGGGGAAAAAAACCTATAAAAAGAGAGAAAGAGCGAGAGAGAGAGAACGAGAAAGGAAAAATTCTCTTTCACGAATTATTCACAATTCAGAATCAAACTAATAACAACGATAACAAGCCAAAAAGAAAGAAAAAAAATAAAGATTGGAATAGTTGATTAACATTTTACAATCAACGAAATTACAGACAACATCGTTAACATATTACATTTACATACGCCAATATATACACATCAAATAAGTTATATATATATATGGAGAGTGAGAGATTGGAAAATTGTGGACAAGAAAACGAATAGACAGATCAATCAGTTAGGATTATTGATGAACTTGTTCACGAATACCACTACTACTACTACTAGTAGTAGTATTAGTAGTAATAGTAGTAGTATTGTTTCGAGTATATTCTCAATATAAACAACCATACACATGTATATAAGTAAACTACTAAATCATTGAAGTTATTCTATATATATACATATATGAACAATTGAAGCGAGAAAACAAAATCCCACACGTATAGACAAAAGAAGAAGAAAAAAATGGGAGAAACTAAGTGAATATATAATGGGCATATGATTGTTATAAGTCTGTTCATTGTTCAATGAGCATTGATTTCTTTTTCTCTCTCTCTCTCTCTCTTTATTCATTCATTCATTCACTCATTTAGATTTCTGGTTGATGAAGCAAAATAGTGAAAGAACGATGGAGAAAGAGATATGAAGTTAATATTATTAACAAAGTTATATAATTAATAAAAACCAAAACGTGATAGAAATATGATGTTGAATAAAGTTGAAAAATAGATGACAATAATAGAAGACTAATAGTTTAATTTTAGTTCAAATTACTTATCAATCATGTTAATCATAGATGAACTAGATTAATGTAGTTGATTATAATTTACAATTTCAATACATAATAGGGTTATCAATTAAGTTCAGAATATGAAGAATATCAGCTTTCATTATAGGAATCATAGTATTTCAGAATAAAACAGTTTGTAAACTTCATTGTCGACTAGACTGAGGTTTTAGGTAGAATTTGGGAACTGGACGTAATCGCACCTGACTGGTCTCAATCACTGATTGTGCCAGCCTATCAGAAAGGACAAAAGTCCTCTTGTGACAATTACAGAGGAATCAGTTTGACTAATATAGTGCTTAAAACATTAGCTTCAATTATACTTCGACGCCTGACTAGAGCTTGTGAAGAGCAGACTAGAGAAAATCAGGCTGGTTTTCGACGTGGTTCTATAGACCAGATATTCACATTACGTCAGGTTCTAGAACACGTTACGTTGCTACTGACTAACTGACGTCGTCGATTAAATCCACCATTTCAACGTTGTTTACATCCAGCTCTTGTGGATCCCGGTGTTTATTTACAGGTTTGTGTTGTTGTTTGTTATTTGTTCATTTATTCTTTCTTGTGTAAAAAGTAACTGTTATGAGTTTCGCCCAGTTAGTTATCAAGTAACTAAATCACCAATCAGAACCAACCGACTTATACGACGTTGACCCTATGTCTAACCACTACGAACACCATCGAGGAAACTCTGAGTTCTTATTGGTTTTCCAAAATAGTAGATTCACACCTAACCCACATGATTCAGATCAGAACACCAATATCAACTTCCATTGCACAAATCATTTATTTCAGATATATTCCAGTTTATATACAAACAAAGCAAACCACATTATTTGCATAAAATAGAAAGTAACAATCATTGCAAGATCAAGTGAAAAAGTGACTGTGATTGTGAAAGACTGTAATTAGTAATTTGTGAAAAGCTTGAGAATAGTAAATCGAATTGCAGTGGACAATAGGTCAAATGGAAGCTTCTAATAAAAGGAATATGAATATAGTTATGCAATAGGAATATATGTAATAATAATAATCCATAAATATCTCCTAGCAGTTAAGCTTCATGGTGAGACTATAATTTATGGACGACCTTTGAGCAACGCTAAAGTGACTTTAAGAATGTTCACTTAATAACCAGAACCAAATGAGGGATATAGACCTGTGTGGGGAATTACAATTATGATTTACAGTTGGTGGTTAAGGTTAGAAATTAAATATAGGATTTTCATCACTAGCTAACATCATCTGTAATGTCGAAACTCTATGTAGCGAAATGGATGAGTGGATTTCGTGCCCTCCAATGCCCTAGTACGGTCGAGAGTGTGGATAGCCCTCTCTCTCTCCAAACGCTCTTACATGGCCACGCGTATATGGCTTCTGCCATGGAAGTCCTACTAACTGCCTTCTCTCACCAGGGGTGTTGTTTACGAAATTGAAAGAACGAAACGCGAATGTCCGGTGCTTTAACCGGCTTGGTGGACACAGAGAGTCCACATAGGGGAGTTGGAAATTCCTGATTCAAAACCAATGGTGAACATGAACTCCAAAATCCTGAATGAACAAATGGCGTATGAACTAATTATTGGTCACCGGGTACCATGTGACTATCTCCTAACGTTACTTCACTGCCTTATGGATCAGACCTTTAGGTCGAACGCTCCGGGTGTGGCCCCCTAAGAACATCACCTGTCTCGGTTTGGTACCTGAGCAGTATCATAACCCTCACACAAATCAAATGAGGTTTGTGTGGCGCATATATATCTGGTGCCCCCTTGTACAAATATCTATGTGCTCAAATAAAATAAATAAATAAACAAAACCCGAAACCTGTTAACTTATATGTGATTGGTTCGTCAACAAATTATAGTTTCGCCAACACGATTATTTTGAATAAAAAATATTTTGGGATTGTTTGATTACTAGATACAACGCTGACTAATTTGCTAATATACCATGATACAATGTGATTGAGTAGTAAGAGTTTCCAAAATCGAATGATTGACGAGATGATTAGTTAGAAGAATTATTTTTATTCAACTAATGAATTAACATAACAGTAAAAAATTAACATGATTAGATATGAACAAGAATAAGATTGTTAGTTGTTCATTTGTTAATAAAAGACTGATTGTTAGGCTTCTTCAAAAGAACCTGTGTTTATGAAAGCTGACTTCTAGTTTACCACTGTACTACTACTACTGGTCGTAGGTATAAAAAAAATTGATTGAATTCGATGAGTTAGTGATTATATCGTTGGGTTGTTTTAAACCAAATATTTATAGATTCAAATAACAACTCTGTTCTAGATAGTCTAATTCGATCAGCTATGGTATTGGTAATAGTCAAACTATTATCTTACACATATATATGCATAAAGTGTGACTCAATTATTGAATACACAAAATTGTGCTTGGATATCGAATTAAATTGTCAATTAACCATTGCCGGCATAAAATTTGAAAGAAACCTAAGGACAAGACAAACAAACGAAAAGCATGACATTAGTTCACAAAGATGTTTGACTATTGGTCTTATATATTGGTAGTTATAGACTATCTGATTGAGATCTATGAAATAATCGTGACCAGTGATTTAAGACAATTGCAACACAAATTCATGCACTTCTTATCTTACAGTTTCAATATTCCTTTATACATAATTCATTAATCTTTCTCAAAATATATTCTTAAATGTTTGATCTATTTACATAATAGTTAATACAATCAATACTTCGATTCCTTTCCCATTTATCCTATTGTGCAAATTTATTAATGGTAATTTGGTTTAATGCAAATAGTTAGCCAATTCAGTGTTGATGATGACTGACTAACTAAGATATTTAATTTGTAATAAAAAAATGTGTCGATTTAGGAAGAGAAACAACTCCAGTTTAACTCGAAGTGTACCTTGAACAGGAAGCCAACAACTGTAACAGACTTTCAGATGTCTATTAAACTAAATTAAAATAAATAATACTTACTTTCAACATAAAGATCTTAATACAATGAAGGAATCGAAATAATATCCTTCACATAACTTGGGGGCGGATAACCAAGTGAAAAAATGAAGTTTAGTTCTCATATGAAAATTCTGTCTTATGATTATAGGTTCTACCAGAGAAATCCTACTGGTTATTATTACGTGGTAATAGGAGTTTCCATAATAATGATAAAGTGACACTGGTTTGATTGAATTTGTTTTTTTTAATAGCAAACCAACTTCCAACTGAAGAGGAATTTAGGAAATGGACGATGGAAATGGATAGGACATACAGTATGGAAATCATCAAAATACATCACGAGCCAAGTCTTAACTTGGAATCCTGAAAGGAAGTGGAAATGTTTAAGGCCAAAGAATATATTACGTCGCGAAATAGGAGATTGGAAAAGGATGAATAACAACTGGAAAGGATTGCCCAGGACAGGGTTGGATGGAGAATGCTGGTGGGCTGCCTACGCTCCTCCACAAGTAGTAACAGACATAGGTAAGTTAGATACAGTGCCGATGTAGGATGAAATATGAAACTACAAACGAACAGAGTAAATAGACTAAACTCTTGAAGAAACAAATGGTGTGTGAAAATCCTTTGGTCACTGAATACCGTGGTATCCACCAACTGAAATTGTAAACTAAACTTGTAGATCTTCTACGTAAACAACCTTGGTTTCCAAAGAATTCTATCACAGTCCCAGCGACATACAATTATTGAAAGATACCTGTTGTGTTAGAACATATCATTGAGATGGTGAAGATTTGTAGCTCAGGTGAATAATTTTGATGGAGTTTTGTTCTCTGAGCTGGATGGTTTGGTGATGAAGCTTTCATCGTTCTTCTGAACGAAACCATCAGTACAAACTTCAAGTAGAAGTGAAGTGTTCGAATTTCTTCACATATAGTTCACAACTTGTCCTATAGACATCGATGTTGATTGGTTCTTGCTAACCTTAAACCTGTCATTGTTTACTTCTTTGTTTTATTTGTATCTCGCATTGGTATAATTGATATGATCCAGTTCAGAGAACAAAACTCCATCAAGAACACATCATTCCCATACGAAGCAAACGATCAACTTAAAACAATAACATACAGAGAGAAGACCAATTTACTATGTATAAATTATATAAATATAAAATGTTTACATACATTCAAAAAAATCTCAATTACATATTTGTAAGTGTGTGTATGTGTGTGATATGAATATGAGAAAAATACCTAAATACATTTTCAAAAGTAAATGAGACCTTTTGAAAGATAGAAACAAAAAAAACCCAGTTAGATATACAATAAATAATCATGTTTTTAATTAATAGTAAAAAAATTTCAATAAATTGGGTAAAAAGAATTGAATGTTATAAGATTATAGAAGACCTGAGATCCAAGTTAAACGTATAACATGATCCACTTTTCGACGAGTTGATTTTATACAGCCTAAATATTGTAATTCTGCTAATCCTTGCAAGAAGCGACATCTAATAGAAACAGGGGGTAAAACAAAGAAAGAAGATAGAGAGATTCATACAAACAATAATGATTGTGACAATCAAAAAAGTAAACTGTGGTTAGTAATAATATTGAAAGTTAATAACAAATTCCTACCTACATGGTCGTGGATGAGCAGTTCTATGACGAAACGGACATCCAGTGATTCCAGGTTTTCAATGGTCGTCTAACATTCATCGGTTCATGACTTCAATCAAATGATATATGTTCAAAATGTGGGAAGTTTCCACAAATCAGTAATTAGGCAGTCAGAAACATTAATGCTAATAGGACTACACCTTTCCCAAAAGCCCTAACATATGGCGAAGGATCTGATCTTTATCATTGTCAGGGAGGTCTAACACACTATCTAAACAGGGTTAGAATGCTTTCAAGAAAGTAAGCAAGGGAAGAATGAATGTTCGGGGCTTAAGTCAACTCTTCAGGTACAGAGAGTCCTCCTAGGAAACCCGGAAAACTCTAATTCCAAATCGATGGTGTACAAAAGCCTTAGGATCCTTAAATGAATATATTCAGGTTAACGAATGGAAAACATGAGACTGTATCTTCTCCAGTAGCTTTATGAACTAGAACTCTAAGATAGAGGCTCGAGAGATGGGTGATGATACCATACCTTAAAATGTACATTAATCCATTAGTTTAGAAACATTTTTGATTAAGTCATCAAAAACGCTATTTCATCATGAATTTATTGGGTAAATAATTTACACTACTCAAATACGGATTAGTAGTCATATAGTAATTTACATAAATAAATGAGAGTAGGGGCTAGGTAACAGTTGTGAAGACTGTAACATGAAAAAAATTCATTAGATTGTTCCCTAAGCTATCCAACTCAGCTTACAGTATCCTGTTATTAATGAAAAGATGAACAGTTGATATATTGATGCAAGGACAACTATGTTTATAGACAACATTTACATTTCCTTGAAAAAACTTGGACCAGATTGCCAGGCGAAACGTTGAATTTACTTCAAATTCTTTCGCTGAGATTTTACAAATACACTTTTCCTCTTTAACATTTAAACATGTATTCGTTTCACAAATAGGAAAGTTAACTTACTGAGTCTCTTGAGATGGAGGATTTTGTGAGTCGACCGCTTCTCCCAGTATAGTTGCAAATGCCTTAATGAAGAATAAATAAATTAGATCGATATAAAAATGCATGTAAACGATCATATGAGAATATTCATGGATTTCATTAAACTTATTTCAATCGACGATCCTCAAGGCATAATAACTACATCACACTAGAGTAGTTGACGAATATACAGATTTATGTGATCGATAGTAGTTAAACATAAGCAGGCCACTGATGCAAACATAAGAGCGAGGATTTGCAAAGCAATAACGGCATTGCTACAATTGAGGAACATATGAAACTCAAAACAACTGTCAACCAACATCAAAGTCACATTCTTCAACACGAACCTCAAGTCAGTTAATTCTACTGTACGGTGTTGAAATGTGGAGAACTAATATAATCATCATTAATAAAGTACAAGTATTTATAAACAATTATCTACGCAAGATGCTTAATGTCCGTTGACCGAATATCGTCAGCAACAACCTAATGTGGGAGAGAACATATCAGGTTCCATATGAAGAGGAAATTAGGAAAATAAAGTGGAAGTGGATAGAACACGCATTTCGGAAATTATCAGAGTGCATCACAAGGCAAGCAAGAACTTGTAATTCTGAAGGGAAAGGGAAAAGAAGACGACCAAAGAACACACTGCGACGAGAATCAGAAGCAGACATTTAAAGGATGAATAGCAACGGGATAGGATTGCCCAGGACCGAGTTGTATGGAGAATGCTGGTGGGCGACAAGGTGTACCAGGCGTAAGTAAGTAAATTCACTAACTACACGAACAAACAAGTTAAGATCAAACTTTCGATGAAAGCTAGAAAAAACTTATCAAGTAATCCATGAAATGTTGAGATCAATTAATCCTGGGAGCAGCTCTGTTCAATACTTATGTGTAACCTGACCCCTTTGAGCTGAAGACACACCGAAGTTCTGTTCGTCTGAATATCGTCACCTCTGGAGAACTATTTACAAACAGTGGTAATTACCAAGCAACTAATGCTGAGGTAACCATAATTCAATTAATGTTAATATTATCATCTCGGAGCATTAGCTAAGAGAAATTCATAAGAACATCATCCAACTGCCTTCAATGACGTAGATTATTTGCCAATGCTGAGATGGGTTAGAAGTGAAGAGGTAAACGGTTTACGAGACTTGGATTTGTCAGTCTAACACAAGTCTATAGCCAAGGACCTAAGGATAATGCAACTCAGTGGCCTGAGATATTATCACACATGAAGCGTCTGAGTGATGGTTGTAAAGAATAAAATGATGATCCTTTGTGTTGATAGAAACAATACGTGAATAAATGGGCAATATCATATTTTCTAAGAGAGGATAATCGAAAAGAAACAAGCGTATAATACCAACAAACAAAGAAGAGTATTCTTTCAAGGAAATATAAGCGACTGATTTATTTTATTGGACAGATTGGATAGTGTGTGGATAGTTTGATGGAGCTTTGTTTTCTGAGCTGGATGGTTTGTTCATGGTGCTTTCATCGTTTTTCTGAACGAAATCATCAGCACAAACTTCAGGTCGAAGTGAAGTGCGCGAATTTCTCCCCATGTAGTTCACTGCTTGCCCCTGTAGACTCCGATGTTGATCGGTCTGTGGATATCACGGAATCGATCATTTATGAATAGATAAATTCTCATTAAAAATACACACATGTATACATTCACTAATGCTTACCATAAGCCAATCGTACAAATTCACCATTTTATTTGTTTCAATCAGTAATTTATACAAAATGCATAAATCAAATAATTTCGGCGAAATACTACTTGAATTAGGTAGTTTCAAATCAGCAATCTAAAAGAAAGACATTTGCAGGCAAACAATGATTTGAACAAATAAAAATAGTGTTTAAATTCCTTACGGTTAATCATAATTTATTGAAGAGTAGGGTATAATGCAGACCACCTACCTACCTTCCTAATTGAGATTCAACTGATAACCACGATTTATTGGGTGAGATGTCCCAAATGTCAAGGTATGGTCGAGAGTGAGGAGAGTCAGCTCTCCCACTCGAAATGCTATCACATAGCCACGTGCATACAACCACTGTCAGGGAAGTTCTGCTCACTGACTTCTCGCGGCACCAGTGTTATTTACGAAATTGAGAGGATGAAAAGTGAATGTCTGGCGCTTTAACAAGATAGGTGGACATAAGGGGTTCACCTACAAAAGTTGCAAAACCCTGATTCAAAACCACTGGTGCATATGGGCTGCGAGATCCTGAGTGAACAAATGGTGCATGAACTTATTGTTGATCACCATCTACCATGGGACTGCATCTCTTGACGTTACTCCACTGCTTAGTGGTCAAATGCTCCATGCGTGGCTTCCTAAGAAAACTACCGGCTTCCGTTTGAGCACCAGGACAGTATCCCAGCTCTCACACAAATCGAATGATTTATGTAGCTCATAGCTGTTTGATACCTCCTTGTACCTACGTCATTGTTCCTATTTCAGCCCGCAAATGCCCTGGTATGGCCGAGAGTGGGGTGGACCCGCCCTCTCTCTCGAAATGGTCTCACACGGCTACGCGTATATAGCCTCTGTCAGGGAATTCCTACTCACTGCCTTCTCGCACCACGAGTGTTGTTTATGAAATCGAGAAAACGAAAAGCGAATGTCTGGTCACCGGCTACCGTGGGACTGCATCTCTTCACGATGTTCCACTGCCTTGTGGGTCAGACCTTTAGGTCAAAGGCTCGGGGTGTGGCCCCCTAAGAAAACCACCTGCTTCAGTCTGGGCACCCGAGCAGTATCCCGGCCCTCACACAAATCGAATGATTTATGTGGCGCATATCCACTTGGCGCCTCCTTGTACCAATGTTTATGTGTGTTTAAATAAGTAATGTACCTACGTTTATATGTTTAAACAATAATAATATCTCAGAATCGATTAAAATGAAGTAGATACAATCAGTCTTTAGCTTCATTTACATTATAAATTTCAATGTTTCTTCAGACATAACTATATTTTGGCTATTCAAATTCTATTCTCAATACTCAGTTGTTGTTTCTCCTCTCTCTCTCTCTCCCTCTCTCTCATCTTGATGATATTATTTCGATTAATTTACTATAGATTTTGTTAATTACATCTTGTCATCGAAATGTTATCAAGGGAATTTCGGAATAATACACATCTATGCCAGATTCTCAATATCAGTTATAATGAACTGATTTGAATATTATGAAAGGAAACAATATTATTCTTTGATCTAATCAACAATAAATATGACATAATTGTCCGAAATCATTGGAATAAAATGATTTATTATATTCATTAGGAAAATGTGACCTGTTTGAATATCTATTTGGGTTACCTGTTCCTGTCATCTAGATATTTCATCAACTTTTTATGATACATTCCCTTAATACTCAAGTATGCAATTTTGTATATTTTATTATATTACTTACTAATATTTAGTAATTTATGAATTGATATATATATTTTTAAGAATATAACGGAAAATTTGCCTTCGTTTTTTGTGTGATTGAATAGAGATGTTTATCATGTGTAACTATATTGTTTTGTAGACAAATACTTTGTATTCATTTTGAATATAACACATGATTCAACAGTTTGATTTGAATCCTTGAATGAATTAAGCAAATAGCTTAAATGGTCCTATCAATTTCGTAAAAAAAACACCCCTGGTGAGAGAAGGCAGTTCGTAGAACTTCCATGGCAGAAGCTATATACGCGTGGCCATGTAAGAGCGTTTGGAGAGAGAGTGGGCTATCCACACTCTCAACTGTACTAGGGCATTGGAGGGCACGAAATCCACTCATCCATTTCGCTACATAGAGTTTCGACATTACAGCTGATGTTAGCTAGTGATGAAAATCCTATATATAATTTCTAACCTTAACCATCAACTGTAAATCATAATGGTAATTCCTCACACAGGTTTATGTCTCTTGGTTATTAAGTGGACATTCTTAAAGTCACTTTAGCGTTGCTCAAAGGTCGTCCATAAATTATAGTCTCATCATGAACCTTAGCTGCTAGGAGATATTTATGGATTATTATTATTACATATATTCCTTTTGGATGACTATTAAGTAACTATATTCATATTCCTTTTATTAGAAGCTTCCATTTGACCTATTGACTACTGCAATTCGATTTACTATTCTCAAGCTTTTCACAAATTACTAATTACAGTCTTTCACAATCACAGTCACTTTTTCACTTGATCTTGTAATGATTGTTACTTTCTATTTTATGCAAATAATGTGGTCTGTTTTGTTTGTATATAAACTGGAATATATCTGAAATAAATGATTTGTGCAGTGGAAGCTGGTATTGGTGTTCTGATCTGAATCAGGTGGGTTAGGTGTGAATCTACTATTTTGGAAAACCGATAGGAACTCATACTTTCCTCGATAGTGTTCGTACTGGTTAGACATAGGGTCAACGTCGTATAAGTCGGTTGGTTCTGATTGGTGATTTAGTTACTTGATAACTAACTGGGCGAAACTCATAACAGTTACTTATGATACAAGAAAGAATAAATGAACAAATCACAAACAACAACACAAACCTGTAAATATACACCGGGATCCACAAGTGCTAGATGTAAACAACGTTGAAATGGTGGATTTAATCGACGACGAATAGATAATGCTAATTGTGAATGAACTGATGAATCATCATCAGTGAATGATAGTGAATGAATGTTATTTTCAATAATGGATGGACCATAGAAAACTTCATGCAATGGTAATTGATTATATGATGGAATTAATTCATTTAATTTTAATTGTATCCAATTTAAAAATTCTTTACGTGTTATATCCCATTGAGTTTTGTGAATAGTTGAAGTGATTGCAGATAAAGGACGATTCGGTGAAGAAGTTGCATATTCTTGAAGATGCTAATGAAATATTCAACAACAGAAAATGATGAATAATAATCTTTATTATCTACAAGAAAGTAAATACATTTTCTATTGTTTGTTTGAGTCTTCCCATTGGTGTGTATAGGACTGCAATTGACCAATCGCTATTATTGGTATATGTACATCCTCTGCAGATTGCTCCGATATTATCCACGACTAAACTTATACATTGATAATGTTGAATTACCTGAGCTGAATTGCCTAATTGCAATGTTAATATTATATTATTATCTTAACACATAGATATTGGTACAAGGAGGCACCAAATAGATATGCGCCACACGAATCTCATTCGATATGCGTGAGAGCTGTGATACTGCCCGGGTGCCCAGACTGAAACAGGTGGTTTTCTCAGGGGGCCACATATGGAGCCTTCGACTTGAAGGTCTGATCCAGAAGGCAGTGGAGCATCGTAAGGAGATGCAGTCCCATGGAAGGCGGTGACCAACAACTGGTTCATACGCCACTTGTTCCCGCAGGATACCGGAGCCCATGTGCACCATTGGTTTGGAATCCGGTTAAAGCGCCGGACATTCGCTTTTCGTCCTCCCATTTTCGTAAACACCCTCGCCACGAGAAGGCAGTGAGTAGGACTTCCCTGACAGAGGCTGTATACGCGTGGCCATGTGAGAGCATTTCGAAAGGGAGAGCGGACTCTCCCCACTCTCGGCTGTACCAGGGCATTTGGAGGTTTTCATTGCAATCCTAGAAAACAATTTCATTCATGCCTATTTTGTGTAGAAATGAGCTTGTTAGTGACCCACCCCACAAGCATTAAACCATTACAAAATCAACTTCATAAACCAGGAAATAAATATACCTACCATATGTGTAAGACATTTTAGATATTAATATGAGGAGTTTTGACCTATTTGGAACCAATGTCGCTTCAAAATCAAAGCAATCACTTTATTCAGTTTTATGCAGATTGTAAAGTAAAACAGTATGAAGACAAATCTAACATCACCTACAAAATAAATTATATAAACTGTGAAGAACAACTACATAATGAATAGACTAGACATCCCCTTCATTTGGTCAAACACAAACACCAACTAACAGTAAAACTACACAAAATATTATCACCGATATCAATGTATATAAATAATCACAAACATGAATTTGGCTGGAAAAGCATAAGAATTCAAAATAAAGGGAATTCTAAGAAAGTCATACAGTTTCTATAAGTATGTAGTTTAGATGACTAAGTAGTTAACAGATCACTGAATATAGATCCGATCTATCAATCCATATGATAAAGGTCAATCAATCACATGATCAGAGGTCAACCATACAAGATATTTAACAGGAACACAAGGATAAATCAAGATATATGAAAACAGTGAATTCCAAATAAGATCACTATAACTAGGAAGTCCACATGATGTAGGTATAATTGACATCGATTAGAAAAGAAATAAAAGCTCTACAAGTGAACCACCTAATTTAAAGAACTTTTTAACATTTAAAAAAAAACATTATTATTCATTGTAAAATGTTACATCATCAACAACTGTGATAACATTTCTGTCTCCTTTTACACAATTGTATAATCAGCAACAATAAATGCACAGTTTAGAATCTATACAAAACACATCCACACTGGGATAACACACCACATGCGAAAAAGAAAAAAAACGTGATCGAACCATTACAGTGAAGTTTAAGCAGAGATGGATAGTGGCTAACAGTAGAATCCAGGATACACGTTTCATCCTATTTGAAACTTGTCAGCCGGAAGTGAATGTTTCAAGATTCGTTTAATCAATTAATAATCAACTGATATAATGTAGTAGTGAATAGTTATTGATGATACAAAGTAAATAATAAGATGAAACTACTACTAACCTGACGTAAATTACGTAAACTTATCTTTCTTTTTGTATTAAATTCAACGGGTTTAACTGGTACAGTATCCTGATTATTGACAGAAGTCGCAGCTGTTATTGTCAACGTGTCATTATCGGTAGACTGTTCTTGATGGCACTGTGACAGTTGTTTATTCGTCGACGCTTCTTGATTTAGTAAGTGGAAACAAACGAAAAAGATGTTGATGTAACTGGAAAATCTTCAAAATATAATAAACATATAGTCACTATTGAATAGTAAGTAACAACAAATATTGTGTTTGCCTAAATCTTTGATAGACTAAAAACTAGGCCCCCGAATGCCCTGGTATGGTCAAGAGTGGGGAGAGTCAGCTCTCAATCTCAAAATTCTCTCACATGACTGTCAGAGAAGTCCTACTTACCGCCTTTTCGTGATGAAAGTGTTGTTTACGAAATTGAGAGGATGAGAAGAGAATGTTCGGCGCTTTAACATGGTAGGTGGACACAGAGGGCTCACCTAGGGGAGCTGGGAAACCCAGATTCCAAACCAATGGTGAACATAGGCTTCAGGATCCTGAGTGAAAAAAATGGCGTATGAACCAATCCTTGGTCACCGACTACTACGAGAATGCATCTGGTCGTCACAACCCGAGCCTTTGACCTAGAGGTCTAATCTACAAGGCAATGTAGCAACGTTAGGATATGCATTCCCATGGTAATCGGGTGGCCGATACTAGGTTCATACGCCATTTGTTCACTCAAGATCCTAGAGCCCATGTTTATCATTGGTTTTGAATAAGGGTTTTCCAACTTCTCTAGGTAGGCCCTCCGTGTCCACCAACACGGTTGAAGCGCCAGACATATCAAATTAGAATGATGCAATGAAATTGGAAAGATAAATATTAAAAGATATAGAAATAGTCTGACAATGATGATAGTGGAAAACGCTAAACATTGAAAGGTATGCATAAAATAACATAGATCAAAATCTAAAAGCCATTCAAAGAGTGAATACATCTACACCATTGTGAATGATTGTGAACCATGAAACCCAACGTTCCCAACCACTGATTATGGTTATCCTGCAAACTTCAAATAAGTAGTGTGAGTTCGCCATCATGGTTCAGATTAACAGTCAATAACTCTATATTCTGACCTCATATATCGGTTTGGACCCCTCCAAACTTTCTCTTAATCTACTTGTACAAATTTCAAGTGAAAACAATAAACATTTTGCTATTTTTCAAACATGTGCGAAAATACATGATTTCTCCAAAATTCGACTTAACCAAAAAACAGAGATTTTTATAATAATTATCATTTAGGATTTTTAGACTGCATGAGTACTGTTGAACAAAGCGCTACAAAACTGGCATCAGGAATGACTGGTCTTCAACAATATATTACAGTGTTTTATAAATATCTACATATTTTCACCTATATCATCGTTGATCGGAGGGAGGGAACAAACCATTTTCTTCAGGATATACATCTTAAAGTCAGTCACTAGTGAGCATATGTTGATTACTATCAGAAGGGGGTTTTGTGGAGATTTTAGTAATTTCAATTGTTGAGCTCTAGTGAGAAGCAGTGACCAGTGGAGTTTAACCGTCTCAGTTGTAAGATAGTAACTCTTTGATGACAATGATGGATGTGTCGCTCAATTTCGTGGATTGGTTGAGGTTAGACATTAACACCGTTGGATGCCGGCTCAGTACTCTAGTGGGTAAGTGCTCGCGCGCGAGACCAGTAGGTCCTGGGTTCGAATCCCGCGAGCGGGATCGCGGATGCGCACTGCTGAGTCCCACAACAGAACGAAACGGTCTTACAGTGCTTCCAGGTTTTCCATAGTGGTCTAGCTTCAATTGATTCATGACCTTAACAAGTAAATAATTATTCTATCGATTCATTTTATTAATACAAGACCCACTTATCATTATTATTATTATGAATCTCAAAAATCCTCAAACATTATAATATATATATATACTTACCTTGACAAGCCATGGATAGTTTTGCATGCCAAGACAGGGTTGAGTCAGCTAAATTATTCAAACATTTTCTACCTTCTGATAAGGTAGACGGCGACCACCAAAGTGAAGTGGGATTTTCCGACTGAATTAAAGAAGTAGATTCTTTCAGTAGATAATCATAAGCATCTTGTACAGAGTTCAATAAATGTTCTTTGGGCACTCCACTAAACGTAGTGATGAAGGGAGAAGGAAGGAAATAAATCAAAAACCATTAACTACAAGAAAAGAAGTTTAAAACAAAATGTTAAAAAACTTCTTCATGAATGAAGTTGTCAACTGTCTACACACGGACATTAACAGATGGCACAGTGATAATCGTCAAATGATGGACAACACATAAGAATTCTTTCACGTGTACGACTGGAATAACTGAATTTGTTTTTTGCCTTCAGTAATCTCGAGTACTGTTAGTTGTACGAAGGAGATTGTCACTTCCCAGTTGTCCATATTGTGAAATGATATCGCTTCTTGAGGTATCAGAAAACGAAAATGGTCATGACAGACAACGGAAGGTAAACTATAACATTAATTTTTTACAGTTCAACACAATTCAGTAAACATATACAGGTTTGCGTATGTGATAGGCAGCTAATATTACTACGATCAAAACAGATGGAGCATAGCGCCAACTAACCGATAACTCACCAGTTAAAGGTCAAACATCTTAATCGCATTAGATTGTCATGATCATCACTTAATTGATATTAACATCAGTACAATTAGAACTGTAAACAAAAGATATTTAGGAGAGAATTGTCGAAGATATTTCTCTACATCATATAAAGATGATATTGTTACAGCTTACCCTAGAAGATTCATTGTCAAGTTGAATTCTTCTGCATTGACTAAACCATTTTTCAACCATAAACGATATAAATCTCCAATCTGTAAAAAAAATTATTGAGATGGTGTAGCTCAGGTGGATGATAAAAGCTGTGAACTACTTTACAGTATACTCATCCTTTAGTAGATTACAGGATAATCCATCTGGATTGTAAGGTGATTGAAAGTAGACGATGAGATATCCTAGACTTAGGCTTTAAACAAGTTGGTACTCGTCCATAAAATATACCTACTCTATGTGGTATTTGAACTCGGGGCATTCAGTTTAATGGTTTAAAACGTCAGCATTCAGTTAGTAAGATGTTAACTGACCACTGAATCAGATTGTCAAATCGACATTTTTTCTACTAGTGAGTAACAGCTGACGAAACCCCATTATTCAAATCACAATGCGTCCACTAGTTTTAGTAACTTAATGCATGGAGTGTGTTTCAATGTTTAATAACTAGTAATGTGATGTGAGCTACTTATATCCATATAAGTAGTATGTAACGTTAGTTACGAATATAATGTATTTCAGCAGAAGATCGAGAAGGAAAGAACGAGAACGGAAAGCAATAAGTATAAAAATGCAGGGACAATGAAATCTGAGAGGATGTACTGATATTTGCAAAAGAAACAGTCAAGTTTGAGACAACTGATTGATATTCTGCAAATTAAGTATTTACTGTATGGTTCTCAGATTTTAGTGAGATGCTCTGTAATTTCATGTTCAAATACATTCAATTGTCCCCACTCGTGTTCTTTTTTACTACAGTAGTGGTTACCAGAGGATTATGGATATAGACTTTGTTATATCAGAAGACCGAAAAGGACTCAAGGTTGCTAGTGCTGTTTGACGCATCATTGGTGTCAGACAGGAACAGAGTCACAGAAGTCGGTACTCTAATTAGCGAGTTGTCACGTGATATTTGATGGGTCACAAGAAAATTAAGGTCATGCGGTAAGTGGTCGAGAATTAGGGTAATTATTCGATCATTCAACGTACGGAGTTGTCTTCGGTGTCCTTGTATGATATTATTTACTAATTAGTCCTTCAGTTTTTTTAATTACTTACCTGAACCAGGCAGAAAGAAAAAAACCACTATTATGGAGCAAATGCAGTCATTTCTTTAGCAACAACGGAGGTGACTTTTAGCTTCGCAAGAACAGATGCTTACATCATTCATGTCAAAATTCCAACGCAGTCCAAATGAGTCCCAGAATGTAAAGAAATAGAATCGTGACTTAATTCAGTCCTAGAATTTGTTTTTGATGCAGAAAGTGGACACACATTTGAGTCATTGTTTGCTAGAATCTAAGATCTTTTCCAAATAGAATATAAGGATATAGAGGGAGCAAAGAAGGTAAGATCACTAACAAAGAAAATTGGCTTACAAAAATACTTTAAATATAAAAATTCTATCGTGCCAAAAACCCCAAGGGATTTGACTTTTGATGAAACCGTTGGTATTTTGAACAAGATATTTTGTGTACAAGCATCGTTATTCTATATTCGTTATAAATGCCTCTAGTTAAAAAAGGAAGCTGATGAAGATTATCTGACATACGCAAACAGGAATAATTTACGAACTGAACATTTTAAATAAAATGCATTATCAAGTCAGTCAGTCAGCTACAAAGTTGGACCAGGCACATATATGCATCGGTCCAAGTTCCCATACCTCATTAACACAACAAGATGAACACCGGATACATAAAAGTAGTTAATTTAGAGGTTTTAAGATATAAAAGAAAGATTGCATATAAGGATACAGTACCGGAATATAGAATTAGTTAGTAGAAAGAGAGATATGAAGTGATTTTAATCTCTTAGTTTGAGGGAAGACAGGGAGTGTATGCACCGACGCCATTGTGATCGATTCTGAGCCATGTCACTCAGAGTCTTCAACCATCGGTTACGATAGTCACACGGACCCCAACCAAGTAGTCTGCATCTACCAACATGGCTCAGACTAAAAGTTAGTGACTTCAAGCACTGATGCCACGTTTTGCTTTGGCCGCCCCTAACATTCTTCCAACCATCTCTAACACCCCTTAGCATTGCACGACGTGGTAATCGGTGTTCGGGCATACGTAACACGTGGCCTAACTATCTCAGTCGATGAAGATTCACAATCTCATCAACTGACTTCCCATCATTACCTAATACCCTGAGTCTAACCTCACTATTACTTACCCGGTGATCCCAGCAGACGCCAGCAATATTTCTAAGGCATCTGTGGTCGAATACTAAAAGCTTACGAGTGTCTTCTACTCTTAATGGCCATGTTTCGCTGCCGTAAAATAGAACAGAACGGACTGCCGCGCAGTATACTCATCCTTTTATTGATAGACGGATATCTCGCATTATCAAGTGAGCAATTTAAATACTTATTATTCGTTTCTGGATTACAATCCTTCAAAGATGCCGATGTTAGAACTCGATTATTATCCCGTATTGAACAAGATGATGAAATGATATTAAAAATGATCACTGTATAGTGCATAACAAAGACCATATAAATGATTTAAGCTTACATTTTTACCCAAAGGTCGAGCTGATACTGGTGTTATAATAATCAACAACCAATTTAATACATATGGAATTAAATATTGTAATTTTAAATGGTTTTCCAAATGTTCTACAATCTTGTTGACAAGTCTATGCGCTGTTTGTTGTGCGGTTTGTGGAGATGAGTTATTAACAATAGGAAGTGTAGGATGACTGACAGTAGGAGTTGAAGTTGTTGTATTATCCAAAACACAATTTGCTAATGAAGGATAATCCAATGTGACAATTTTAGCTAAATCTCTAGAATTTATTGATGTCAGATATTTGTAGGCTAACTCCGACGATTGTAACAATTCAGGATGTGGTGTTTTCAAATAATGTTCTAACATGCAAAACTATAAACAAAAAGAAACAGGGAGTAGAAGATAGGATGTTTGTTACTAAAGTTAAAGCATGGGGTACAATACAATACAGTTAAGCACAAATGCATTAAAAATAAGCTATGAATAATGGCAATGGAACAATGAATAATATACGACATACAATATGTTAAGTAATAAAATGTTATATATTAAGGGACTAGGGTTTTGTTTATCAACAAATCTCACGTGAATTATTGTTGGTTTTAATTGGCTGACAAAAGTTGACAGAAAATCCTGCGCTTAGGCTGTTCCCTAGTTAACAATCGTCAGTAAGACGAATCCGCGATTTTGGAGGAACTGATTCAAACTAGGTTAAGAGGACGAAAAGCGAATGTCCAGTGCTTTAACCGGCTTGGTTGACATGGAGAGTTCACCCAGGGGAGTTGTAAAACCCTGATTCCAAACCAATGATGCACGTGGGCTGGCTCCACTATCCTGAGGGAACAAATGGTATATGAACCAATTATTGGTCACCGGCTACCATGGGACTGCATCTCCTTACGATGCTCCAGTGCCTCGTGGATCAGACCTCTAGGTCGAAGGCTCCGGGTGTGGCTCCCTAAGAAAACCACCTGCTTCGGTTTGGGCACCTGGACAGTATCACAGCCCTCACACATATCAAGTGAGATCTGTGTAGCGCATATGTATTTGGTGCCTCCTTGTACCATTATCTATGTGTTAAAATAAAATAAAATAAAAAACCGATGCACATATGTGCCTGGTCCTACGTTTTACCTGACTGACTGACAATGAAATGCCAATTAATTCGAGCAGATACATTTCTACTTCATATGATTTATAGTCTAAGATAAGTGTAACATTCTCTTGCTCTTTATCTATCCAAGCACACAAGCGTACAGCCATATAGATACACTGATGTAACGCATTATAATCAAATACAAGTTTAGATACCGGTTTTTGAGGTACACTATTTTTGTGACAGTGAATGTTATTACTTAACAGTACAAACTAGAATAAGTACAATGAGATAGAAACCCGTGATCATCTACAGTTTTATATATCAAGCTGATAAAGAATGTTTAATTCAAATTCTCATCCGAACCCATACACACACACACACATACTCAAGGAATTAACTAATCAATAACAAAAGAAAACACTTTTAAATGGAAAAAAACAATGATGAAACCAACTTTTAAACGTTGTAAGAAATTTTTCACTGAATAATCTAAACAAAGAAATAATCCATCCATTAAATAATTTAATACAGAATAAGTTGGATGTAATCCAGGAAATTGTATAATCTGAAAAAATGAAGGTATAACAAAAACACATTATTAGAATAGATAAGAAGAAAAGGTATAAATTATAACGATTATTATAATTATTACTACATGGGATTGTTAAATTAACCAAGAAAAAGCATTAAACGATGTCAATAATTAGATAAGGGTTTATGTACTCAACTTTGAGCTATCAGTTGCTTGTGTGTGTGGAGGAGGAGGTATTTATGGGTTAGTCATGTTGCCCGATTGCCCTAGCCGAAGTGTGCAATGAACGACAATTTAGTTGGGGACAACTAGTTTATTGTTTAATACAGAATTACACAATTCTTTCATCAAATGTGAAAAAAATACATTAAATACGTAATTTGTAAATCCTTCATCAATTGTTTTAAACTTCACTGTTTCCTTATTGTTGTTACAATTACTCTCTGTTTATATTTCGGCGCTCTTTGATTCGATTTTCTGAACTTTCTGATGCCAGGCATTCAACTTCTAATTGGTTTTACATACTACTTATGTCTGCTAACATAAGTAGCATATACCACAAGTCAATCAGTTATAATCAACTTACAGCCTGTCATAAATATGCGTTAGCCCAAGTTGTCATACCATACCAGCACAACGAGACGAATAATAAGATGAATAATAAATGTATCGAAATAACAGCACTTTCATCCATATCCAGAAAGACTAAACATTGGAAATATGACTCAAAAAAAACTATGAAAATGTATCAATGAAGAAATACTGGAATTAAAGATTTGCAGGAAGATAAAGAGTAAATCTGTCTGTGCCACTATGTCAGATTCTGAATCATTTCATACGTTCTCAACTATTGATTGCTGTGACCAAAGGTCGAATCCATTAACCGCAATACTACACACCTCCCACTTTTTAATAAAATAGATTTTATTGAATCTTTTCAGTAGTAAAAGGTTATTTTTATTACGAATTTATATCAGCTAAAAAAATATCAAACATAAAGAGAAAGAGGACTGGATTGTTCTTCTTGTTTCAATCTATAATTCTTCATGATAGTGTGCATATTTATTTAACTTTGTCATAGACATGCCTTTAAGGACAATATATTCACCGTCTAACTTTTCAGGGATCGATCTTTTACCAGAATATTCACTTGTTGACTTAGAATACTCAGATGATATAGTTCTGTTTGATGAAGACAATGACAAGAAGCGATCTTCCAACCACCTTAAGCAACAATGCAAGCATATTTGGGATGGAATTCTGTCTCTCCAAATGTCAAATGTTGCTTCAGAATTGACCTGCGTAAGCGCATGAATTAATGATAAAGAGTGAAGTAGTTGAACGCATCGACTCCTTGACTTATCTTAGGAGTTTCATCAGTACTGATAGTATGGCATCTGACGAAGTCTCGACACGGACTCAGAATGCTTGAATGGCTTTTGCCACCTGGCATCACTTATGACTTAAGCAGGATACCCGTCTTCCAAACAAGGGATGAATTTACTACCACCCAGTACTTTGCTCCGTCCTACGTTATGGGTGTAAAACATGCCTATTAGGAATAGCGGATAATCGCAGGTTACTAGTATTCGGTCAAAAGTATCTTCAAAACATTCCTCGTTATTTTGGAACCAAAGAATAAACAATGTCTGGATTGGGAATAGGGTACTAGGTAAGATTGGTAAACCGACTGATGAGGTAATAAATTTTCATCAACTGAGGTGGTTTCAACGTGTTACTTATGTTAAAGGTAATCAAATGCCTAGAAGTAAAAATAGTAGCTAGACTGGATGGGATTGAATATCACAAGATTAAAAAATTTCAATTTCATCTCAACATATAAAATCCTCATATTAGAATTAAAGTAGTAATGAACATTTTTATAAATATATCTATATCTATCAACCTGCTTCGGTTAGGGCACCTGGGTAGTATCACAGCCCTCACATATATCGAATGAGATTTGTGTGGCGCATATGTATTTGGTGCCTCTTTGTACCAATATCTATGTGTTGAAATAAAATAAACTAAATATCTATCAACACTTGGATGATTAATACGAATCAATTATAGTCATCTTAGAAAGAGGGAAAATAAAGATAGTAAACTTACTTCCTTTAACACAACATTTAAGAAAGCTGACGGTGAAGGAACAGAAAAACGTCGAATTGTTAATCGGCTTAGTATGGATGCACTAAAACGTGGTTCAAATCCAATCTCAGGAATTGTAGACAAACCGAAAACAAAAGTTATTGGTAATGAATAAGAACGACCTCTAATCTGACCGGCCACATAAAGAGAAGTCAGCTCGATGAAATCACATAAAACCTGAACAGGGATGGATTCGATCTCTGTAAGAATAATGACTAGAGGTCTAAGTAACGACGAATTTTGTTTTAACTCAGAAAGCATTCCTAGTCCTGGAGATGCTGATATACTGTCAGCTAGTTCGCTTTTTAAAGTGTTACTAACTTCATTAGAATGTAGACTAAATCTTTGATTTTTTCTAGTTGGTGTACTCAATCTAGGCGAGGCAGCTGACATAGGACAATGTTGATGTGATTTTTGAGATCTTGGTTGACTGGTACTACGTTGAGAACGGGAACGAGGTGTAGTTGGTGGTGCTAAAAAACAAAGAAATTTTAGCCATGAAATAAGGATAACTCTTACAAGTATATATAAAAAACTAGTAACCATTGAAACTCACCTGGTGTTTTAAATTCTGGATTACATTCAGGTACGCTGGTGCCACAGTATTTTTTCGTCTACAAAAAAAATGTTTTAAAATCTTAAAATTAGTGGAAACTAAAAAATATGACCATTTATGATATAAAGTTTATCGATATATGTAACTTCAGTCATTTAACTGATTCCACATTCATTCTTAGTCTTCCCTAAGTCCTGGAATCATATACATTCTTTTTTATATCTATTTTTTCCTCTACGGATAACATAGCTACGTCTACTACTATGAGATTTGTCTTGAAATAATTTTATTCCGCTATGTTAATATACACAAACCAAATGATTACTACTGGAAAAATTGTTCTTGCTTCAATTACCATTCAAACAAATCACATTGATAATCATTTGATAACATAAATTTTTATTTTCTTTATATACTACATCACTTATCTATTTTCTTCTATTCTCACTTTGTGTATTCTTGTTTTTCAACTTGTACAGCAGCTCATCTATGGTGGAATTACTGTCCTATCTAAACGATCTCAAGTCACTGACTGCTTGAAAGTTCAATACTACCACCGAATAAGAATACTGAGACAGTCTTTCTGAAACCCTGTATAACATTTAAACTGGCTTTCTTCAACGTTTGCACACTAATGTAGATTTTTTATTTTATTTTATTATAACACACAGATATTGGTACAAGGAGGCACCAAATACATATGCGCCATACAAATCTCATTTCATTTGTGTGAGAGCTGTGATACTGCCCAGGTGCCCAAACCGAAACAGGTGGTTTTCTTAGAAGGCCAAACCCGGAGACTTCGACATGAAGGTTTGATCTACAATGCAGTGGAGCATTGTAAGGAGATGCAGTCCTATGGTAGCCGGCGACCAACAATTGGTTCATACGCCATTTGTTCCTTCAAGATACTGGAGCCAGCCCATGTGCACCGTTGGTTTGAAATCAGGGTTTTACAACTCCCCTGGGTGAACTCTCCGTGTCCATCAAGCCGGTTAAAGCACCGAACATTCGCTTTTCGTTCTCTCAATCTCGTAAACAACACTCAAGGTGCAAGAAGGCAGTGAGTAGGACTTCCCTGACAGAGGCTATATACGCGTGGCCATGTGAGAGCATTTTGAGAGGGAGAGAGCGGACTCTCCCTACTCTCGGCCGTATCAGGGCATTTGGGGGCCTAATGTAGATCGGACAACATAGGGTTGGCTATGTCTTACAGAAGTCTTAATATCGACGTGTGTTGTCTATTCGAGACCCGTAATCAAGACTCTAGTGAAGTACTACAAATTCGCTCTCCATCTGTCGTTTCGAAAAGCTTGTTTCATAGTGTTTATCCGGGAACTCTGTGGCATCCTCGTATAATTTTGTTGGTGTTGCACTAAGTGCTAGATGTGAGGTAGCACTGACCGATTGAATCCCCATTAACAGTTGGTTATGTGTTTATAAATTAGAAAATTTCATCAAAATGCGAAAAAAAATCGGTGTCAGAAACAATGCCTTTTCATCACCTCCGCCTATGCTCCCACAAATTGCAGCCTGGAAGCGATCAAGGACGAATTTCGCCATCAGATAACTGTTCTTATGCAAAATGTATCTGACAGATGTTGTAGTACTGGCCGGAGACGTCAATGCTTCGGTCAGGTAAACACACACGTCCCGCTTATAAGCACTGGGTTTCTACAGGTTCCTTACAACTCATCGAAGCACGTACGTCTACTCTGGGTAATTGTGAGTTTGACCACAAACGAAGGCCGTTACGTAATGGAATCGGGCAAAGCTTGCGTAAGGATCGAGAAGACTGGTGGTCGGAGCATAAAAATGAGTTGGAAGCATCAGCTGCATCTGGTAACGACCGGAAGCTCTTCCAACTGGCATCCATTGGCAGCAAGAAGTCTGGTGTAAGCGAAACAATCTGTGAAGATGATGCGATGACGATCATTAACATCTATCGACATCTTGGGTGATGAGGAGTTTTTTCAAGGGGTAGTTCGGCTGGTCTGCTGCCCCGGCAACATCAATCAGACTGTCCTTCCGTTCATGACCCGTGACAACTGATCCGCCTAAAGAGGTGGGTCCCCAAGGAACTCCAATTCCTGAAGCGCGACACAATACCAGGCCCAGATGACTTACCTCTAGCCCTTTTTAAAGATTATGGCAACCTTCCGGTTACGGAAATGACTGAATTATTTACAAAGGTCTGACAATTAGAGTGTTTCAACCTAGTGGAATGAGTCAATAGTTGTTCCTATCTTTAAAAATGGTTCACGTCGTTTCTGTAACAATTATTGGGGGATAAGTCTACTTACGATGGCGTCAAAATTATTGGCATTCAGCATGCTACGCAGATTGTTCAAAACCTAAGAAAGATCAACTCGCGAGGAGCAGGCTGGTTTTCGTTCCGGTCAAAAATGTAATGATCATATCTCCATCATCCACCAAATGTCAGAACACCGTCATACTTACTATAGGCCAATAATCGTAGCGTTTCTTAACAGGACTGCCTTCGATTCGTTGGACAGGACTGTTCTCTGCGATTATCTATTGACGGGCGTGCTCGAGAACTTTATCAACATTTCGGAAGCCCTATATAATAACAAATCAGGCAAAGTGAGGGCATACAACTACCTCTCTCGATTGTTCCATTCAAGCAGTGGGATTAAGTAGAGTTGCTCAATCTCAACATCCCTCTACAACTGTACCATCGATGACGTTCTGGAAATAGCTCTGATAGATATAGGTAAAGGTGGTGTGGATCTGTTTATGTTACCTGAAGGACTTTTCGGAATTGAGTATGAGGATGATATTATCTTCCTGTGAGATGATACGTAAGCCATGCAATCCTCACTTAATCAATTCGCAGTCAGTGTCCGTAGGTATGGTATATGTTTTTCTCCTTCCAAGTGCAAAGTACTTTCACAAAACTGGAAAGACCCTGAACCTGCATTCACCCTGGGTAGTGGGCGGATTGTAGTCGGAAAGTTCGTGTATCTAGGTAGCTGCGTAAGTGCTGGTGGTGACGAGAGTGATGAGGTCAATTCACGTACAGTGAAAGCCAGAGCGTCATACGCCATCGTTGTCTCCGAAGGATTGCTGACATCCAGTAGCAACACCATGTTAGTAATGCAGAGGTTCAGCATCGTGTGTTCGGGCACAGCGACGATAATTCAGATGTTGTCACATCGACCTCGGTGGCTTAGACATGTTCTACGAATGTCGTCCCAGAGAATTCCACGTCGTGCATATCTTGAAAGATTCACTTCTAAGTTCAAAACTAGTGAATATCTCTTCTGTAATTCCTAAAGTCCGTTTACGTAAAAATGTGCAAACTTGAGACCCAAATCTCGGTGGGAATTGCACTCTTTGTCATTCAACACATTGGAATCCGAATATAATTTTTGTAATTAACAACTATTAACTAATCGATCTTCTCTAAGTAATAAATTCGAGATATAGTAAGACAGAATCTTTTGGATAACTATCAATGTGAAGTTTATCAGATTCAGTGTTTTATTTTTTGTAAATTAAAAGACACGCAGCACAACTAGATCCAAGCTAAACTCAAATTTACAACTGGAAGTTGGAAATATATATTGTGTCTAGATAAATTGCACTAGACAAACGAAATGTTTTACTGCACGTAAAACAATGTATAGAAAATACTAATAACGACAATGGTGAATGGTAATGAACATAAGGAACCTGATCAATTATTTATTGAACACAAATTTATCACCATTTATTAGCTATAAAACTTCGATACTTGTGGTATAGAGAAAAAAAAGGGAAATCATTAAAGATGTTAACCCACTTACTCCAGAGTAGTACCATTCTACCAAAGCCAAATACGAGGAACGTGTAGCCGGAGTGAAATTTTTCTATGCATAAGGAAAGGAACAATTTTAGGATAAATATTGGGCAAAGAGGTTCAAAGTTTTTTTCAAATACGTTATGGTTTAACATAGCTTAATGAATTCAGAAATTAATCAACACTTAAGTTATGTAGAGATTAATTTCAATACTAAATAATCCACAATGATCAATTTGATTCCGATCAAGTGGCAGAATATTTGAATTAATTCGTAAATCTTGTACGATAATTTTCAATAATACGAACTCTTGATATTTGACAAACAGCAGATTCTGATGTTAAGTACTTGGAAGTGAGCGACAAGAAACCCTGGATCTGAGTGCCATGATAGTTGGTACTCGTCATCAAGGCGTACCTGGAGTCTTGAAGGACTTTTTAAAGTTTCACACAGTTCCCATTACTCCTCTACTCTAACCCTGAGGGGATTGATGCTCCTTATAGGACTCAGATCTACTTAACCCAGCTTCACAGTCTGAGACGTTACCGCCGAGATATTTGTCCCGCAAAAGGCTTTCAGTAACACTTGGATATCCACTTCGACTGAAAACTGAGTAGCAACTAACTTCATATATGTCCGGTCCTTATGGTTGATCGAGTTCTACCAACCAGGTTAAAATGCGGCCATTAGTCTAAGTGATTTGACATTGTGTAAACTTTACCTTGATTTTGGATGATTGAAAATGGTAGGCAGGGGCTCTATGTGGAGACTTATTCTTAGTTGATGTCCTACAGTAAGACGTTTTTATCATATTGAAAGGATGAGGGTCAAAATCTTAAGAGGGGCACTAGTTCCTTTAAGATCGAGAGTATGCCTTGGTGGCAAGTAACAGCTGGCACAAGACCTAGGCCCAGAGTATCCTATCGACTGTAACCAAGCACCTTACATCAGAAATTTAATATACCCGATTTTCAGTCACCTAGACTAGAAGCCGTATTGCAACTAAATAGATAGAATTCAACTCACTTTAAAGGACTTGGCAAATTCGAAACTGATTACTGATCAGTAATTAATCAATCAGTTATTTTAAAGCGTCGACAACTTCACTTATCTTGGAAGTCTGATCAGCCCTAATGGGCTAGTATCGGACGAAATCTCAGCATGGATTCGAAAAGCTCGTTTGGCTTTTGCAAACTTACGTCACCTTTGGCGAAGGCGAGATATCCATCTATCAATAAAAGGACGAGTATACTGCGCGGCAGTCCGTTCTGTTTTATTTTACGGCAGCGAAACATGGCCATTAAGAGTAGAAGACACTCGTAAGCTTTTAGTATTCGACCACAGATGCCTTAGAAATATTGCTGGCGTCTGCTGGGATCACCGGGTAAGTAATAGTGAGGTTAGACTCAGGGTATTAGGTAATGATGGTAAATCAGTTGATGAGGTTATTAATCTTCATCGACTGAGATGGTTGGGCCACGTGTTACGTATGCCCGAACACCGATTACCACGTCGTGCAATGCTAAGGGGTGTTAGAAATGGTTGGAAGAAAGTAAGAGGTGGCTAAACCAAAACGTGGTATCAGTGCTTGAAGTCACTAACCTCTAGTTCGAGCCATGTTGGTAGATGCAGACTACTTGGTTGGGGTCCGCGTGACTATTTTAACCGATGGTTGGAGACTCTTGGTGATATGGCTCAGAATCGATCACAATGGCGTCGGTGCATACACTCCCTGTCTTCCCTCAAACTAAGAGATTAAAATCACTTCATATCTCTCTTTCTACTAACTAATTCTATATTCCGGTACTGTATCCTTATATGCAATCTTTCTCCTATATATTACCACCTTTAACCACTCCTATGAATCCGGTGTTCATCTTGCTGTGCTAATGAGGTATGGCAACCTGGACCGATGCATATATGTGCCTGGTCCTACGTTGTAGCTGACTGACTGACTGACTGAATCAGTTATTTTCGGTTGTTGGAAAGTAGCATCATTAAGCATCATAGAAGCGTAGTTCAAATAAAAGTACACAAACGTGTACTTGATAAATCAGACACGGTAGACTCATTAAAAATATAAACAATCATGGAATATATCCAGTCAGTGTGGTTCACGAGGGATAATTAAACTAAGAGCTGTAACTTTTAACTACTTTATAGTACAACATTAAGTTCCTGTAGATATATTTGTTCTGTTAATAAGGATTGTATCCTGATATTGTCATGAAAAAGTAGCGCCTAACACGAATAGGTTGATAAATGTTATTAATAGCATATCTCAACAAAGCAAACTACTCTACAGTAAAAAAATAGAACCGCAGATCACATGAACTAATCATGCAATCAATCCTACTTGTTGAATGTCAAATAAGATCAACAACAAATTTTGCCAGAAGACTACAAAGGAGCATTTGTGACCGATGTAAAACTTGACGTTCTTTTCATAAATGGAGACGTTGCTTGACCTCGCAAGTTATATCTTTTTGGATAACCAATTCATGCCAGACATATTGCTCAAAGCAGATTACACAGACCTGCATGTACTGAATAAGTTGGATAAACAGCAGCCCTATTTTGCAGATTTATTGAAAGGAAATACCTGCAACTAAAATAATTATTTATGCGTTGATAAATGAAATACTGTCTGGATCACTCACATTTATGTATCCAATACATTTTATATTTCTCTTAGTCAAAAAATACCTTTTGAACTGAGAAGACTTAAATGTGCTTAAAGTAATATATGCATAATAAAACTATATTAACACGAAGGTTGACAACATGAGAATCACTTATCGACTTAAAATCTGCAGATAAAGTAATCCTATCTAATAAGGACATTGATAAAAATCTGGTAGTTTAATAGCACTGAGAAATAATGCAAGCATGTCCCCCTCCAAATGTAAAACGTTGCTTCGGGACTGGTTTACCCAACTTCTGAACTAATAACAGGCAGTTAAGAAGTTGAATGCATTGACCATTCACATATGTTGGAAAACCTATCAACCCTGATGAGTGGGTGTCAGAAAAAATCTCTGCACGGATTTGGAAATCTCGGTTGACTTTTACCAAATGTCCTTACCTGTGGCGTAGGCAAGATAGCAGTCTTTTGGAGAAAAGGTGAATATACTCCAAAGTCGTCTGCATTACTTTACAGCTATAAAAAATATGGTCTTCTAAAGTATAAGACATAGATCTGATTACATGACTTAAAAGCATTGCTTATGTATGGTGGAACAGCCGAGTGGACAGTGTTAAGGTTTTATTAATTATTTATTTAAACACACAAACATTGGTACGAGGCACCAAATAGAAATGCGCCCGGGTGACCAAACCGAAACCGGTGGTTTTCTTAGGCCACCCCCGAACTTTTAACTTATGGGTCTAATCCGCAAGGCAGTGAAGCGACGTCAAGAGATGCATTCCCATGGTAGCCGGTGACCAACAATTGGTTTATACGCCATTTGTTTCCTTGAGAACCTGGAGCCCATGTGCACCATGGGTTTTCCAACTCCCCTAGGTCAACCCTGTGTGTCCACCAACCCAGTTAAGGCGCCAGACATTAGCTTTTCGTCCTCTCAGTTTCGGAATCTACTCATCCATTTGGATAAATACTATTTCGACACTATATTTGATGTCAGTGCGTGATGAAAACCCTTAATCTAATTCCTAACACTAGCCATCAACTGTAAAACATAATTATAGTTCCACACACTGCTTAATAACCCTCATTTAGTCCTAGTTAGTGGGTGAATATTCTCAAGGTCACTTTAGCGTCGCTCAAAGGTCGTTCATAGATTATAGTCTCAATTATTTTTCTTGTGAAAGAAAATGCTAGGATTGCTTACCGCTGAAGTATACTTTGGTTCCTTATAATCTTGGCGGGTGACACGCAAGTTTTCATCGGAATCTTCATCATTTCTAAACCATTTACTTTGGTGATAAGAATCGTCCGATAGTTGCTGCACTACAAGAGAAACAAGACTACGGACACTTGTTGTATTAGCACCAGGACTGATAACAGCCACATGTCCACCAGATTCCAAAATTAAATTTTTGAGATGACCATAGATAACAGAATGATCTGGAGTATTAACACCAGCTAACAGGAGAGCTGTTGGAATTTGTTCTAAATTGACGAGGCTATTTGTCGCCAAATTGTGCAATGATAGCCAGGAAGTATGTGAATTTTCAATGAAATTGAACACCTCAGTGAATACACTTGAAGTGAGAAATCTAAGTTGAGTCTGTGACGGTAAATGTTAAAAAAGGGACTTGCATACTTCAACGCGAGAAATTATTGATTTCCATACACTAAGGAACTGGTCATACCTATGATTGGACGGCGACTGAAAACCTTTTCAATTTAAAAAGAAGCATTGCTAAATTGAAGTTTATTCCACGTACCTTTCTGATCTCCATGATAAATAGAGAACTCCTAACAAACAAAATGGAACGCATTTTCAAGGTAACTTACCGTCATTGATGAATTCACCGCGATGAAAATGGGATTCTAAACTCCGAAACAGTCAAACTTCAAACACTGTTCTGCTCAATTGGTGAACTGAGCCATCTTAAATATTTCTGTATTAATTGCTGGGGGTACCTGGTATGCCTCGAGATGAAGATATTCTGTACTGATCGAGTTCTTTTGTATTAATGTGTTTTTGTTACCCCTTCACATAAATTTACCATGTTTTCATTTTTTTTTATTATATCTGCGACTAGTCATCTATAGTAACATTCTTATTGTGAAATACATGATTTTTGAACTTAAAAGCCTACAAAAAAGACAGAAAATCGTTGACTGCTGAGATAACTAAGCAAATAAACTAGCAGTATTCCACTTTGCTGGAAAATAATCAAGAGCAGAAAAATCGCTAGAAAAGAATAAAAACGGACTTGAATGAAGTAAGGGCTATAAAGAGGTCTAAGTAGTAAAGATTATGTTGAATTTGCATTGATGTGTTTGATACAAACCCTTCCCGTCTGTTCAGACTTGTCTGATTCATATTTTCAGAGTTAACGACGATAACTTGCGTCGAATTTCTCCGGTTTCCTGTTGAAGATGAGCGGGTTCATGAAAAACGATTCCTTGGAAACTGTTCAAGGAAGGTATTTGAGATATGGTGTGTTCAATTACTCTATACACCCAAGAATTACGTTGTATTTACTAACTAAACTGCAAAATGGAGTGTAGCTGTCAAGACTCTCAAGGTGATATTTTGTCCTATAAAGAGTTAGAAGGAAAGATGTGAGGTTTATTGTTGGTGTATAAAGTAAATTCTCGGCCCACCATAGAGTTCTAAGAGTGATGTATAGCACGACATGTAGCTAGGAGCAACCTACCAAAATGTTATACTTCGATCTTTGAAGCTGAACAAATAATATCAGAGAAGATTAAAGATAAGTATGACATGGCTCGGCCATGCTGATGTGATCATTTTACATAACCTCTTGCTTTATATATTAGATATACTGTTCTCTTCTTACCCTAAGTGTATTCCTCAAAAACCCATAGCAGCAACCACTGATGTCACAGTAGGACTAGTCGTTAAAGCTAATGATGTGACCCTCATGTAAAGTCTGACATATTATGTAGTCACGCTATGGAAAGTCTACGATTGCGTTACTATAGTAGCATAGGTAAGTTTACTAACAATAGTCTAGACCATAATTTTACAATACATCGATTCAGTGTCCTGTGATCGTCTCGAGAAGAATGTCAAGGGTCGCCATGTGATTTTTGCCAATTTTTGTAAAACTCCAGACTGTTGGGTTGGATGCTAGACGGTCATACTGATGAATGCATCTATGCCCAAGTGTGTAAGCATAGTCAACTTTGTAACATTTTTCTACACTGAGGAATATTCTTCCTTCTAGTTCGGTTATTTTTTCATCCCCATGATGATGTCCAGTTGAGGTACTGACGGAAAACGCGCAATTCGGTGTGTATTGTCAGTAAAAACTTACTAGTACGTTGGATGTACATAGTTACTTGATTGTGACCCATTCTGGGCGGTGCAGAATGGCAGCCACCTTGTTTTCCAGAAGCCTAATACCCTGAGTGTCAATTCACGATAAAAAAAACGTCGAGTGTGTCGATTACGATTTGTTATCTCTAATTGTTTACAGTAGTTCCACGTCCTTACAATCGTTGGAAAATAATATTCACATGCTATATATGGAATTCTCTGTCTGGAATTGTGACTAAACAGTCATCGATATATGCGTTCATATAGTGGAGACCTCTGAAGACATCGTAAATGAGTCGTTTGAAAGTTTGATCGGCATTTACTTGGCCGAAAGGCATGCACAAAAAGTAGTGCAGTCCCAATAAGTTGATGACAGCTGTTTTAGGGATATCGTCCACAGCCACAGGTTATTTTTTGACCAATTCGATTTCCGAGAAGACAGTCGTACTATTCAATATAGCTGTCAGGCTGTGCATACACCAATCAGTACTTCTCATTTTAGGGACCATGTCTATGGTAGATGCAATGAGCTGGTTGACGGTCTGAGAATTCCCTCATAGATTATACGGTCGAATTCACTTTTAAACAATAAGAACGATTTTTAATCATTATTAGTATTACTATAATAGTAGACCTAATGCAGAAATTTTAGATTTGTCGTGAATTGAAAACCAGTTCCTGGGTTTGCGTGATGCCATTGACTTTGTCAATCCAACGAGTCATGTAAATATGTGGCTACTACTGCATGAACCATCCAAAATGAGATTATGTTTGCAGAAAATGTATAGCTTAAACATGGCATTAGTTTCCGGAATACTATCCTTGTTGTTTGGCAATGGAACTCGAAAATTAGACATTAGGTAGGCAGTGGTCCGAAGAAAAGATATTGGAGGGTGGTAAATGTTTTTAAATAGATTAAAATGTGAAGTGAAGAAACAAAATGAAAAACTGGATCCAGGTAACTACACAGTTCTTGCCTACATCGATCGCCAGCTTATGTGTATGTACGGTGATCGTGAGCCATATTTTCTAGTCGTTGATGGTTTAAAAGTGTATTTCACTCAAGTGTGTAAATGCTACCAAAGCTTGGTAATGAACTATCATAGCTAAACGCAAATGTAATTAGTCAGTTATTTGTACAGATCGAGTCAGTAAGGTGAGTACTAATCAATAACAAAATGCTATCATACACATGAGCATAAATTGACAGACTAGTAGAAAAATGATTTAAGGTAAGTAAAAATCAATCAGTAAAATGAAAGGAAATAGAAAAATTGATGGCAGATTTAGTTCTTTCAGTCAGTTAAATCGATGTAGAATTATTGTCTAAATAATTTTCAGCATTACTATGATAAGGGACCTAATCCCAAAATTGTGGTTTTGTCATGATGTGAAATCCTAATCTATAATTTATTACGTAGAATTCACAACATCTGTTATTCTAACTCGTCGTATCGTAAGAATCAGATATATAACGTTTAATATTTTTGAAGAACTCATATCTTACTGCAATAATAAGTTATTCTTTCATAATTATTCTTCTTCATTGTTACTAATTTGACAATACATACATAGTCGTTTATTCTTGTTCTGTGTTCATATACACGCTTACTAAACTATTTGCGTATTTCACATCCCCTTTATTTCTATTCCCTTATTTTCTCACTTTCCTTCTTTAAAATCAATTCAATATTATTCTCAATTACACAGACCTTGATTTACTATTATTCTATTATTATTAGCCTCTTTTTCAAATTGTGGAAAATATAATGCTAACATTATTGAAACCTGTGTATTATTGCATTTTTGAAGAAACCCGAAATGGTTTCCTCCCAACACTTATGTAACCATAAGATGTTTGTGAATAATAATAATAACAATAGTGTTTAATATTTTTAAAGCGCACATTTGGGCTGGGTAGAAAGTAATATGTTTAATACAAGATCCAGTAGGTTTTACATAGAGTGATCATGCCTGCGTGGCCAAGCCATGCAATCTTGAATGAATCTTCTCGTGCTCATCATTATCGACCTCCTCAAATTGTTACATGTTGAATGTCAATCTCAGTAATCTTCACCTCTGGGAATCACGTTGTTAAGATCCGATACCACTACAAAACCACGTTAAGGTAACTATGACTTTCATCAGAACTGACAGTGGCTTTCGTCCTGTGCCCATTAACTGAAGACTGGAATTTGTAGACGATCAGTGGCATTCGTAGAAGGTTTCTTGGAATGTTTAAGGTTGAGAAAAATGCAGGATTTCCAGAAATTTATGGAAGGCGATTAATATATTGTGGCACTGATTAAAGTTATCTGTTTCTCGCCGTCTAGAAACAAGTCATTAACCTGATAGGCTTTTTTAAGGGGTTTTCGACCGTCAGGAACCATGCCTAATGCTAAATAATGAAAGATTTATGTAAACCGAGGTTTCTCTTTGACATAATGGATGCTTGGGGTCCTAGTGACTGCTTGAATCTGATTGTCAGTCTAGAGCGTCATACTGGAGTGTAATAAGGACGACTTGCATCTGTTGAGGAAGCTTGGATAAAACGCACCACCCATAAGAGTCTCTGAACAAACGTCACTGTACAGTGACCACTCTCATACGTACCACACTTTCTTTTCCAATCCGTTTCGTGATTTGATAACGTGTAGTGGCTGGTCTAACCCTCTCAGACCGATTAGATCTCTGTGTTCAAGAACGGCGTTTTTCGGTGTGGTAAGTTTCTAAAATAACACTAGTATCCATACAAAGTGTAACATAACTGCTGAACTAGCACGATATGTTTTTACTACTGAAAAAGATTGTGCGCATGAGTCTGCCATGTGTTACTTGTTAAAGTCAGCTTCTGCACTAAAAACTAAATTCTCGTATTATAAGACCACGATAGCATAGGTTGCTTGGTGAAGAAAGTCAGACTACACCCTTAACAGTTTGGGTGTCTGTCCCAAAATAATAAAATGTAAGCATATGCAAATAACTGAGAATATTAAACCAATTACAATATGTAAATAAACAAATAAGTACATAAATATGATGTTGCAGCAAGGAATAGACTCAAAGCCTGTCGTTTGATGTACCAGGTCATATCAGGCTTAGCACTAAAATTGTCACGGATATTCTGTCTTGACAACGCTTTTATCTGCACCATCTTTGTGTTTTGGGTTCCACTACATTGACTATCTTTGTCTATCAATCAATCAAACAATCAATTACAATCTTTCATGTGTGCTGAAAGCGTGGTTGAGTTCTTTTGAACCATTTTCTGTGTCCTGCAGTTACTGTTCGGAATCTAATTCACGTCGCTCTTTTTCCATCCTTAATAGACTATACAAATTTCTGCTTTTGTATGCTAACGGTGTTGATTTACGTTTATGAGGCAGATAAAGTGTATTAAGTCGAATGAGTTACTCGCACCGGCTCCGGCCAAGATATGACTATGTGTTTGACAACCTAGGGATTAGCTTAGGATTGCATCTATGGGTAATTATTTTCCACATGCAATACTAACTTACTACAGATTCCACCCCTTAGTCACTCATTTCTTTTGTCTATTTAAAAAAAGATCAATAACAGAATTTTGTACTTTTCATAATTTAAAAACTAAATATTATACTGCAAGCACAAACGTAAACGAATAAGCCGTTCTTAACTTAAAAACCAAATCCTCTCGGAGAAACACCACGGCTTCAGAATAGGTTATTCTTGTCTCACTAACTTATTAGTGGATCGTGAAAGCTGGTGCGCTCATAAGGATCAAAAGCTACCTGTAGACGTCGCCTTCATTGATTTCAGTAAAGCTTTTGACAAAGTTTCGTACAACCGGCTGTTATATAAGTTAAGAAAATTCGGGATTGGAGGCGATTTATTGATGTGGATAAAAGACTTCTTAGTTGGGCGTCAACAAAGAGTAAGGGTGAAGTCAAAGATATCTAGCTGGGAAACTGTGCTTGTTGGAGCGACTAGGGTACAGTTTGGGGGCCAGTGCTATTCCTCTTGTATGTAAATGACCTTCCTTGTCTCCTATCATCATCGGTCTTGCTATATGCTGACGATGTCAAGATATGGAGAACGATACGATGTAAGAGTGACAGATTAGAACTTCAAAATGACATGAAGAAGTTATCTGAATGGTCTCAAAAATGGCAGTTGCCGATAAATACTTCCAGGTGTGTTGTGATGCATATCGGTCATCAAGGCATAGATACATACACAATGAATAACACTGAGCTACCTGTCGTCCAGACATATAATGACTTAGGAGTTATCGTTAGTCAAGACTTAAAGACTACTGCACACTGCCGGGCAATAGCCGCCAAAGATTTCAAAATCTTATGAACAATACGTAGAGCTTCTAGTCATGTCGGCTGCAATTAAACGCAACTCAATTTCGTAAATGTGCCCTTCAGCTTAGCAACCAATCAGAATGAGGCGGGAATTGTTATATCCGCCATCTTTGTAAGCAATGGCGGTCGGCTTTCTTCGTTCTGTGTTTCTTTCAGCTATTTCTTTTGTGTAGCTATGTAATTTAATGTTTCGGTGTGCTAAAATGCCGCAGTTAGTGTAATGTTCCATATGTTAGTTTGAAATTTACTCCGAATCTGCGATTTTTTCTGGGTTTTTGCTGCTTCTACTCAAGTCAATGTATTTCTTCAGGCAATCTGGCTAGTCTTGTGTCATAAAATGTTAATGCGTTTTGTTCAGAGTTCTTTTTTTCAGATGTCGGGAGTCAAGGTTAGTTTTGTTAGCTTAAATGAGTGTTGAGGCTGTATATACAGAGTTCCATATGGAACTCTAAATGTTGGCATAATCGTTCCTAGCTGGCAGGCAAGGTCGTTTTTCTTACGTCATAAAATCTTAATCCGTTATATTTTGAGCATTGTTTTTTAGATATCAAAAACCGAAGTCAGTTTTTTTTAGCTAAAATAAATGTTGCTGCCGCATGTGACTGTAACTGGCCGCATATTCGTTCCTAACTGTTATTTATTATCAGGCAGAATGAAAGATTTGTTATTTTCTGCAGTATTATGGATCACGCTACTCCATCAACCAGTCAAAGTAATACTGAGTGTCCAGTGGCTGTGGATACTGGTGATGTCTTCGAAAGAATTATGAGACCCAGGCAGCTGACAAGCTGGGAGCAAGTCAGAGAAGCTATCGATATGTTGCAAAAGGTTTGTTATTGATAATACACCATCTAAAAAGTAATAGATGACTTGGACTCATTATGTAGTACGTGAAAGCAGGCTGAACAAAGAAAAGCCGGAAATGCGCTACCAGTATGTAGTGTATGTATGTTCTTTTGGCCATAAAAAGAAGCCGGAGGGCCATGGTCAGAGAGTAAAAGGGTAAATGATTATAATTATTGTTTTCAATTTTCATAGATCAAAGTTTAGTGGTTGCAAGGCCATGTTTCGTTTACGATATGCTGTGAACCGGTTCGTCATATCGTCGTCGAGGATGATACATAACCATCCTTGTGATGAAAAGTGTTTGAAAAATGATCCTTGGTTCAGAAGACTAAGTAAAGATCAGCTGCAAGTTGTTCTACCGATGGTTGAGACCGGAAGTAGTGCTGAATCGATTGTTAATTATGCAGAAAAAAATTTCGAAAAGACAATAACAGTGCATTATGTCAATAATTTAAAATATAAATTTGTCGAACGTAAGCTTATCCCATATATCTACAGTTTCTTAGGTTGTGGAAGTTTAAACGATGTAATTGCGACCTTAAGGAACAATGGGAAATTGTTCGTCTCTTATGGGGGTGTGGCTAACCAGGTCACAAAGATAGCATTTAGCACACACGAGCAAATTGTAACGTACAAACGGTTCCCTGAAGTTGTGTGTTTGGACTCAACATACAACACGAACAGGGGAAAGTAAGTAAAAATTTTCCTGCGTACTAATTGTCTTTAGTTATAAACTCTTTCAGCTGGTTTGTACAGATAACTGCGGGCATGGAGTCCCAGTTATGTTTGCTTGGACTAAGGAAGAGAAGAAGGTTGATGTAGTATGGATACTAGATCATTTTAAGAAGATCATGAATGGAACCAGTCAAACGGAAACGTTTGTGATGGATTGTGCAAGACCCATCATATCCGCTGTTGAATTAACGCACCGTACTGCCCACATAGCTCTATGCTCTTTTCACGTGTGTAGAGCTATGTGTAAGAAGACCCGCAATCCAATAATCAAGCAGTACTTATGTCAACTGGTACGTGAACAAACAGTAGCTAAGTTTAATCAGACACGACGCATAATCAGTGTACGCAGCAGACGCATCGCAGCCTACTTAAACAAGAACTGGATGAGTAGGAAAGAAACTTGGGCCGCAGCTTTCAATAGCAATGTCGTTACGTTGGGTAACAACACGAACAACCGGGTTGAAAGTGCGCACAGACAACTGAAGAGAAAGTTGTCTAACCGAGACGCGTTGAGTAAATGTATGTGGAAAACATTTACATGGCAGAGGCAATTAGGCAAACGTAGGTCACTACAATCCAGCTTACACTGTAGTCACAAACGCAGATACGTAGCTGAAGAATGCTTAATGCCTCTACTAAGCAAGCTAACCACCTATGCTGGCTTTATAGTCCTTAAAGACTATAAAAAAAGGGGACTGATGTACATCAAAAATATCCAGTCACCCTTTGTGTTCTTCATAGACGGCCATCAATGTCCGGTAGTGGATATAAGCAACGGCACTTGCACCTGCCGTTTATTTAAAACCTGTCGAATTCCATGTAAGCACATGGTTTTTACTCATCTACAAATGCCAGAGTTCACAGGTATGTTATGTTCATCTTTGTATCATGAAGTAGTTGATTTAGTTTTGAAGCTCTGTTGCAGATGGACTTGGCAGGCTATTCAAGATGTAGATGGAAATATACCAGCTATTCCGTCTCCAGATTATAATGAAACGAACAGACTTTATCGCACTCTACGCAGTAAAATCCACACGCTCAGTACACTTTTCGGACAGACAACGGTGCAGGACACACTAAGGCAATTGATAGATCAAGTTGATGAATTAATACGCATGAGGCGTCTGGCTACAGTTTCCGAACATGGTAAGTCCACTGGTACTTTGGAAACCAAAATCTAGGTATTTATAAATGCATCTATTAAGCTAATACTAGTACTCTCTATTTCAGATAATCAATGAACACAAATCTCGTCATGTGCGTCTGCCGCGTTGCCAGTTTCTGTTAATACCTTATTAAATAAAAGTCTTGTATTCGGTAAATACAGAGTTTCTTGCTATATTTCGTATAATGGGGTGAAAACATTGAATGGGCCTGTAGTTGTGTTTTGACAAGCGCGTACCCTCACGATGCTTAGTGACCCGTCAGTGTAGCTCAGGTATTGATTGGAAATCCGACGGCATCCCAATAAATAACTGGCTTAAACGCGTACCCACCAGCGTACTAATGCAACATATCATGTCGGCTGAAATAGGTTATAAGAAAGCCCGGACTTAGGGGTTTCCCGTTGCTTGCTTATCATATAATATTTCAGTCAGAAACTAAGATTACAAGCAGGGACTGTCAGGATGTGTGACTGAGTCAACTGTCATAACTTGGAATTACTGTATATCAACTAGGTGCACACAGGCTTCTTACAACGATTAACTAAATAAAACGAAATAGCACCAAGTCTATAAATTTATTCACGAACTTTATTTAACAATGGGATATGAAACAAATATTTACACGAGGTTCCAAATTACATTGTAGCTTTGGTAAAGTGAAGCTGCAGTAGTTGATTTTTTTTCAACGACAGGGTATAAGAAGTAACTCCAAAACACTGGAAATGGTTGTGAGACTAAAGTGGACGTTCGATATGCTTTTAATAATCTGCTGTTACTTGTGTCTCCCATAAAGTTTCATAGGGCCATAGTTATAAAGCTGAATGACTTTGTAAGATCTGTCACGGCTCGTTCCTGTTACATTCAAAATAAAATATAGTAATGTTGAAAAAGTAATTAAACAAATTACATGTTTCAAAGGAAAGAATTTAACAAGCTGTGATTTACCTCGACTTCATAAATATCAGATCACGCCAGCTACTAAAACTTATGCAAGGTACAGCATCGCACAGCTTTTATTATTTTGCTCCCACTTAAGTATACCCATGCATCTGCGTCTGGCTTTACAGGAAGATATACAAGTTGATTTAGTATCTGATAAACTAAAAGTTCCAGTTGTCAAAAAGACTCTTAACATTTGTCCACAGCCAGCAGCATTTAATTAGGACTGAACACTCCTCATCTAACACTGTATACTGCTGTTTTGCAGGCAACTAAAAGCTCAGACACTTAGCTATCCTGCTACCGATGTTATTGCCGGGGAAATTGTTTAATGACAGTGGTCTTGAAACATGAACAGTGTTAGACGTACTGTCTACAAATAAACACCAAACGTACTTAAAGCTATCTTATAATGTATAACAGCAACAGTACCAGAAGCATTTTTCCCTATTTTTAATCAGACTGATTTGAATCAGTATATTCATCAGAAACAGGCAACTCTACTTACTAAACTGATCTGTTTCGTTACAGACTTCAAGCACTATACCATAATTCTTTCAACTAAACTGAATTATACGACAACCAAGAATACTAAACTAAGCAAGTGTCATAGTTATTGTTTCATTTGCACAAGCATATTGCTTAAAGTAGTTAAATGGACATAATTAAGACGATAAAACAAAAACACGAAATATAGGCCAATTGAACTTACCGATTAGAAGACAAAGAATATATATATTGCTTCCCGACTGAAGACAACAGGCAGTTGTTCATAAAAACATAGTTTATAGTACAATAAACCTTTCTACAGTAAAATCATGCACTGACTGTCTATCTGGAAACAATCAACTATGTGAATAAACTCACTATGTCTTGAGATATCATCCCAGCATGCAATGGACGTGCAGTGTAACGCAGTCGAACATGGCGAATAAAAATATATAAAAAGATCAAAATTAGCTATATAATCTAGTTATTTAATTAAAAATACATTATGAAATGTCAAAATCTGTGGTTACTTGAACGCACAGACGATCGGTACATTAAGTTTACATGGTTGCGTTGCGGATAAGATCACCCGTCATGTCGACGCTAAAACGTTTTTGACTTTGTATACAGTGTTCGTTCGTCCTAAACTTGAGTACTGCATACAAGCGGCTAGCTCCTGCCTAAAAAGATAGCGAGCTTCTGGAAAAGGTTCAGAGAACAGAAAATAAGATGATCCCCGGGGTATCGAAGCTTTTGTTTATGATGCTCGACTGGCCGAGCTAAACCCGTTGTCATATCGAAAAACTAGAGACGACTTGATTACAGTTTTCAAATTGCTTAGTGATAAATTTGCACCTGATATGCCCTTATTTTTTCTTGTCTTTCAAAACAAAGAACTTACGATGACACTCCAAAATATTCACAAGCCCAGAACAACTTATTTGTCAGCTGACAATCGACTTTCCCATCGAATAATCAGCGTGTGCAATTCATTACATCAGCACGTGGTTGAGGCTCCATCTATCGACTCTTTCAAAAGAAAGTTGGATCAACTGAGAGAGCAACATTGTCAGGACTAACACAGATCATCAAGTTTCCTGGAATTTTCAAACTCAAACTGAAATCTGAAACTTTAATTTTCATGAAAAGCGTTTTATTTTCTGAAATTATTGTTCAGGCAACCACATATTAAATGAAGTAAAATATTTTTTGAAATACTCAATTTAAACGCAGGACATGGTTTTTTCTTCCTCACGAAACAGTGTTTTGTGACTTACAGAAAATTCGAACATTTTTAAATGATTGAATTTCGTTAGGTGCTAAAGGTCATACAAGCAATGGGACTGTTTTAAAATCTGGAAATGAGGTGTTTCTGTACTTAGTTTTCACCTGAAATGTCGACCTCGAATTGCCATTTCTCTGCCATAAAAAGTCTTTTCGATAACGCTGTTGAGAATGGCGAAATTACAGTACTTGAATTTACTACTCGACTTTCGGAAATAAGTAGAAGCTTATCACCTGAAGAGAAAAAAGTACCACCGCTAGTTGTTAATCACCTTTTTAGTCTCTGGTACAATGCGTAGATACCGAAATGAAGATGTCGTATAAGCAGATTCTAGAAAAGCACTCTTCAGACAATGGAAACGAAAAATTGTCTAGAGAGTAAGTCAGTTATTCCCTAAGTATTCCAGGCTACAATTCCAAATTTTATTGGTCCTACATACTCGTTTATTATGCTCGTTTGAAGAAGCTGATATGTGTGCTGATCATGAACTTGGTGACTGGGTAAGTAAAATGGTTATCTGATCGGTTTAGATTTCGGAACTCACCAGTCGGCTTAGCTTATGTAATCCTACTTGTAATGAATGGAAAAGCTTTCTAAAATTGGAAATTGTCGATAGGTAATTTCCATGTCAATTAATTACTTTAAAGGTACAAGACAGGCTTTGGTCGCACATTATTTTACGTCTATATCAATCTTGGTTTGGAACCTCCTGAGTGCCTACCTCATGATACGGAACTTACAACATCAGAATCACGTACTCTAGAGGAAAATGTAGATGAGGTCGATGGGGTCATACCAAGTTCACCTCAGTAAGTTCTGTCTTTTCTTACTGTCTACAGCAGTTTTAACTATTACTTTGTGTTAATGATAACTAAAGTTCCTATCTAAGCAATTCTAGTTGGGATTTCGATAAACCACGCCCTCCCCAAATTATATTCTTATCGATTCTTAAAAGAGCATGCACCATGTTTATACTTTGAACCAAAGAATTATAGGGAAACTTTAGGCGTTTTTGCTTTAGTATGGGTAGATTACTGAACTTAGTCACGTGTTCCTTGGAGTTATGTTACAGCTATGTGAATGACCGAGAATTGCACCTGACCCATTACCCACATCATGCCTTTTTCTATCAAAATATAGTATTTCTTCGTCAGGTTAGCGACCTAACTTGAATCATGTAAATATAAAGTGTTTCTGACCGAAATCATGGTGTTAAAAATCAGTAAATGAAAACCTCCAGTAATGTAGCTCATAACCATCTGTTGACTCAACTCTTTCCTTGTTGGTCTTCAAATCATAGTAAATCCTGTAAATCAAATTTAGCTTTCCCGCCTAATAATGTCGTTCATCTTCAGCCCTTAACGTTTTGAAGTTTGATATCTTTAAATGGTGAATTTTTGTGTTAAACTCCATATTCGCCATCACACTATCTTCTAGTGGCGTATCTTTAAATAGGTCATTCTGAACTTCTGCTTAATGAATAGTCCTGACACTATAATTTTCCTGTTATGTTACTCTTACTTGTGTTAAAAATCGCAAACACCTTGTTTTGGGGTCCACAATTATAAACATAATAGACCCTATTATTTGGAAAATCCCTTCTAATCATCCTAAAACTTCTACTTATTAGATTTCAACATTTCCCATCTATCGTCTAATTGCTTAACTTTCATAGTAAATATCTATCCCATCTTTCCTCAAGTAAACTGGAAAAAAGTACCTTCAATTCCATCACAGAATTTTTAATTTGTATATCATCCCTTATCCTCAATATTTTTAATTTACTACCATTGAGCTGTTAGCCTTTAATGAATAAGGTCTCCGAAACGTTTTTGCCAACTTCAACCTAATCATTCAGTTGAGTTGGCAAACTTGGTTGTAATCATAATGTTTGTTGATAATGACCTGACATATTTAATTGGTGGTCGATAAAAAGTAGAAAAGAAAAACAACACTTCTAACCATGAGGCGACATCATTATTATCTGGAGCACAAGCAAGATGCAGACTTAAGTTGAGAAATCACTATTTTAACCATAAAAAAATAAACAAAACAAGTTTAAATAAAGTACACTATATATTTACTTTGTGGGAAATTAGGCTAGATTGGTTGTCCTATTGTGGAATTTCAAACATATCATAACCGATTTCAGCCGTTTCGCAAACTTTATTATAATGACGCACAGTTCTGTACACAGATCAGGATAATAACGTTTTTCAAATTGGTGACGTTTTTTAGGTACCAAAAAGCTATCATAGTGCATCATGGTGACTTATTTGGTGTCAGTCGTGGGTAACCAACAACCGTTTGTTGAAATTTATACAAGGTTAATAATCAAGTAAATGATGACGGGTTTCAAGTTCCATCTCATGTATCTACACCTGCTCTTAAGCTAGATTATCTTAAGTCAAAAGGGTGTTCCTACAGATACTTATAAATTTATTTAATTTCAGCAATCCATTCCAATAGAATCTGTTAACAGATCCCGCTACATACCTTCTAGGTTGATATAACCGAAAAAACCCCTGAAATTCGCTTGTTATGATACTAAGTGTAAACTAGTCCAAGTTTAGACTCAGTCAGTTTTTAAATGATATTATTGTAAAATTTGTCTTATAAATTACTGAGGTGTGAACTGTTTGGTTAAAAGAAGCGGGTAAGGCAATTTTACCAACACCGTTATCACTTCGATAGTCGGACGTAGTTTATGAGACAGGTTGTGTCAAAAAATTCCAGGGTAAACATAAGGTTATATATAGCATATCAGTTATATCATATGCTATTGTGGGCCAGGGTAATTTCAAATTGGTTTTCAGGAGAACCGGACACCAGACACCAAACATAAGGTGCTTGACTTATTTATTTGTTTAAATAAACAGTGGTACAAAATGATTGGAATATATATGCGCCATACATTGAATTCGCGTGTAGATTGGAGTACTGACTGGGTGCCAAAACTGAAGCAGGCGGTTTTTTCAGGAGGCTACACCCGGAGCATTCGACCTATGGGTCTGATCCATAAGACAGTAGAGCAACGTCAGGAGATGCAGTCACATGGTAGCCAGTGATCAGCAATCGGTTCATACGCCATTTGTCCCCTCAGGATCATGCAGCCCATATGCACCATTGGTTTGGAATCAGGGTTTTCCAACTCCCCTAGGTGAATCCTCCATATCCACTGAATCGGTTAAACCACCAGACATTCTCGTTTTGTTCTTTCGACTTCGTAAACAAGACCCCCACCGTGAGAAGGCAGTTAGTAGGATTTCTCTAGCAGTGGCTGTATACACGTGTCCATGTTAGAGCATTTCGAGAGGGATAGCTAACCCTCCTCATCCCCGACTGTACCAGGGCATTTTGGGGGCTGTTGGCAGTTGGTAGCCGTTGAATTAAGACAATTGTTTTTAATACTATCATCAGGTAAGTCTAGTATAGGGTATAAGATAAGACACTGTCAAATTTTCAGGTTTGTAATATACTCGGACGCACTTCACTTAATAAGACTTTTTGAAGCAAACGTTGGTCAAAGTCTCTAGTTTATCTTTCCTCTAGCCAGGACTTATTTGTTGAAAATTAATTCAAATTCCATTTATTATTTTCTGTAAATAATAGACCATCAAATGTCATGCAACCCTCACCAGTACCACGCAATACCCTTAGACAATCGCTCCCACGTGCCTTGTTTACTGATTCAGTACACATCTCACTTTCATCCAATAAAACTCCTAATCCCTTGACATCCACTCCAATTTTACCCAATGTTATTAGTTCGTGTCCTGTCAACATAGAGTCATCTAGCAAATATCGGTCTTGTAAAACCATACCAACTCCTCATCTAGTACTTATACCATGTCAACGATCAAAACGAAAATGTCGAACTCCAACGAAACGTATACCAGTAAAACGAGAAGGTCGAAAGAAGCCAACAAAGTTAGTATAATATTTTTTCTGATACTTTTCTCCCAATGATTTTTATAGCACAATGTATGAAATACGGGATCGAAAATTGTTTACATTTGGTTTTTCTTTTACGGCAGAAGTATTTTGTTTTGGCCTCTTAATTTATCTATTGTGCATAAAAATATTTATTATAATAAAATAGATACATTCAATTGCCACACGATCCCAAGTAGCCAGTTTAATTTAAAAGCAAACCATACTATTAATTGTCAAGTCAACGTTTTAGATCAGTCAGTAACAACGTAGAACTTCGTACGTACGTACATCAGTTCGAGTTGCCATACCACATTAGCACACAGATGTAATGGTCGATTCAAATCCCGTAGCGGTAGAGGTAATAAGAGTATAAGCAGTAATCGGGAAAATTAGTGTTTGGAGATGTTATTTAAAGAGTATGATACAGTGAAATAAATTTGGGAAGAGAAAAAAAAACAAGGAGGAATAAGGAGATCAAAACTTGAGAGAACACAAAGAGTGTATGCACCTGTGTCATTGCAAACGATTTTGAGCCATGACATTCAGGGTCTCTAACCATCGGTAGCTATCATCTCGCAGTCCCCAACCAGGTAGTCTACACCTACCAACATAACTCAGTCCACTTGTCAGTGACTTCATGGATTTGTGCCATGTCTCGGTCTGGCCGCTCCTACCTTTCTTCCAACCTACTCCTACACCATGAGTCAACAAGTGAACCTCCCGGTAGAAGTTCAACCCCTGGAATTTTAGATGAGGAAAGTGTTATCTCTAAAAGTACGTCGACCACAAAGTTGAACAAGAATGGAGAGAGTGGACAGCCCTGATGAACACCACTTGAGGTAATCAATTCTGATGGCAGTTCGCCATAAGCTCTCACTCTACCAGTTGTGTTCGAGTAGAGAGCCTTTATAAGGTTAATGTACTTCTTTGGTACTTCTTTCAATGAAAAACACTGCCATAGAACCTCACGGTCAACAGAGTCGAATGCTGCTTTGAGGTCGAGAAATACTACGATTGTGGGGCGTCTGAATGTGTGTCTGTGTCCTAGAACCTGACGTAGTGTGAATATCTGATACAACCACGTCCTGGTCGAAAACCGGCCTGGTTTTCTCTAGTCTGCTCTTCACGAACTTTAGTTAGGCGTCGAAGTATTATTGAAGCTAATATTTTAGACACTATATTAGTCAAACTGATTCCTCTGTGATTGTCACAAGAGGAGTTTTGTCCTTTCTTATAGACTGGCACAATCAGTGATTGAGACCAGTCAGATGGGATTACGTCCAGTTCCCAAATTCTACCTTAGACCTCAGTTAATCTCACTGCTAATACTGAACCACCATCCTTAAAAATCTCAGGAGTAAACCTGTCAGGGTCTGCTGCTCTCCCTTGCCTCAGATTTCCTATGACTTTTTCAACTTCGTAAAGGGACGGAGGACCTGCATTAACTTGCCATTCAGGTTGACTGGAGATCGTGGGAAACCGAAGTGTGGCTGGAGGCCAGTTGAACTGATCCCTAAAGTGTTTTGCCTATCGATCCAATCTCCTGGATTGAGAATGAATAATATGTCCATCTCTCTCTGAGAGTGCTTCGCTAACAGTCGGTTTCCTTAACAAGTCTGAACAATTATCTGCTATTATCTATTGCCGCTGTCTTTTCCATCTTTCTCGCTTTCGCTACCCACCACTGTTCACGATCACTGCGTAGACTTCTTGTCAGCTTGCGCTTAAGCTGACTCCGCTCTTCATTATGTTCAGAGCCAGGTGGAATGAGTTCCCGAGCATCTATCAGTGAGATAGATGGTGCTGAGATCCAATGTTTCTCCCTAACCTTGTGGTTTACCGTACTGGCGGATATCACTGCTGTTTCCACGCTGCCTCGGGGTGGGCACCACATGCATGACTGCCTAACTGTTTTTCTAGTTGTTCCTGAAATATACTCTTAGCTTGGCTATCATTTAGTAGGCCCCTAAGAGGTTTCCTTGCAGCGTCTTCCTTACTTCCAGTAAGACGCAGGCAAATACGCGCTCGTACTAGAGCATAGTCTGAATCTTAGCATGTGCTCCAGAATGAGCGACAGTCTCCTATCGAGCCCCTCCATCGGTGGCTGATAGCGATGTGATCTATTTGGGTCCAACGTTGGGACGAATTAGGGGTCGCCATGTTAGATATTTTTCTTTATGCTTAAAGTTAGTATTTGCAAGGAACAGGTGGTTATCTGAACATAGCTGCAACAGACGGTCGCCATTATCTGTTCTTTGAGCCACGACACCATAAGATCCACCTAGGTGTCTTTCCCTATCGCTTAGTTTATCTACTTGAGCATTAAAGTCACCGGCAACTATTACTACATCATAGTGCCTAGCTTTTCGGAGAAGGTCGGAAAGCTTTCTGTGAAACTCATCTTTTACATCATCTGAGCTGCAGTCAGTGGGAGAATAGGCAGAGACGACGAAGAGGCAACGACGGATGTCCCTATCTTTCCGGATTCTTACTGTTCCGTTCAGTCGGACAACGCACAAACGGCTGTCTACTGGGATCCACTCTAAGTGAGCTAGTTCTGCTCTGGGACTCAATTCTATACCTACGCCGGCGAGGCCACGGGAAGCAGAATCAGAGCTTCCAGATACACGAAGTGTGAATGGAGTCGGTTCTTTATTTTGGCATGGTGAGGTCAGATGAATGACGCTACTCGGATCCTGTATGCGCGTTTCGGAGACGCAGCACACATCGATGGCGCGGAATTCTAAAGTCCTAGCTAAGGAAGCCTGCTGTCCTATTTGGCACAGTGTTCGGACGTTAAAAGCTCCTACGTGTAGTTTAGAGCGTGGTTTCAGATCAGGAATAGCGTTCCATGTACTCGAATTGTTTGCCCTAGCGGTGTGAGGTGATAAAGATACGTGAGGAGGGTTAGTCATGGAGATAAGAGAGGTATTAGGAGGTGTAGGAAGGATTTGAATGTGACCAACTTGGTCTCGTGCACTGTTACGGGTATGAGGGCTGATATCACTTCCCGGTTGCCCACACCGTGGAAGGGTATTTCTTGAGGAACCTGAAAAAGAAGTCGGATTAGTGTTGGTCTTAACGACCTGAGAGCGTGACCGCAGAGCCCAAGGGACAACTGCTTGAGGTCGGTCGCGCACGGCCTTTTCGTGGAAGGTTTTTAATGTGTCAGCTCCGTTCTTCAAAGAGCCTTACTGCCGGAGGCGGAAATCAGTGAGGTAAGGTGAGGTGTGACATTTTTAGGGTCGACCTTTTCTAACCCCACCCTTCCTTGTGGGAAGGCTGCAGATGCTGGTTGTCACACCCCTCTACAGTCAGCAGTACAACTTCGCCCTCAGACCTTGAGTTGCTGTTTTTAATCTTACCGTTCTCCAATCGACCTGCCTGGCATGGTAGAACCTACAGGAACATATATTCCAGCCAATATAACTCGGTTGGGTCATCACGATAGGCAAGCTCGACCACCGCGTCAAGGTAGCAGCTTCGGTCGGGATATGTCACAATTAATGCAAAATATAATATGCTACCAGGGATCTCTGTATTTGTAGTAATTTTAATGGCATCACTGGATGAAATTTTCAAAATATATTGATATCACAAAGACTTACTGACGACTTTCAAATTAAAAACTAAAACACTAATTCGTTGTCATCTACCCTCCTGTTATATGGGAGTGGACATTTTATGTCCCAGTAAGTCAGATGTTAATATTATTTCCTCCGTTATTTGTTTAGTTTGTCAAAGTCTTCATTTAAACTTTGTTCTTATGTCTAATCTGTTAGCACAACACCTACTACAAGAAACAGACATCCTTCAGCTAATTCATCAAAACGAACTCCATCTTCAACATCAGCTCGTACTCCAAAGAGTTCAAATCGATCACGTTCACGTACTACCACGTCCCCTAATGCTAATAGCGTAAAACAAAAGTCGACATTATCAGAAACGCCCATTTCAACAAGAGGAGAATCTAAAAGAAGGGCGAATACGGATTCAAAACGTAATCATCGACGTTCAGTACACGAGACACCTAATCCAGAGAAATCATATCCTCGCTGGGAACGCGCCAAGTTGGCTGCAGCAGAGAAAACAAAAAATAAGGTATATTTCTGTGCATTTAGCAAATATTATTTAGATTTTTGTCGCTTTATTTTTCTCTTTTAACCAGATTTACGCCTCTGTTTTGAGATTAAATTGGTTGAAAAGGTTATGTTTACCTGTCAATAAAGCAAATCGAAGTGCTGTTAATTAATTTACTTAGTAAGGAGCAACCACAAATGTTCGAAACTTAAGCGAAATCAGTAGACGCAATTATAGTATACTCTTATAAATTTGTCAAATACTAATTCCGAACTAGTTATCCCTATGCACTCGAGAATTCGAAATGTCAGACACTGATTACCATGGGGGAAGGAAATTGACCTACTGACATCCCTTCGTTCCCTTATTCAATGAATTCTTTAGATTGAAAAAAATTATCTCTTAACGAAATCATCACTTACATAATTTGATAAGATGTAACAGTAAAAATGCCCTGGTAAGGCTGAGGGTGGGGAGAGTCCGCTATCCCTCCTGAAATGCTCCTATATGGCCACGCGTATACAGCCATCACCAGGGTGTGTTGTTTACAAAATTGAGGGGATGAAAAGCGAGTGTTTAGTCTTTAAACTGAGTTGGTGGGTATGGAGCATTCACCTAGGGGAGTTGGAACACCTTGATTCCAAAACTAGTAGTGTACATGGGTTCCAGGATCCTAAGGAAACAAATGGTGTATGAACCTATTGTTGTTCACCGTCTTCCATATGACCGTATCTCCTAACGTTGCTCCACTACCTTATGGATCAGACGTTTAGGTCGAAGGCTCGGGATTTGGCCCCCTGAGAAAACCACCTGTTTCGGTTTGGGCACCAGGACAGCATCCCAGCCTTCACACATACAAAATGAATTATGTGCCACATATCTATTTGGTGCCTCCTTGTACAAATTTTGATGTGTTTAAATAAATAAATAACATCGATTAGTACACATTGCATAGATGTTTTGTGTTATAAAAATATCAAGTATACTCTTACTGTTTTTAAAAAGCTTACAGATTATGAACCATGGGTGTTGGAAATTTATTTACACCTACCAGTGTATCCTAGTGTAATCCGATTTACGTCACTGTACACTAGTTCTTTATGTGTAAACCTTACAAAACCTATGCCATTAGCATGAAACTAAATAGTGAGGTTGAGCTACTAATATAGAAATAATAGTTACATCTTGTCGTTCTAATCTGTAACAGTCAGAAAATTAATGTCAGTGAAACTACTTAAAACAAGACAACAAGTTGGCTGATAATGCTGGGAATTTTCACCAACTGGTATAGTTGAGACGTGTATTACGTATACTCGATCACCGCCTACTACCTTATTATTGGACGAGGTGGTGGTAGGTTTGTAGTTTGAAGAATATTTATGTTAAATCATTGTTATTCTCCTAAGATTTCTCTTTTTCATCGAACCCACTGTGATTGGTGTTCTTTATTTATACTTGTACTCTAATTCTTGTTTCAATTCATATGATCACAAAAATCCCAACTCCTTTTTTATATAATCCATTTCTTAATGCTTCTCATTATGATTTCAGTGTAATACCATATGTGTACAACCTCACTTCATTTTTAAAGTAACATGACCGGAAATAACCTCCCATAATATGCTCAACAAAGAGAAGTCACTTACTAGTATATGTTCAGCAGTATTTTTTTACTATGTTATTATTGTTTAACGATCAATGTTCTACCACACTATTTATATAATCGTAATGGTTAAAGCACAAATATTCCTACTAATCAGTTCACAGTTTAATTGTATAAAACATTAGGAGCATTACTGATTTACTTCTTTTTTGTTTGTCTTCTCAACAGGCAATTATTGTAGATGAATCACCAATAAAACCACTGCTGACAACAGTCAGTCCATTACGTCGACTACGTCGAGCTAACTCTATGCTAAATAGTCTTTTGTACATAGAAGCACAAGAAGCTGCCAATATAACAGCTCAGACTCACAGTGGTGGTGGTGGTGGTTGTCTTCCAACACTATTGAGTAATAGTTCCAGTCTGCCATTTAATTCCGATGATGACAATGAAGATAATAATCGACTAACTCGTGAATCATCACTTCAATTCAGTCAAGAACTACCAATACAATATAAAGATTCATGTCTGTCTGTGGCAATGTCACGTGCTGAACGTTGGAGACGACGTCAATTAGAAGAGGAAGCTAGTTTAAGTCAATTCTCAACACAAATTTCTAATATTCAATCAAATTCTGTACATATAAATAATGATTTTATCAATGAAAATATTAATCAATCAACACCTCCACGTTTACTACGTCGTAATTCTAATTTATTAGCCAATATGATTTCTTCATCAGATCATCATCGTTTAAATACAGCATTAAGTCAATTGATTCATAGTCCAAAACGAATAAAAACTCCTCGTAAAAGTAAGTTGATATATAAACTCATATGAAGCAATATTATATCAGATTTGATAGACTTAATTTTTATTATACTGTTTGGTATTCTGATACTAAGCAATCGTTTTAGGGTGAAATTGTATAACCTAAGCACTGTATCTCGTAATCTAAGCAACAAAGTCAGAATGTTTGAGATGCTCTTTTCCCTCTCTAAATGCGAGTTGTTGCTTCAGGACTGGCCTGCGTCAACACCTGAACTAAGGATAGAGAGTGAAAAGTAGTCGAAAGCGTCGACATCTTCACTAATCTTGGAAATCTGATCAGCCCTAATGGGTTGGTATCTGAGGAAATCTCAGCACGGATTCGAAAAGCTTGTTTGGTTTTTGCCGACTTACGTCACCTATGACGAAAGCGAGATGTTCGTCTATCAATAAAAAGACGAGTATACTGCGCGGCAGTCCGTTCTGTCTTACTTTACGGCAGCGAAACATGGCCTTTAAGAGTAGAAGACACCCGAAAGCTACTAGTATTTTACCACAGATGCCTTAGAAATATTGCTGGCGTCTGCTGGGATTACCGGGTAAGTAATAGTGAGGTTAAACGCAGGGTATTAGGAAATGATGTTAAATCAATTGATGAGGTTGTTAATCTTCATCCACTGAGATGGTTGAGCCACGTGTTACGTGTTCCTGAATACCGATTACCACGACGCGCACTGCTGACTAGTGTTGAGGATGGTTGGAAGAATGTTAGGGGCGCCCAAACCAAAACGTGGCACAAGTCCACAAAGTCACTAACTTCTAGTCTGAGCCATGTTGGTAGATGCAGACCACTTGATTGGGGTCCGCGTGACTATCGTAACTAATTGTTGGAGACTCTGAGTGACATGGCTCAGAATCGATCACAATGGCGTAGGTGTATACACTCTCTGTCTTCCCTTAAACTATATGTGCTTGGTCCGATGTTGTAACTGACTGACTGATCTGTTCGTGTCTTCGATCATATGGTGTAGATCATATTTTACTTACAATCTTAACTATAAATTATGTTTCTATAATTCATTCACTGCAATAATTAGTCAGTTATCACCAGTATGATAGAATGTGGCATATATGTGTATAGAACCAGGTAGTCACATTTCATATTTGTACAACGAAGAAAGCAATCAACAAAATACTGAAAACAAATAGTGCAAATATGCCACTGTAGTTAACTTTGCACCATGCTATTGCATAACATATCCGACTTCTGGTTATTGGTATTAAGTTAAATTTGATCACAGAAAGTTTGCATCAGATCGACATTTAATGATTTCCATTACTTGATTTTATGTACTGATCTTTATGCCCTCTAATTTTTAACATCCTACTTCTGTCAGCTAACATTGGACATCATTGTAGATGGTGGTTAAGTATACATAACACACCTTTAATTACTGCTAATTGATGAAAGTTTTTAGTCTCATCATTCGACTTGTTCATTCAGTTCCACTATACGCGACTAATGCTTCAAAGTGAACTATAATGAATTATTTGTTGCTTATTTACGTCTTCTGCTTTCATAGACCAGGTTCCCAATAATAGTCTAATGCATCCAGATTGTTTTTCCCTGACTTCTTTTGTTTTTTTCTTCTACAATAAGACATTTTTAATGTGACGCCCAAGTGTACTCCGAATGCAAAAAACAATTGCTCTCAATTGTCTACAACAACAACTCAGATAAATACAGACTGTTTAAATCCAGCACAAGTTACTACAACTCCCCCTATCTCTACTATGAAACCATTTCTACAAAACGATGTTCAACCTATGTCAAGTCTGAATACAGTAGGCTCATTCCCAAGATCTACTCCTCGACGTAGAACATACAAATCTAAAGATACTGATGATAGTCATCCCATCACCACTACTACTACAAGTCGTCGTCGGACTAGACATTCTTCTGGATTCGTTCAATCGAATACACGTGAAACCATTGTTTCACCTCAGATATTTGACGAGGAGGCAATGTTCCTTGGAAGAGAAGAATTTCTGAATGAAACTACCCCAAATGTGTCTAGCACATTTGATAAATGTGTCGAAGATGATGATGATGATGGTGCTGAATTTGGAGCGTTGTTAATGTCTAGGTTGGTTGGCTGTCATTTTCTTGATTTTTAGATATTTTTTAGTGATCCGGTATCTTGATCTAAGGCTAAATTTTATTTTTTAGGTTGTAATGATCACAGATGTAACCAATCTCTACAAAACCTCTTCAACTAAGTTAGAATATTCAGATGACCAGTGACTTCAAAGTTTTCCTAAAGTTCTGGTAAAATGTCGTGAATGATGAAGTTCAGTCATGTTGGGAGTAAAACGGTTGTCACCGATGATAACAAATCTCGCCGTATTAGTTTGATTGAAGTCGAACAGTCAAACTTGTCCTAGAAGACTTGAGGGTCTCGATTTGCATCTTTGGTGGGCTCCTGGTTGTGCAGAGTATGTTTAAGAACAGTTAAGAACTTTTAGACCCCAAACAGTAACCTAGTAATCAAACTCTGAGCTAGTTATACCTACTTATCACAATAAGTCATCATTTCCAATCAAAGCAGAGTTGTTAATTGAAGAAACCGATGTTTCGGATCCCTACATAAAATTACACTGAAGATAATGTCAACACCCCAAATGCCCTGGTACGGCTGAGAGTGGGGAGAGTCCGCTCTCCCTCTCGAAATGCTCTCAACATTGCCACGCGTATATGGCCTCTGTCAGGGAAGTCCGATTCACTGCCTTCTCACACCACGAGTGTTGTTTACAAAATTGAGAGGACGAAAAGCGAATGACCGGGTTGGTGGACACAGAGAGTCCACCTAGGGGAGTTGGAAAAACCCTGATTCCAAACCAATGGTGCACATGGGCTCCAGTATTCTGATGGAACAAATGGCGTCTGAACCAATTGTTGATCACCGGCTACCATTCGACTGCATCTCGTGACGTTACTTCACTGTCTTGTGGACTAGACCTTCAAGTCGAATGCTCCGGGTGTAGCCTCCTAAGTGAACCACCTGTTTCGTTTTGGGCACCTGGGCAGTATCACAGCTCACACACAAACCAATTGACTTGTGTGGCTTATATGTATTCATTGCCTCATTGTACCAATATTTATTTGTTCAAATAAATAAATACTCAGCTTTATAGAGAAAATAATTCAATTTAAGGGTATTTAAAATCACTATGGAATATGAATGAATAATAATATTTATTGTTAACATTATTTCTTTTGAACTTTCTTATATATAGAAAACGTAGAAAAGTATCTCCAGTTTGTACACCCACACAACCTCCTGTATTTCGTTTGAACACATTAGCTGCTGCAACTACTACGGCAGGTTCCACTAATACTCATCAAGTTTTCACTGGATCACCTAACTCTCATGATTTGACTGGAAATCATACACCATATTCATTTGGTAGTAATAATTTCATGGATGACTACCTGATAAATGCACCTAAGCGTAATATCAACTGCATTTCTGACGGTTCCGTCAATACCGTTGCTAACAGTAACAGTAGTGACTATGGTACTTCGGATACTACTATGAGTACCACTGTTAATACTACTTCTGCCAATAACATTAGTATTAGCGATCAAAAACAATCTGATATGATCAATAATTCTAAAGCATCTATATTTACCACATGTCCAGTAGTTAAACCTATTCATCAATCAACATTTGCTCCATTGCACGTATTCAATCGTCCTTCAATTGCAGTTAGGTAAGTATATGAAATAAATATCATTGATTCATATACATATTTGTATCTTTATACTAAAAGTCGTGTTTTTGTTGTTGTTGATATTTGATTTCATTTATAATTCTCTTTCATATGTTGTATGTATAATGATAGCTGTTTGTAGTGTGATCGAAATTGAGATGATCCATTTGATTTGTTTTCACCCAAAAACGATGTATCCTCTGTCAGGAATTTCCATTATAACTACTCCTTTACAACCCTAACACAGATTGTACTACTTATGAAGATATACTTTTTTGACCCTTTTGTTGTCAGTAGTTTATTTCTTGTCTAGAGATTCTGTAATTGACATAAAGTATGTAGTCTTGCTAAAGAAATTGTTGAAGATATACTACGTATTGAGATTTAGATGGTGGTTGGAGGTAGTCAACAGGAAACCCTGAACCCGGGTTTCGTGCTATTTGGCACTCGTCAGCAAGGTTTACCTGTAATCTTGAGGGAGGATAGTCACGGCTCGGATAGCTCAGTGGTAACGTCTCTGACTGTGAAGCTGGGTGACACGAGATCGAATCCGCCAGGGAGCACCAGTTCCATCAAGATTACAGGTACACCTTGCTGACGAGTGCCAAATAGCACGTAACCCGGGTCCAGGGTTTCCTGTTGACTACCTCCAACCACCATCTAAATCTCAATACATAGTACCCGCAGTGTCGAGTCACCTAGACTGGTGGCCACATTGCAACACGATCGATAGCATTCGATCTGCACTAATAAGGACTAGACAAGCATGACATTGATCACCACCCAGTGATCAATCAATTGTGATATACTATGTATGTATTCATCAACATCTTTAGCAAAGCTTCGAGGATGTTTGCCATGTTTTTCGTATAAGCGTAGGACTAGGCACATATATGCATCAGTCAAGCTGCCATACCTCATTAGCGAAACAAAATGTACACCGGATTCATAGAAGTAGTTAATTCAATGATGGATTGCATATGAGAACATAGTACAGGAAGAAAGAATTAGTTAGTAGAAATAAAGATATAAAGGAATTTTAATCTCATAGTTTAAGAGAAGTCAGAGAGTGTATATACCTACGCCATTGTGATCGATTCTGAGCCATGTCACACAGTTTACAACGACTACTTACGATAGTCACGCAGACCCAAACCAAATAGTCTGCATCTGCCAACATTACTCAGACTAGGAGTTAATAACTTCAAGGACTGATGCCACGTTTTGGTTTCAACGCCCCTAACTTTCTCCCAACCATCCTCAACACTAGTCAGCATTGCACGTCGTTGTAATCGGTGTTCAAGCATACGTAACAAACAAAAAACAGCTAACTTGTGATATGTTGATATCAGGAACAGGTAGCCCAGATATTCAAGCAGGTCGATAGTGATTTAGATATATTCAACAAAAGTTTATGATTCATAGAATTAAACAGGTAAAAACGTTGAATACAACGAGATAATATCTTCCTCCCTTCCTTCCACCCGCCCCCACATCACCCACCCACCCATTCAAAAAACGAACAGCTTTCTTTGTTTATCCATTTCTTCATAATCTATGTGTAATTTATTTATAATTTTAGTGATTCTATCGATAATACAACAACAATTCACAGTAGTCAAAGTAATTCATTGTGTATTGCTTTACGTAAACAATTATTTGGTGGAATTGATGAACCATCTAATAGTATATCTAATCCTAAATTATCTGAAGATATTCATGAGAATTTGGAGAATATACCTCCTAATCATTTGAATTCACCATCATCTTCATTATCATTATCATCACCATCATCAAAATCTCATATTATTCCATTATCATATGATAATCCTAATAATAATAATAATAATTCACGTCATTTATGGGATGAGAATTCATTAGATATACCATTATCACCAGTATTACATCAATTACAATATAATATACAATCATCTATTGATACTAATTATCATCATCATCATTCTTATACATATTTATCTAAAAATAATCATAATTTATTCCCTTCTAAATTCATAGTACCAATTATACAACAATCAACATTACATAATCAATCATGTCATCGTGGATTACATCCTCGACGTAATTTATTCCAATAATTCTATTCTCTCCCCCCTCCCTCGCCCCCTCTTTCTTTTCTTTTCTCTTTTTTTGTTTTTTTCTTTCTTTCTATCTAATAATCTTGTTTTTAGTTTCCAATTGATTTTCATCATGTTTATAATGTAAAAATGTATTTCCAAAATATTCATCATCAATCTCTAATTGGAAGGATCCTTTTTTTTTTATAAAAAAAATGAACATGATGCAAACAATTACATGTGAATATAACTTCTATAAAAACTGTGGAAGTAAAACAAAACACCTTTTTTAGTTTGTGTATCTAGATAGTATTCTATCCCGTACAAAAATCAACCGATTTATATGGCATTTATGTATTTTGATTAGTATCTCTTTATAATCAATGTTTGTGTTGAAATATATGAAGAAAAAAAAACACGCACAACCTTCTTCATGTAAATTTGTGTTCTATATTACTGATATATTGTAAGTAGTATCTATCTATATATGTATATATAAAAACATTTTTTAATGAATCGTAAGTATTTTTCATTTTATTTAGAATTTTGTATTTGATGAATTGATACTTATTTTAGTATTCTGTATTTCCGTTTGATTGTGGTTAGTTTGATGAATATAGTGTTGAATACCACTATTGAGTTTGTTTATAATTAATATGTTCTATTATCATTGATAATGTATAGTAACATTTCTAGTACTCTAGTATTTGTCTTGAACATTTCATCTCACTGTATTGATATGGTGTAGTGACATCATGAACCAATATGTGTTACTTATGACTAACTATGAATTTGTACAATAAGTAAGTTCAAGGGTATGTTAAACTACTTCTTTTCGTACCCTGTCTCTCTCTCTGTGTGTGTGTGTGATAGTATCTATGTTTAATTTCATTGTTTTTTAATATAATATATCGGTCAATTGAATAGTACTTAATGTGTATACTAACATTTTAGTCTGTATTGTTTAGATTCGACACCCTAACTAATCATAGGGAGTGAAGTAGTTGAGCGTGTCGACTGCCTCACTTATCTTGGAAGTCTCATCAGCCCTTGTTTGATGTGTGGAGAAATCTCAGCACAGATACAGAAGGCTCGACTAGCTTTTGCCAAATGTCGTCATTTATGGCGTAGGCAAGATGTCCGTCTAGCAACCAAAGGACGAGTTTACAGTGAACCAGTTCGTTCCGTCCTACTTTATAGCAGTGAAACATGGCTGGTAAGAGTATAGGATATTCGTAGGTTACTACTATTCGATTATAGGCGTCTTCGAAACATTGCTCGTATATCATGGGACCACCGAGTAAGCAATGCAGTTGGGAAACGGGTACTAGGTAAGGATGGCAAATGAATTGATGAAGTAGTGAAACTTCATCAGTGAGATGGCTGGGACACGTGTTACATATGCCCAACTACCGACTGCCCCGACGAGCGATGTTTTATGGTGTAGTAGTAGGTTGAAAGAAAGGTAGGGGCAGCCAGACCAAAACATCGCACAAATCAATGGAGTTATTGACAAGTGGACTGAGTCATGTTGGTAGGTGTAGACTACCTGGTTGGGGACCGCGAGATGATAACTACCGATGGTTAGAGACCTTGAATGACATGGCTCAAAATCGTTTGCAATGGTGCAGGTGCATCCACTCTTTGTGTTCTTCAAAATTCTAATCTAAATTCGTCGTGTCCCATTTTTTCTCTTTACAAATTTACTTCACAGGAATATACTCCTTGAATAACATCTTTCCGATTACTGCTTATGCTTTTACTACTACCACTATGGGTTTTGAATCGACAACTGCATCTCCGTTCCAATGTGGTAATGCAACTCGAACTGATGTACGTACGTACGAAGTTCCCTGTTGTTGCTGACTGACTGAACACATTTATTATACATCACATGAAATTACTTTTTTTAAGTATGTTGACAGGAACATTGCTTCTTGAAGGTCTAACCAATTATTCATATGCAAAAGAAAACATGGAGTATATGTGTGTTAGAAATATCATATCAGCACAACAAGATTAAGACAAACATTAGTGTGACAGTAGTCGCAACAGTACTAAAACCAGTGGAAAATAACATTTCATAGAGAATTTGATTCGAGAAGAAAGAATGAATTCATAAAATAAAAAAATAAAAGATAGTCTTAAAACTCAATATTAAGGAAAAGATAAATAGTGGGAACAACTACACCATGGTGGAGAAGATATGTAGCTCAGCTGGATGATTTTGGTGGAGTTTTGTTCTCTGAGCTGAATGGTTTGGTCGTGGATCTTCCATTGTTCTTCTGAACGACATCAACACAAACTTCAGATAGAAGTGAAGTGTTCGAATTTCTCCATATGTGTTTCACAGCTTGTTTTGTGCACTTCGATGTTGATTGGTCCTTATTGACCATAAATTTGTCATTGTTTACTTCTTTGTTTTGGTTGTGTCTTCCATTGGTTTGATTGTTGTTCCTATATTTGTGCATGATTTTCCTGATTGGTTGGTAAATTGGATTGATTTCAGTATGCTTGTTGATTGCTGATTGACCTGAGTGCCAGGCTTCTAAAATTTTTCTGGTGTTTTTGGAGTTTCCTCTGTCTAAGATTCCCACATTTTTCCAATCGAATGAGTTTCCGCAGTTGTCCACGTGTATTGATATAAGTGAGGAAATATCATGGCGTTCGACTGCTAATTGATGTTCGTGTAGGCGAAGGTGAAGGGGGCGTCCGCTTTGTCCGATGTAGTGTTTTTCACAGTTGGCACAATTTATTTTGAAGATGATGTTTGATTTGTTTTCCTTTGTTATTTCATCTTTTGGTTTGCATAGGATTGATTGTAATGATTTTGTCGGTTTGTGTACCACACCTATTCCGAAGGTTTTCAGCAGTCTCGTTGCGGTTTCTGATATTTCTTGTATGTATGGTAGGATGATCCTTTCGTTGATTTCTCTGCTTGACTTGGGTTCTGATGCTACGTACGGTTGATATTTTTTGATGAAGTTGATTGGGTAGCCATTCTTTTGAAATACGTCCAGGTATTTCTCTTCATTTTTTCGTGCTGCCAGTGTGTCCTCGCCCTCTTGAACAAAGTGTGTACGCAGTTGATTTTGTGAGCTCTTGGGTTGTTGCTATTGTAGTTGAGGATTTGATCTGTATGGGTCGGTTTCCTATATACTTGAGTTTCCAGTTTTCCTGTGGCGGTTCTAGTGATCAATGTATCCAAGAATGATAGTTTGTTGTTTGACTGCTGTTCCATCGTGAACTTGATGTCATCGAAAACGTTGTTGATCAGTTTGTAAGTGTTCTCCAGCTCATTCTTTCTGACGATGACGAAAGTGTCGTCTACATAGCGAATCCAAATTTTTGGCTTGATCACTGGTAGTATCGCGGCTTCTAGTCTTTGCATCACTGCCTCTGCGATCAGTCCTGATATTGGTGATCCCATTGGTGTCCCTTTCGTTTGTTCGTAGATTTTGTTGTTGAATTGAAAATATATTGCTAGGCATAAATCGGTGAGTTCCAGTAGACTTTGAATTTGAAACTTCGTTTATTTAGTAAGATTTGTGTCGTTGTTGAGCAGTACGGATATAGTTTATTTTGCTAATTGAGGTGAATAGTGCTGTTATGTCGAAGGATATCATCAGTTCGTCGTTGTTGATTTGAATGTCCTTAATTTGGTCCAGGAATTGTGTGGGGGATTTGATGGAGTGGTTGGTTGAATCTACTAAATGTCTCAGTATTCGTGAAATTTCTTTTGACAGATTGTACGTTGGCGTTCAGGGGAGTGCTACAATTGGACGTAGTGGAATGTTTGGTTTGTGTATTTTGGATCTGCCGTAGAACCGCGGGAGTACTGGTTCATTGGATTTCATTCTCCATTGGTCTTGTTTTGTTATTTCTCCTGCTTTGACTAGCTTGTTTAAAGTCTTTGAGATCTGGTTGTCTAATTTTTTTGACGGGATTTGTATCCATCAGTTTGTATGTGCTCTTATCTTCAAGTAGTTCTTCGGCTTTTTTGACGTATTCTTCTTTGTCCATGATTAATGTGGTGCGTCCTTTGTCCGCTGGTATTATGACAATATCCTTCCTATTTCTGAGTTCTTGTGGAGTCATTTGGTTGTCTCCCTTCACCTGTTGCGTTAGCGGTACTATAGTTTGTCTTATTTCTTGTTGTGTCTCTTGACTGATTCCGGAAGTTTTGAGTGATGACTCTAGTGCTGCGAAGAATTCCAGTTTAATTCTTTTTGGAGTAGGTGTTCTTCCGTATTTGTTCGTGGTTGTTTTGACAGATTGATCACGCAGTTGTTTGTGTTTTCTTCCATATGTGGTTTGAGACTTTGATTAGTTTTTCCTTTAAGGTGTTTCTTCTTTGTTCTCTGTGTCGTTTGCATGATATCTCGATGGCTGTTGTCAAGATTTCCAAATGTTCTGACGTGAATGTCCTTTGTAGCTTCATCTTTTGGTACAAAGGACAAAGCTGCAAAGGACATTCACGTCAGAACATTTGGAAATCTTGACAACAGCCATCGAGATATCATGCAAACGACACAGAGAACAAAGAAGAAACACCTTAAAGGAAAAACTAATCAAAGTCTCAAACCACATATGGAAGAAAACACAAACAACTGCGTGATCAATCTGTCAAAACAACCACGAACAAATACGGAAGAACACCTACTCCAAAAAGAATTAAACTGGAATTCTTCGCAGCACTAGAGTCATCACTCAAAACTTCCGGAATCAGTCAAGAGACACAACAAGAAATAAGACAAACTATAGTACCGCTAACGCAACAGGTGAAGGGAGACAACCAAATGACTCCACAAGAACTCAGAAATAGGAAGGATATTGTCATAATACCAGCGGACAAAGGACGCACCACATTAATCATGGACAAAGAAGAATACGTCAAAAAAGCCGAAGAACTACTTGAAGATAAGAGCACATACAAACTGATGGATACAAATCCCGTCAAAAAAATTAGACAACCAGATCTCAAAGACTTTAAACAAGCTAGTCAAAGCAGGAGAAATAACAAAACAAGACCAATGGAGAATGAAATCCAATGAACCAGTACTCCCGCGGTTCTACGGCAGATCCAAAATACACAAACCAAACATTCCACTACGTCCAATTGTAGCACTCCCCTGAACGCCAACGTACAATCTGTCAAAAGAAATTTCACGAATACTGAGACATTTAGTAGATTCAACCAACCACTCCATCAAATCCCCCACACAATTCCTGGACCAAATTAAGGACATTCAAATCAACAACGACGAACTGATGATATCCTTCGACATAACAGCACTATTCACCTCAATTAGCAAAATAAACTATATCCGTACTGCTCAACAACGACACAAATCTTACTAAATAAACGAAGTTTCAAATTCAAAGTCTACTGGAACTCACCGATTTATGCCTAGCAATATATTTTCAATTCAACAACAAAATCTACGAACAAACGAAAGGGACACCAATGGGATCACCAATATCAGGACTGATCGCAGAGGCAGTGATGCAAAGACTAGAAGCCGCGATACTACCAGTGATCAAGCCAAAAATTTGGATTCGCTATGTAGACGACACTTTCGTCATCGTCAGAAAGAATGAGCTGGAGAACACTTACAAACTGATCAACAACGTTTTCGATGACATCAAGTTCACGATGGAACAGCAGTCAAACAACAAACTATCATTCTTGGATACATTGATCACTAGAACCGCCACAGGAAAACTGGAAACTCAAGTATATAGGAAACCGACCCATACAGATCAAATCCTCAACTACAATAGCAACAACCCAAGAGCTCACAAAATCAACTGCGTACACACTTTGTTCAAGAGGGCGAGGACACACTGGCAGCACGAAAAAATGAAGAGAAATACCTGGACGTATTTCAAAAGAATGGCTACCCAATCAACTTCATCAAAAAATATCAACCGTACGTAGCATCAGAACCCAAGTCAAGCAGAGAAATCAACGAAAGGATCATCCTACCATACATACAAGAAATATCAGAAACCGCAACGAGACTGCTGAAAACCTTCGGAATAGGTGTGGTACACAAACCGACAAAATCATTACAATCAATCCTATGCAAACCAAAAGATGAAATAACAAAGGAAAACAAATCAAACATCATCTTCAAAATAAATTGTGCCAACTGTGAAAAACACTACATCGGACAAAGCGGACGCCCCCTTCACCTTCGCCTACACGAACATCAATTAGCAGTCGAACGCCATGATATTTCCTCACTTATATCAATACACGTGGACAACTGCGGAAACTCATTCGATTGGAAAAATGTGGGAATCTTAGACAGAGGAAACTCCAAAAACACCAGAAAAATTTTAGAAGCCTGGCACTCAGGTCAATCAGCAATCAACAAGCATACTGAAATCAATCCAATTTACCAACCAATCAGGAAAATCATGCACAAATATAGGAACAACAATCAAACCAATGGAAGACACAACCAAAACAAAGAAGTAAACAATGACAAATTTATGGTCAATAAGGACCAATCAACATCGAAGTGCACAAAACAAGCTGTGAAACACATATGGAGAAATTCGAACACTTCACTTCTATCTGAAGTTTGTGTTGATGTCGTTCAGAAGAACAATGGAAGATCCACGACCAAACCCTTCAGCTCAGAGTACAAAACTCCACCACAAACATCTACACCATATCAGAGGGCATGTGATGAAAGCAGAAATCCATAGCAAGTTGATCAACTCTTAATAAATTTTATGGTGTTTTAAATTTTACCATCCTTAGCTTTCTTCGAGCCTTATTCAACATCGACAGGTTGATTGATGAGGCTTCAGAAATTTTGTTCATCGTGGAAATTTTTATTCTAGTTTTTCTGTCATTATAACACCACTATAGTGCTTCCTGTGTATAAATATCTTCCCAGTGATATTGTCTTCTCGTAGTAATCAGTTTTCAAGATTATTGCATTCATCTTTACCCAATAATTTTCTAGTGTCAGCATTGTAATTTTCAAGTGCATAAACTCATATTAAGCGGAGATAAATGGAGGCTAGCAGTGAAATCCAGGACTCGGATACAGCGTGAGCATCAACTTTGGGGTGTATGTTCATCCAGCTGAAGAGTCCTAAGCAGGATGAAATATGTGTTTTGGATTCCACTGCTAGTCACCATCGCTCTCTGCTTACAATGACTTTGAATTAATGGCAACATCAAGGTGGAATCCCTATACGTCAAAAGAGACTAATCAATTGCAGTCCAGTGAACGGATCCAAATAAATATGCTTGTATGAACTCTTCATTTCATTGTCAAATACGAATATTCTACATCTTTTACAGCTTATTTCTGAGGTCACACTCAAGTCAACACAGCCATTAACAATAGCTCAGTGTGTTTCTGAGGTTAGTTTAGAATAAATATATTTACTCTGTATAGGCAGATAGGAATTGTTAAAACCCTTAATATCGGCGGGAGTGTTGTTTTCGAAATTGAGAGGACGAGAAGCGAATGTCCGTCGCTCTAACCGGGTTCGTGGACACAGTTTACCTAGGGGAGTTGGAAAACCCTAACTTCAAACCAATGGTGCACATGGGCTCCAGTATCCTGAAGGAACTAATGGTGTATGCACCAATCGTTGGTCACTGGCTACCATTCAAATGCATCTCGTGACGTTACTCCACTGTCTTGTGGATTAGACCTGCAGGTCGAAGGTTCTGGGTGTGGCCCCCTAAGGAACCCACCCGTTTCGGTTTGGGTACCCGAACAGTATCCCAGCCCTCACAGAAATCGAATGATTTGTGTGGCGCATATGTATTTGATGCCTCCTTGTACCAATATTTATGTGTTTAATAAATAAATAAAATCTCTTCATTTTGATTAAATCAGATTACATTCAGATTCTGCGATATAACACAGCTTACACTAATCCAATCACAATTGACGGAGAAGTTTTGGAAGATGTAAAAACCTTTACATATTTGGACAGCATCACTCATGAACACGGTGGATTCAATGAATATATGAAGACGCAGAAGGGCATAGCAAGAGCAGCATATCTACAACTGAAGAACATCGGGAACTCAAAAAAACTCTCTGTCAGCCAACACCAATGTCAGAATTTTCAGTACAAATGTCAAAACAGTTCTACTGTATGGGGCAGAAACCTGGAGAACTACGAAAGCCATTATGCAGAAGATACAAGTGTTTATTAACAGTTGTCTATGCAAAATACTTCAGATCCGTTGGCCAGACACTACACTATCAGCAACAACCTACTATGAGAGAGAACAAACCAGATCCCAGCGGAGGAGGAAATCAAGAAGGAGCGCTGGAAGTGGATAGGACAGATATTAAGGAAAGCATCTAACTGCGTTGCAATGCAAGCACTCACATGGAATCCTCAAGGCCATAGGGAAAAAGGAAGATCAAAGAACACATTACACCCGAGAAATGCAGACAGACATGAGAAGAATGAACAAGAATTGGATGGAACTAGAAAAGAAGACCCAGGACAGAGTGGGCTGGATAATACTAGAAGGCGACCTATGCTCCATTGGGAGTGACAGGCATAAGTAAGTAAGTACATTCAAGTTTAGTCATTTTATCGAATAATATTAACACTATAATCTAATGATCTGATTACGAGGGTATACAGATACTAAATGTATAACAAAAAATATTTTTAAGTATTGAACTACTTTACAACCTCCGTGATTAAGAAATTACTATATCTTATATTTACCTTTAATAGAGATGTATTTGTTGAACTACTAATTGTTATAATTTGTGCCCTACTTTATGTATAACGTAATGATACTGCCAATTAGAGAACAACAGCCTATCGACCGGATCAAGGACGCATGAAACCTGTAAGAGCAATCTAGAGTCTTTATCAATCTTTCTTCCTGCCTGTTGAGTGCAGAACATCAATGTCAGCTTTTACAATATGAATAATGAATTTCAAACATACTGGGTTTATATACAACCCAAATAGACCACATCTTACCATAAAATACAGAAAATACATTCGTACAAGATCTAGCCAAAAGGGACTATGAATGTGGGAGACTGTAATTAATAGATTGGGCATAACTCAAGAACGGTATATCATATAATAATGGTCTATGATTGAAAATAAAGCTTATAATAGGAGGAACATGAATATGCATAGTTTAGTTACTTAACAATTATACAATACAAAATATATGTGTCGTATTTGTCCATTAAGTTACCATTCACAATTTTCGTCGGGATATAACACCAGTAACTAAACTAACACAAAAAGAGATTAGATTCAAAACATTCATTCCATCTGTGCTACATATCACATTTCTAAGATGTTTTGTATACTACTGTTCCAGTTATTTCTTTGTAAAGTCATCAATTAAACTCGTTTTGTGGAGAAATCTCTATCAACAGAATCATTTATCATTTCCATTGTTTTGTTCTCGAACATTTTTCTGTGTACATAGTTAAAGGTTCCATATTGTCTATTTTAATGGATATAGAACATATAAATACTGATAAGAATGGATGAAAAATTGCTAGAATTGGATTTTTATTCAACTTATCATGGTTTATATTATTCGATTGTTAATATTTTGACTGAATTATAATCAGTAAGTAAGACATTAACTCTTCTAGAGTTACTGTTAGTATCAAGCCCAGATAAAGGATGAGGGTTTAGCATGGCGTTAGCGACCCCATCTCGTAGAAAACTAACTAAAAAAAACGCTCACCAGAAATAAAGTAAATCAGACATTGAGCGTTCGAAGTGAAGGGTACTAGGTTCACATCCTGGAGTGAATATCAATTTGAATGCAGATCCATTTAGCTATTGAGTCGCAAATAGGACCAAACTATCATCTTGGATTCCACTGTTAAAGATACCCCATCCTGTAGTAAGCTCATTGTATTATTTGTCTGCTTATTGTCCTTTAGACACTTGATCTACTATGTAAATTTGTATGTGAGTCTGGTTAGGCACATGTCTGTCTGTACATCTATCATCCTTAATCTATTCTCTCATTGGATTCAACATACACATAATCAATAATTTATGCACGATCGATCAATATTCATAAATATATATGTGGATTTTTGAACACATACATACACTCATTACCTCGTGTACTTGCTTCCTGCACTCTTGTGCATTTAGCAATAAACTATTTCTATAACTGATGTTCGGGCTTTTGGAAAATCTCGAGTGAATCCATCATTCTACTGGGTTAAATACTCAATTAAATGGAATACTATTTTTATTGGAGAAAGATGTAGAGGAAATTAATGTGAACAAATTTGATGAACTGCATTTAGAACATAAATGTATTTCTCCACAAAGTCTGCTGCATATTTTCCAATCATATGATAAACAACTCGGTGAGCCTCTCATCAACGTTTCTAATTGTTATTTGTTATTTCCTCATATTATATATTTCGATGCTCAGCTTATTACCATAATTGCTATTGTTAACATTTGTTCGTAACATGCCGCTTGATAACTCGCTATGACTTTCATCTAAGTGTATTTCTGTAGGTGACATCTCTGTACGTTTACCTGTGATTAACACTCGAAATGATGAACTATGGTTTTCACGCTTAGCAAGCTCTTTTGTTGCAAAGAGAATTTAGATACGCAAACTCGTTGCTGTCAGACGTTTTTATTGAACAAGTGCGTGACGTCATTTTGAAGCTGGATCCAGACCACCATACGATTGCCTAGAAAAAGAGGTCATTCATGTTACATCTGCCACCGACCAACAGACAATTGATCAACTTTTAGCTAATGTAGAGCCACATGACGAATGTATTGGGGAGTTGTATAGTAGATAAATGTCTATTATATCAATTGTGGTTCAGGTGTCTCCTACAAACTATTCAATGAATACTAGCAATTGGAGACGATGATTTGGATTTTGGTAGACTAGCGGACATAGTCGATAGAACTTACGAGGGGGTCAGAACTCACTCGGTGTCTAACATACCAACAAACTCAAGTGAGGAAATCGCCGAGTTACGAAGAAACAGTCAGCGTCCTCACTAAACAGATAGGTCAGGTACAATTTTCGAATAACGACTACTGCAAGTGTGGGGGAAGGTGCAGAAGAAGTAGACATCGTAGTTCAAGCACCACCCGACATAACAATTGTTGATACCACAGAAGGTGCGTTAAACAAAGCAAAACGTTTACTTCTCCCTGTACCTTTGCAAACACATAGCAAACAAAACGTGAAGGCCGACGAATAGTAATGACCGAGATCTCCGGTCACAACTCTCAAGTAAGTCGTTTGTTATGTGTCACAAACAAAAGAATTGTAACACATTTCTTGGTCGACACCGGGGCAAAGGTAGATCGTGAGTTGGGATCCCGTAATGCGGGATCGTGTATACGCAGTGCAGCGTAGTCCCATCCTAAGACGAAGCGACCGTCCTGTGCCTTCAGGTTTCCCTTAGGGGTCTAGCTTCAACTGAAACATGATCTCAACCTTTGAAATTTAGTTAAACTACTTGAGATGTTTAAGTAGTATGATCCGATATACAGCAATCAGTGATCATGATATATTACTTATTGGACTTACACAATAGTGCATTCTTTTCTTAACATGACAATACGTTTTCCCATCAGTTGTTATTTAAATACACAATAATGACACCATACGGCCAATTTTTCGAAGGAATCCTCGATGTTTAGCTTCAATTTGTAGGTTATTAGCGAGATTATTCTAGATTTTACTATACTATGACTTCTCTCATTACTAGCTAATGTTTTCGACCTCCAGATTCAGAAGGAACACAACCATCATTTTATTTATCTATCTATCTGCTATCAATAGTGCTGTGCTACTGCCTACATAGACATGAATCTCAAGCAACAAATAGTTCGTTCATTCTGGTCAACAAAGTTTAAAACTTGAAAGAGTAACTGTTTCACAACGCTTCTTGTTACTTTCACGATAATATACATTTCACATTAGTAATGTGGTGAACGACAACACACAAGTAGGAACAACCAAAATCCAATGTTAGCAACCATCCTTGTTTGCTTATTGTAATGCTTGTTACTGAACATAACATCAAGGCAATACTGACAGTATGCAGATATGTCAATAAAAGACTGATTACCTGCAGTCCTAAACATCATTGGGAAGATTCAAGTAAATAATATCAAGTGAATTTCATGTTACTTTTGATTCATACAACTTTCCTCATTTGTAAACACTTAAATGAATAAGGAACAAATATCACAGCAAATGAACACGAACTCTCTATGGTCTGTTATATTATTAGTCACTAAAACAAAACAACTTTACATAATTCTCGACAATGAAAGTATCTAGAATAAATTGATTTCAACTGTGGAGAATGAATAATATTAAACAATCATATTGTGGAAGATATTGACATTGATGTAAACAGTTCGATCTGCACATAGAATGAATGCACATTTTCTATTTCTTACAACTTTTAACAATAACAATAATAATAACCGTCACATAATATTGATAATGATATTTGTGTTCAGTGAACTATAAACAATGATTAGCCAAGGGTGATAGACTTCCATGACTAATTATTCTTTACAAAGTCGGTTTAATTATGTATGCTTTTTACTCCTCGTGAAGGTGCATAGGCCACTCACCAGAATTCTCTAACTCTGTCCTGAGCAGTCCTTTCAAGCCTCTTCCATTTGTTATTCATCTCTTCCCTACGTTTATGTGTTCTTTAAATCCGTTACTTTATTAACATCAAATCGGTGAATTTGTCCTACATGATCCTGTTGTGTTCGGTTCAGTGTAGTCAGCTGTACACTAAGTAAAATGTGCTGATTCATTCATGATTAGTAACGTTCGTTTACAAGTTAAGCTATTTGCGACTGTTATTAGGAAAATCGTTAGCTTCGTATCACATTTCACTACAGGTTTTTAGGATCTATGGAATATTCGACTTGAAGTAGTCATGATGTATTCATATCAGTTGATAGCAATTTTTTTAATGTCAGTGAGCTACAACGTAGGACCAAGAACATATATGCATCGGTTGAAGTTACCATACCGCATTAGCACAACAAGAAAGACATATGAGTGGTTAAGTCAATGGTGATAATATATAAAAGGAAGATTGCATATATGGATATTGTACAGCATAAAGAAATTAGTTGGTAGACAGAAAGATATGAAGTGATTTCATTTCCTTAGTTTAAGGAAAAAAACAGCGAGTGTATACACCTACGCGATTGATATCGATTCTTAGCCATGTCACACACAGTCTACAATCATTGGTTATGATAGTCACGCGGACCCCAACCAGGTAGTCTGCGTCTATCAAAATGGCTCAGACTAGAAGTTAGAATCTTCAATCACTGATACCACGTTTTTGTTTGGCCGCCCCCAACGTTCTTCCAACGACCTCCAACATCGATTAGCAGTGCACGCCGTGGTAACCGGTGTCCAGACATACGTAACATGGCCAAACAATCTCAGTCGACGATGATTCACAACTTCGTCAATTGATTTAAAAGGATATCCCGCCTTTGACATCGGTGACCTAAGTTGACAAAAGCCGTGCTGAGATCTTGTCAAAGAACAACACATTAGAACTAATCACATTTCCAAGATAAGTAAAGTTGTCAACGCGTTCGACTATTTCACTCCATATCCTTAGTTCAAGTGTTGACGCAGGCTAGTCCTGGAGCTAAAACTCGCATTTAGAGTGGGAGAAGCGCATCCCAAATATCATGTCGTTGTTGCACACTGCTACCAAAACACTCTGTCTTTTATCAGCGTCTCCACCAAACAGAATTATGTCATCTGTGTATTCTAAGTCCATACGTGAACCGCCTGGTATGAGTACAATGCTATTGATAATACAACACATCAACAAATTTAAATTCATCCTTATTTCTTACACTTTGATAGAAATCGACAAACTTACATGGAATTATTCGAATGTTCAGTATTACTAATGATTCAATAAAATGACACAAATTTATAACGAAATTCATCAATTGCTTCATTGAACTTTGGTTAAGCGAACATTGTACAAAACAACAGAATAAGTGATTTAGTCACAAATTGATGTAATGCAAAAGAGAGACAATTTATGATTTGATTTACTCATTATGAGTTTTCGTTCCGTTTTGATTCAATGTTATAGTTACTCAATGTATTATTTGTTATTGTCTGGGATAATGAATTATTCTGTATAATATGAGACATGAACTTTGTTCATCATAAATATTAATAGAAATGGGTGTAACATGAATATACAAATGAGTGTACTTTCTACTAGAATCATTGTCGTCGTTGTCATAGTGTTTTAATGTTACGTAATCATCACTTATACCAGTCCTTGTGTTCCTACATTCGCGTGGTCATAATTGCAGAGGTCCCTCGTTCCGACTATAAGTGATCAGTGTATTTCCGACATAAAAATCAGTGACGATCAGATACTAAAGGTCGAATATTCCATAGATCCTATCATACTGTAGTGAAATTTGATACGACGCTAACGATTTTCCTAATAACAGTCACAGATAGCTTAACTTGTAAACGAACGTTACTAATCATGAAGAAATCAACACTTGACTCAGTGTACAGCTGACTACGGTGAACCGAACACAACAGGAACATGTAGGTCAAATTCACCTATTTCATGTTACTAATGAAACGGACTTCGTAGACAATAATTAGTCATGGAAGTCAAACCGTTTATATCAATTACAATATCTTCCACAAAATTATTCAATCTCCACATTTGAACTTAATTGATTCTAGACACTTTCATTGTTGAGCATCATGTGTGTTCTCGTTCACTACATTACTAATGTGAAATGTATATTATCGTGAAAGTAACAAGAAGTGTTGTGAAACAGTTATTCTTTCAAGTTTTAAACTTTGTTGACCAGAAATAACGAACTATTTGTTGCTTGAGATCTACGTCTATGTAAGCAGTAGCACAGCACTATTGATAGCAGATAGATAGATAAATAAAATGATGGTTGTGTTCCTTCTGAATCTGGAGGTCGAAAACATTAGCTAGTAATGAGAGAAGTCATAGTATAGTAAAATCTAGAATAATCTTGCTCATCACCTACAAATTCAAAGTTAACATCGAGAATTCCTTCGAACAATTAGGCGTATGATTCCATAATTTTGTATTTAAATAATAACTGATGGGAAGACCTATTGTTTTGTTAGTAAACGTAAGCATTATTATGCAAGTTCATTAAATAATGTATCATGATCTATATGCATTCAAATTAGTGGTTATAGGTGGGACAACATTCACACACAAACGCATACACAATGCGACATGGGTCTCACCAGATCACACTACAGAGAACCAAATCGAGAATATTTGCATCACTAAAACAATTCAATAGAACGGTGCCGACACGTGAGAAGCAGCAGACATAGACTCAGATCACTTATTGGTTGTCAGGATGACACTGGATTTATGCATGATCTGGACAACCGATGAAACAGCAGTACAAATTACTAGACAGCTGTTACTTTTGAGCATGGTTCTTCTCACTAATGCACATTTATAACTCCACATCCAATTGTCTAGCTAAGAAAAACCCATGAACTGAACTGTGAAAATCAATTAGTCAAAATTGAATATATTTACAGTTACGCATTGGTTTCAGTTGACGAAAGTAATTGTGATATGGATATTGTGTGAATTTTTTATGTATATGTTTACTGTCAAAGAGTAGTGAAAGGAAATTAAGTTTCTTCACTAAAGGACAGGCTTCTTGATTCCTGTGTGACACGTATTTGAATAACTGAGGAAAGAATACATCAGATATATTGACTTTATAAATACTTTGAGGGTAAACAGAGGTGATATTAATTTACAATACATCATCGGTGATCAGGGTTTGAATCGCTCCGTTGTTCATATTTAGGGCTGGATTTGGGTCGGTCTTTGTTTCTATGTATACTGTCGTTCGGAATACTTCGAAACAAGATAGATGGGCTGTGTCTACCTTTGGGATTCAGGACATGATTTTCGTCACGCCAACCAGAAAATTCATTTAAACCATTTAACATCTTTTGGTGGCCCGATATCTGACTGAAATAAAATCGAATGAATGATTGCTGTCGACATTTATGATGCAGTTGAACGATCTGGTCGTCGCAGATACTCTGGTCTTTCTATCGCAAACGCAACAACAAATGCAGTAAAAGACGACCAGTGTTGCAGCAGTAGGTCTGAATGTACACAAAAGGAAAGGCAACATTCTTCCATACAACACAGCATTCACCAATCCAATCACGATTGACGGAAATGATTTGGAAGATGTAAAAACCTTTACATATTTGGACAGCATCATTCATGAACACGGTGGATTCAATGAATATATGAAGACGCAGAAGGGCATAGCAAGAGCAGCATATCTACAACTGAAGAACATCTAGAACTCAAAGCACCTGTCAACTAACATCAAGGTCTAGATTTTCAATACAAATGTCAAAACAGTTCTACTGTATGGGGCAGAAACCTGGAGAACTACGAAAGCCATTATGCAGAAGATACAAGTGTTTATTAACAGTTGTCTATGCAAAATACTTCAGATCCGTTGGCCAGACACTACACTATCAGCAACAACCTACTGTGGGAGAGAACAAATCAAATCCCAGCGGAGGAGGAAATCCAGAAGAAGTACTGAAAGTGGATAATACTTACTTAAGGAAAGCATCCAACTGCGTCGCAATGCAAGCCCTCATATGGACTCCTAAAGGCCAAAGGAAAGGAGTTAGAAGAAGAACACAATACGCTGGAAAATGGAGATAGACATGAGAAAAAATGAATATGAATTGGATGGAACTAGAAAAGAAAGCCTCGAAACATAGTGGGTCGAAGAATTCTAGTTGGCTGCATATGCTCCATCAGGAGTACCAGGCGAAAGTAAGTAAGTATTGGCAAAGATTTAAAAACGATTTTTTTTCTTTGGTTAATATAAAGTAATCAAAAGAGTCTATGTTTGTGTTTTCATGAATGTTTATGAAAAAAATATGCTTGTTTTAACGGTCGGTACTTCATGTGTAATTCCATTTGTACATAAGAGTTTTTAGTTGGCATGGTTGGTTCTTTGAACTAAAGAATAACCATAATACAATCTTCAACTGGTTTTGTTTTCATTCAGACAATGTCATCAGTATAAAGTTTAAATTTGTGAGTGAAAATACACAATTTTTTCATGTTGGGTGGTTGATCGTAGTTAACAGAATCATTTATTTGACCAAAATATCGTGTGACTTGATACTTACTATTCAGCAAGATGTACCTAATATATACCTTACGTTTTTGTTTTACTGGACCATACAATATTAATGTTATGCGATAGACCCTTGCTAGTTGCTGATCAATTAAAACCAATCATAAATGTGGATGTCTGTATTGTCCAGTTTTAGAAATTTCACAGTAGTGTACACTGATGAATGTAATTAAGTCATCTAGATATTGTTTCATACATAAAACTGTAGGTTTTCATGGAAGCATAAATGACTAGGATTTGTTCTTGTTGTGAATCTCGAGGTGGCTACTCTAATTTCTACTGATTGACCAGCTTCAGATATCCCAGTACGACTCCAATACTGTACACAATCTCCAATATATCAGAACACGAACCGTAGATGAAAAATTGTTTATGGGGTCAGGAGCCGAATCATGATTTACAAACAAATGCATATTTATGCAGTTAGGATTACTATAAATATTGACCAACAGAAAGATGACACGTGAAATAATATTGACCAATGGGGAAATGACACGCAAAATAAATATTGACCAGTAGGGAAACGATCAAAAGGAAAATGACACCATTTAACGTTCAAGGGTAGCATTAGATTTAACCGGGTAATTTTTTGTTTTTTTGTGTGGATATTTTTCTGAATATCCCTACAGTTCTGCTTGTAATTATTCTTCTTGATTATATATCACAATAGTTGGAAGATTGTATTGCTATTAGGAAATGAATATAATTACGACTGACAAGGATTTCTAGGCAGTAATAGAGGGTGGCTGAAAGTTGAATCTAGGATGTGTCACCGTTTGCATTTAGGACTCGTCAGCTGGTTGCAACTGCATCATGTAGTGCACCACAAAACTCATATTCAATACTGTTTAGAGACTGATCAATTGAAGTACTAAACAACAATAAGATCCAATTCATTAATTATATGAGCCATTATTAATAATTTAGTTCATTGGGATCTTTAAACGAAATTCTAATTTGACTATCAAACTGTAGAAAATTTATATTTACCAATAGATTACAACTTTATAACAAAACGCAATTGACATTTAATAATTTAATCAGTGGTGTATGTTGACTGAATGTTGTGTTACGCATCAGTCATGCATCATCCTACTGCTTTGTACAAACTTACTGAATAATCGAATTGTTAGATAATGAATTTTTTCAGATCACTTAGTAGTTTCTTGATTAGAGTGATTTAAGATAATCCATTATAAAATTATTGTTTTCTAAAAAGACAATAATAGAAAAGCCATACCTAAATGACTCATGATTTCAATCTGTGAAATTTTTAAAATCTCCACAAAACCCATACTGATAATTATCAACTGCTCACTAGTGAATGACTTCAGGAAAAACTCCCGAAGTTCTAGTGAGAAGCCGTTACCAGTGGAGTTCAAGCAGGTCTGTTGTAAGATAGGAACTCACTGAAGACAATGGTGCACGGTGGCGCAAGTTCGTGGATTGGTTGAAGTTAGACATTAACACCGATGGATGCCGGCTCAGTGGTCTAGTGGTTAAGTGCTCGCACACGAAGCCAGTAGGTCCTGGGTCTAGCCCCGCGTTGTGCGGGATCGTGGATGCGCACTGCTGAGGAGTCCCAAACTAGGATGAAACGGCCGTCCAGTGCTTCCATGTTTTCAATGGTGGTCTAGCTTCAACTGACTCATGATTTCAATCTGTGAAATTTCTAAAATCTCCACAAAACCCATTCTGATAAATGACTTATCTTTGGAGATCCTAGTTCATTTAATAACTTTTTCTTAACAATATACATGGTATAAGAGAATAATTCAGTGTCAAGTGCAAATGAAGAGTAAATTAAAAGACACTAACTAGTTGATTAAAGCGATTGATAATATCTATTGATTTTCATGCTGCTTAAAGGATCATTTGAAAATTCCTTAAGGTAACGGTTCAACTGAAGTTGGATAACAATTGAAAACCATGGAGCAGTGGATGACTGTCTTGTTTTAGTGTACAACTGATTGTTTCCATGACCTCACCGAAGATTGAGTTCGATGAATTCATATTTCGAAGCGAGTGCTTAAATTTTAGATCACTGGTCCATCATTCAATGGTTCTTCTGAAGCGCCCAAATGCGATCATCGATAGTAGAGAAATAATCCATTGAGCTGGACATTAATGTGATTTTGTTGCCTGTATTAACATTGAAATACAATCCATAATTACACTACAGTAATCAGTGCCAACATATATTCGACTAAATAATTCATTACTGTCAATAGTTTATGTAAATGAGAGAAAAAAAGTGATTCAAGTCTTTCCTGATACTATATATTTCTTCTTAGCTAGACAATTGGATGTGGAGTCATAAATGTGCATTAGTGAGGAGATCCATGCTCAAAAGTAACAGCTGTCTAGTAATTTGTACTGCTGTTTCCTCGGTTGTCCAGCTCCTGCATAATTCCAGTGTCATCCTGACAACCAATAAGTGATGTGAGTCTCTGTCAGCTGCTTCTCACGTGTCGGCACTGTTCTATTGAATTGTTTTAGTGATGCAAATATTCTCGATTTGGTTCTCTGTAGTGTGATCTAGTGAGACCCATGTTGCATTGAGTATGCGTTTGTGTGTGAATGTTGTCCCACCTATAACCACTAATTTGAATGCATATAGATCATGATACATTATTTAATGAATTTGCATAATATTGCTTACGTTTACTAACAAAACAATAGATCTTCCCATCAGTTATTATTTAAATACAAAATTATGGCATCATACGCCTAATTGTTCGAAGGAATCATCGATGTTAACTTTGAATTTGTAGGTAATGAGCCAAGTTGTACGAAGCAGAAAAATTCAAAGTGTTGAGATACAGTATTCCTGTATACAAATATTCAGCCTATGTACATAGAGAGAAAGAGAGTGAGTAGTTCATAGTTTACAAGATGTGTCAATTTCGACCACAGAAACTAATCATATTATCAAGGAATAGAAATATATAGTGCCTTATCTGACATCCAGGCTCTGTAGAGACTATATTCAGTTATTGAGCTTATCGGATCAATAAGATCATTCATTATTTTCATTTCAAAGTGTTATCACGTACTCATTTTCAATAAACCAACAGTTAAATAAGTTTGTTGTATTTCTGTTATCATTTGTCCTTTGAATGCTTATTGTCTTGGCTTTTTCAATGCTACATTTTGTATCTGGTCGTCGTTGATTGTTATGTCGGAAATACACTGATCACTTATACTCTAAACGAGGGACCTCTGCAATTATGACCACGCGAATGTAGGAACACAAGGACTGGTATAAATGATGAGTACGTAACATTAAAACACTATGACAACGACGACAATGATTCTAGTAGAAAGTACACTCATTTATATACTCATGTTACACCCATTTCTATTAATATTTATGATGAACAAAGTTCATGTCTCATATTATAGAGAATAATTTATCATCCCAGACAATATTACAAATAATACATTGAGTAACTATAACATTGAATCAAAACGGAACGAAAACTCATAATGAGTAAATCAAATCATAAATTGTCTCTCTTTTGCATTACATCAATTTGTGACTAAATCACTTATTCTGTTGTTTTGTACAATGTTCGCTTAACCAAAGTTCAATGAAGCAATTGATGAATTTCGTTATAAATTTGTGTAATTTTATTGGATCATTAGTAATACTGAACATTCGAATAATTCCATGTAAGTTTGTCGATTTCTATCAAAGTGTAAGAAATAAAGATGAATTTAGATTTGTTGATAACTTGTTTTCAAAGCAGGACGTATTCTAATCGACTTTGATTATGCAATCGTTCTTTTCTAGTAAACAGCTGCAAAATGTGATCATTAAGAGTAAAAGATACTTATAAGCTTTTAGTAATTGATCACATACGCCTCAGAAGTATTATTGAGATCTGCTGATATCACCGAATAATTAGAATTCATGCTAGACTCAGTGTATTAGGAAATGAAGTAAAATCAATTAACGAGTTTGTGAATTCTAATCGACGGAGATGTTTGAGACACCTGCTTCATATTGCTGAATACCGATTATAGCAATGCGCAATGCTGACTAGTTTTGAGGATGGTCGAATGTATGTTATGGACGGCCAAACCAAAACATGGTATCTGAGCAAAATACAACTCTCAGCACAAATGATTCCAACTAATGTTTTTAAAAACACGAGAGATGTATTCACAAATTCTCAAGTATTGATGCCTTGTTCTACTACAAGATGTACAAGATGAAATATATGGTAAATATTTTATAAGACATCACTTGTCAGCATTTTGCAAGATTTTCAATGTCAATCCACAATCATGTTAGTAATTTTTCCAAAGGATTCATTACACACCGTAAGAACTTGACATTTGAAAGCATTACTGAAGTGCGAAAACTCATTCATCTCAAGAGGATATGAAGTGGTAGAAATCATGATTTGTATTAAACACATCAGGATCATTAGTCTACTTAGCAAAGTGTTTTCCATAGAAGATGGGAGATCGATCATGCTTCGATTGTAGGACATTGACTTTTTAACCAAGAATATATCACAGTAAATGAGATAGCTTAACATAAGCAACTACATACTTCGATTGAGATTTATTTATTTGGATAAATGCATTAGTCAATGTTAATTATCTTCCCTGGATTGAGTGCCATAACGTTAATGACTTTAAGTCACATTATGCAGTGAACAGATAACATGAATCTGATGAGATCAGTTTTCATCGGCTTTCAGTCTTTGTTATTTATCTCGTCAAGATGATAAAGCAAACTAGTCAGATGGAATTCAAATCCTGTCGACGAATCCATACTTGATGAAATACAATGAGAAAGGATATAAATAGGCATGTGAATGAATATTTAGGGTTTTATGTAATCCATGAAATTGATTATCTCCATTACTGTATTATTGTGAATTCTTACTTATTTCAGTTCAAGTTGGAATTAGTGATTGTGGAAGATGAATTTTTAAATGTGAGTTGTTAACAAACCTCTGCAGATAGTTAAACGATGATAAAATTTGCATTTGCTGATATGCCAGCGGTAACTTGTCAGACGAATTCTCGTTGTGACGTATGGAATGCAGATTTAATATAGCAGCGTACTGATCGGATCAATGTCACGTAAAACCCGTAAGGGACGACCTAGAGTTCCGATTGGCCCTGTTTCGTTGTCTAACCCAGCGAGTTGAGTCCAGAACACAAGTCTTAGCTTCGGAGTTATCAATCATTATATTTCAGACATACTCTAACTATGTACCAACCAAACAAACTACATCGTACCACAAAATGCACAAACAACATTTGTACAATATTTAACAAGTGAAATAAATACTAACCAATAAGGAGTGTACATTTAAAGTCCAAGGCCAACATTAGACTTAACATGATAATTATTGGTATATTTTTCTGCACATCCTAACAAACATTCTCTGAACTTTTGATTAAACATTAAAGTGTAAGATCCAAACTAAGATTTGGACTGAACAATAGCTGTTTAAGTAGGTTAGATACGCGCCTTTGCTCGTTTGAAACTAAAACAGAGTAATTGGGCTGCAATCTTCCGGCGCATAGGTAGAGATGCTGAAACGACATCGTTTCTCACGCCGATTTCTTCTCATTGCGATGGAACTTTCTAATCCAACAGCACATAACCGACTGTTAATGAGGATAATAGGTGATACACAAGAATCATGAATTGGTCAATATATAAATGTCGAGCAGTGCAAAAAGCATGTAACCTCTTTATATAATGGTCCCTACAGAAAGCTCTCTTTCATATCAAAACAACATGAGAATACGGAGAGAGAAAGAGAGAGATAATAAAAAACCCTTACTCCAAAAAAATTAACTTTCGACATTGTTTCCATTACGGAATCGGTAATAGAAAAAACTTCATGATATTAGAGTAAAGTGCTTGTATGCAGTTCGTGTTTCAGTCTAAAGTTAGCAATTTGACATTTGGAAGGACTACCCAAGAGACTATAAACAACAGACCATCGTTTTTTCTTATTAATCTGGTGAACATGATACAGCAAACTATTCAGATGGAATCCAAATTCTGTCCATCAATCCGAACTTGTTGAAAAACATTGATGAACGAGGAAAGAAATAGGCATATGAATGAATACTTAGGGTTCTATGTAATCCATGAAATTGATTATCTCCATTACTGTATTATTGTGAATTCTTACTCATTTCAGTTCAAGTTGGAATTAGTGATTGTGGAAGGTGAATTTTCAAAGTTGAATTGTTGACATACCTCCATTGCAATTAGTTAAAACATGATGATTGATGAAAGTTCTCCTTGCATGTAAGACACTTATCATTCCATTTGACACACTCAGCTTTGAACACCTTTCTGGATTTAAAGAACCAGTTGTTCTCATTGGTTTCATATTAATGTAAGTAATAAATTTTTTAAATACAGTTATTACCCAAAAATCCTATCGACCATTTTCCATGTATTACCATGAAGTATTATTCAATGAACTGATTAATACACTTTGATGAGAAATTTGATCCATGTTTGACAAGAATATTATGATTGAGGAAGTGAAATAAAGTTTATTTCTTTCCCGGTGGAAATCATCGTCACTTTGTGTTACATTACGTCACAATACATGATCATATTGAAATGTATTTATGTATTTATTTCAACTCCAATATTAATACAAAGAGTCAGAGAATAGAAATGCACCACACAAATCAGTTGATTTGTGCGTGGGCTGTGATATTGACCGGGTGATCAGATCGAAGCTGATGATTTCGTTATTGGCCACACACGGAGTCACAAGGCAACATCAGCAGATGAAATCTCATGGCAGCCGGTGACCGACAATTGGTTCAACTGCCATTTGTTTCCTTGTGATTGTGTAGCTCATGTGCATCACTGATTTGGAATCACGGTTTTCCAACTTGCCTAAATGCATTCGGCATGTGAAGTAACCCGATAAAATCGGTGGACATTTTACTTTTTATCCTCTCAATTCCGTAAACAATATCTCCGCCACAAGAAGACAGTGAGCACATCCTCCATGGTAGTGACTGCATATGCGTGTCCATGTGAGAGCATTTCGAGAGGCAGAGCTAATTCTCCCCACCATCGGCCGTATCAGAGCATTCGGGCGATGAAATGAAATATTCAAGAGATCGTTCCTTAGGTATTCCACTTCACAAGTTTGCCAAACGTTCGAAAATGTCGGACTGAGAAGTTGAGGAACTTATTCAACCATTTTATGCATACATATTGTGTAGAACATTTGATGGATATTACTATGCTCTGTTTTGTATCTGTGAGCTTCACATGTTGTACACATATTTTAATTTATATTTCAGGCTTATAGGTTTACTTATTGGATTACTAATCATATTTATTAAGAAACTACATACTACATCCATAATAAACACGTTCTTCATGGCTATAACGGTCAGTTGAATATGGTTTAAATATTACATTCCTGATGGTTTTATCGAACTGTTGTTTGGATTTAGTTTAGTGTTGTTTGTTGAATAATAAAACAATGTTGTCATGTTCGTTTGATAACAGTTATCATGATCAACTGATCTTTGAAGGTTGAATTGAATATATTGCATAACAATGTTGAGGTATATTAATCATCCGGTCGGATTATGAACTATTACTCGACTGATAACTGGCGAAAATAATATAACATTGGAAGGTATCTGTCTGTCCATGTTATGGACAATTGAGAAATGTGTAGACATGGTTACACATAATTCTGGTATATTCTACTCTTATCTACGTTTTTTGTGATAACTATTGGCAAGATGTTGAATGAGTTGTGAACACAGAAAAAACAACTAAAGAAATCAAATTTGTGTCATTTTCATTTGTATAATCATCCACACACTTTGTCTGTCACTGAACTTGTGTTCTATGATACACATATCATCATTTAGTGCTTCAAGTCGCAGACACATTACTAGCTGTCGTAGTTTTTGGTTTATCCAACTTGGTATATTCCACACATTTTCGGTGAGAAACCTGATATAAAATGGTGATGTGTAATGGATGAACGAATTAGCTTTGAAGATATTTCAAATTTGTCATTTTGATAGACATGGATAGAGATTCCTTGTTATATGCTGCTTGTATCCATAACTATTCATTGTTAAGCATTTCAATCAAATGCATGACAGTGAAAATTATTCTTTCATTATTTGTCCAATAGTTGACCGATTCAACTTTAAAACTAATGGTAATTTGATGATACTACTTTTTCCCTATTCAGTTGATAATTATGATTATTGGTGTTGGATTACTAAATTTACATTCAGTAGAGCATGAAATAATTATTTCTGTAACTGTGGGTATCGCGTTGGCCAGCTTAGCGATTTTATTTGGTGTAAAGGTTAAAGCTGGAGAAAGAAAAGTGAAGATAATCTTCTTCTCGATGTGGTATATGTTTGCGTTAAATGCATTCATTCTTTTGATTACATCGGCGGTACTTCCATATAAGCCATATTCAGATTGGGAAGTGGTGGTTCATCCCCACGTAAGTTTGTCTCATCATAGATTTCCACGAACTAGTAGTAATTAGTGATTATTATTGATTTGCTAATGGCTTACTGGAATAGCTACAAATTTTCTAATAATATACGCTGATTTTGAATACCGGTGAAAAATTTCTGTTACAGTCCGAAGCCGATAATCAGAAGCAGCGAATTGTCGTTCGGACCGAGGACGCGTAAAACACGTGTGAGCAGCTAATGTAAGAGCGAGACATGAAAATGAATAGTTCAGTCAATGAACAATTATACGACAAAAATATACACATAATATTGGTCCATAACTGGATCCGAAAAATTACCACTCATTATTCTTATCGTGACACAACAGTTTTCTACATCGAAATAGAAATACATTTTCAATTTATATTTCATTGAGGAATATTCCAACGAAATCTTTGTTTTCTTATATATATTTTCAACTACTTTGAACGTTTATTCACAGCATTTCGTTGCCGCTGTGAATACTGCAATGTTTTCTACCAACCTTAATACTTTCATCATGTTACTTACTCACTTACTTACGCTTGTTACTCTCAGTGTATTATAGGTCGCCTTCCAGCATTGTCCAGCCCACTCTGTCCTGAAACTTGCTTTCTAGTTCAATCCAACTTTTGTTCATTCTTGTTATAATCTCTCTTCTTACGGTATGGCTCAGCTATTCCTATTGCTTAGTACTCTTGGACACCAAATCACTCGACAAGTTCGCAAATCAGAACACGGTTGAACAGGAAAGAGATTATATTCCAAATAACAAGGTTAAATGGAAGTGAGAAGCACAATAGGGAAAACGTCAGTATGTTTATAGTTTTTACATGAGAAGATTTTAGAGTATTCTCCAAATATCGACTAGTGCTGATTGGATAAGAATGAGCCAATCAACGTGCAGCAAAGCAATCGTGTATTTAGCATGCTTTAATCCAGTCTATGTCCGGCTAACACCTCCCCTTTAAGCAGATTCGTAGGATCTGATGCTAGGAGGACTCTCCTTCTTGATCTGAGACGTAGGATTCGGTGGACAATGACCTTCGTCTTTCTTTGGCATTTTGATCAGAAAATCTTCTTTCTAGTTTGTTGGTACTTGTTCTTCATCTCGAACCTTGCTAAAGAGAATGTGGAGTATCCTCGCAGTTACCGCTACATCTACTTTTAATGCCTCTTCTGGAATGTTGCCTGGTCCCGATGCTTGGACACTCTTGATTTGTCTGATGGCCATGCTGATTTCTTCAATTATTGGTGGGCCAACGTCGATTAGGATGTTCGTGGGTACTGCTACTATGTTGGGTAGGTCCAGTGGAGCTGAAAAATTCAAGAGATCTTTAAAGTGCTCTACCATTCTGTTTCGCTTCTGTTTATTCAGCTTGTTCCTTGGCTTTCTCTGCTCTTGTTCGGCTGATATAAATTGCTTCCTTCTTGTTCCTCCTATCTTGAATCTTATCCAGTGTATGCGCAGTGGTCCGTTCCTTGTGTTGGTTCTTCTTGTGGCACAGAACCTGATGACATGTTGAAGTTTTTGATCTTTTATCTTCTCCCAGTTGATCTTCATAATATTTCTATGTCCAATGATCACTAACTTGAATGTTCCATGATACAGTCATTAAAGAAACTAATTCGTTGTTTAGACAACTGTCAAACACGAGTCAGGATGCGTAAATGATGTCAAAATTCAGGATAACAGACTGACTGAACTCTTAAATGAAGTTAGTCATTCAGTCAGCTACATGTTAGTTTAAAATCGGTAGAGTTAATTAGCAGAGTAATACTGTTTCTTAACTGATATTGATATAGATACATGATAAATTGAAGTAAAGTGTTTTCTTCCTTTATTCCAGTATGTTGTACTAGGTGTATCTGGGATTTATTGGTGCTGTGCAATGTTAATTGTAAGTTCTGAATAAATAATAAAATGTAAATACAGATAATCGTTCGTTGATTATTATGCATTCCAAGATGTGGTTCTGTAGAAATGAGGACTTTAAAGCATTAGTGCTTTTCAACCAGAGCATTCAACAAGAATTCATCATAAAGCATATCGAAGGATGGCTGAAAGCGAGACATAGAGTGGTGATAAATTTTTTGATATGAATACTCCAATAATGAAATAACCATTTGAAGCTAGACAACCATGGAAAACCTGAGAGGACTGTAAGACCGTTCCGTCCTCAGTGGCAATGCGCATCCATGGTCCCACCTTGCGAGATTAGAACACAAAAACTATCGATCCCGCACTCGAAGTATTATAATACTACAATAATATCCACAAAAATATTGTGATACTAACGAATTATATATTTACGTTTTGATTATTACAGGTGATTGCATACACAGCATATTATTTGGGAAGACGCAGAGAAGAAGCATGGTCACAGTTTTTGTACATTAATTTCTTGGGGTTTTATGAACTAATGGCACTACTTATCTGTGTACAATTTTGTTCAAATTTATTCTTCAGTTGTCATTTGAATATTTGGTAAACTGAATGAGACAATGATTGAACATGATGAATAGATGCTATTCCATTGAATGTTTCTATATGTTTGACGATTATTGTAAACTACTTTATAATAAGTGTTCTGTTTAATAGACGTTCGCCTCTTGGATTAAGTTCCTGGATTAAAATTACCCGTTTAAAATGCAAACCGACATTGAAGCATATTTCGATTGTACTTGAAATTACAACAAACCAAAATGACTAGAATGATTTGTTCAATGATCGTATTCCACAAAGACACACGTATCATGATATTGACAACTAACGTATTTTTGAGTGATTAGTTTTGTAAGTGTGACACCGTTCAAGCTGAATCAGTCAGTCAATCAATCAGTCACAACGTAGGATCAGGCATATGTATGCATCAATCGAAGTTGCCATACCTCTTAAACACAACAAGGTGAACACCGAGTTCATAGAAGTAGGTAATTTAGTGGTGGTATTATGCAAAAAATAAATATTGTATATAAAGACATAGTACATGAAGAAAGAATTAGTGGGTAGAAAGGAAGATATGAAGCAATCTCAATTTATAGTTTAAGGGAAGACAGAGAGTGTATACACCTACACCACGTGTATTCAAACGAAGTGCTGAAAGGTTACAATTGTTCATCTAGAGAACATCAACCGCCTTAGTTACAAGTAGAAGTAGGCAAAGAAAATTTATTGTCTTATTAGTACGATATAGTGTCTTTCGAACTGGATATTCACAGTTTGGATACAGGTACATCTAGCTTATGAGTCCCAAATAGGATGAAAGTAACTTACTGAATTTCACTGTCTATTTAACCGTAATTAATTGGTCTCTTGTGCCATTTATTCGTCCTTAGCGGATTACTTCGACATAACTATTTAACAATTCAGGTAGTGAGATATATGTATTATATAACGCATTGTGTTTTGTTCATTTCGTTGTTCCTCTATCTCTTAAACACACATCCACCCACCCACCCACCAAAAATGCGTATTTGTTTACACTTCAATTCATCAATAATGAGACTATTTAAAACCTTAGCTAAAATCCACTAGTAATTAAGTGTATCAGAAGGGTTTTCCTTAATACTGCAGTAATTTCAGTGTTTGACATCATGAGTTAATTGAAGCTAGACAACCATGAACAAACTAGAAACACTGGACGGCCGTCCCGTCCTATTGTGGGAGTCCTCTATGGATTAGTGGTTAGGCGCTCACGCGTAAGACTGATATGTCCTAGATTCGAATAAGCGAGGTGGGATCGTGGATACGCAAAGCCAATCAGTAGTCCCACAACAGAACAAAACGGCCTTCCAGTGTTTCCAGGTTTCCCATAGTGGTTTAGCTACAATTTATTTGACTCATAATCTTAACCATTGAAACTGATTAAATGCAGTCAAACTACTTGAGATGTTTAAGTAGTATAACGGGTGTATGAAAATCAGTTACGGAAAAAACAAACAACCTTGTGGTATCTACGCATTACTTATTGGAGGAAGGTCGTGATGAAGTAGACGTAGTATTTCAAGCACCACTTAACATAACACTTGTTGGTTCTACTGAACGTATGGTAAACAAAGCAAAAGTTTACTTCTCCCTGTAAATTTGCAAACACATAGCAAAGAAAAAGTGAAGGCCGACGATTAGTGATGACTGCGGTCTCCGGCCACAACTCTCAAGTAATTCGTTTGTCATGTGTCACAGACGAAAGAACTGGAACACAGTTCTTAGTCGACACCGAGGCGGAAATTAGTACAGTACCACCCACTACACTTGGGAAAAGCACACCTGGTCGCATACTAAAGCTGCGGACTGCGAATAGATCTGAGATCAAAACATACGGTAAAAGATAGTTTCAATTGGATTTTGGTCATATATCCAAATTTTTATCGAGGTTCATCGTAGCCGTCGTCCTTGTTTCCATCATCGTCGTCGATTTTCAGCAGACCCATAAAATACTAAAAGATGTTGGGAACCTCAGACTTCTACTTGTTGATTATAACGGTGAAATTGAAGAAATTATTGCTAACTTCATGCTATCAGTTAATGTTAAATAGACATTACATGAAATGTTCCAACACATACAGGATATCGTTACAACTGAAGGCTTACGCGTTACATCGAGTTGCATATCTATTTTAAAACAATTTCTTATAAGTTGAGATCGCGAGGCAATTGAGGCTAGACTACCATGGAACACATACAAGCACGGTGAGATGTTTAAGTGGTATAATTCGGAATACATTAATCGGTGATCTGATACATTACTTATTAGACTTAAACAATAAATCTTTCTTTTAACATGACAATAGGTTATCCCATCAGTTGCTATTTAAGTTAACAATAATGACATCATATGGCTAACTGATCGAAGAAATTCCACATGTTTATTTTGAACCTGTAGGTAATGAGCAAGATTATTCTAGATTTTACTATACTATGACTTCTCTCATTACTAGCTAATGTTTTCGACCTCCAGATTCAGAAGGAACACAACCATCATTTTATTTATCTATCTATCTGCTATCAATAGTGCTGTGCTACTGCCTACATAGACATAGATCTCAAGCAACAAATAGTTCGTTAATTCTGGTCAACAAAGTTTAAAACTTGAAAGAGTAACTGTTTCACAACACTTCTTGTTACTTTCATGATAATATACATTTCACATTAGCAATGTAGTGAACGAGAACACACATGATGGTCGACAACGAAAGTGTCTAGAATCAATTGAGTTCAAATGTGGAGATTGAATAATTTTGTGGAAGATATTGTAATTGATATAAACGGTTTGACTTCCATGACTAATTATTGTTTACGAAGTCCGTTTCATTAGTAACATGAAATAGGTGAATTTGACCTACATGTTCCTGTTGTGTTCGGTTCACCGTAGTCAGCTGTACACTGAGCCCAAATGCGATCATCGATAGTAGAGAAATAATCCATTGAGCTGGACATTAATGTGATTTTGTTGCCTGTATTAACATTGAAATACGATCCCATAATTACACTACAGTAATCAGTGCCAACATACATTCGACGAAATAATGCATTACTGTCAATAGTTTATGTAAATGAGAGAAAAAAAGTGATTCAAGTCTTTCCTGATGTTATATATTTCCTCAATCGATCCTATCATCAGGGGTTTTTCTTAGCTAGACAATTGGATGTGGAGTCATAAATGTGCATTAGTGAGAAGAACCGTGCTCAAAAGTAACAGCTGTCCAGTAATTTGTACTGCTGTTTCCTCGGTTGTCCAGCTCCTGCATAATTCCAGTGTCATCCTGACAACCAATAAGTGATCTGAGTCTCTGTCAGCTGCTTCTCACATGTCGGGACTGTTCTATTGAATTGTTTTAGTGATGCAAATATTCTCGATTTGGTTCTCTGTAGTGTGATCTAGTGAGACCCATGTTGCATTGAGTATGCGTTTGTGTGTGAATGTTGTCCCACCTATAACCACTAATTTGAATGCATATAGATCATGATACATTATTTAATGAATTTGCATAATATTGCTTACGTTTACTAACAAAACAATAGATCTTCCCATCAGTTATTATTTAAATACAAAATTATGGCATCATACGCCTAATTGTTCGAAGGAATCATCGATGTTAACTTTGAATTTGTAGGTAATGAGCCAAGTTGTACGAAGCAGAAAAATTCAAAGTGTTGAGATACAGTATTCCTGTATACAAATATTCAGCCTATGTACATAGAGAGAAAGAGAGTGAGTAGTTCATAGTTTACAAGATGTGTCAATTTCGACCACAGAAACTAATCATATTATCAAGGAATAGAAATATATAGTGCCTTATCTGACATCCAGGCTCTGTAGAGACTATATTCAGTTATTGAGCTTATCGGATCAATAAGATCATTCATTATTTTCATTTCAAAGTGTTATCACGTACTCATTTTCAATAAACCAACAGTTAAATAAGTTTGTTGTATTTCTGTTATCATTTGTCCTTTGAATGCTTATTGTCTTGGCTTTTTCAATGCTACATTTTGTATCTGGTCGTCGTTGATTGTTATGTCGGAAATACACTGATCACTTATACTCTAAACGAGGGACCTCTGCAATTATGACCACGCGAATGTAGGAACACAAGGACTGGTATAAATGATGAGTACGTAACATTAAAACACTATGACAACGACGACAATGATTCTAGTAGAAAGTACACTCATTTATATACTCATGTTACACCCATTTCTATTAATATTTATGATGAACAATTTTTTTTTTTTTAGTTCATGTCTCATATTATAGAGAATAATTTATCATCCCAGACAATATAACAAATAATACATTGAGTAACTATAACATTGAATCGAAACGGAACGAAAACTCATAATGAGTAAATCAAATCATAAATTGTCTCTCTTTTGCATTACATCAATTTGTGACTAAATCACTTATTCTGTTGTTTTGTACAATGTTCGCTTAACCAAAGTTCAATGAAGCAATTGATGAATTTCGTTATAAATTTGTGTAATTTTATTGGATCATTAGTAATACTGAACATTCGAATAATTCCATTTAAGTTAGTGCATTTCTATCAGAGTGTATGAATTAAGCATGAATTTAGATTTGTTGACGTGTTGTATTATCAGTAGCATTGTACTTAGAATACGCAGATGACATAATCCTGTTTGGTGAAGGCACTGATTAAAGGCAGAGTGTTTTGGAGGCAGTGAGGAACCATGCCAGGATGTTTGACATCTGCCTCTCTCCTTCGAAATGTGAGTTATTGCTTCATGACCGGTCTGCGTGAAAACCTGAACTAAGGAGAATGTGTGGAGTAGTCGAACGCGTTAACAACTCAACTCATCTTGGAATTCTGATCAACCCTGATGGTCTGTTGTGTGATGAAATCTCAGCACGGATTCGAAATGCTCGTTTTTCTTCTGCCAACATACATCACCTATGGCGAAGGCCAGATATTCGCTTGTCAATAAAAGGACGAGTATACTGCGCAGCAATCCGTTCTCTTCTACTTAACGGCTGTGAAATGTGGTAATTATGAGTAAAAGATACTCGTAAGCTACTAGTAAATGATCACAGACGCCTTAGAAATATTGATCATATCTGCTTGTTTCACTTGGTAAGTTGTAGTGATGTTTGACGCAGGGTATTAGGAAATGATGTTAAATCGGATGATGAGGTTGTGGATCGTCATCGACTGAGATTATTAGGCTACGTGTTACATATGCCTGAATACCGATTACCACGACGTGCAGTGCTAACAGGTGTTGAAGATGGTTGGAAGAAATGTGGTGTGCGGCCAAACCAAAACGTGGCATCAGTGCTTGATGGAACTAAATGCTAGTCTGAGCCGCGTGACTATCTTATTCGATGGTCGAAAACTCGTGGTGACATGGGTCAGAAGCGATCTCAATGTCGTAGGTGTATACACTCCTTTCGTCCCTTAAAATATAAGATGAAAATCACATCATAGCTTTCTTTCTACGAAATACTTCCTTCGTCGTATACCATATCCTTATATACAATCTTTATTTTATTTATAACTACTATTGACTTAACCACTCCTATGAAACTGGAATTTATGGTGCTGTGCTAATGTGGTGTGCAACTAATAACGATGCATATGTGTGTCCGATCAAACTTTGTAGCTGACTGAAAGAACACCAAACTAAATCCAAACAACAGTTCGATAAAACCATCAGGAATGTAATATTTAAACCATATTCAACTGACCGTTATAACCATGAAGAACATGTTTATTATGGATGTAGAATGTAGTTTCTTAACAAATATGATCAGTAATCCAATAAGTAAACCTATAAGCCTGAAATATAAATTAAAATATGTGTACAACATATGAAGCTCACAGATACAAAACAGAGCATAGTAATATCCATCAAATGTTCTACACAATATGTATGCATAAAATGGTTGAATAAGTTCCTCAACTTCTCAGTCCGACATTTTCGAACGTTTGTCAAACTTGTGAAGTGGAATACCTAAGGAATGATCTCTTGAATATTTCATTTCATCGCCCAAATGCTCTGGTACGGCCGAAGGTGGGAAGAATTAGCTCTGCCTCTCAAAATGCTCTCACATGAACACGCATATGCAGTCACTACCATGGAAGATGTGCTCACTGTCTTCTTGTGGCGGAGATGTTGTTTACGGAATTGAGAGGATAAAAAGTAAAATGTCCACCGATTTTATCGGGTTACTTCACCTGCCGAATGCATTTAGGCAAGTTGGAAAACCGTGATTCCAAATCAGTGATGCACATGAGCTACACAATCCCAAGGAAATAAATGGCAGTTGAACCAATTGTCGGTCACCGGCTGCCATGAGATTTCATCTGCTGATGTTGCCTTGTGACTCCGTGTGTGGCCAATAACGAAATCATCAGCTTCGATCTGATCACCCGGTCAATATCACAGCCCACGCACAAATCAACTGATTTGTGTGGTGCATTTCTATTCTCTGACTCTTTGTATTAATATTGGAGTTGAAATAAATACATAAATACATTTCAATATGATCATGTATTGTGACGTAATGTAACACAAAGTGACGATGATTTCCACCGGGAAAGAAATAAACTTTATTTCACTTCCTCAATCATAATATTCTTGTCAAACATGGATCAAATTTCTCATCAAAGTGTATTAATCAGTGCATTGAATAATACTTCATGGTAATACATGGAAAATGGTCGATAGGATTTTTGGGTAATACCTGTATTTAAAAAATTTATTACTTACATTAATATGAAACCAATGAGAACAACTGGTTCTTTAAATCCAGAAAGGTGTTCAAAGCTGAGTGTGTCAAATGGAATGATAAATGACTTACATGCAAGGAGGAGTTTCATCAATCATCATGTTTTAACTAATTGCAATGGAGGTATGTCAACAATTCAACTTTGAAAATTCACCTTCCACAATCACTAATTCCAACTTGAACTGAAATGAGTAAGAATTCACAATAATACAGTAATGGGGATAATCAATTTCATGGATTACATAAAATCCTAAATATTCATTCACATGCCTATTTCTTTCCTCATTCAATGTTTTTCAACAAGTTCGGATTCATGGACAGATTTTGGATTCCATCTGAATAGTTTGCTGTATCATGTTCACCAGATTAATAAGAAAAAAACGATGGTCTGTTGTTTATAGTCTCATAGGTAGTTCTTCCAAATGTCAAATTGCTAACTTTAGACTGAAACACGAACTGCATACAAGCACTTTACTCTAATATCATGAAGTTTTTTTCTATTACCGATTCCGTAATGGAAACAATGTCGAAAGTTAATTTTTTTTGGAGTAAGGGTTTTTTATTATCTCTCTCTTTCTCTCTCCGTATTCTCATGTGGTTTTGATATGAAAAAAAAGCTTTCTGTAGGGACCATTATATAAAGAGGTTACATGCATTTTGCACTGCTCGACATTTATATATTGACCAATTCATGATTCTTGTGTATCACCTATTATTCCCATTAACAGTCGGTTATGTGCTGTTGGATTAGAAAGTTCTATCGCAATGAGAAGAAATCGGCGTGAGAAACGATGTCGTTTTGATAATCTCTACCTATGCGCCGGAAGATTGCAGCTCAATTACTCTGGTTTAGTTTCAAACGAGCAAAGGCGCGTATCTAACCTACTGAAACAGCTATTGTTCAGTCCAAATCTTAGTTTGGATCTTACACTTTAATGTTTAATCAAAAGTTCAGAGAATGTTTGTTAGGATGTGCAGAAAATATACCAATAATTATCATGTTAAGTCTCTTATGGGTTTTATGTGACATCGATCCGATCAATAGTACGCTGCTATCTTAAATCTGCAGGCCACACGCCACAACACGTTTCTAGTGTAATTACTAAACGTCGTTATGAATCGAAATTCGAAAAGCAATTCTTTGCAACTTGATTTAGTATCGAGTAATAGTTATTTGATAAGTGATTGTAGTGAAAATAAATTCATTCAAGAGATTAACTGTGGTGCTGCATAATTCTACAGAATTCCTTCAAACAAAAACCTATAAAAATGTGTCTGAATACGCTGAGAAAGATCTTATTCAATCAGCAGCATTCAACAGAAGTTTTGCTTGAAATTTGTTAGAACTGAAAAGTCACATATCGGCTTTCTGATTTCATAATTAACTATACTTCGATTATGTTCACTAGCATCACAAAATTTTCCGTAAGCACAAAGTCATCTAAACTGTTATAAATATCCTGGATTTTCTGTACATGAACGAACCTCGACGTCAAGTGTTTTATTCATCCGTAGTTCGCACTTTTTCTCTCGTGTTCAACTTGCTGTGTAGATTTAACCTGGAAGTTACTAGAACAGCTAGGAAAATTGAATTTAGTGTTCATTCAGAAGATTTATCAGGTGTCATTTGAAACGATGATGATGACAATTGACTAGCATTCTAACATGGTTTGAATAGTAATCATCCTGTCATATCAAGTTTGACGTCAGCTTAAATATTTAGGCTTTAGTTTGACAGTTATTGAAAAACACACAACTGGACGTGTAGTGAATTACTAAGGCCAATATCTTCTTCATTTATTTACTGAATTAGATTTTACCTACAGCTGACTACTTTACCTCTAAATAACAATCCTGACTAGTAAGTAGTATAATAGTACAAAAAAGAAAAAAACAGATTTTAAAGTGAAATCTGTGTGGAAACTAACTGTGATGAAAAGAGTGAAGCCATTTCGAGATATACTGTGCTCCATGGTTTCCCCTGTTCTTTTCTATTATAAACATGTAGTAACAATTAGTGACGATCAAATGTGTGAACTTCTAATTTCCTTCACATATTCACACTTATTTACACACTTTATGATATAGATATGTCTCATATCCGAATTTGACAATCTTCATCATAGTTCGCAAATATTTTTGCTGTATGAGTAGTGTTTTTATGAACAGAGTTTGTATCACAGATTATTGAGAAATGAGATAATACAAAGTAGCATAAAGTATTAGGCAGTTGTTTAAACTATTTTAGTACTTCATAGGACAACGCATCCTCACTGTTAATGTGTATACAGTGTAAATGTGATGGACCCAGTTAACTGGTAAATTATAGAATACGTGGGACAGCTCAAAGAATATTCTATTTTCAAAGCATTCTTTGATGATATAGAAAGTAAAACTTAAATTACTCAAACTTTGGACGTTTCTTCTTATTTATAATGTCAAATTCATATTGTATCATAGTTATTTCGATATGAATCATTCTGTTTTACTAGCGATCACAAATCTAAATGCTTTAGGCTTGGCAATCATCATCATCATTTTATTTAACACGCTACAGTGTATTATGCGGACCATTTCCTACAATGAGTTTTCTGAGTTTACCCTTACTAACCAATATGGTTATTTGTCAGTTTGATATATTTTAAATTCACCAACACATAACTAATTTTTATTTTATTTCAATAAAACGAGCTGCCAATTTCGAGGAAAATTCGGGGAAACTGTGGGGAAATGAAACCCAAACCCCGAAATTTCTCATTGACCTTGATCAATGATGAATTTTACTTTGAGGATTTCTCTAATATTTCCTCAAAGTTCCCCGAATTCTCCAAAATTTCTTCAAACGTGGTCAAGGTTATTTGACTTCGAGAGTTTCCCTGAAATTTTGCCAAATTTGGCAGCTGCGAAATGTCAGTAATGAAGCAGATATCAGTGGGAATTCATAATGATTAAGGAGTGTAGCGACGTAATTGAAGTTAAGAATCTGCAGTGGTGGATCCCGACTTAGACATCTAAAGGCACTATGTCATACTAGAGGTGAGGTTGTCAGTAATTATTCTAGGGTTGAAGCTATCACGAGTTCACTTAATCTGAGTACGAGAAACAAGTCCCTATGATCAAATACCAGTAAGCGAGCTATTGATGAGTCTCAGCCCCGCTAACTAGAGGGAGAAGTCTAAGCTTGAAATGGTGAAGTATATTCTGCAAACAGTCAGAAACGAGCGATAACAACAAACACAATTCAAAACGTATACAAAACCGTCCTTGAAGATAGCATACTAGAAGACACAACAGACCAATAGCATTTTAGATATTTCAGAAGTGAGAAATACGATAATAATGTGACAAGAGCGCTTTTGGCGCGAAAATAAAGAAATTCAATTTTTCTAAATAAAATTACGAAATGAAGCCTTTCCTCAAGTTACTACGTGCTCATTTCAAAAGGGCGGTGATTTTTGTACTTGTTGTGATTTTACTTGCTTTGGATACTTATTGCACCAAAAGAAATCTTGGTCTACTTTAACTAAAAGTACTTTGGTTAAAATTTGAATTTTTTTGCTAAATTTTGTCCTAAGTACCTTATTTAATCCTAGACTAACACTTGTGTTCACATTGTGATCATTGTGTGTTTTTAAACATCTTAAATAAAATTACAATGGTTGGTAAGACTCACAAGTGTGGGCATCCAGACTGTTTGTTCCCCGTTGAGGAGGGAATGCAGTGTGATGACTGTAAAAAGTGGTACCACACAATGTGTACACGCCGAAGTCCGATGGCATATAAAAGATGCTGGAAGCCTAACTGGCATCGGCTTTATATGCTCTGCTGTACGGATAAAAAGGTACTAATTCAGGAGGCTATGGGCCTATTGGATTTGGCCTGCAAGAAAAACGATGACACATGCGCTGATAACACCGGCACTGACAGTGACGATTGTGTCAGTGTAGTACCTGCTGTTACAAGAACGCCTCAAACAACCGACTCTGACCGACGCAAAAGTGAGATCGCCATTAACATTAACAAGGAGAGTAATACCACCTGGTACTGACATTGATAACAATGAACCTTTAGTGAGAACCGACGAACAGGATAAAACTATCACCGTTCCAAATAGTCCCAATGTCCTGAGGGATGAAAAATGAACTACGGTACGTAGGAAACGAAACGAAAGGAAAAAAGCTGTAGGCAGTACACAGGTAGTTAGTAACTCACTGATGGACTCTCATTGTGAGTCACATACTGCACTACCAAAATCTGATGGTAAGAGTGAAACCCATCCTGGCGTGACTGAGAAGAATAATCAAAGTAACAGCTAAAACTAATGACTGTTTACTTGATAAGTCCTTGGTGGACTCTCAGGCCAATCCTCCAAAGCCCCAAAGTAAAGCTTCGTCTAACACTGTTGTGAGTCACACACAGGACTCTGTTACAATAAAAGCTGATCGTAAGAAACCAGTAGTTAATATACAGGATCTATCGTCACGGTCGAAAGCTGTTAACACAATTTCAACTCGCAAAGGGGGAGGTATAATGGTATACGTTAGGGATCACTTTCGTATACAATCAACAATATCGGAGGCTCATATCAGTGGCACATGTGAGGTTGCATGTTGTAAGATTAAATCTAGAAATGAGTTAGTGACTATAGGGGGAATATGCCGTAGTCCGTTTTGTCTTACTGACGACTTTATCCTAAGACACATCTGTTCTTGGAGTATGGCAGAATGTTGTCTCATCATTGGGGACTTCAACGCACCGTATATCA